>ONZH01006166.1:0-600000 GCA_900303285.1 Rhinella marina | reverse complement strand
AGAGCTTGCATGTTTTGTGTAGGAATATGCCCCAATTGAATGGGATGGTAACACCCAGGTGTCAATTTATGTTTTCACGAGGAATAAGGCCTCGTTCACACATCCGTGGACCGCGGTCCGTGAAAACCTGGCCTGCCGTCCTGCTGAGGGCACAGCGTCAGATAGATCATACGAGTGTATTACTGTACAGCGGTGGCGGCACGAAGCACACGGCGTCATAGCAATCAATGACGCTGTGCACTCAGCAGGACGGCAGGCCAGGTTTTCACGGACTGTGGTCCACGGATTTGTGAAAGAGGCCTAACAGAAGAACAAAGCAGAGAAAAGGGTGTTTTCAGATGGTAATTATTTGGAATATACCATATTTTTCTTTTTATAAGATGCACCTGATAATAAGACTCGCCAAGGTTTTAGAGACGGAAAATAAGAAAAAAATATTTTTTCTTCAGACCTCAGAACAGACCCCCAAATTAGACGCACAATCTTCATCAGACTCTCAGATCAGACCTCAGATCAGACTCTCAGATCAGATTCTCATATCAGACCTACATATCAGGCCTCAGATCAGACCTCAGATCAGACCTACATATCAGACCTCAGATAAGGCCTTGTTCACACATCAGTTTTTTGATCAGTTATTGTCATCACTTATTGTAAGCCAAAACCAGGTTTGGGTAAAAAACACAGAACAGGAGCAAATCTTTTCATTATACCTTATTTCTGTGTAGACTCCGATCCTGGTTTTGGCTCACAATAACTGACCAAATAACTGATGTGTGAACAAGGCCTAATATCCCCATATCAGATCAGACACCCATATCAGACCGCAGGTCAGACCCCTTTATATTAGATCAGACCCCCATATCAGACCTCTGATCAGACCCCCATATCAGACCTCTGATCAGACCCCCATCAGAGCTGAGATCAGACCCCCATCGGACATAAAATAAATAACCTTACCTGTCCGGCTCCGCTGCCATTCTGCAGGTCCGTCAGTCTCTGCTGCAGGCACGCTCCCTGGTCTGCTCCAGGACCATGCTGCATTATGACCTGACTGTGTACAACGTCAGATGATAGTGCGCATACTACGTCCTGACGCTATACCGCTATACGCAGTCAGGACAGTGCAGTGTGGTGCCCAGAAGGAGACCAGGGAGCGGTGAGTACAGCAAGTGCTAGCGGCTCTACAGTCACTGCTCCCCGCACCTCCTGCATACTAACGGTCGCTTCCATAATAGAAAGAGCTCACTAGTATTTGCTTTATAAGATGCACTGACACTTTTCCCTCCACTTTTAGAAAAAAGTGCGTCTTATAAAGCAAAAATACGGTATATGAGATTTCCCCAATTCCAGGTGAATCCCACTGCTGTTGTTTTGTGTGCAGGATATTGAGGAATTGCTGTTTATGCAATTTCCTGATATTTGGTGTAAACCAGAAGACTTAAGGTCATATTACCTGACGGACGGGTTTACCGAGGACTGACATACTTTTAACTGTTTGCTAAACACGTAGAGCAGGAGCTTCCACCTCTTACCTCTCTTATTTTCTTCTCTCCAGGATTATAAGGCTTGGATATAGGAAGCCGTTAGAAAGAGAAGATCTCATTGAGCTGAATGACGATGACTCTTCTTACGTCGTCAGCCCGGCATTTGAAGAAAACTGGAGAAGAGAATTTTTCAAACAAAGCAGAAAGGTAAAAGAACGACACTTTTATCTGATGGAGAGAAGCCCCAAACTAGACTGCAGAGATGCCCTTAAAGGCTATGGACACCTTTGGGGGCTTTTTTATTAGTATTATGATTATTATCATTATTGCATTCCACTTATCTTGGTCTAAAAATCATTTTTCTGGTTGGCCTTTATTACAGATTTTGAACAGTTTGTCTACAGCAGCCTTCAGTTTCTCTGCTCTGCAGACTGTTCCTTCTACTTGTCGCTGAATTCTCCGTGAATCTGTCAGAAAGCTGCTCTAAAGGCTCAATCTGTAGCCCTTATCTCTCATTTCCTGACAGCTCATAAACACTTATTTGAAGGGGTTATCCACTACCTAAAACCATTTTACGTAAAGGGGTATTCCCATCATAGACAGTGGGGGCATATCACTAGGATATACCTCCATTGTCTGATAGGTGCAGGTCCCACCTCTGGGACCCGCACCTACAACGAGAACGGAGCGGGGAGCGCTGTGCCTGGAGGATCCCGGGTTTCCTGGGGTCCGGCCACCACCAAGCACAGCTCCCCGCTGCTCCCATAGAAATGAATGTCTGCCACCGCTCCCATTCATTTCTATGGAGCTGACAGGAAATTGCTGAGCCACCGCTCGGCTATTTTTGGTGGCCCCATAGAAATGAATGGAGGGTGGCTGTGCATGTGCAGTGCGCCCTCTGTTCATTTCCCCACCCCGTTCTCGATATAGGTGCGGGACCCACACCTATCAGACAAAGGGGGCATATCCTAGCGATATTCCCCCATTGTCTGAGATGGGAATACCCCTTTAAGACCCGGAAAGTGCTCAGCCTAAAGCAAAAAGCCACTTACTGGTTCACCCACACTCTGTTCCAGCCTAAGGCCACACTCACATGACCCTGTAACAGCCGTGGATCTAAAACCACGGAAACTGGCCGGGTGCACCATGTGACTTCAATGCATCCGTGATCTGCAAGATGCAGCCAAAAACAGGACATGTTCTATCTTTTGCGGCGCGGAGGTACAGACCCAGAAGCATATGGAAGGGCTTCTGCGTGTTTCCATGTGCTTCTGGGTCCATGCCTCCATGCCGCAAAAGATAGAACATGTCCTGCCTTTGGCCGCATCTTGCGAATTGTGGACCCATTGAAGTCAATGGGTCCACACCATGATACCAGGTGCACACAGGCGGTGTCCATGGTTTTCAGGTTCCCAAAACGGACATGGTCATGTGAATGCGGCCTAAGGGTCTTGTTCCCCCTGCTTCTGGTCTGCCGTGGACCAACATTATGATGTCGTGTCTGTAGTCAGATGTACTGCTGCAGCCATTCGCTGACCTGAGCGGTCACTGCTGAATCCAATGACCCCATTGATTAGCAAAACAAAGGGACCCTTCTCTGGACAGAAGCATCTATATGTGTGGGGAGGTCCCAGACAGATACTCAGTGTTGTCTGTTTCTAAGGGCAACCAGCAGAATTTTTAAAGCAGCCATGTTGAGACCAGTTATAGACCATACCCAAATTGAAGGCCTTCCGCCCCAATGTTACAACTAGTATATCTCTCACGTCCCTCCTACAACTCACTTTTCTCTTTCCTTTTTCCAGGATTCTGGATCCAAGAAGGTATCTTTGTTGCGGGCGTTGTGGAACACCTTCAGATACTCGCTCATCCAAGTGGCCCTCATGAAAGTAGTGGCCGATGTCCTGGCATTTACAAGCCCTCAGATATTGAAGTGAGTGAAATTCTTGATCAATTGAATTAAAGGGGATGGGTGGTTAAAAAACCTATTTTCATATACCCTAGGGAATTCTGAGTTAAAGGGGATGTCTCACTTCAGTAAGTGGCATTTATCATGTAGAGAAAGTTAATACAAGGCACTTACTAATGTATTGTGATTGTCCATATTGCTTCCTTTGCTGGCTGGATTCATTTTGCCATCACATTATACACTGCTTGTTTCCATGGTTACGACCACCCTGATATACATCAGCGGTGGTCGTGCTTGCACACTATAGAAAAAAGCACCAGTCTATGTGTGCTCCTATGGCCCCGGTCGCCAGAGAGGCTGGTGCTTTTTCCTATAGTGTGCATGCACGGCCACCACTGATGGATTGCAGAGTGGTCTGTAACCATGGAAACGAGCAGTGTATAATGTGATGGCAAAATGAATCCAGCCAGCAAAGGAGGCAATATGGATAATAACAATACATTAGTAAGAGCCTGGTATTAAGTTTCTCTACATGATAAATGCCATTTGCTGAAATGAGACAACCCCTTTAACAACATTTTACTTGCATTTTTCCTATAAGGAAGTCTCCTGAAAAACCACTACAAAAAAACGCAATGTTTGTATGGTGTTTTGTCATTTACTATTGATTAACATGTAACATCTAGCACAGGGACGCTCAACCTGCGGCTCTCCAGCTCTTGTAAAACTACAACTCCCACCATGCCCTGCTGTAGGCTGATAGCTGTAGGCAGTGTGGGCATGCTGGGAGTTTTGCAACAGCTGGAGAGCCACAGGTTGGCCATCCCTGATCGAACAGCAATGTCTTTTTGCTCCAAAAATAAAAAAAAAGACAAAAAATGGCATTTAAGAAAAAAAGTAGTGTGAGCCACCCTTAGAGCATTGCTGTTCACAGTGGCTACTCCTTAGCTACACTGTCTAAATGGAGTCTGAAATTTGCTTTAAAGAGGACCTTTCATGCGTCCTCACACTGCTAACTAACTAGCAGTTTTTACAGGGCATGGGCCGGGGAGTTGGGGGCAGAAGGTTTCCTCCCTGACTGTGACGCTCCCCACTGTGATTGGACAGCGCTACAGCCAGGGAGAAGGAGACGCCCATTGAGAATCCCTGGCGTCTCCTCCTCCCTGTACCGATGCTATGCAATTTGTGGAGCGTGCGCCGGATCTTCACAGGGGCGCAGCGGGCCAACGGAGCTGCGCCCCGAAAAAATTGTAAGTGCCCCCAACTCCCCGGCCCATGCCCTGTAAAAACTGCTAGTTAGTTAGCAGTGTGAGGACGCATGAAAGGTCCTCTTTAAAGAATATCAGAGATTTGGGCTACTGATGTGGCTTTCTACTCTACTTTACATCACAGTTCTGCTTATTCAAATTATATTAGCCTAAGGGCTCATGCACACGCCGTGTTTTGTGGTTCGCAAATTGCGAATCCCGGCTGTGTGCATTCCTCAATTTGTGGAACGGGCTGCCCATGATAGATATGTCTTTTGTTGTCCAAAAAAAACGGACAAGAATAGGACATGCTGTATATTTTTTGCGGGGCCACAGAATGGAGGAACGGATGCGGCCCCATTGAAGTGAATGGATCTGCATCCAAGCCACAAAATATGGGGCTCATATGTGGACCCAAACCTCGGTCGTGTGTATGAGGTCTAACGTTCTCATCCATATTTTGTAGGAAAATGATTGCGTTCTGTGAGGACCGCTCGGAGGGGGCCAGCACTGGCTATCTGCTTGCACTCGCCCTCTTTGTAGTCACCATCCTGCAGACGCTCATCCTGCAGCTTTACCAGAGGTTTAATATGTTGACTGCGGTGAAGATGAAAACTTCTATCAGTGGGATCATATATAAGAAGGTAAGTACATTTCTAAAAAGAAAATTGCCTTATAGTATTCATTGTTAACTTATTGCCTTTTGTTCATTTTTTTGCCTATAAAACAGCATTTTTCTTATATTTCCCCTGTACATTGTGTACAAATTAACACTTTTTAAATGATAACCTATTCTCTTGATAGATTATCAGTATCTGATCGGTGGGGGTCTGACACCCGGTTCCCCTTCCAATCAGCTGTTTGAGAAGACATGGGTGCTCCTCTGAGTGCTGCAGCCTCCTCACAGCTTACCAAGCACAGCGCCATACATTGTATAGTGGCTGTGTTTGGTATCGCAGCCCAGCCCCATTCATTTGAATGAGACTGAGCCACGCCTAGGCCACATGACTGATGAAGATGACATCAGTGGCCTAATGTAAGCTGCAAAAAGATTGTGGCGCTCACAAGAACACCAATGTCTTCTCAAGCAGCTGATCGCTGGGGTCCCGAGTGTCGGACCTCCGCCAATCAGACACCAAAGTCTCAGAAAACCCTTTTAATATATTGGCACCAATCGATGATCAATACAGTAGAACTATCCATTCCTGAAGGTGCCCAACAGCAAATTTCTTCCATGCTTCTTGTGACATTGTTAGGGTGGATTCACACATGATGGATCTGCTGTGGACTTTCCAAAGTAAGTGGACATATCCTCATAATGGCTACCTGCAGCTGCCACTAGGGGGAGCCTACTATTACACAGAGTTATACAGTTCCCATAGAGTTCAATGGGAACTCTATATAAATGGCCTATTAACCTAGGCAACCACAAGCCCCCGAATGTCTTTCCTACACCTGCCGGTTCAGTCTCCTCCACTGTCCTTGGATCCAGTCTGTAAGCAGTGCATGTTGATGGTGAGAGTGATGGCAATCAAGATGACGGTGGCCACATGATTAACCTATTGACTGCTGCCCTGGATATGTCCTCTTCTGTGCTGGTGGTGAAATCATTCAGTGCCTGCGCAGATACGTCAAATTCCACTGCGCGTGCGCTGATGGCTGTTTACAGACTAGCGGATGCTGAACCGGGTGCTCAGGTAAGATATGAGGGGTTTGTGGCCTCCTAGATTAGGAGAAAGTAGCCAACCATTTTAAGCTCATTTTAGTAGTAGCTGCACGGCGCTAGAATTGTGTTATTTATCCGTTCAGAAGATAGAAATCCTGAATTCTGCAGTGAAATGATAAAGAACATCACCCTGTGATAATGTGAAGGCCGCTGCAGATCCGTAGATCCAGCTGTCCCCTAAATCCACAGATATGGATGCCGCTCGGTAACAGCACTGCCTGCTACTCAGCCGATGTCCTGGGGATCTAATCTTGGCTGCTGATTTAATAAAGTCTACTATAAATCTTGTAAAAGTCCATTTTATTCTTAAATTCTATAAAAAACATGTCAGAATTTATTCTCAGAGCGCTCTGCCCCTTCTGCTTTTTAAGCGAGTGCAATACCAATCCCGTATGCTTTCTATGGACCGGTACTTCACACGTTCCAAAGTCTGAGTACAGCAGATGAAATCCAAAGAGGCAGAGGGCTCTGAGCGGCACTACTGTCACTTCGGTTTATGTTCCCTTTAATGATCAACCGTTTTACGGCGCTGTAAAACAAGCCCTGTGCGGTTGTCCCGTCCTGAGACTGAGGAATCTCCGATCCTGGTCACTGATTAGCTTCAGGCTCTAGTGACCATGACATGATCAGTGAGGTCTCCAGTGATGACATTAGGTACTAAGTGACCCCAATACATAGAAGGACCTCAGGGCTTGAATATTATCACCTGGATATAAAGTAATTGCATACAGATAAATACTGATACATTATAACTCAAAAATAGTAATCCCTTAACCACTTCAGCTCTGGGCCATTTACCCCCTTCCTGACCAGGCCTAATTTTGCAAATCTGACATGTGTCACTTCATGTGGTAATAACTTTGGAACGCTTTTACTTATCCAAGCGATTCTGAGATTGTTTTCTCGTGACACATTGTACTTCAAGTTAATGGTAAACTTGAGTCGATAAGTTTTAATTTTATTTATAAAAAAAATCCAAAAGTTACCGAAAATTTGAAAAAATTCATTGTTTTCTAAATTTGAATCTCTCTGCTTTTAAGACAGATAGTGATGCCCCATAAAATACTTTTTAATTTACATTCCCCATATGTCTACTTTATGTTGGCATCATTTTGGTAGTGTCATTTTATTTTTTTAGGACCGTAGAAGGTTTAGAATTTTAGACGCAATTTTTGCAAATTTGCAAGATCAACTTTTTTAAGGACCAGTTCAGTTCTGAAGTCAGTTTGTGAGGCTTACATAATAAAAACCACCCATAGAATTTTAGAATTTTAGAAACTACACCCCTCAAACTATTCAAAACTGGTTTTAGAAATGTTGTTAACCCTTTAAGTATTCCACAGGAATTAAAGCAAAATAGATTTGAAATTTCAAAATTTCACTTTTTTTGCAGATTTTCCATTTTAATAATTTTTTTCCTGTAACACATCAAGGGTTAACAACAAAACTCAATATTTATTAGTTTGCAGAAACACCCCACATGTGGTCATAAACTGTTATTTGGGGATACGCCAGGGCTCAGAAGGGGAGGAGCAGCATCTGCATTTTCTAACATGGAATTTTTTGTCATGGTTTGTAAGAGTGATAACTTTTTAATTTTTGTGTGGACTGAGCTGCGTGAGGTCTTATTTTTTGCGGGACAAGCTGTGCTTTTTATTGGCACCATTTTAGGGTACATCCGGCTTTCTGATCACTTTTTAATCTAATTTTTGGGAGGTTAACTAAAAAAAAAAAGCAGTTTAGGGGCATTTTTCTATATTTTTTTTTTACACCATTCACATGATGGGGTAGATCATGTGATATTTTTGTAGAGAGAGTTGTTATGGATGCAACGATACCAAATAGATCTATTTTTTATTTATTTTTTTACGTTTTACACAATAAGAGCATTTTTAGAAGAAAAATCATGTTTTTGTGTTGCAATTTTTTAAGAGCCATTTTTTTTTTCATTTTTCGGGCTATAATCTTGTGTGGGGGCTCATTTTTTTGCGGGATGAGGTGACGTTTTTATTGCTACCATTTTGGGATGCATACGACTTTTTGATTGTTTAATATTATGTTTTTTGGTAGGTGATGCGACAAAAAAAGCTGTTTTGGCTTAATTTTTATTAGATTTTTTTTACGCAGTTCACTTGATGGGGTAGATTTTTTTTTTTTTATAATACTCTATTTTTTTTTATTATTTTTTTTACACTTTGTGTCCCCCATAAGGTCATACAAGACCTCAGGGGGACATTTAACTTCACTTATTTTTATTTTTATTTTTTTACACTTGATTTCTCCTGTAACTGGGGCTAACATAGTAGCCCCAGTTACAGGGGAAATACATCCCCAGAGAGGCTGTACAGTATAATACTATGCTGTACAGCCTCAGTGCAGGGCTGATCGGGTCTATGAGAGACCCAGCAGCTCCTGCACTCTCCCGGCCCCGGCGATCACGTGACCGCCGGGCCGGAACAGGAAGCGCAATAGCGCTTCCTGATATGTATACACAGCGCTCGTTGAGCGCTGTGTATACAGCGATCTAGAAGGCAGGGACCCCTGGGAACGGTCCCTGCCTTCTCTTTGGGTACCCTGCTATCTCTGAATAGACGTTTAGAAACGGCCACTCAGAGATAGATAACCACTTCCCGGACGTTTATAGTCAACGGGCGGACGGGAAGTGGTTAAAGGGGTTGTCTCACTTTAGCAAGTGGCATTTATCATGTAGAGAAAGTTAATACAAGGCACTTACTAATGTATTGTTATTATCCATATTGCTTCCTTTGCTGGCTTGATCCATTTTTCCATCACATTATACACTGCTTGTTTCCATGGTTACGACCACTCTACAGTCCATCAGTGGTGGTCATGCTTGTACACTACAGGAAAAAGTGTGGGCCGCTCTGGTGGTCGGGACTGTGGGAGCTCACATAAGCTAGTGCTTTTTCCTATAGTGTGCAAGCGCGACCACCACTGATGGATTGCAGGGTGGTCGTAACCATGGAAACAAGCAGTATATAATGTGATAGAAAAATGAATCCAGCCAGCAAAGGAGGCAATATGGAAAATCACAATACATTAGTAAGTGCCTTGTATTAACTTTCTCTACACGATAAAGGCTATTTGCTGAAGTGAGACAACCCCTTTAATGGGACGTAAAGTATTTGAGTACATGGGTATAAATTACATGCAGCAGACATTTCTATGACCTTCTAGATTGGGATTTGCAGATCTCCATGCCCCTACTGCAAAAACATCCCCATTCAGATGTAAGGAATGGATTTTCAGTTGAATCTGCAGCATGCAGTTTCTGCCGTGTGTGTACAAGACTTCCTACGTCTGTGTCAATAAAAAAAAAACTTATATAGCACCGACATATTCCGCAGCGCATTACAGACATTATCATCGCTTGCTGTCTTCAATGGAGCTCACAATCTAAAGTTGGACTTGGACAATCAGATTTTCGTTCCACACAATCTGCCGGTGTAAAGGTGCAGCCGATTATGCAGTGAACAAGCGTTTCGCTCATTGACACTGTCGTTTGTGCAGACAACTAAATTATCATTTCTGGGCAGCAGAACATAGCGTCTAACCAGCGATCTGCCGCCCAAAAACAATGCAACTGCATGAGGACGATCGATCGCAATAGAGATCCCTCGTCTTCATACTGTGGAGGTGATCGCTGCGTGTAAATATAGACCTTCACCTCCACTTAATGAGCATCCGACCCACACAGAGGAAACCCATACAAACATAGAAAGCTCTATGCAGATGTCTTTTTAGGGATTAAAGGGGTTGTCTCATGATGGACAATGGGGGAATATTGGTGGGATATGCCCCCATTGTCTTATAGGTGCGGGTCCCACCTATAGCCAGAACAGAGCCCCGCAAGGTGTTGGCTGGAGGACTCTGGTCCGGCCACCACCAAGCCGGCTCCCCTAGAGATATGCCCCCATTGTCCATGATGAGAAAACCCTTTAAAGAGGACCTTTCACCACTCCTGACATGCCTGTTTTAATTGCTTCATGCATTCCCCATGTAATAACATTTCTGGACCATCTATTCTTATGTCTCTATGTTGTGCCATTCCTTTATTATTTGCACTAGAAGTTATGAATGAATTGCTATTTGTCTTCAGTAAGGGAACAGAGGGGAGGTAACAAGTTGGGGGTGTTTATCTGCACAGACTGAACATGGCAGCACTGATTGGCTAGAGTCAGACTGTGCAGGTACACACCCCCAACTGGTCACCTCCCCTCTGTACCCTTACTGCAGACTGCTAGCAATTCATTCATAACTTCTAGTAGAAATAATAAAGGAATGGCACAACATAGAGTCATAAGAATAGATGTTCCAGAATTGTTATTACATGGGGAATGCATGAAGCTATTAAAACAGGCATGTCAGGAGTGGTGAAAGGTCCTCTTTAAAGAAGAGCATAACAACAACAGATCAGATGCTGTTTCTATGTGCTTTGAGATTAAACCTTTGTGTGTCTGGGGTCATCAGGTGCCTTGCAGGAGTTCAGCAGGTTCAGGGGACACACCTGAGTGTAGACTGTGTGCAGCCGTGACTCACACCAGAGTGATGTAACCTGCACCACTGATAGTCACGCCCCAGTGATGTAACCTGCACCACTGATAGTCACGCCCCAGTGATGTAACCTGCACCACTGATGGTTACAGCCAAGATTAACAATTAATGTTGTTCGAGTTTGGCTAATGGAATTTTACAACTTTTCAGATCATAGTTTTCAAACTCAGAATCCTCAACTTGTCTTGTATTGTCAAGTTGTTCTGTTGAGCCATTTATTCATGGGAAAGCTGGGGGACTGCCAGACGTATAGCTATAGGAGGTGCAGAGAGGACCTGGAGCCTAAGAGAGAAGCCTCTCTACCACATAAGAAGACACTACTAAAAGGCGGCCTTGGTACAGATTTTTCATTGGTGGTTAGAAGTTTGAAGGTACACCTCTGGTAACTACCAGCATGAACACCGTTAGGGCTTCCATAGTGGATGTCACCCAGTGTTTCTGGAACCCTAAACAGCAGATCTGCCTACTTGTGTAGTGACACATCCCCATCCCGTGAAGCTGCACGACTCCACAGTTTTCACATATATCATTGCTTATTCTGCAAGTTAATATAGAAAAAAAACTACAAAAAAGGTCAAATTCATACTCTTAAATGAAGGTTGGAAAAAACAGTGCTACTTACAAATACAATGCCACACCTGTCCACAGGCTGTGCATTTCAGCTCAGTCTTCTTTACTTTAAAGGGGTTCATCAGTTTTATAATTATGTTTTTTTATCTGCAGAGAGTACCCCAAACACTGCATATTTTTGCCCCATATACATGGTTTCATGTCATCACTTTCCTTCCCCTATTCTCATCATCAGCTCATTTCAGCAGGATGTCTACATGCACGACTTCCTGTATTCATCACTTTTCTGCTGGGTTGCTCCACCCACCACATGGTTCTCTCTGCAGTAGTTACACCCTTTATGCTTGCAAGGTGGAGAACGCGCTGAGAAACAGTACAGACCAAAGCATGCTAGGATGGGTTAGAAAACCCAGCAGGAAGCTGAGGAAAACAGGAAGTCCTGCATGTAGTCATCCTGTCCAAATGAGCTGATGCTGAGAACAGGGGAAGGAATATGCTGACTTGTGTGCAGGAATGTGCAGTGTTTTTGTTTTTAGCCTATAGCTCCTGTGGAGAGTGATGAGTCTCTGGGCAGATTTTAAAAAATTAATTAGGAAATTCGAGAACCATGTTAAATAGAGGTGAGAAGTAGCTATAATTTTGAATAACTTTAAAGGGGTTGTCCGGTCTTCTACTATTGATAACCTATCCAATATCAGATCTGTCCGACATCCGGCAGCTGTATGAAGGGAAGGCGCAACCTCTTTAAATTTGTTGCCATAAATGACATTAATAGAATTTTAATGACGAGGAAAAAGAAAAAAAAAAGTGAATGATATTTTTTGCACACTTTTTCCTGTTTGTCATTGATGTTTCATTTGTGTTGGACAGCCCCTTTAAATGCTGTTAGGACTACACACTGAGCCAGGTGGATGGAGCTGTAGGCATTCTGTGTGCTGCTATATGGTGTACCGCCATATTACTTAGTGGTTGAAGACACCCTTAAAGGGGTTCTCTAGAATTTAAGAAATTGAAAATACGTAAATATTTCTTTATTATAAATTTATTCCCAAATACTTTTCATTAGTTATAATTGCTCGTTTTGTCTGGGGATCAATCATTAGGAGAAATAAAATGGCCGCCATCCTAGTAGTCCACACAAAACCTTACCACCAAAAGTTACTTCACAACACTGAGGTAAAGAGCTGCCTCATCCTCCTCTCTGCTCTGCTGGTCAGGGATTATGATCCAGAATACAGGTGAATCTCTGTGGGAATGGAGTTCATGAGGAGATATGAAGTACAGTGAGAACAGACTGTGGTAATGGAGACTGCATACAAGTGTTGCTGCTCATTACCCCCACCTCCTCTCTGTACTTCATTTCTCCTCATGGACTCCATTTCTACAGAGATACAGCTGAAGATCTTATCATCTGTATTCAGTATCATAATAATCCCTGACAAGTAGAGCAGAGAGGAGGATGAGGCAACTCTTTACTTCAGTGCTCTGAAGTAATTTGTCCTGCTGTGTGATTAGGACAGGTTTTGTGTGTACTAATAGGAGGGCGGCCATTTTATTTCTCCTAATCATTGCTCCCCAGACAAATAAGCCATTATAACTAATGAAAGGCATTTCAGAATATATTTATAATAAAGTAATATTTAAGTATTTTCATTTTCTTAATTCCTGGAGAACCCCTTTAATACTATGTGCAGGGGATCATTCCATGGTGCCAGCTATATATGTTTACTTGAACTCAGAAGTTGTACAGAGCTTTAATACTCTTCTGGGAATGAGTCCTTATAGAGCATTTGTACTAAAAAAAACGGAGTCCTTAGGGACTGTGCACTTGAATCATCATAAAGCCACACGGTAGATTTCATCTATGATCTTAAGACCACATGGAGGAAGCAGTCACAAGCTCTGACATAAGGCCGCTGATTCATACTTGTTTGTGCATTAATAACCCGTAGGCTGGCATTCCTGGCTTTGATCTAAAGCCCATAAGATGCCAGCTTTACTATTCTGCTGGGGCCCTGATTGCAGTTTATTTTATGTTCTGTCGTGCTCCATATTATTTCTTCTTTTGTTGCTTCAGTATTTGTAAAGCATCATACAGCAGAGAAAACTTCCCTTTTACCGTATGTGCCTACATGTACTTAAAGGGATTGTCTATTCAGACAAAATCTGTCCATCGTAGAAGCAGTTCCCATCCCCCCTATACTCTCATCTTATTAGCCTGAGCGGAGATCAGTGTCTCTCAGTCGGGTTGACTGGGTGCAGCTACTTATTATATGGTCACCCATTAACTTCAGTGGGTCCAATGTAACATAACATTTCCAGCATCCTCCGGTATGCAGCTCCTTTCATAAGGCAACTTGAAGTCATCTTGAAGCAGTGCACCCTTTAAAATACAAATTTTCTTAATTAGTAGTACCATCCAGCAGCAGAGCCCCCTCCCCCCTCTACTCTCTGCCTCTGGATATTACAGATCTGTTTTCCCTGATTAATATAAGTGTAAATCTTTTAAAGGGGTCCTCTACTTCAACAATCCCTGAGAAAAAAAGATAGGGCATGTTAAAATCCAACTGCCTGACCCTTATCTTCCCCAACAACTGATGTCAGGGAAGATAAGGATCGGACTAATGTATTTCAACATGCCTGATCCTTTTGTTCTTAAAGGAAGAGTCGAGGGCCCCCCGTACACATTACCTCAGCAGGTTCAACTGATATACATCTAGCATGTATGCCTGACTTAAAGGGGTTGGCCTATCTGGGACATTGATGTCATATCGCTTGGATATACTGTCAATGTCAGATAGGTCAGAGTCTCACCTTCGGAACCCGCTCTTATCTAGAGAATGGTGCCCCCAAACTGAAGGAGAGAGGTGATTGTTCATGCACACTTGCTCGGCTCTTTTCGGAACTCCCATAGAAGTGAATGGAGCACACACACGCATGCTCGGTGTGTTCTTCTTCACCTTGGGGAGCCCGTTCTGGGATAAGAGCAGGCCCCAGAGGTGAGGCGCTCACCTGTCTGACATTGGTGGCATATCCTACTGCTAGGCCAGTGTAAAGGGTCCTTAAAGGGGTTATCCCTTGACTAATATAAAAAATGAATATCAGACATCATATAGTGCACAACATTCTCTTTCTAACAAAGCTAGAACCAGCCCTGTACCTCACATGGATCCAGAGATCTCCCCATTCATTGCTCTGCTAGATTTATATCAAGCTGACAGCTCAAGGGGAGTGGCTTTTCTGCTGCAGCTAAAGGGGCGTGTCCATGTTCTCCCTATCACAGCTCAGGAGGCAGATGAAGAAGGATGAAACTGAGCATGTGCGGCCATCTCAGTGAGAAGGTCAAAGAAATAAAAATAAAAAAAACAGCAGGTGGCGCTGCACAGATACATTTTATTGAATAGCTATGCTATATGCTCAGTAGCTATGCTAAATTTGAAACTACATGTAATTACAAAAGTATTCAGATGCAGGAGCTGGTTTGAAAGCTGTAGAATATTTTTTTGGGACAATCCCTTTAAGCTGTTCTGGTGCCATCCTGAACATTCTGACAATAGCCATGTAACGGTGCTACATTATGGTCTCCAAGTACTAAATGAAACGTTCAGCTGTTTCTGTCCTGCCGAAAGCCGCCTTTCATACCTTCAGATCCCATTATAGTCAACGGGGATCTGGCGGTGCCCGGCAGTATCCGGATTTACGGTAACGCTGGCAGTCTATTCCTTTGCCGGTACAGACTACTGGATTACCTTCAACGCATGTGTGAACCCAGCCTAAACTGTGTTTCTGCAGTGACTGTAGTCAGAGTCTGGGATGTGACATGTAATACACACACAGTGCACACAGGTATGTCTGGGATGTGACATGTAATACAGACACACAGTGCACACAGGTATGTCTGGGATGTGACATGTAATACAGACACACAGTGCACACAGGGATGTCTGGGATGTGACATGTAATACACACACAGTGCACACAGGGATGTCTGGGATGTGACATGTAATACAGACACAGTGCACACAGGTATGTCTGGGATGTGACATGTAATACACACACAGTGCACACAGGTATGTCTGGGATGTGACATGTAATACACACACACAGTGCACACAGGTATGTCTGGGATGTGACATGTAATACAGACACACAGTGCACACAGGTATGTCTGGGATGTGACATGTAATACACACACAGAGCACACAGGTATGTCTGGGATGTGACCTGTAATACACACACACAGTGCACACAGGTATGTCTGCGATGTGACCTGTAATATAGACACACAGTGCACACAGGTATGTCTGGGATGTGACATGTAATACAGACACACCGTGCACACAGGTATGTCTGGGATGTGACATGTAATACACACACAGTGCACACAGGTATGTCTGGGATGTGACATGTAATACAGACACACAGTGCACACAGGTATGTCTGGGATGTGTCATGTAATTCAGACACACAGTGCACACAGGTATGTCTGGGATGTGACATGTAATACAGACACACAGTGCACACAGGTATGTCTGGGATGTGACATGTAATTCAGACACACAGTGCACACAGGTATGTCTGGGATGTGACATGTAATACACACACAGTGCACACAGGTATGTCTGGGATGTGACATGTAATACAGACACACAGTGCACACAGGTATGTCTGGTATGTGACATGTAATACAGACACAGTGCACACAGGTATATCCGGGATGTGACATGTAATTCAGACACACAGTGCACACAGGTATGTCTGGGATGTGTCATGTAATTCAGACACACAGTGCACACAGGTATGTCTGGGATGTGACATGTAATACAGACACACAGTGCACACAGGTATGTCTGGGATGTGACATGTAATACAGACACACAGTGCACACAGGTATGTCTGGGATGTGACATGTAATACACACACACAGTGCACACAGGTATGTCTGGGATGTGACTTGTAATACACACACACAGTGCACACAGGTATGTCTGGGATGTGACATGTAATACACACACAGTGCACACAGGTATGTATGGGATGTGACATGTAATACACACACAGTGCACACAGGTATGTCTGGGATGTGACCTGTAATACAGACACACAGTGCACACAGGTATGTCTGGGATGTGACATGTAATACAGACACACAGTGCACACAGGTATGTCTGGGATGTGACATGTAATACAGACACACAGTGCACACAGGTATGTCTGGGATGTGACATGTAATACAGACACACAGTGCACACAGGTATGTCTGGGATGTGACATGTAATACACATACACAGTGCACACAGGTATGTCTGGGATGTGACATGTAATACACACACACAGTGCACACAGGTATGTCTGGGATGTGACATGTAATACAGACACACAGTGCACACAGGTATGTCTGGGATGTGACATGTAATACAGACACACAGTGCACACAGGTATGTCTGGGATGTGACATGTAATACACATACACAGTGCACACAGGTATGTCTGGGATGTGACATGTAATACACACACACAGTGCACACAGGTATGTCTGGGATGTGACATGTAATACACACACAGTGCACACAGGTATGTCTGGGATGTGACATGTAATACAGACACACAGTGCACACAGGTATGTCTGGGATGTGACATGTAATACAGACACACAGTGCACACAGGTATGTCTGGGATGTGACATGTAATACAGACACACAGTGCACACAGGTATGTCTGGGATGTGACATGTAATACACATACACAGTGCACACAGGTATGTCTGGGATGTGACATGTAATACACACACACAGTGCACACAGGTATGTCTGGGATGTGACATGTAATACACACACAGTGCACACAGGTATGTATGGGATGTGACATGTAATACAGACACAGTGCACACAGGTATATCCGGGATGTGACATGTAATTCAGACACACAGTGCACACAGGTATGTCTGGGATGTGACCTGTAATATAGACACACAGTGCACACAGGTATGTCTGGGATGTGACCTGTAATACAGACACACAGTGCACACAGGTATGTCTGGGATGTGACCTGTAATATAGACACACAGTGCACACAGGTATGTCTGGGATGTGACATGTAATACAGACACACAGTGCACACAGGTATGTCTGGGATGTGACATGTAATACACACACAGTGCACACAGGTATGTCTGGGATGTGACCTGTAATACAGACACACAGTGCACACAGGTATGTCTGGGATGTGACATGTAATACAGACACACAGTGCACACAGGTATGTCTGGGATGTGACATGTAATACAGACACACAGTGCACACAGGTATGTCTGGGATGTGACATGTAATACAGACACACAGTGCACACAGGTATGTCTGGGATGTGACATGTAATACACACACAGTGCACACAGGTATGTCTGGGATGTGACCTGTAATACAGACACACAGTGCACACAGGTATGTCTGGGATGTGACATGTAATACACATACACAGTGCACACAGGTATGTCTGGGATGTGACATGTAATACACACACACAGTGCACACAGGTATGTCTGGGATGTGACATGTAATACACACACAGTGCACACAGGTATGTATGGGATGTGACATGTAATACAGACACACAGTGCACACAGGTATGTCTGGTATGTGACATGTAATACAGACACAGTGCACACAGGTATATCCGGGATGTGACATGTAATTCAGACACACAGTGCACACAGGTATGTCTGGGATGTGACATGTAATACAGACACACAGTGCACACAGGTATGTCTGGGATGTGACATGTAATACAGACACACAGTGCACACAGGTATGTCTGGGATGTGACATGTAATACACACACACAGTGCACACAGGTATGTCTGGGATGTGACATGTAATACACACACAGTGCACACAGGTATGTCTGGGATGTGACCTGTAATACAGACACACAGTGCACACAGGTATGTCTGGGATGTGTATTCAAGTGAAAGACTCCCTTTAAAATTGTTTTACTTTTTTTTTTTATTGCTCTATAGCTCCTGTGTCTCACCAATAAACTTTCTGATCATATCGCACTCCCCTCTAGTCCCCTTCTAACCATGTATGCCAAGGTCTAGGTCAGGGATCAGCAACCCTTAGCACTCCAGCTGTTGTGAAACTTTAGAGAAAAAATCCAAGCAACTGTGCATGATGGGAGATGTACAGTCATGGCCAAAAGTTTTGAGAATGACATAAATATTCTATTTTCACATGGTCTGCTGCCCTCTGGTTTTTATGTGTGTTTGTCAGATGTTTTTATCACATACAGAAATATAATTGCAATCATATTATGAGTAACAAAAGCTTATATTGACAGTTAGAATGAGTTAATGCAGCAAGTCAATATTTGCAGTGTTGACCCTTCTTCTTCAGGACCTCTGCAATTCTCCCTGGCATGCTCTCAATCAACTTCTGGACCAAATCCTGACTGATAGCAGTCCATTCTTGCACAATCAATGCTTGCATTTTGTCAGAATTTGTAGGTTTTTGTTTGTCCACCCGTCTCTTGATGATTGACCACAAGTTCTCAATGGGATTAAGATCTGGGGAGTTTCCAGGCCATGGACCCAAAATCTCTGTTTTGTTCCCTGAGCCATTTAGTTATCACCTTTGCTTTATGGCAAGGTGCTCCATCATGCTGGAAAAGACATTGTTGATCACCAAACTGCTCTTGGACGGTTGGGAGAAGTTGCTCTCGGAGGACATTCTGGTACCATTCTTTATTCATGGCTGTGTTTTTAGGCAAGACTGTGAGAGAGCTGATTCCCTTGGCTGAGAAGCAACCCCACACATGAATGGTTTCAGGATGCTTTACAGTTGGCATGAGACAAGACTGGTGGTAGCGCTCACCTCGTCTTCTCCGAATAAGCTGTTTTCCAGATGTCCCAAACAATCGAAAAGGGGAATCATCAGAGAAAATGACTTTACCCCAGTCCTCAGCAGTCCACTCCCTGTACCTTTTGCAGAATATCAGTCTGTCCCTGATGTTTTTACTGGAGAGAAGTGGCTTCTTTGCTGCCCTCCTTGAGACCAGGCCTTGCTCCAAGAGTCTCCACCTCACAGTGCGTGCAGATGCACTCACACCTGCCTGCTGCCATTCCTGAGCAAGCTCTGCACTGCTGGTAGCCCGATCCCACAGCTGAAACACTTTTAAGAGACGGTCCTGGCGCTTGCTGGTCTTTCTTGGGCGCCCTGGAGCCTTTTTGGCAACAATGGAACCTCTCTCCTTGAAGTTCTTGATGATGCGATAGATTGTTGACTGAGGTGCAATCTTTCTAGCTGCGATACTCTTCCCTGTTAGGCCATTTTTGTGCAGTGCAATGATGACTGCACGTGTTTCTTTAGAGATAACCATGGTTAACAGAAGAGAAACAATGATGCCAAGCACCAGCCTCCTTTTAAAGTGTCCAGTGGTTTCATTCTTACTTAATCATGACAGACTGATCTCCAGCCCTGTCCTCATCAACACCCACACCTGTGTTAATGGAGCAATCACTGAAACGATGTTAGCTGGTCCTTTTAAGGCAGGGCTGCAATGATGTTGAAATGTGTTTTGGGGGATAAAGTTCATTTTCTAGGCAAATATTGACTTTGCAAGTAATTGCTGTTAAGCTGATCACTCTTTATATCATTCTGGAGTATATGCAAATTGCCATTATAAAAACTGAAGCAGTAGACTTTGTAAAAATTAATATTTGTATCATTCTCAAAACTTTTGGCCATGACTGTAGTTTCACAACACCTGGAGTGCTGGAGGTTGCTGACCCCAGGTCTAGGTGACAATAGAACAAAGTCTGGAGAAAGAAATCCCCGTCAGACGCCAACTGTATTTCTTGCTTGCTTTATTTCATATAAGCATAAAACTGAAACAGATCAGGACGCGTTTCAGGTCGAAACGCGTCTTGATCTATATGAGATTTATGCCTGTGTGAAATAAAGCATGCAAGAAAAACAAGTGGCGGTTGCTGCGGATTTCTTTCTCCATATCATTGGGATCATCCTACCGACGTGCACCGCCATATTCAGAAGATCATGTGTCGACCATATTTGATTAATAGAAGAAAGTATAGCTACAGGCTCAGACCATTCAAGGTTTGTCTGTAGTCTGTTACCATGGAGATGCATAGCTCTGCATAGGAGCTGTAAATGAAAAATGATTTTTCATTAAAGGGGTTCTCCGGGCTTTGTTATATTGATGAGCTATCCTCAGGTCATGGTGTGGGTCTGACACCCGACTTTCCTGCCGATCAGCTATATGAGGAGACGGTGCGCGTAGTGTGCATGTGCCGTGTCAAGTTGAGCATAGCCTTTACCATCATCATGCAGCATTATGTTTAGCCTTTCGGTGTACTCTCCTTATTTGACCTCTTTTTTTTCCTGTCTAGTCCTTAAATTTGGCAAATTCTACTCGAAGAAAGTTTACAACAGGTGAACTCGTAAACTTAATGTCGTCGGATGCTCAGCAGCTCATGGACCTGACAGTAAACCTCAACCTGCTGTGGTCAGCGCCATTCCAGATCCTGATGGCCATCGTCTTCCTGTGGCAGGAGCTTGGAGCGTCGGTTCTGGCCGGAGTGGCTGTGCTTGTCCTGGTTATACCTTTAAATGCATGTATTGCTGCCAAAGTTAAGCAGCTAAAGGTATTGTATGAAGATACTACATAACTACTTATTATACAGGCCGACGATGACCGCTATAGACCCCGAGGTGCCTCCGGATCAGGTCATTGCTAGAGATGAGCGAGCATGCTCGGCCGAGCGTACTCGGGAGCAATTTTCGAGTAGTAGTGTACGCATATTCTAATCTGTACGCTAATGCGTATGCATCTTGTAATTTGTACGCATTAGCGTACAAATATATAAGATGCGTACGCATTAGTGTACAGATTATAAGATGCGTACACTACTACTCGAAAATTGCTCCCTAGTACACTCGCTCATCTCTAGTCATTGCACATCTCTTCATATTGAGTGCTTCTGATGATTGCAGGATCTCTCTATATCTAGTCCAGGTCACAGTTTCGGCCATTTAAAGTCTGCAGCTGTGTGCACATTATGCTGTTATTATATCTTTTTGCTAGAGTTGCTCACAGAATTGCAGCAGAAATGATGCATCTTTGTGGAAATAGCAGCAAACACTAAGACTGCTTTCACACTTGTATTGTTAATTCCAGTATTGAGATCCGGCAGAGGCCTAAGGCTACTTTCACATCTGCGCTTTCCCTTTCCGCTATTGAGATTTGTCATAGGATCTCAATAGTGGGTGAAAACGCTTCCATTTTGTCCTCATTCATTGTCAATGGGGACAAAACTGAACGAAACGGAACACACCAGAATACATTCCGTTCCGTTGGTTGCGTCCCGATCGTGGACAGCATAACGCTGCAAGCAGCACTTTTCTGTCCGCGATGTAGTGCGGAGCAAGACGTTTTCTCTGCCACAATCTCCCACAATAGAAAACTGATCTGTCCCCCATTGACGTTCAGTGCAGTTCATGACGGATCTGTCTTGGCTATGTTAAAGATAATACAATCGGATCCTTTCAGAACGGATGCAGATGGTTGTATTTTCAGTAACAGAAGCGTTTTTTCTAAACCCTGCCGGATCCAGCAAAAACGCTAGTGTGAAAGTAGTCTAACATCACTCTTCCTCTGGATAAGTCATCAGTATCTGATCGGTGGGGGTCTGACACCTGGGACCCCCGCCGATCAATTGTTTAAGAAGGCACCGGCGCTCAAAATAGTACTGCGCCCTTCTCCCTGCTCACTTAGCACAGCGCCGTACATTGTATAGCGGCTTTGCTTGGTATCGCAGCTCAGCCCCATTCACTTCTGTGACGTCACAGGGCCTAGGCAAAGCCGAAGAAGACCATGGCACTACTGTGAGCGCTGCTGCCTTCTCAAACAGCTGATCGTCGGGGGTGCCTGGTGTCGGAGCCCCACTGTTCAGATACTGATGACCTATCCAGAGGTTAGGTCATCAGTATAAAGATCTCAGAAAACCCTTGATTCTGATATGTGTGCAAAGTTCAGAAATTAATATCTAAGGCTTATTTTGCACCACATTTGAGGGGTCCGTACAGTGTATACTGAGAAATCAGCCGACTTGTTGCTGAATGTTTTCAAAGCATTTAAAAGGGGCGTATATTTGCCAAAAGAAGGCCTTTTGACTCTTATTCAGCTGATATACATCACCATAATGATTTGCTCGCTATAAGGTGTAGTCGGGTAGGCTTCTGCAATAAAAGTGTACTGTGCGGTATATAGTCTTATACAATGGGAGTCAATGGACGACCTATGCAACTGTGTGTTCTCGTTAAAGTGCTCTGCATAACATGCCTACCATACATATGATATGAAGATAAAACACATTTATCAAACTGGTGTAAAGTAGAACTGGCTTAGTTGCCCATAGCAACCAATCAGATTCCACCTTTCATTTTTCAGAGCTCCCTTGGAAAATGAAAGGTAGAATGTGATTGGTTGCTATGGGCAACTAAGGAAGTTCTACTTTACACCAGTTTGACCCCAACAGTTTTTAACTCTGTCTCTATGTAAAACCAGTTCATCAAGCAGCTGCTTCAACTTTTTCTCCTTTTCACAGAAAAGTCATTTGAAGAGTAAAGATCAGCGCATCAAATTACTGAATGAAATCTTACATGGAATAAAGGTATGGGGTCATTTCTAGGACTTTAGTGGTGAGGGACAAATGGACAATTCTTCTGACTCTAGTACATCCTCCTACCACTTTTAAAGGGGTATTCCCATCTCACAAATGTAATTTGTATAATTTGATATAGCCATACCAGTATTATTACTAATAGAATGTATTTATAGAAAATGTACCGTTTAGAAGATTTTCCTATTTGTATATCCCATATATATATTGTCCCACACACATCAGTCAGGCCGTTGCCCCTGGTTACGACCACCGCGGCCATGTAGTAGTGGTGGCCGGCTTGCTCTTGTTCAAACCCGCTCTGAGGTAACTGCTGTATTGTGAACGCACATTGTATGAGCATGAGGAGACACATCTTAGTGTTGTAGCATTTGTGTCTGCGCTTCCAAAACACAGAGAAACGGATTCTGTTCCAAGATCAATTCATCTCTTTGGAGCAGTATCTGTTTATAAAGTCTGTGTTTTGGACGGATCCTGACCATTGCGTTTTGGACTGGTAGCGTCCAAAACGCAGATGTGAAAGTACCCGAAGATGTGTCTGCGCATGCTGATGTAATGTGCGTTCACAATACAGCAGTTACCTCAGAGTGGGTTTATACAACAGCAAGCCGGCCACCACTACTACATGACCATGGTGGTCGTAACCAGGGGCAAGGGCCTGACTGATGTGTGTGGGACAATGGATATAAAAATGGGCAAATCTTCTAAACTGTACATTTTATATAAATACATTTTATTAGTAATAATACTGGTATGGCTATATCTAACTATACAAACTACATTAGTGAGATGGGAATACCCTTTTAAGGGGCTGTTTAATTTTCCATTACCATCATTTTTATGTAATTCAGAGTAAAGAAAGGCGAGCCCTTCATAAGCACCTGTTGCTCTGGAGGAACTGCCATGTACATGTTCGGCCATTGATTTGAGTGAGAAGTGTGTAATACTTCATTTCTCCTGGGGTGGCGCTGTAGGGATATTGAACACTTGCTCCTTGGTTCCCCCACCGGAAGTAATAGAAGTCAGTGTAACATGGTAAGGCATTTTCTCTTACCACTTCCGTAAGTCAGAGATATCAGATAACCTCAAAGCTGTGCAGGGAAAATGGCTCAATATTTTTAATAAAGACCAATTGAAAAAAATGATTCTAAGCTCAAAATAAGTACAATGCAATAATAAAAAAAAATTGCCACCAAACGTGCACATAGCCTTTAAACTAGACATTCTAAGGGCCACTGTGCCAATCTGCCACATTTTTATACGGATAAATTTAAGTTTAAAGTGTTGAAAAATTTTAGTTTTTGATGGAGTCGACAATGGAGCCTCAAACATAGATGTGAATGAACCCTAAAACCCCTGAGCGTCTGCTGAGCTGTCGTGGGTTTCTTGCAGATATTGAAGCTTTACACCTGGGAACCTTCTTATCAGAAGAAAGTGGTTGATATTCGGGAACGTGAAATGGAAGTTCTGAAATCTTCGGGATACTTGACCACGTTCTCAATGCTGACATTAACCTGTATTCCCTTCCTGGTAAGCTGCCCGCGCTGACTGAGAATCATAGCTGCAGTTTATTTCTGTCAGATTTCTCCACAAGTGACTAATTCAGATTGCACCTATTAGGGAGGGCTCACATCACGTTTTGTCCCTCCGTTTGACGTATACGTATACCAAGTTCTTGTAAAAAAAACGTATACTATGCTTTTTTACAATGCTAAAAAAGTATACTTTTTTTCTACAATGAGACTCTATGGTGAACGGAGGCCACTGTATGGCATCAGTCTGAAGCATCCGTTTCACGTATACGTTTTTTGTATACGTTAAACAGATGAGAAAAACGTGATGTGAACCCAGCCTTACATAGCACAAATCACATTAGATACGTCATACTAGGTCCACTGATATATACAGTAAAAGTCCTTTAGTCCTTTAGCAGCAGGACCTTTTACTGTACTACATCCGTCCGGATCATCAGATCGTCATAAAAAGCTAAAACAACTCACCTGTGATGTAAGTGAATCTTCAGGAAGGAAACACAAAAGATTCATACAAAAATTTTCTACTAAAACTTTATTTTTCAATTAGACGTAAAGGGGTTGTCTCACTTCAGTAAGTGGCATTTATAATGTAGAGAAAGTTAATACCAGGCACTTACTAATGTATTGTTATTATCCATATTGCCTCCTTTGCTGGCTGGATTTATTTTTCCATCACATTATACACTATTTGTTTCCATGGTTACAGACCACCCTGCAATCCATCAGTGGTAGTCGTGTTTGCACAGTATAGGAAAAAGCACAAGCCTATGTGTGCTCCCATGGTCCCGGCCACCAGAGAGGCTGGTGCTTTTTCCTATAGTGTGTAAGCACGACCACTGATGGATTGCAGGGTGGTCTGTAACCATGGAAACGAGCAGTGTATAATGTGATGGAAAAATGAATCCAGCCAGCAAAGGAAGCAATATGGATAATAACAATACATTAGTAAGTGCCTGGTATTAACTTCCTCTACATGATAAATGTCACTTGCTGAAGTGAGACAACCCCTTTAATTGGTTTTCTAAGTTCTCCAACTGCATGATCCTTGTGTTCAGCAACGTCGTCGGTAAGTCTCAATATACATTAAACGGTCGTACATTTATGTAACGTGTATGGCCAGCTTCAGTCTCCTCCTTCTAGTCCAGTGAAAGTCTACATTGTATCGCATTTCTATACTGGATACCAGTGGTGGATTATTACATTTTCTGAATAATGAGTTGGCAAATTAAAATCATTTCATTCTTCTTGGAAGTCATTTTCCATCTTATGTATTCTATTTTAATATAATGTGTAAGCAAAAATAAAAACCTTTTCCAGACTTCCTGCAAATGGACCGCAAGGCTACATGCACACGTAAAAATAGGCCTTAAAAACGAACACGTTGTCAGTTTATCACCAATTTGCGCATCCATTTTCTGTCCGTCTGTCCTTTCTAATGGCCGTTTTGCATCAATTTTTAACGGCCATTAAAAATGGATGATTTTCATTGAGTTTTTAAATTAAAACCCAAATCCTTGCAGTGTCCTCAGTATAGATATTATACCCTCAATAGTGCTTCCAGTTTAGATAATAATGGCCCCCTTAGTGCCTCCCAGTAGGTATGATATGCCTCAAGTTGTGCCACAGCATAGACATTAGTCCCCAGTTGTGCCCCTATATACTGTGTAGATATATATATACACATATACAGTGCCTTGCGAAAGTATTCAGCCCCCTGGAACTTTTCAACCTTTTGCCACATTTCAGGCTTCAAACAAAAAGATATAACATTTTAAATTTTTGGTGAAGAATCAACAACAAGTGGGTCACAATTGTGAAGTGGAACAAAATTTATTGGATCATTTAAACTTTTTTTGTAATAATAAAACTGAAAAGTGGGGCGTGCAAAATTATTCGGCCCATTTACTTTCAGTTAAGAAAACTCACTCCACAAGTTGATTGAGGATCTCTGAATGATCCAATGTTGTCCTAAATGACTGATGAAGATAAATAGAATCCACCTGTGTGTAATCAAGTCTCCGTATAAATGCACCTGCTCTGTGATAGTCTCAGGGTTCTGCATCATGAAGACCAAGGAACACACCAGGCAGGTGGATACCAAAAGATTTCCCAAGCTTTAAACATCCCAAGGAGCACTGTGCAAGCGATCATATTGAAATAGAAGGAGTATCAGACCACTGCAAATCTACCAAGACCCGGCCGTCCCTCTAAACTTTCATCTCAAACAAGGAGAAGACTGATCAGAGATGAAGCCAAGAGGCCCATGATCACTCTGGATGAACTGCAGAGATCTACAGCTGAGGTGGGAGAGTCTGTCCATAGGACAACAATCAGTCCAACACTTCACAAATCTGGCTTTTATGGAAGAGTGGAAAGAAGAAAGCCATTTCTCATAGATATCCATAAAAAGTCTGGTTTACAGTTTGCCACAAGCCACCTGGGAGACACACCAAACGTGGAAGAAGGTGCTCTGGTCAGATGAAACCAAAATCCAACTTTTTGGAAACAATGCAAAACGATATGTTTGGCGTAAAAGCAACACAGCTCATCACGCTGAACACACCATCCCCACTGTCAGACATGGTGGTGGCAGCATCATGGTTTGGGCCTGCTTTTCATCAGCAGGGACAGGGAAGATGGTTAAAATTGATGGGAAGATGGATGGAGCCAAATACAGGACCATTCTGGATGAAAACCTGTTGGAGTCTGCAAAAGACCTGAGACTAGGACGGAGATTTATCTTCCAACAAGACAATGATCCCAAACATAAAGCAAAATCTACAATGGAATGGTTCAAAAATAAAGGTATCCAGGTCTTAGAATGGCCAAGTCAAAGTCCAGACCTGAATCCAATTGAGAATATGTGGAAAGAGCTGAAAACTGCTGTTCACAAACGCTCTTCATCCAACCTCAAAGAGCTCGAGCTGTTTTGCAAGGAAGAATGGGCAAGAATTTCAGTCTCTAGATGTGCAAAACTGATAAAGACATCCCCCAAGAGACCGCAGCTGTAATCGCAGCAAAAGATGGCGCAACAAAGTATTAATGCAAGGGGGCCGAATAATTTTGCACGCCCCACTTTTCAGTTTTATTATTACAAAAAAAGTTTAAATGATCCAATAAATTTTGTTCCACTTCACAATTGTGACCCACTTGTTGTTGATTCTTCAGCAAAAATTTAAAATTTTATATCTTTTTGTTTGAAGCCTGAAATGTGGCAAAAGGTTGAAAAGTTTCAGGGGGCTGAATACTTTCGCAAGGCACTGTATGTACACATATATATATATTGGCCCCCAGTTGTGCACCCATGTATAATGCCACTTGCATGTGATGGACCACTTACTTCTCACTGGAGTTACCAGGATCTGAGGCTTCCAGTATTGTGAATCACTCCTTCTCCCTGGCTGTGAGCTGTCCAATCGCAGCAGAGAGCATTACAGCCAGGGAGAAGGAGACGCCCCTTGAGAAAAGCCACTGTCTCCACCTCCCTGTATCGATGCTATTGATTAGATATACAGGGCGCCAAAACAGAGCAGGGGGCACAGCACTGCAATGGAGGAGCGGATCATCAAATAAAATACCATAATCATCAGCTACAGCCTGAGGTAATCATTTAATAACATATAAAGTGGTGAAAGAGCCTCTTTAAGGTTCTGCTGCAGTTGAGGTGTGCATTATGAGGTTCTGCTGCAGATTAGGTGTGTATTATGAGGTTCTGCAGCAGCTGAGGTGTGTATTATGAGGTTCTGCAGCAGCTGAGGTGTGTATTATGAGGTTCTGCAGCAGATGAGGTGTGTATTATGAGGTTCTGCAGCAGCTGAGGTGTGTATTATGAGGTTCTGCAGCAGTTGAGGTGTGTATTATGAGGTTCTGCAGCAGAATAGGTGTGAATTGTGAGGTTCTGCAGCAGTTGAGGTGTGTATTATGAGGTTCTGCAGCAGAATAGGTGTGAATTGTGAGGTTCTGCAGCAGTTGAGGTGTGTATTATGAGGTTCTGCAGCAGTTGAGGTGTGTATTATGAGGTTCTGCAGCAGAATAGGTGTGAATTGTGAGGTTCTGAGCAGTTGAGGTGTGTATTATGAGGTTCTGCAGCAGTTGAGGTGTGTATTATGAGGTTCTGCAGCAGCTGAGGTGTGTATTATGAGGTTCTGCAGCAGCTGAGGTGTGTATTATGAGGTTCTGCAGCAGCTGAGGTGTGTATTATGAGGTTCTGCAGCAGCTGAGGTGTGTATTATGAGGTTCTGTAGCAGTTGAGGTGTGTATTATGAGGTTCTGCAGCAGCTGAGGTGTGTATTGTGAGGTTCTGTAGCAGTTGAGGTGTGTATTATGAGGTTCTGCAGCAGCTGAGGTGTGTATTATGAGGTTCTGCAGCAGCTGAGGTGTGTATTATGAGGTTCTGCAGCAGCTGAGGTGTGTATTATGATGTTCTGCAGCAGTTGAGGTGTGTATTATGAGGTTCTGCAGCAGCTGAGCTGTGTATTATGAGGTTCTGTAGCAGTTGAGGTGTGTATTATGAGGTTCTGTAGCAGCTGAGGTGTGTATTATGGGGTTCTGCAGCAGTTGAGGTGTGTATTATGAGGTTCTGCTGCAGATTAGGTGTGTATTATGAGGTTCTGTAGCAGCTGAGGTGTGTATTATGAGGTTCTGCAGCAGCTGAGGTGCGTATTATGAGGTTCTGCAGCAGCTAAGGTGTGTATTATGAGGTTCTGTAGCAGCTAAGGTGTGTATTATGAGGTTCTGCAGCAGCTAAGGTGTGTATTATGAGGTTCTGCAGCAGCTGAGGTGTGTATTATGAGGTTCTGCAGCAGCTAAGGTGTGTATTATGAGGTTCTGCAGCAGCTAAGGTGTGTATTATGAGGTTCTGCAGCAGCTAAGGTGTGTATTATGAGGTTCTGTAGCAGCTAAGGTGTGTATTATGAGGTTCTGCAGCAGCTAAGGTGTGTATTATGAGGTTCTGTAGCAGCTAAGGTGTGTATTATGAGGTTCTGCAGCAGAATAGGTGTGAATTGTGAGGTTCTGCAGCAGCTGAGGTGTGTATTATGATGTTTTGTAGCAGCTGAGGTGTGTATTATGAGGTTCTGTAGCAGCTGAGGTGTGTATTATGAGGTTCTGCAGCAGCTGAGACATGTATAGTGCAGTTCTGCAGCAGCAGCGGAGATATACAGATATAGCGATGTTCTGCAGCAGCTGAGATGTGTATTATGTTCTGCAGCAGACCACGCTGATAGTCACTGAAAGGGGTTGTCACACAATACAAATGTATCCCTTTTCACAGTGGTAGGTCATGCGTATCCGGGGCTGTCTATGGGACTGTCGGCACTAGCCGAGCGCTGTACTTTACTGTCTCATTCCCATAGAATAGCATAAAATAGAGAGCAGCGTGTATGCTCAGTCTACCACTCCAGTCCTACAGGGACATGGGGCCTCTGTTCATATGATTATTGGGGTCCTAGTGGTCAGACCTCTCCGATTAGATACCGATCCACAGGAGATGTATTCTACATGTTTTGTATGGCTGACCACCTTTAAGCAGAGGCCCACATAATTCTAATACTCTCTAATTTTGCGCTGCAACAAATTGTACCTTATCATTGTACCTTATCATTGTACCTTATCACTGCGCTGTAACCTCCCAAACCTCTTTTTTGAAGGTTTCCATCGCTACGTTTGGAGTATATTTCTTAATTGACGAATCGAATATCCTGACGGCGTCCAAGGTTTTCACTACAATCTCGTTATTTAATATCCTGCGTCTCCCGTTGTTTGATTTGCCCACAGTCATCTCGTCAGTAGTTCAGGTAATTATATATCTTATAGAAGTCATGATTGTCTCGGTACATTCACATGGGGCATGTCGGCTGCGGATCTTCCTCCCTTGAATTGCAGAGAGAAAATGTGCAGCCTTTTGCAGTGAGTGGATGAGAGTTATCAGGAATCTGTCAATACATAAAGCCTCATTCACACGTCCGTGTCGGTGCTTAAATCTGTGAAAAGATGGTCAGTGATGCATCCATGAAGCTGCTTGTGAAGGATCCATGTGTCCGTTTTTTGCTGTCCGTGTGTCATCCGTGTTTCACTGACACTGCATAGCTTATAAATAATTTTTCTCGCTCGTATCATTGGGGGACACAGGACCGTGGGTATAGCTGCTGCCCCTAGGAGGCGACACTAAGCTGAAAAAGTGATGGCTCCTCCTGTCGGCTATATCCCCTCCCGCCTGGAGAGAGCATATCAGTTTTTAGCTTAGTGTCGTAGGAGGCAGACCTCCCTGCTCTGCAGGGTTATTAGTTATTTTATTTATTTTTCTTTTTTTTCCTTTTATTGGGGAACAGGATCGCTTAGCCTTCCTGTCCCCCTGGGATACCTGGCCAGGGTCGGACCCCCTTCCTGCCCAGTTCCCCCATGAAGAAAAGTGGACCAGGGCAGCAATGCTCTCCTGCTTCCCGCCAGCCCCAGGGTCACCTGGAATCTAAAATCCCTCCATCTGTTCCGGTCTCCTGCCACTTCGGTGCCAGCAACTGAGGAGGTGACCCTGCTGGTGTCATTTACGGAGGGTGAAGTGCTGGAAGGGGGGCAAGGTGAAGAGGGCACCCCCCTTTCCCCAGACCCTGTGGGAGCTTGGGACCCTCACCTTTTTTTTTTCGGACCCAGACGTCTTCCAGGTCCTGCGTTCCCCGTTATCCCCACGGGGGAAGCTCTCTCTGCATGCACGCTCGGCGTTTGTGCATGCCGCCGGCCGCGCTCCGCTCACCGGAAGTGGTGTTCCGGACCGGAAGTGCTTGCGGGCGGCCGCAGCTTCAAATTTAGGCCCCGGCTTTTGGGCCTACTAGGCCGCTGCCCTTTTCCCCGCCCTGGGGGGGCGGAGTTTCTGCTTTTTCTTCTGGGGAGGAGCTCCTTACCATGCCTGCATCGTGAGACAGGCTCTCCTCCCACAGACGCCGCACCGCTATGCTTTGGGGGACACAGGACCTGGTATTACCTGGATGGCCTGGTAGGACAACCTCTATTCCTCCTCCAGCTCCTTCCACCCCCCTCCAGCTCCCTGTCAGCTCCTCTTTAGTCAGTCATGTCTGAACCTACGGCTGACCCCCGTCCACTGTTAGCGCCCATTCACTATGCGTGCGCTAAGTGTGACTTCAAGTTTTCACGCGGCCAGTCGGACTCCCTCTGCACCGCATGCCGTGCACCCAGACCAGCACTTCCGCCTGAGCAGCCGCAGTGCCCCCCTGTCGGCGTGGAACCGGAGTGGGCCCGTACCCTATCCCGGGCAGTGGCAGATTTATCCAAGGTGTCCCAAACCACCCTCACCCTCATGGGTCGTTTGGTTGACCACGCTCCGCCTACACAATCTACACCCTCCGCCACTAGTCAGCCCAGGGGTAGACCCTCTCGCAAGCGGCCCAGAACAGGTCAATCTTCCTCTTCTGAGGCCTCTGTTTCTCCGCCACCCCCTAGGTCTCGTTCAGAGGCTTCTTTGCAGCGTGCGGTACCGCGCTTCGCCCTATTTTTGCGTCTGCCTGGGTGGCGAAAGCCGTCTCTGAGTGGGCTTTACGGCTGCACCAGGACATCTCGACTGGTCTGTCTCCAGAGGATCTTCAGGCACTTGCCCTTCAGATCTCTCAGGCTGGTAAATACCTTTGTGAGGCTTCTCTGGATGCAGGAGCTCTGGTCGCCCGTGCCTCGGCCCTTACCGTAGCCTTGCGCCGTGAGGTTTGGCTGAAGGTGTGGTCAGCGGATGCTTCTTCTAAGCGTTCCCTTACAGCTCTTCCATTTTCCGGTTCGCGACTCTTCGGAACTCGGCTGGACGAGATTATTTCTGAGGCCACGGGTGGCAAAAGCACCCACCTTCCGCAACAGAGGCCCGGACGTTCTGTTCGTCCTAGATCCTCAAATTCCAGATTTCAGTCCTTTCGGCGTTTCTCAGGCACGCGTTCAGCAGCAAGGGCTCAGGCTGCCACTTCCTCACAGCAACAGAGGAAGAAGCCTACCTTTAAGACCCAACCCGCTTGGCGCCCTCGGGCACAGCCCACCCGCTCATTTAATAATAAACAATCCTCGGCATGAGGGGGCGCCCCCACCCCAGAGGGTGGGGGGTCGTCTCCTCCTTTTTCAGGAGGCTTGGCGGGTCCACATCTCCGATGTTTGGGCGCTGGAGATTGTAACCTCGGGGTACAAGATCGAATTTGTCTCCCGTCCACCAGACCGATTTTTCCTGTCCCGACCACCCAGAGATCCTGGCCGGTCGACAGCTTTCTTTCAGGCACTTCACACCCTTCTTTTAAAGGGGGTAATTGCCCCGGTTCCCCCAGCCGAACATTTCAGGGGTTTTTATTCAAACCTCTTTGTTGTGCCCAAAAAGGAGGGATCCGTGCGACCAATTCTGGATCTCAGGTTGTTGAATCGCTTTGTCAGGACTCAACATTTCAGAATGGAGTCCTTACGCTCCGTAGTGGCCTCCCTGGAACAGGGCGAGTTTCTTTCCTCAGTGGACATTCAGGATGCGTACCTGCATATCCCCATCGCCCTCACCCATCAGCGTTTCCTCCGTTTTGCAGTGGAAGACTGTCACTATCAGTTTGTGGCCCTTCCCTTCGGGTTGGCAACCGCGCCGCGAGTTTTCACGAAGGTGCTAGCCCCTCTTCTGGCACTCCTTCGTTCCAGGGGTATCGTTCTGTTCCCGTATCTGGACGACATTCTTGTGAAAGCACCCACCTTCGGTCAGAACGAAGAGAGCCTCGCCATCACCATAGACGCGCTGACTCATTTCGGCTGGCTAGTAAATTTCAAGAAGTCATCCCTCCATCCCAGCAGACAGATCACCTTCCTGGGGATGGTCCTCGACTCAGCCACATCATCAGTCCGGCTCCCTCTCGACAAAAGACGATCACTCCAAAGATCAGTGCGGCTTCTCCACCGCAGCACACGTCCCACGATTCGTCGTTGCATGCAGGTGCTGGGGACTTTAGTGGCCTCCTTCGAGGCAGTCCCGTTTGCGCAGTTCCACACTCGCCCACTTCAATGGGCGATCCTGTCGGCCTGGGACAAGTCACCGGACTCCCTCAACAACTCCATCTCCCTTCCTCCCCAGGTGCGGTCGACCCTGGTGTGGTGGCTAGAGTCTCCAGCCCTGACTTCCGGCAAGTCCTTTCTGCCGATCTCATGGACAATTATCACCACCGATGCCAGTCTCCTCGGTTGGGGGGGGGGGTTCCCTCCACGGATGGTCCAGGGAAAATGGTCTCCATCGGAATCCAAACTACCGATCAATATACTGGAGCTGCGGGCCATCTATCTGTCCCTGCTTCACTGGACCCCCCTATTGGTAGGATTGCCGATCCGGATTCAGTCGGACAATGCCACGGCGGTGGCTTACATCAATCACCAGGGAGGAGCTCGCAGCCGGGCAGCGATGGACGAGGTGGCCAAGATTCTTCAGTGGGCAGAGGATCACGTGCCAGTCATTTCCGCAATATACGTTCCCGGGGTGGAGATTTGGGCGGCAGATTACCTCAGTCGGCAGACCGTGGATCCAGGAGAGTGGTCCCTACATCCGGAGGTCTTCAACGCCATTTGCCTTCGTTGGGGTCGGCCGGAGGTGGACTTGATGGCATCCAGGCTCAACCACAAGCTCCCAGTCTTCCTGTCTCGAACAAGAGATCCGCGGGCCTACGCAGTAGATGCACTGGTAGCCCCATGGGAGGGGTTTTCCCTCCTGTATGTCTTTCCCCCCATTCCTCTCCTACCCCGGGTTCTTCGCAGAATCAGGAGGGAAGGCATACCAACCATTCTCATCGCTCCAGATTGGCCCCGGCGCACGTGGTACACGGAGCTCATTCTCCTTCTCGGAGACGCTCCATGGCCTCTCCCACTCAGGGACGACCTCCTATCTCAAGGACCCGTCTTCCACCAGCGTTTGACGGCGTGGCTATTGAGACCTCCATTCTGAAACGTAAGGGATTCTCTGACACAGTCATTCGGACCATGATCAGGGCAAGGAAGCCTACATCGTCTACAGTTTACTACAGGGCTTGGAAGTCTTTTCTCCGGTTCTGTGGGGAGCGTGACCTACCTCCACTTTCCTTTTCTCTGTCTACGGTCCTTTCCTTCCTGCAGTCAGGTCTGGAGTTAGGGCTGGGTCTTAATTCTCTTAAGGGAAAGGTGTCTGCGCTGTCAATTTTTTTTCCAGAGACAGCTGTCACAAAAATCCCCGATCAGGACCTTCCTTCAGGGGGTAGCTCACATTGTGCCTCCCTATCGTCCCCCTCTTCCATCCTGGGACTTGAACCTGGTACTTGGTTCCCTCCAGGAACCTCCCTTCGAACCGCTCGATAATGTCTCTCTCCGTCTCCTCTCGTGGAAGGTAGCCTTCCTGGTGGCTGTCACCTCCATCAGGCGAGTTTCGGAACTGGCGGCACTTTCCTGCAGAGAACCCTTTCTCATCTTGAACCAGGATAAAGCGGTTCTGCGTCCGGTGCCTTCCTTTCTACCGAAGGTAGGCTCGGCCTTCCATATGAATGAGGACATCGTCCTTCCATCTTTCTGCCCCTCGCCATCCCATCCTACAGAACGTGCTCTCCACAGCCTAGACGTGGTCAGGGCATTGAGGATCTACTTAGCCGTTTCAGAGTCTTTTCGACGCACAGACTCCCTGTTCGTCCTGCCTGAGGGTCCCCGCAAGGGGTTGGCGGCTTCCAAGGTGACGATTGCCAGGTGGATACGTCTAGCCATTGCCGAGGCGTATCGCTCCCGGGGCAGGACGCCCCCTGCTCTACCAGGGCGGTGGGCGCTTCTTGGGCTCGTTTCCACCAGGCCTCTGCAGTACAACTCTGTAAGGCAGCAACCTGGTCTTCCTTACACACGTTCACCAGGTTTTACCAGGTGAACACTTTTGCATCGGCTGATGCTGCTCTGGGCCGCAAGGTTTTGCGAGCGGCAGTTCCCTAGGCCTTCGCATCTGCGTTCTATTTTGGTTCTCCCCTCCCCGTGGACTGCTTTAGGACGTCCCACGGTCCTGTGTCCCCCAATGACACTAGCGAGAAAACAAGATTTTTGTGGACTCACCTGTAAAATCTCTTTCTTGCTGTGTTCATTGGGGGACACAGCGCCCACCCATTGTTTTTCATTTTAACGCAAGGAATCTTTTTCTTTCCTTAAGCGGGTGGGGTCATTGGTCCTAGGTTCGGACCTACCTGACGTTTCTTTCTGTTTTCATTTTTTGTTTTGCTCCTACTGCTTGAGCACGAACTGATATGCTCTCTCCAGGCGGGAGGGGATATAGCCGGCAGGAGGAGCCATCACTTTTTCAGCTTAGTGTCGCCTCCTAGGGGCAGCAGCTATACCCACGGTCCTGTGTCCCCCAATGAACACAGCGAGAAAGAGATTTTACAGGTGAGTCCACAAAAATCTCGTTTTAAAGCATCTCTTCTTAAAGGGGTTATCCAAGACTATAAAATGCTCCCCCACATGCCCGGGCCCCTCACAGGGAATATACTTACCTCGCTCCCTGCGCCGCTCCTGGTCTAGGCAGGTTTCAAGGGGGGGAGCAGTCAGTGGCAGGCTGGGACAGGGACGAGCCTCCCTGGCATCGCAGGTGACGCTAAGAAGGCTCGTCCCAGTCTCCACCTGCTATTGGCTGCTCCTCCCCCCTCCCTCCACCCGACACAGGATGTTTTCATCCGAGCACGGGGAGAAGCAGCAGCGGCGGTGTGAGGACCAAGAGCAGTGCAGGGAGCCAGGTAAGTATATTCAGTGTGGGGGCCCGGCATATGAGGGTGCTTTTTATAGTCTTGGATAACCCCTTTAATGATCTGTGATGGCATCCGTCACGGACCCATAGATTATAATGAGCATGTCGGATCCGTGAACACGGACAAAATAGAGCATGCATCCATGCTAAAAACACGGACTGTGGTAAAAAAAGTAATGTGTTGATACACACATTAAAATGAATGGGTACGTGTGCTGTCCGTAGAGAACACATACGTGGAACTCTGATGTGTGAATGAGGCTTAACTGTCTAAAGATTTATGTACAGTAGAGGCCGGAGACTGGAGGTTATACTTATCCCTGTATTTGGATTTAGTGGACGTAGTTATACATATAACTTGGACAACCCCTTTAATTGAATGTTATCCACATTCTGCTTAAAAATCCGAGTTGAATCCATGCAGAAATCGGCGTGCAGTTCTGTATGAGGTGAAATTCACAGGAAACTCTGCAACACAGTGCACCTATAGCTCATGTACAGTATGTTTTACCAGGATGTTGTCTCACTTCAGCAAATAGCATTTATCATGTAGATGAAGTCAATACAAGGCACTTACTAATGTATTGTGATTCTCCATATTGCTTCCTTTGCTGGCTGGATTCATTTTTCCATCACATTATACACTGCTTGTTTCCATGGTTACAACCACCCTGCAATCCATCAGTGGTGGTCGTGCATGCACAATATAGGAAAAATCACCGGCACTAATGGGTGGGCTTTAGCCGCTGCCCTAGCCTGTAAAATGGCTAAGGTACACCCATCAGTGCCGGTGATGTCACCAGTCTTAATGCTAGGCAGGAGCCACCACCTAGTAGTGTAACAACAAAAAAGCCCTTGCCTTGCGCGATTCAGCACAGGGCAAGTGAGCGTATCGGAGCATAAAATGCTCCAATGTTAATGTCAGGGGGGCTGAGTGAGGGAAGAAGGGGATGTGTCCGGGTTCCAACCCCTTTAAATTTAGCCCGCACAGCATTGTATAGGTTGGATGCAATCGTATCTACTTCTTATCTGATGGATTGGAGCATTGTATATTGCAATGTATATTAAAAAGCTGCAGAACATTTCATTGAGGCCTGTTTCACACAACAGTATTTTCTGTCTGTGTGCTATGTTCGCAACGGACTGCACATGGACCCATTAAAGTCAATTCACACGTCCGTTTTTCTGCATGGACCAATGAGGAACTCGCAGCATGCGCTGTTATTGTCCATTTTCCATCCAAGAGTCATTTATAGAAATGTATGGGTGCGGGGGAAAAAAGCACACAGGCAACAGTCGGAGAGCCAGGGGAAATTACATGTCCATTTTTTGCTGATGTCATTCGGAGCTTCTCATGCCTTTTACTGTGAATAATCTACGCGCTGAGTGTACCGGCGGGGAGGAGTAAGCCCCCATTGATGTGGTTTGTTTTCTAGACTAGGGTCTCTCTAAATCGACTACAACATTTTCTTTGCGGTGAAGAACTCGCCCCTGAAAATATTGAAACCAACTATAAAGGAAGTAAGTGGAGATTTTACAGACGAGCGTTTGCTATTTATTGGGGATTTCACTAACGCATTTCTTTTCACAGACCATGCCGTTGGATTCCTCGGCGCATCCTTCCAGTGGGAAACCAATGGATCCTCCATTTTAAAAGAGTAAGAGAGATGGGTTTGTATGTGGTTATAACCGCAGTGAAGTGAATGTCTACCCCTGAAGAATTCCATATTTTTTACTAATCTTTTATTTTTTATACTATTTTATGTTTTTATGTGTATCATTGTCCAGAGCTTCATTCACAAATGTGTTGGTTGTTCGTTCAGCTCATATGGGCTCCTGTAATACACTGACATAGTGAGGCTGACCATACACATAAGTATAACTTATAACTTCATATCAGTCGCAGTCCCTCATACACGTCTGCTTGGCTCGGCGGAGGGAGGAGGGAGGAAGATGTGGCCAGACTCCTGACAGAAGGATCAGGCAGTTGGATTTCATTTTTATCTCCCCGATGGCGGATGTTGGTAGACGTCCGTACACATTAGTTGTTGGCTGGTCACCCTGACATCAGCAGGTTGCACTGACATACAGCTAAGGCTTCATGCACACAACCGTATTTTTGGTCTGTGTCTGAGGCATTTTTTAAGGTCCAGATGCAGACCCATTTATTTCTATGGGGCCGTAAAAACACGGACACAAGATGTATGCCACATGTGTGTTGTTCACATCCGTGCGGCCGTTCTAGAAATTATAGAACGTGTCCTATAGAATAAGAATTTCTATAATAGGGACCAAGGAATACACGAGGTGCCTTATTTTGCGGATACGTGGTTTGCGGACTGCGAAATACATCCGGTTGTGTATTACATTACCGGCAAAGTGTATGAGATTACACAACTCTCATGTACACTTTACAGATTTTTTCCATACGTAAATTGACCTTTCAGATTAAATAGTATGTCAATTATCTTTACAGTTTTAGCTGTGGATTTCACCCTTTTCAATGGAAGAGTGAGATCTGCGTCAAAACTGCACCAAAAATCGCTGTTAGACATTGCAAATTTTGGTGCGGATATGCTGCAGAGATGCACATAAATCCACACGGAAATTTGTGTGGATCTTATGTGCGTTCACCCACACCCGTAAAGCAGCAGAATTGTGAATGCAGCTCTGGACTAGTATCATGAGCGGATTGGCCATAGACCTTACAGGGACATTTCCCGGTGGGCTGATGCCCAGGGGGCCGTCTGGACCCTCCTCACGGCCGGACAGTGGAAGTTTTTGGGGCTGTATTTTGTTCTGCTGGCAGTATTTTGTGTTGGGCTGTGGTATTTGGCTCTGTTGAGGTGGTATAATGATCCACAATATGGTATTGCTGGCCCTGCCTTCCATCAATTTGGACCCAACTACAAAATGGGGCCACTTTTAGTATTTGTTTCCAGGGCCACTTTAAGTTCCCAGTCCACCCCTGACTATTATTGAACTATTAGGCTTAGGGTACGGCCACATGTGGTGCATATGCTGCACATTTTAGGCTGCGTAAAATCTGCAGTGTATACAATAGCGGCAAAGTGAATGAGATTTTCATCACTAGTCTCATTCACACGCTGTGGAAAATCTGCACAGAACTTCTCAGGGGTTGCGGATTTTCAATCTGCAGCATGTCAATTTCTATTATGGATTTCTGCTACAGAATTTGCATTGCAGAGGGTGAAATCTGCAGCAAATCCATAGCACTTCCACACCATTTGGTGCAGATTTTGCTGCTGCAGAATTCCAGGAGATTTGCTGTGGATTTTCCATTGCAGAATATCTGCAGCGTAGTAGCCATAAGGATACTTGCACACCATGCGAAATACATGCGATTTTTGTGCGGAAAAACAACGTAATGCAGTACCAGCAAAGTGAATGGGATTTGACAGATTTCATGTACACTTTACTTTTCTTCTCTGTAGAGTGGTTTTCCCCGTAGACTTCAGTGGGGTTGTTACCATAAACTGAAAATCCACATGAAAATCTTCAATGAAAAACAGGATAAATAGTGTGGATTTCATACAGATTTTCTGCATACAAATTAGGGTACCCGCACCAGGTGCAGATTTATGTGCAGAAAATCTGCAAGAAATCAGCAACAAAACCGCACAAGAAACGAAAATAAAAACTATTTATCACATTTTATGTGGTTTTTGGTGCAGGTTTAAGTTATCAACCCCATTGAAGTCTATGCGGAAAGCCACTCTACTGAAGGTGCGGAATCGCAAATAATTGACATGCTGAGGATTTTAAAATCCGCACAGCAGGTCATTTTCCGCATGGAAGAAAAAAGCAAAATGTACACAGGATTTGTCAGATCTCATTTAGTTTGCTGGTATTGTATTAGGCTGCGGTTTTTCCACACAAAAATCTGAGCGGAACAAAATGCACGTAATCCGCCTCATGTGCAGATAGCCTTAAAGGGCATCTGTCAGCAGTTTTGTCCCTATGACACTGGCTGACCTGTTACATGTGCTCTTGGCAGCTGAAGACATCTGTGTTGGTCCCATGTTCATATGTGTCCACGTTGCTGAGAAAAATGATGTTTTAATATATGCAAATGAGCCTCTAGGAGCCACGGGGGCGTTACCATTACACCTAGAGGCTCTGCTCTCTCTGCAACTGCTGCATAATCTACACTTTGATTGACAGGACCAGATGAGATAATGTTTTCACTGTCTGGACCTGTCAATCAAAGTGCAGAGGGCGCGGCAGTTGCAGAGAGAACAGAGCCTCTAGGTGTAATGGCAACGCCCCCGTTGCTCCTAGAGGCTCATTTGCATATAATAAAACATCATTTTTCTCAGCAATGAGGACACATATGAACATGGGACCAACACAGATGTCTTCAGCTGCCAAGAGCACATGTAACAGGTCAGCCAGTGTCATAGGGACAAGTCTGCTGACAGAAAAGGTTGTTTTCCATGCATTGCAGGGGCCACGGGTGCCACACACGGATTACGGCTAGTTGCCAGGCTTACCATTGTTTCAAGTTGCATGTATTGGCCAATGTGACAATTAGCAGTAAACCGCGAGCTGTACCCCTTACCACCACCGCGCCTGTAATAGCACCTGATAAATGTACTGCAGTAACAAGCCGTTCTCCTATAGGTTTGATCATCACATCACCAGGACCGTGTTTTATCCACTGGACGGAAACAATGAAGGTTCTTTTTAACTGACAGCAAGCAGAGATTTTAAAATCAGTCAGGAATTGATAAAGTATATTGGAAAATCCCATTATACAGTGAATAACCATTATTTGCCAGAACTGTAATATCCCTTTTAAAATTGTGCCAGAAAACAGGAACAAACGACTCTTCTTTTTTTTTGTAGCCTCCATATTAAGATTCCTGAAGGCTCCTTGGTCGCTGTTGTTGGACAGGTCGGGTCTGGAAAATCATCCTTACTATCTGCCGTCCTCGGGGAGATGAATAAGCTGGAAGGAACGGTTCAGAGAAAAGTAAGCCTTCAGATATGTCTGTGTCCTGGGCAGTGTGAATGAGACGCTGTATAAGGGCTCATGCACATGAACGTATTTTGTTTCCATGTGGAACCATTCACTTCAGTGGGGCCACAAAAAAACGGAAATGACTCCATGTGCTTTCTGTTTCTGTATGTCCGTTCCACAAAAAAATAAAACATGTCCTATTACTGTCTGCATTACGGACAAGGATAGGACTGTTCTATTAGGGGCCGGCTGTTCTGTTCAGCAAAATACGGAATGCACACGGACGTCATCCGTATTTTTTGTGGATTCATATTTTGCGTACCGCGTGTGCATGAGTCCTCACCTGAAGACAAATCACTCTGCTTCTTATATAACGTACATTTTATCAATCATGTTCAAAATGTGAACCGGATCTTTTATAGCCAAGCTATTGATCCACTCCACATTTTCGTGGTGACGTGGTCCATTTCAAGCACCCCAGTAATTACAATGTGCTAATCTGAATTCTCTTTTACCATTAGGGCTCCGTGGCTTACGTGTCTCAGCAAGCGTGGATTCAGAACGCATTATTCCAGGACAACATTCTCTTTGGTCAGCCCCTGAATAAGCCGTTTTATGAGAGAGTTCTGGAGGCGTGCGCTCTGCTGCCGGACCTGGAGCTCCTCCCACACGGAGACCATACTGAGATTGGCGAGAGGGTGAGGGAAGCTTCGTGTTCTTAATCTGCGTCTTGATGGATTCTGTACAATGATAAAAAAAAGTTATTGCGCCTTAAAGGGAATGTCTTGATTATTTAATTAGTTTCATTTAGTTTTATTAATACATATTACGTGGTTAGTAGAAGATTTATATCACATACAGAGCCTTATCTGTATGTATAGTGTTAAAGGGGAACTGTCTCCTCTCCTGACATGTCTGTTTTAGTAACTACTTGAATTCCTCATGTAACAACAATCCCGGAGCCTCTATTCTTATAAATAGATTTTGTGCTATTCCTCTGTTATTCCTACTAGGCGTTAAGAATTAATTGTTAGCAGTTTGCAGTGAAGGTCCAGTTGGGGGTGTGTCCCCATACAGTTTGACACTGACAGCACTGTTGGTTAAAATCAGACTGTGCAGGGACACAATTCCCACTGGTAACCCCTATCTAGACCTTCATTTCAAACTGCTAGCAATTCAATCATAACTTGTAGTAGGAATAATAGAGGAATGGCAAAACACAGAGTCATAAGAATTGATTCTCCTGAATGGTAATTACATGGGGAATGCAAGTGGCTGCTAAATCAGACATGTCAGGAGAGGGGACAGGTCCACTTGATAGCAGCAGTGATTGGTATCACACTTGAATGGGGATGAGCTGGGCCCAGGTCACTTGACCGATGACTGGGACATCACTACCCTAGGGTAAGCTGCAAGATGTCTGTGAGGCCTCTTCAAACAGCTGATCGTGGGGGGACCCCCATCCATCATATCAGTATAAAAAAGTTGGAAAACCCTTTTAACTTGCCTTCATTTTTTAAAGTTTTTGAGATGACTTTTCTCATTCCTAAGCTGACAGGTGAATACAGAATGCAGGAGGTATCAGCCTGTAGTGCGCACTCTAGTGGCCAGTGTGAAAACTGCACTATTTCAAGATTTTATTTTCATGGGAAAAGTAATGATGCAATAAGAAACTGTAAAACAGAACCATAAGTTTAAAAAGTGTTTATAATAAAACTCTCCAGTCATTGACTTCATAAACTTCAATGAACGTTATTCACAGTGAATAAAACACGGTACACTTGGGGCAGATTTATTAATGCTGACACCCTGCGCAAGTGGCACACCAGTATTTCTCCACAGAATTCACCAGATTCATTAACAGAACATCACTCCTTGCCGATGAATCCAACAGTGGCTAAAAACAATGTCAGATGAAAATCTAATCTAACGACTTGTGTTCTGCGCCCACTTCCATGGCTTTATAAATGTGGCATTGGCCTAGGAAACCATTTTGCACAAGCAGAACCATCCATTCATATCTTAGTTTTATGTCAATAGCTTACCCAGGTCTGAAGTCACTGTGCATGGCACTGGGACTGAGCGCACACCAAAGAGAATGACATCTCAGGGCAGGGACTGAGACACTGACCTCAGAAGGCTCCATAGCAAAGCTTAGTATAAGCCCCCTGTGCCTCCAATTTCCCAGCATGTGTGTATCAAACACTCCCAGACAATTCAGTACACAAAGTGCAACGTCCAAGGTTTCTGACGATTTTTTTAATTAAGCAGAAATTTGAATTTAAAAAAATAGTAATAGAAAAGACACCCTTGGTATCACCCACTTCATCCGTTGGGTGCGTCAAAAATATGGCAAATTACACCAGGCAACTGACATACTTACACAGATAAATTCTCCAGCTTTGCTTCATGTATTACAAAGCTGTCTGCCTGCAGCCACCACTAGGGGGAGCTCAGTGCATAGGAATTCATGGAAGCTATAATAATGTCTTTGCACTGAGCTCCCCCTAGTGGCAGCTGTATGAAAAAGCAGTGTTTTTACCTCTGAAAGGAAGGACAGAAGAAGGAGATCAGTGCTGGGCACCCCCTTCTCCCCTTGCTGTGTAGCAGTCACGAGCTTTGCCTTTATTAAAGGTATGCCACTGCCTCAAGGAATTGGAGCCGTGTGCCACAAAAATCAAGCTCTGACCACTATAAAACCAGATTAAGAAATGAGGATGCATGGAATTTTGGACCTATAAGTGGAGGGAGTTGTGTATTACATACATATATAATCAGTGTCTGCCCATGTCTGTATAACGTCTTTTTGTACACAGGGTGTAAACCTAAGTGGAGGTCAGAAGCAGCGGGTCAGCCTGGCCCGGGCTGTATACAGCAATGCGGACATCTACCTGCTGGATGACCCTTTATCTGCTGTCGATGTACACGTGGGAAAGCATTTATTTGATAAAGTCATTGGACATAATGGATTACTGAAAAACAAGGTATGGATTCACACTTCATGTGACCCGTGGACGCCGTCATTACATTCTGCACGACATAGTAAACTGTCACCCACGAGACGCTTTATTCTACAGGTCAGCGCTGCTTTTCTTCCAGTAAGCTAACCTCGCTGATAACAAGTACAGAGGGCTCTACATCCGTCTGATATTTAAAGGGGTTATCCCATGATTAATGTAAAAAATGAAAATCAGACCCCATATAGTACATGATGATCTTTTTCTAACAAAACTAGAAGCAGCCCTGAACCTCACATGAAGGTAGGAACTGAGCATGTGCTTCCATCTCAGTGAGCAGGACAGAGAAATTAGAAAAAGAGCAAACAGCAGGTGGCGCCATACAGATAGATTTATTTTTATTCAATAATAAATGTTTAATTACCTGCAATTTTAAAAGTATTCAGATCCAGGTGCTGGGTTGAAAACTATAAAATATTATTCATGGGACAACCCCCTTTAATAGGACAGAATTACCAAATTATACTTTATTTTCATGTTTTGACAATTTTGCACGATTGTCACCAAGGTCATGTTTTTACTTTAAAGGGGTTGTCCGAGTTATTTTTTTGTTCTTTATATGTTTCTAACTTGTCAGGTATAACAACTTTCCCATATACTTTGTGTTTCTAAAGCTGCTGGTTTCTCAGAGTTGACTGAGGGTCACATGACCTGTGATGTCACCTTATCTCTCTGCTCTGTGATGTTTCGTTCACAAGCCTCAGAGTTCAGATAACAGTCTGTACACGAGAGGTCACTAGCCACGCCCCCTTTCTTTGCCGGGCTCCTGCTATCTGCTCTCTCCCTGGTTTCCTTCAGATAAAACATTAACCCCTTCAGCCAGAACACACTGAGGGCTCAAGGCTTTACAACAAACAGTAGCTGCAGCAGTGAGAGGAGACAAATGCTGGGCACAAGAGCTGTAGAGGAATTGTATTGTACAAGAACAGGTAGGGAGAAATTCCTATATGTATTAGCAGTGTCATTGTACAGCTGGGACTTGTAGTCCTACACATACAACATGCTGCTGAGTATTCCAGCAGGCAAACATGTCACTCAGCACTTGTATTCACTGCCTTTACAGAGAGGGGGGGAGAAGGGGGAGGGGCTGAGATTGTTGTTATTGCATGTAAACAAAGACCAGAAGAGAACCAGGGAAATTAGGAAATATGGATTTTTTTTTGCCTAAAACTTGCTTAACTTAGTTATATATTGCTGCCCATCAGATTTACAGTGCTATATTTTTTTTGTCATAACTCGGACAACCCCTTTAAAGAAGAACTCCTGAAAAAGTTTTATTCTCTGACCTGTTAGAAAGGTGCATGATATAATCTGTAGTGAATGTCATTTTCTTATCAGAGGCTGAAATTGAGAGTTTCCTCTCTCTTCTTATTGTAGCTGGGTCATGTGACCAACTCCCTGACCTCCAACTGACCCAGGACAGCAAGCCAGTCACTTCTCTATTCATTCCTATGAGACTGAAAGTGAGGCTCCCATAGGAATGCATAGAAAATTACACTTCCTGTCCACACATAAGGTGCTGTGTGAGTTGGTGGGTCTAATTGCTGGTCACATGACACAGATAAGAAACTTCAGGATGATATAAGTCAAAAATTCAGCTACTGGTAAGAAAATGACATTCACTACAGATTACATCATGTACATTTCTAGCAGGACATGGAATAAATTTTTTTTTGCGGGAGTTCTTTAACCTATAGGTGGCGCTGTAGCTCCGTAGGAAGCTACGTTTTTCACTGTTTTCAGACAGCACATTGCAAAACAAACAAGCTACATGAAGGCTGCTGTACATCTATGTAGATTCGGCCTTCTTGTAAGAAGAACATGTGTCCTGTGTCCCCATGACAACACTTCTAGGCTTGTGTGACGCATCTCGAGAGGCTGAAAAACCAGACAGGCCTAAGGTTTTCCAAGGTGAAGATTTGCTACAATCGTATCCAGTCTAGAACATCATCTGTGAGCTAAACCTGGACTCCAGATGAAGACATTTTACCTGCACTGATACATTGTTGCAAAGTATCAGGAGAGGGTTTTATATCCCTGTTGTGTTTAGTAGAGGTGCATCTAGACTGGACACAGTGATGCTCAGCAGTGAACAGGTCCGGGTTTGTAGACATTTTCAGCCACTAGGTGTAAGCACAAACGTTTCCATTCACTGACGGCAAAGAGATATTGAATTGGTAAATCTGTAAATTAGTTCATTTAAAGGGGTTGTCCAGGACTAGAAAAAAGTTATGTTTTTTTTTCTCCCAGAAACAGCGCCACCACTATTCCATGGCTGTAGTTGGTATTGCAGTGGGGTGAAGAACTGAACCCGTTCTGTAGTCCTGGACACCCCCGCTATAGAATATACTGTGTTATTAAGGGTTAATTTGCCTTTTTTCTCCGCAGACAAGGATCCTGGTGACACACAGCCTCACCGTCCTCCCTCTGGTGGACCTCATCGTCATCATGGAAGACGGGAGAATAGGCCAGATAGGGACTTATGGGGAACTGGTGTCTAAGAGACAAGACTTGGCTGATATGGTAATAGCACCGGGAGCGAAGAAAGAAAGTTTCAGTGAGACGACCTGTAAGTATTTGAATATTGTTTTGATCATTTTGATCATTTACATAACAATTTCACCATGAATTTTCTTTTCCATTATCAAAAAAGCTAAGAATAATGTTTCATAAAGTTTCATAAAATTTTGCCAGAACTTTATACTTTTTTATATTTACTGTATGTAACCTTTCATAGGATTTTGCCATTGAAATAAAGAAAACCGCCACCTATTGGTAGACAGCTAATTTAATCTCATAACCACTAAGACTTCACACACAGCCAGGTCTCCTTAAAGGGGTTTCCACCTCTTAGATACTGATGACCTAGGGTCAGATAGGTTATCTATCAGATCAGTGGGGGTCCGACACCTGACAACCCCACAGATCAGCTTTTTGCGTCAGCTGGCGGCACTGGAAACATAATAACGGATGGCTCCAGAACAGAAGGCTCCGTCCTCTGTGTACTAGCCTTTCGGGTTCAGTTGAATGGGTGCCGACACAGACACTACACCTTGGATGGGACGTCTGCTGGTGTCTGCTGCAGTTAGCTGATTGCTGGGGGGTCGTGTATCCCCCACCGATCTGGTATTGATTCCCTTCCAGAACATAGGTCATGAGTATCTGAAAAATAGATTAGTGTAAGATGTTACCACAGTATGTTTTTGATGTGGGCACAACCCCAGAGCAGGCTTACACATTTTTCAGAAAGATAATGTACAACCATGTTCCTCATATACAGTAGATTCCTCCATTTCTGGCACCAGTAGAGGACAAATGTGAACCACATTGACTGGTGGCTGTTTTCCAGCAGAGGGCAGCAGTGGGTAGAACGTCCTCTGGACTGCCTGCAAACCAAACCGGTGGGGCATCGGCCTTTAGCTTATGCACACAGCAGGACAGGACATTGTGCCAATTGCGGATCGACAAAATACCGATACCGTCCGTGTTGCATCTATATTTTTTGCGGACCCGTTGACTTCAGTGGCTGGGTGGTCCACATTTCATAGGGCATGTTCTATCTTTCTACCTTTTTGCAGAACAGATGTATGGATGCGGAAAGCACTCAGATCATCTTTGTCTTTCCCATATCCGTATGTCCATTCTGCAAATAGATAGAACACGTCCCTAAAATGCGGACTACAGACCCATTGAAGTCAATGGATCCTGAAGAAAAATGTGGACAGCACATGGACCGCATCCGTATTCTGCAGAGCGTAAAATGGACACGGCCGTATCCTGGCAGTAGCCATGACTGATGTGGAGGCCGCTCCTGTAATGGGTGATACGCACTCAGCGTCTAATATTTACTGGTATTTCATCCTTTTATTTTACGCTGATTTCTAGATCATCTTCTTTTTACACGATAACCCCTGAATGATATTAAAATATGTTATGTGCATTACTATTAATGTGTACATTGATTTGCAGCAAGCACATTGAACGATGTGGGAAACGGAAGAAGTCCAAGGAGACATCCAGAAGACGCCAAGGTTCAAAAAGACAGGTATGAACCATAAGAGAATATAATGTGTGTTATTCCTTCAGATCACCGCAGGATTCTCCAGAAGGAAGATCAAAAAATGAGGCAAATATCACAGTATTTTTATTTTTAACCACTTAGACCTAATGCATTTGGCATAGCTTTCAACGAGGAGCCTGTAGGGCATGGGTTCCTCACAAGTCAGAGCCATAGCCTCTCCATGTGATGCCGTATGATACCAACTACTTCCATAATGCGACATGCAATGGAACATGCCATAATTTTTTGGGGATTCTCATGAATTCATGGTGTCAGTATATGACAAAGAGCCTCGGTGTGCAGTTGGAGGGCTGTGGATCTTAGCAGGTGACACATTTACGGATCTGTGTTGTAGGACCGCGTGTTCGAGGCCTTATTGTAAGCCAGCAGGCATACATGTGAAATATCTGTCATTTATGGAGGAGTCCCAAGAAGTCTCTTTTGTCATTAAGAGACCAAAATTAAACCAAAAATTATAAAAAAAATTTGAACATCAAAGCAAGTGGATTCATAAAACCATTTAGTGTTGTAGTTGTTGCATCTGATTTTCTCTGGTTCATGTCTTCTCCAGGCAAATGATAAGCGCCCCCAGGATTAATAAAGAGAAGGTCGCCACAGGAAATGTAAGTGCTCGGGTTTGTACTTATGGAATTGATAAATGATCAATATATAACCTGGAACGGTTTATAGCAGGGGTGGCCATGCTCAGATGACCGCCCCATGCTCAGATGACCGCCCCATGCTCAGATGACCGCCCCATGCTCAGATGACCGCCCCATGCTCAGATGACTGCCCCATGCTCAGATGACCGCCCCATGCTCAGATGACCGCCCCATGCTCAGATGACCGCCCCATGCTCAGATGACACCCTCATGCTCAGATCACCGCCCCATGCTCAGATGACACCCTCATGCTCAGATGACCGCCCCATGCTCAGATGACCGCCCCATGCTCAGATGACCGCCCCATGCTCAGATGACCGCCCCATGCTCAGATGACCGCCCCATGCTCAGATGACTGCCCCATGCTCAGATGACTGCCCCATGCTCAGATGACTGCCCCATGCTCAGATGACTGCCCCATGCTCAGATGACTGCCCCATGCTCAGATGACTGCCCCATGCTCAGATGACTGCCCCATGCTCAGATGACCGCCCCATGCTCAGATGACCGCCCCATGCTCAGATGACCGCCCCATGCTCAGATGACCGCCCCATGCTCAGATGACCGCCCCATGCTCAGATGACCGCCCCATGCTCAGATGACACCCTCATGCTCAGACGAAAGCCCCATACTCAGATGACACCCTCATGCTCAGACGACACCCTCATGCTCAGATTACCGCACATACTCAGACAACAAACTCAGGCTCAGACGACCGCCCCCCCCCTCATGCTGAGATCATGTGGGGGGAGGGGGGTGATTTGACATAGGGGAGATCTGACCATGGGGTTTCTGGTTTTTTGTTGTGTGATGTGAACACTTGGGGGGGAGGGGGATGAATGGGGGGGGGCTTTATTTTGTGGGTCTGAGGAGGATTTGGGGGTCTTATCTGAGCTCATACTATCCCCATGTCAGATAAGACCTCCATGATCAGTACTTTAATAAAAAATAAAAAAAAGTCATTCATTTACCTTGGCAACTTGGCTTTACTATCACTTGGCTTTACTGCCACTGCTGTACTTTGGGGTACTTGGCGCTCTTTACAGTGTCCTGACGTGCACAGAGTCAGGTCAGAGCGTGGACCTTCCACGTGATACGTCCTAACGCTGTGCACATTCCCCCCTCCCCTGCGATCCCATTCTCAGTAATGGCAGAGGAGAGTGGGCTGCTCCGCTCCGCTCCCCTGCGATCTTTAGTGATGGGAGAGGGCCGCTCCGCTCCCCTGCGAGCCGCACATTATGGCAGAGGGAAGCGGGATGCGCCTCTCCCCTGCAACCTGCAAGCTACATGGCAAGGAGCCGCATCGCGGATCTATGCATACATGCTTAGGCTGCCAGTCATTGAATGACCTGCCCACCGGACACCTAAACATAGAGTGAACAGGGATTTTAAAGGCTATGGACACCTTTGAGGGCGTTTTTTTTTATTATTGCGAATCATTTTGAGCTAAAAATCATTTTTCAATAGGTCTTTATAAAAAAAAAATGTAGTCTCTTTCTTTGTGCAGGGTTGAGATTCTCTAGTAGCATTCTCTGTGTTTATACTGTGTTCCATTATTAAGTCATTATAGTTAAATTCTTACCCATGATTATTGTAAAAAATGAAGATCAGACATCATATAGTACATGACAGTCTCCTTCTAACAAAGCTCGAACCAGCCCTGTACCTCACATGGATCCAGAGATCTCCACATTCATTGCTCTGCTAGATTTATATCAAGCTGACAGCTCAAGGGGAGTGTCTTTTCAGCTGCAGCTTAGGAGGCGTGTCCATGCTCTCACTATCACAGCTCAGGAGGCGTGTCTCAGCTCTCCCTATCACAGCTTAGGAGGATGGTGAAGGATGAAACTGAGCATGTGCGGCTATCTCAGTGAACAGGTCAAAGAAATAAGATAAAGAACAAACAGCAGGAGACAATATACATAATATATGATGGGGGCTGGTGATATCCAATTCTGACACTGCACTGTGGTTTGTGATATAATCCAGGACCACAATGCAGATGTGAACAGAACCTGAAGCTGGTCATATGTATTAGATAAACATTGCCGTACCAGGCGACCTGCCGACCATCTAATGTGTACTCCGCCCTGATGGCAGATGTTGGAGCGGATATAGGTCAGGCATTTGTGTTTCAACATGCCTGATCAACTTTCTGCTTGCTCCCCATTCACAATACATGTATGACCATGTATGGGGGATGGGGAAAGATAGCTGTCGGCCGAACAAGCATAGCGATTACCTGGGGGCAACATCTAAAAACTCATCGAGATATTTGGTTTCATTCATTTACATAGACATTTGTTTTGGTGAGGACAATCTGGAGAAACTCCATGCGTTGTTTAGGTTTTTAAGCTCGAAATCAATCTGTTGGTTCATTCTAATTAAATGTCCTTTTTTATGTCTGTTGTCTGGTTTCTAGATGAAGATGTCAGTGGTGAAGAAGTACCTGCAGGCTTTTGGATGGTCTTGGGTCTGCTTCACCATCATAGCATATGTTGGACAAAATGCAATGGCCATAGGACAAAATGTATGGCTTAGTAAATGGACCACGGAGGCCAAAGAAGTGAAAGAACAGACAGAGTGGACAGAGCTGAGGGACAGTAGACTTGGAGTCTATGGGGTGCTGGGATTTCTGCAAGGTAATGGAATGATATGTATATAAAGCTCAGGTTGTGGTCTTGTATTATATATAGTAGTCTAAGTGCAGTAAGTTGCTTTTGACTTATATTTAGACTGCTCTGGTACCTGCTGATAACTTTATAACGGTAACACATTCCAAAAATGTACCGCTAAAATATGGATATCAAATACAGTTTATCACATCACTATTAGGTTTACCAAAAAAACAGAAGAGGCAGCACTCCAGATAAAGTGAGGAATGATGGACCCATTTTATTTCCCCAAATGTAATGTTTCAGCCCAACTCACTGAGGCCTTTCAAGAATGAGACCTGGAGTGCTGCCTCCTCTTCTGTGTTTTTGATTATTGAACTTAGAGCCGACGGTCTGGGAGGATTTGCACCCACTACATCTGTTTTTGTTTTTTTTGTATAGCATTAGATTTACCAGCTATGTATGTAAAGCCCCCCACAATTTCCTCCCCCGCTGTCTAGAGGTGTAGATATAGCTACATACGTCTATGAATTTAGAAGTAGGGATGGATGAATGAAGAAATGAATGATGGATGGATGGTATCTGGGCTGCTTCACCTTCCTTACTATGAGATCACTTTACTGAGGAAGGGAGCAGGGAAGCTACTGAGCATGTCCGTCCACCTCTGAATGCGGCAGAAGGTGGACCAGAAGGAGAAACAGCAGGGGGCGCTACCTGAGAGGAACATGTACATAAAAGCCTTATTCATTGTAAAGTAATACTTTTCCCTGTTGCCTAAGAAGATTTGGCGATTCTCCATGTGCAAAGAGGTCTCTCCCAGAGAAAGAGAACCGTCTTGCTAGTGCCACCTTCTGTAAGTGGCTCACTAAAAGTCAGCGTTCTACTTTTTAAAGGGGTTCTCCAAGTTATATATATTGGTGACCTATCCTCAGGATAGGTCATCAATATCAGATCAGCGGGGATCCGACACCCGGCACCCCCGCAGATCAGCTGTTTGAAGAGGAGGCGCGCGCCGTCTCAGCGCTGCCTCCTCTTCACTATTTACATGCTGGCCGTAACAGAGGTAGTGGTGAGTAGGTGTAATTACACCTCGCCGCCCCATTCATTTCTATGGGAAGAATCACTTCCATAGACTTGTATGGAAGCGATTCTTCCCATAGAAATGAATGGGGTGGTTAGGTGTAATTACACCTACTCACCACTAGCCGGTTACGGCCAGCATGTAAATAGTGAAGAGGAGGCAGCGCTGAGACGGCCAAGCCATATAGCAACCTCTACACAGCTTGTCATATTATTTTCCAGTGGAGCATTGTCACTAATTCTTTATAAACAGGTGGCCACTGGAAAGGGGTTCTGCAGCTTTGAGGGTTTTTTAACAGATCGCTGCAGCATGTTGAAAAAATGCTCATACGCACCTGATCCCCCCTCCCCCCCCTCGTTCTGGCTTCCTTCACTGGCCCGTACTATAAACTGATGGACATAGGGTCATGTGCGCCACTGCAGCCTGTCCCCAAGTGGAAAGTTACCGAGCCGTAATGTGCTGCTTGGGGACAGGTCACTGCTGAGACCAGTCATTGGCTGCAGCGGCAAATGTGACTATGTTTGTCCTCAAGTTTACAGGATGGATAACCAGAAGACCAGTGAAGGAACGTCCAGTACTCCCCCTAAACTGCATGCCAGGTATCTCACCCAGAATCTGTGTGTGTGTGTGTGTATATATATATATATATATATATATATATATATATATATATTTTGGCTACTTCCCCTTGTTGTGTTCCAAGACTTGTTAAAGGGGTTTTCCGGTACTTTAATATTGATGGCCTATTCTCAAGATAGGCCATCAGTATCTGAATATTGGGGATCCAACACCCAGCACCCCCTCCAATCAGCTGTTTTGCAGTAGCTTTGGTGGCTGAAGTTGGCGCTGGAACACAGCTCCATCCGTATGTAGTGGACGAAGCTGGTTACTGCAGCGCAGCACACATTAAAGTGAATCAGCTCCATCCATGTGTGGTTCCAGTGGGATAGGGAGCCACTTGCCACTTTGGGAGATACCTCTACATAGTGAATATGAATCTGTGTGGATAGTACAAGGTCTCTTCTATTGTTTTAGGCATTTTTGTCTGCTATGGGGCCTATGTGATCACAAGGGGTACCATCTGTTCCTCCCGTTTATTACACAACCAGATGCTGGACAACATACTCCACCTCCCTCTCCAGTTTTTTGAAACGACTCCAATGGGCCAAGTACTGAATCGATTTACTAAGGTAGGATGTGGAGTAATGTTAGATTTGCCTTTGCCGTAATTTGTCTGGATTATTAGACCGGGGCATTATGAAAGTTACAGTGGTCATGGTTGAAAAGGGTGTACCTGAAAGCTTAAAGGGGTTGTCCGACTTATGAATAAAAAATATATAGCACTGTAAATCTGATGGGCAGCAATATATAACTAAGTTAAGCAAGTTTTAGGCAAAAAAAATATATTTCTTAATTTCCCTGGTTCTTCTTCTGGCCTTTGTTTACCTGCAATAACAACAATCTCCCCCTCCCCCCGACTCTGCAAAGGGAGTGAATAAGTCTGCCCTGAGTGACATGTCTGCCTACTGGGATACTCAGCAGCATGTTGTATGTGTAGAACTACAAGTCCCAGCTGTACAATGACACTGCTGATACACATAGGATCTTCCTCCTACCTTTCTTGTGCAATGATTTGCAGAACTCCTGTGTTGTCAACTTCTGTGCCCAGCATTTGTCTCCTCACTGCCCTCAGCCCTGAGTTTGTGCTGGCTGAAGGGGTTAATGTTTGCTAATGAGTGCAGGGGGGCTTGGCCAGCACAGTGGCATCTTGTGTACAGACTAATCTCTGAGGCTTGTGCATCAAACATCAGCAGAGCAGGGAGAGAAGCTGACATCACAGGTCATGTGACCCTCAGTGAAATCTGAGAAGCCATCAGCTTTAGAAGCACAAAGTCCATGGCAAAGCTGTTATATTTGACTAGTTAGAAACATACAAAGAACAAAAAATAACTTGGACAACCCCTTTAAAGGCTTTGGGCACCTGTGGGACACCTTTTCATTTGATCTTTATTAAGAGTTTTCAATAGCTTTTTCTCTACAGAGTTCACTTTCAGTGAATCTGCAGGCTCTTGCCTTCTGCTTCTCAGTGGATCAGTTTTATTAGCCAAGTACAGATAAGGTCTACAGATGGGGCCGTCAGAGCAGCTCTCTGACAGATTCACTGACTCACTGACAATAGTGAAAGCTGTAGAGGAAAAACTGTGACGCAACAATAGAAAAACTGCCCCCAAAAGGTGTCCATAACCTAAGAACTGGGTGGAGTTAGCTTTCCCACTGCCCCAAATTCTAACGCACTTTGATATTTCTGCCACTGATGGGTCCTCTCTGCGTCTGTGCGTTACATAATTGTAAGTGGCAGCACCCAGAGAACTGCAGGGAGGAGAGGCTCTACCAGTCTCAGTGGTGATGGTCCCCAGGTATTGTACATTATTATTTAGGGAAACTCAGAATTTCTGCATAGTGTTATTCTTTCTTATTATCTCTAAGTGGGCCTATAGAGGGGGACTTGACACCTCATTGTGTATACTGTAGAAGACACGGTGGCCCCCACTCACCAGCCAAGGAGCGTGAGAATGATGCCGTGCCACCCTCTCACAAGAGAGCAGCTCCTGCCACACTCACAGTCAGCGCCCATATCGAAATGCTGTGCAGGAATGTATAGCATGATGTGGACGGTACCAGGGTGGCCGCTGGGGAGAAGGAAGATGGTGGCTATCTATATATATATATATATACACACACACAATCTGTATCTCTGTTTTATTATAGGACATCTATGTAATAGATGAGCGTTTCCATTACTATTTGCGCACTTGGTTGAACTGCATGCTGGACGTGTTGGGGACCCTTCTGGTGATTGTGTTTGCTACACCACTGTTCTCAATCGCTATTGTGCCCATAGGATTTTTATACCTTTTAATCCAGGTAAGTAGTAAAATGCGATATTACAGTTATTCCTATTTATGCTTTGACATTTCTCACTATTTAATTATTATTATTATTATGAGGTCCCAGAATTTTTTTTAACATTGTGTTGTTGTCGAGGGAACAGATACAACGTAAAGAAACAGTCCATTGGCTCTATAAATATGCTGTAGGCTGTGGGACAGTTGGCCCCTCCCCATTGTTCCTCAGGGGAGGAGTCAATCCTAGTCTTTTTTTTGTGTTGTTGTTGTTCCTGGATATTATTCAGAGGTGCAACAATCACCACACTGGCCGATATAAAATCTAGCTGCAAGTGACAGCAGGAAGAACGATCCCAGTCTGTATACTTTGATCTCCCTCCACAGCCCCCGGTGACCCTAATGATGGGGTACCGAAATCTTTGTTCATGTTATCACCCCCACCATGTAAAGAGGCTTGGTGCTCTCTGTCACATATAGGGATCTTTTTTTTCTCTACTAAAGGGTAGTGCATCCAACCACCCCTGATGAGGCCAAATGTATTGGTCTTTTGAGTTTTGAGGATTTTATGAAGATACTGTATGTTCTATGCTTTGGGGCAAAATTACATGAAGGCACCCACAAATGTAAAACGCTTGCTGGTCTTTTGATAATGTGCCGGGTGTCTATATGAGTACATATTGTCTTATAGGTGCAGGTCCTACCGCTGGGACCCGCACCTATATTGAGAACAGAGCCCCAAAAGTGAAGGAGTGTGCACTGCGCATGCGCAGCCACCCCCAAAATTCATTTCTATGGGGACGCTGGCTCGGCTATTTCCGTCAGCTACATAGAAATGAATGGGAGCGGTGGCTACGCATGCACAGTGTGCTCCCAGTCATTTCTATGGGAGCAGCAGGGAGCTGAGCCAGGTGGTGGCCAGACCCCGGGGGTCCTCCAGGCACAGCACTACCCGCTTCGTTCTTGATATAGATGTGGGTCCCAGCTGCGGGACCCGGACCTATCAGACAATGGGGGCATATACTAACGATATGCCCCATTGTCTAAGATGGGAATACCCCTTTAAGGTTGGATGATCGCTCTACCTTGATGTGACCGTAGTAGAGGAGGGATCAAAATCATGCTGTCCCTAATAATTCCCTGCGACTCTCCCTGCCTACAGGCAGAGCACCCGCCCCGAAAGGGGTATCCCCACCTCTTGGTGGCTAAACCCTTCCTGCACCTGGTAAAGCCCTTAAAAAGTTAAATCTGATCTCATTAGATAAGTGTCAAACAGTCGCCCCGACACTGCGTTTCCCCAGTACTAAACTGGTTCCTCAGGGGACACAGACAGAAAATCTATATAAAGATAATATATCCTTATGAGAAGGGAGACAGTGTCTCAGCTTGGATATGGGCTGAAAGGATGCAAGGTGGAGTTCAGCCCGCAGTCGAGGAATGTATTATGTATAAAATGATTGAATTTTAATAGTAGACTTACTATATGTCCAGTGCCTATTTTGTATTCACATTAGACCTGTATGTAGTTTGTATATATATCTACTCACATCTGAGCTGTTAACATGATGTTCTCCTCTGTTCAGAGATATTATATCGCCAGCTCACGTCAAATCCGGAGACTGGATGGGGCCTCACGATCCCCAGTCATCTCCCACTTCAGTGAGACCTTGCAGGGAGCGTCCACCATCAGAGCCTACGGACATCAAGAGAGGTTCATTGGTCAGAACAAGGACGTGATGAATGAGAATTTAGTGTGCTACTACAACAATGTCATCTCTAACAGGTACCGGAGCGCTGTGTGTTCTCTGCCTCTTATCTGCTAGTAACCATTAAAGGTGTCTAGATATTGATGGCCTATCCTCAAGGTAGTTGGCTAGTATCAGCTTACTGGTGGTCCAACACCCGGCACCATCCAGCCACTGACTGTTTTTAGTTTTGGAAACAACACAGAGGATGGAGCCGGAAGCAAAAAGTATGGTCTGCTGTGTGGTGGCCATGCTGGGGAACTGGTAGCCATGCTCAAGTGAATGGAGGACGAGCTGCAGTAGGCCACGCGAAGCTTGACGCTCTTTTCCACTGACATCTCCCATAAGGCCAAAGTCGGACACTCCATGTACGTGTTTGGAGTCCTGCCGAAATCTGTGGGTTTAGCTGACATTTATCTAGAGTCTCTCAGAGATTTTTTGTTCCCTGCTTGGTTGGACAACTGAGTTGGCACAGCCTATGGCTACTTTCACACTAGAGTTAATATTTTCCGGCATTGAGATCCGTCATAGGATCCCAATACTGGAAAAAAAACGCTTCCGTTTTGTCCCCATTCATTGTCAATGGGGACAAAACGTAACTGAACAGAACGGAGTGCTCCAAAATGTATTCTGTTCTCATACCGGAGAGCAAACTGCAGCTGCGGTTTTCTTTCTGTCCTGGGATGCGGAGCAAGACGGATCCATCATGACCCACAATGTAAGTCAATGGGACGGATCAGTTTTCTCTGACACAATAGAAAATGGATCCGTCCTCCATTGACTTTCAATGGAGTTAATGATGGATCCGTCCCAGTAATGTTAAAGATAATACAATCGTATCCGTTCATAACTGATGCAGACGGTTGTATTATCAGTAACGGAGGCGTTTTTGCTGAACCATGATGGATCCAACAATAACGCCAGTGTGAAAGAAGCCTAATAAAAATGTTCTAGTCAACATAAGATAATGTTATTTTATGAAAGACGCCATCGGCTCCAGTTATCTTATGTTTTTATCTTTCCTCAGGTGGCTGGCAGTGAGGCTGGAGTTTTTGGGAAATTTGATGGTCTTCTTTGCTGCCGTATTTGCTGTCCAGGCAGGTGACAAGATGACATCTGGAACAGTGGGGTTATCAATAACCTATGCACTGAATGTAAGTACATAAGGTACAGAACGTGTGTAAAGAGTAATCTTTATAATTTCACTGTATTTACCCATAATCCAGGTATCAGAGCTGTCAGATAGGAAAAAGAGTCTGCAGTTTTTCAGAGACAGCGCCACTCTCGTCTCCAGGCGTTGTCTGATATTGCACCTTGCATGGGGCCGAGCCTCAACACCAGACACAGCCAGCAGACCAGAGTGGCAACCAGCAATCAGCAAATGGCATTTATCTCGTAGACAAAGTTAATACAAGGCACTTACTAATGTATTGTTATTATCCATATTGCTTCCTTTGCTGGCTGGATTCATTTTTCCATCATATTATACACTGCTCGTTTCCATGGTTATGACCACCCTGCAATCCATCAGTGGTGGTCGTGCTTGCACACTATAGAAAAAAGCTTTGACCTTTCTGGTGGCCCAGACCGTGGGAGTGCACATAGGCACGTATGCGCAGCAGCTCCCATCCCTTGTATCCGTACTTCAGCGGTGGCCGTAACCCTTGAATAGGCCACCACTTTTGCCATTTGACAACCCCTTTAATGCATCAGAAACTTTTGTGTGTTCGCATTAGATGCGAGAAGAAGGAGAAATGTTTTCCCCTCAGGTGTACTGTTCTGTAAGAAACCCGAACCCTGTTCCTTATTCATTTCCTCCCCAGATCACACAGACGTTAAATTTCTGGGTGCGCAAAGCTTGTGAAATAGAGACTAATGGAGTGGCGATTGAACGGGTGTGTGAATATGAAGAAATGGAAAAAGAGGTAACCAAATTAGACTTTATATATTGGTGCATTATGTCTGTACAGTGCGGTAACTAAATCTATATCCAAACATTACCAGGCCCCCTGGATCCTGCCGAGAAGACCAGCAGCTGAGTGGCCGGACAGGGGGATCATTGAGTTCACTAACTACCAGGCCCGCTATCGGGACGACCACGACTTGGCTCTCCGGGATGTCACCTTTAAACTGCATGAAACAGAGAAGGTGAATTATAGCAGTAAATAATATTCAGTTTACCTTTCTGATGGTTTGTGAATGTGATCTATCATCGAGCTATACTTGGTGGAATCTGGCAACATCCTGATGTCTGCTGCACACTGTGCCAAGCACACATGTGACAGGTCAGCCAGATTCATAGATACAAATCTACTGACAGATGCACCTTAAAGGGGTTCTCCAAGTTATATATATTGATGACCTATCCTCAGGATAGGTCATCAATATCAGATCGACAGGGGTCCGACACCAGGCACCCCCGCCGATCAGCTGTTTGAAGAGGAGGCGCGTGCCGTGCTAGCGCTGCCTCCTCTTCATTGTTTACCCGCTTGCTGTAACAAGGGTAGTGGTGAGCAGGTGTAATTACACCTAACCGCCCCATTCATTTCAATGGGAAGGATCGCTCCTATACAAGTGTATACTACAGAGCCGTCCCATTGAAATGAATGGGGCAGCTTGGGTGTAATTACACCTGATCATACGGCCAGCATGTAAACAGTGAAGAGGAGGCAGTGCTGGTACAGCGTGCGCCTCCTCTTCAAACAGCTGATCGGTGGGGGTGCCGGGTGTCGGAACCCACGCCGATCTGATATTGATAACCTATCCTGAGGATAGGTCATCAATAAATATAACTTGAAGAACCTCTTTATCAGTAGTATATATTTTAAATATCTGATAGATTGGGCGTCAGAAGAATTTCCCCACACATGTACACATGTATCTCTATTGTAGCTTATGAGAGTTACAGAAGGAGCTGACCATTTCACAGCTCCCGTAAACTATGGTGGAAAGAGCAGTAAGTCAGGAAGGACCGACTCACAGTCTATGGTTCTGTTCAAATCTCACTCTCAGATGCTATTTTTCCTGGGAACATGATGGACACCTTGAGTGAACCGAACAGAGACCATGTCAGTGGTGTCCTTCAGGTTATGGTTACCAGCAGACACTTGTGCCTTCTGCTATAAACAGAGCCCACAACACAATGCCTAGTGCTGGGCTGAGCATGACACCAGTAACCAGAGAGTGCCAAAGAGAGAGTAACAGTCCAGGTATAACACAGCAACAGTCTTGCCTGGAGTGCCCTTTAAATTGCTTAAAGGGAATGTCCACAAAAAATATTCTACAGGTTTCAAATCAGCACCTGGATCTGAATACTTTTGTAATTACATGTTATTAAAAATGTTGTATAGCCACAGTTAATCAATATATCTGTATAGTGCCACTTAGTTTCACATTTCTTTGTCCTGCTCACTGAGAAGGCCGCACATGCTCAGTTTCATCCTTCAACTGCTTCCTGAGCTATTATACGGAGAACATGGACACGCCCCCTTAGCTGTGATAGGGAGAGCTGAGACATGCATCCTTAGCTGTGATAGGGAGAGCATGGACACGCCCCCTTAGCTGTGATAGGGAGAGCTGAGACACACCCCCTAAGATGCAGCAGAAAACACACTTCCCTTGAGCTGTCAGCTTGATATAAATCTAGCAGAGCAATGAATGTAGATCTCTGGACCCATGTGAGGTACAGGGCTGGTTCTAGCTTTGTTAGAAAGAGATTGTCATGTCCTATATGATGTCTGATTTAAATTTTTTACATTAGTCATGGCATAACCCCTTTAAATAAAATTCAGACACATATTTCCCTCATAACAGTGCCAGACACTTCCCTGCGCGATAACAGTGCCTCCAAAAAGTATCCCCAGAACGCACTCTATAGCAGTGCCAGACACACACAACCACTCATTTGCCCCATAACAGTGCCAGCCAAACAGTTGCCCTGTAACAGTGCCACTACACACTGAGCAGCGACTATAGTGCACTCCTATGTATCTTTCAAGTCCTAGTGTGATATCTATGATCGACGCAGGAATGGGGGAACAGAGTTGTCGTCATATGGCGGCACATCTTGTTCTGCCTCAATAGGATACAAGCTTCATACAGTATGGGATGTCTGTGCCCCAATGGTTGGTGGGCCACTGCTTGTTCACCCCTATTCTGTAACATATCCTATAGGGATCGTTTTAGACAGTATTGAATATTTGGTACAGTTACATTAGAAAAGATATAGCTGTTGGCTGATATATGGTTGCGTCTCCACCAGTCATATGGTTGCGTGTGAACCAGTCATAAAATCTAATGTTTCCATTAATGTATTTTCAGCTCGGGATTGTAGGAAGAACCGGAGCCGGTAAATCCACTCTCACAAATTGCTTGTTCCGCATAGTAGAGAGATCAGGAGGAAGGATCGTCATTGACGGAATTGATATTGCAACCATTGGACTGCACGACTTACGAAGCAAACTGAATATCATTCCACAGGTGGGTGACATTATACTGACTGTACTGAGACTAGGCTCGTGACCGGTCCATGGAGGGTTGTTAAAGACAATGTGTCATCAGAAAATGACCTATTGTTTACATCATGTTTCTATGTTTAACATATTTTCAACAAATTTGTATCTATATTTAACCAAAAACAATTCAAACATAAAAAATTTTGTGTGGCAGTGTATTGTGACTTCAGCATTATCCGATTGCAGGATATAATAGAAGTACTAAGATGGCAGGCCTGGGGACTTTCACTAGGACCTCAGCTGCTATGACAAATGGGAAGCGACACTCCAAATACAATGTGGGGGGTGGTTGATTTAAGAAATGTGGTAGGCATGTCTCTGTCTAATGGCGTAGATGCCACAGCATTTAAGTTGTTAAAGAGGACATTTCACCTCTCCTGACATGCCTGTTTTAATAGCTTCATGGATTCACCATGTAATAACAATTCTGGAGCATCTATTCTTATGTCTCTATGTTGTGCCATTCCTTATTATTTTTACTAGAAGTAATGAATGAATTGCTAGCAGTCTGCAGTAAGGGTACAGAGGGGGTGGTAACCAGTTGGGGGTGTGTACCTGCACAGTCTGAAACTGGAAGCACTGATTGGCTAGAGTCAGTCTGTGCAGGTACACACCCCCAACTGGTTACCTCTCTCTGTACCCTTACTGCAGACTGCTAGCAATTCAGTCATAACTTCTAGTAGAAATAATAAAGAAATGGCACAACATAGAGACATAAGAATAGATGCTCCAGAATTGATATTACATGGGGAATGCATGAAGCTATTAAAGCAGACATGTCAGGAGCAGTGACAGGTCCTCTTTAAACATCCAGGATCGGAATTATCCCCAATCCCAGTGTTTTTGGTAAGGGTCAGATGCACACCAGATGTGTATGGACCAGACTGTGCTCCTGACGGCCCACCATACCCCTGCAGCTGCATTATGGCCTATAGCCTAGGTGTAAGGGTGTATTTACAATGAACCATGTAAAAAAGAACATCCGAAAAAGCAGAAAAAAACAGACACTATGACCAGGAGTTGCCATGGTTTTACAGTGTGGTTGCACGTCTTGTACAATCTCATGATTTCATTGTGCTTCACCTGTACAAGCCATGGAGCCCACAAAGGCCCATGTAAGTGCACCCTTATACTACTTACCCCTGCAATATCCACTGTTCCCTGGGGATTTCAGAAGTCAGACTTGCAGCAGCTGATCTTCAGGCCGGCATTTACTGTAAAAGGTGAGTTCTTCTTTACAATTCCTTTAATTTCACGAGAAGCTTCAGAATAGTCACTTGGTCTCCATAGTTGTCAGCCATTCCTCTAGCTCTAGTCTCTACCTTTTTCTAGGATCCTGTTTTATTTTCGGGGACTGTACGGATGAATCTGGATCCCTTGGAGAAACATTCTGATGCTCATCTATGGGAGGCTCTGGATATGTGCCATCTCAAGAACTTTGTACAGTCTCTTCCTAAGAAACTCTACCACGAGGTTTCTGAAGGAGGAGAGAACCTGAGGTGACTTACAACTTACTACACTCCTTAAAGGGGTATTCCGGTTACCCTAAATATAACTTATGTTTTAGACTAATTCATCATCAATAATTACTTAACATAATGTAAATTTCACATATTTACCGTTCAGTAGTTATAAAAGATGTTTTCTTCCTCTGCTACCCACTGTGTTTCCTCATAAATCACCATGGCACCGACCTGTAGTTCTGAGCCTTTGTTAGGTCGAGCATGCTCAGTGTGTAGAGTAGAGGGGGCGTGACCGGACTGGAATATTAGGCAGCCAATCAATAAACATCAGCACTCATGAACAAGCAGAAACTCACAGCAGGAATACCCCTATAACATTGAAGTTGCTGCATGCCACAGATTGGAGCTAGGTGCTTGAAAATTTCAGTGACACCTGCTACTGCCTCGATTTTCAGAACCTTACAGCTTTTCCTTCTTGGTGTTGCAATTTGAATGTTGAGGAGTTTAGTATATAAAGATACTGGCCACAGAACAATATACAAGAAGCAATGAAAATCAGGAAGAGTTGAAGACTGTTAGAGAAATTCAGTATGATCTGAACCCTTTATTGTAGTGCCAGAATGTAATAATGGAGCAACAGCACAAATCTCTCCTTTATCCAGATAGTGTATCTGTACTGGTAAATGTGGTAGAGCCAAGGGCTTATTCACACATCCATGGCCAAATTGCAGACACAAAAGCGTATCTTACATGCAAATTTTGTATCCATAAAGGTCTGATTTCAAGACTGTCATAGTGTTTTAGTTTTTTTACCACGTTTAATAAGTTTTTCTTTCCTTGTAGTGTTGGGCAGAGACAACTCATCTGCCTTGCTCGAGCTTTACTTCGAAAAACAAAAATCCTTGTTCTAGATGAAGCAACAGCCTCAATTGACATGGAGACCGACAACCTTGTTCAGAGCACCATTCGCACTGCGTTCAGTGACTGCACTGTACTGACTATAGCTCACAGGCTACATACAGTCCTGGATTCTGAAAGGTACGGGAATTGCTTTATATCTATCTACAGATGTCTGATATCTACATGACAGTCATGAATACTACAGGATAAGTTCCATTTATTAAGGCTAGGGCTACACGGCGAGACCCGTCGCAGCCCGGATGCCTGAGTAGCGGGGATCCCATAGAAATGAATGGGATCGCCGCGGCAGTCGTAAGAAATCCAACCTGTTTTTCAGCTCTTATCGTGGTAACTAGTCAGCTCACTCCTGAGCACAGGTTAAAACTGATAAGAAAGATACAACTCAATCTCAAGAATTGCTTAAAGGGAACCTGTCCTCTCCGAAACACTCTTTGAACTAGAGTAAGCGGTGTATAGTGTAAGTGATGCTGAATCCGAATATGTAAGTTTTATCTTCATACTCACTTCTATTCTGACGCTGTGCTCCCACAAACCAGCAGTAAAATGCATTGAGAGGACTCTTCTTTGAGTCCTCTCCATTACGTGAGTGAGCACCGGAGTCCACTGAGTGCATTTTACTGCAGGTTTGTGGGAGCACAACATCAGAATGGAAGTGAGTATGAAGATAAAACTTACATAACCGGACTCAACGTCACTTACACTCTACACCGTTTACTCTAGTTCAGGGGGTGTTTCAGAGAGGACAGGTTCCCTTTAAGTGTATGGGGACAGGAGCATAGCGAGTGGGGAGGCGGAAAGCCAGGGCCTGTGGTGCAGGAGAACATGGGTCTCTAAAAATCCTGCCGTTCCCCATCGTTCTTCTGTCTGTATTGCAGAAAGTTACAACAGCCGGTGCTTTTTGCCAGCTGTTGTAACTTGAGTCAGGCTATGTCTCTGCCTGATGGGATGTGACAGTATAGTGGAAGAGAGGAACCAACTCTGAAAATTATACCAACAAACTTCAGATTATTGATCAAAAGTGAAGAAATGTGGAAATGTGGCTGACTTTGTTTTATTTTTTTTACACAGAGTGCTTGTTCTAGATGCTGGTAGAGTTGTAGAGTTTGATGAACCACAGAGACTGATACAGAAGAAAGGAGTCTTCTCGAAGATGGTGTCAGAATCTGGGATACAGCACACGGAGTAATCAAGCAGGGTCCAGAAGTTTTCCTGGACAGACTGTTCTGCATCAGGACATAGTTAAAGAAGAACTCCCGCAAATTTTTTTATTCTCTGACCTGTTAGAAAGGTGCATGATATAATCTGTAGTGAATGTCATCTTCTTATCAGAGGCTGAAATTGAGAGTTATCCACTCTCTTCTTATTGTAGCTGGGTCATGTGACCAACTCCCTGACCTTCAACTGACCCAGGACAGGAAGCCAGTCACTGCTCTATTCATTCCTATGAGACTGAAAGTGAGGCTCCTATAGGAATACATAGAAAATTAGACTTCCTGTCCACACATAAGTCTCTTTGTGAGTTGGTGGGTCTAATTCCTAGTCACATGACACAGATGAGAAGCATCAGGGAGATATAACTCAAAAATTCAGCTACTGGTAAGAAAATGACATTCACTACAGATTACATCATGTACATTTCTAGCAGGAGATAAAATAAAGTTCTTCTTTAATGTCAAAGATATCTATGTCTATAGATCACAAAGATAGATAATTTCCTTGCCACAAATTTACAGTCTGGTCCATTCTTGGACAGTTATGGAGTAGGTTGTAATAGCAGTTGTCTCAACACTATAACTTTTTTAGATTGTCATCAAAGAGAAATTGCTAAGGGCCATACATTTTCCCTACAGTGTAATCGAGCACTGAAAAATGATGTTTTAATATATGCAAATGAGCTTGTAGGTGCCACAGGGTCGTTGTCATTACACCTACAGACTGCTCTCTCTGCAACGGCCGCGCCCTCTGTACTTTGATTGACAGGGTGAAGCACGGAAAACATCGCCTGTCTAGCCCTGTCAAAGTGCAGAGGACACAGCAGCAGGAGTAATGGCAACTCCCCCACTGCGCCTAAAGGCTTGTTTGAAATAAATATATTAAAACATCATTTTTCTCAGCAATGTGGACACATATGAACATGGGACCAACACAGATGTCTTCAGCTGCCAAGTGCACATGTAACAGGTCAGCCAGTGTCATAGGTACAAAACTGCTGACAGATGCCCTTAAATGTTACAATAATCTGTCATATTATCCTCTATGCATGATGTCCATGTCTATTGTCCTGCAAAGAAAGATCAAGAAAGAACATGACCTTAGTGGAAATTTTGCTGAAATCCCGCCGGCAGCCGCTTCTTTTCTGACTCCCATTTATTTCAATGAGAGTCAGCGCTGAGGATCGCGGAGTGGCGGCTCAAAGCCGCAACCACACAGAGAACGGACAAGACTTTATCTGTGGTTCTTCACATGCCATGGAACTACAACTCCCAGGGTGGTGGGAAAATAAGTAATTTTTCAACAGCAAGAGGACGACATAATGAAGAGCAGGACCATCCCGTATGTTCTGATCCAATGTAAATATCAAGATCGCACTATCATCTCAGTAATCAGGCTGTCCAATTTAGATGTATGTGGCCAGACTGTCACAAAAGGCTACCTCATCACAGCAGATTACTAGGAATAACCCCCTCTCACTTTTATTTATAGAAACAGCTGATTTTGTATTACTTTTAGTGTGGGCGTTTTATTTGAATCACGTGTAATCATTGCAGCCGGTGTCAGGATTTATTACTCTGTTATTTGAGTTGTCTCAGGGATCAATTATTGTTAATTATCGAGAAAAACGTAAACGCAATATGTTTAAAAAAAACACTCCTGAATAAAGTTAAGTATTTTTTAAACCATTTTTAGATTTTTCTTTATAAAAGTAAACTGTTAATAAGTCCCACCGAAAAATCACCGCCTGACCCAGGGTCTGATCACCCAAACGAACAACATCGTAGGTCCTTATAGATCTAAGGCCTCATTCACATTTCCGCCTTTCACGGACATGTGCGATCCCCATTTTCCACAGACAGCACATGTATCCATTGCTTTTTATGTGTTTGTTCACACATCAGTATTTTCTTTTAAGGCCCCATTCACACGTCCGTATGTGTGCACATGCTGGAAAACGGTCAGTTTTTTGTGGATCCGTTGTTCCGCAAAAAGCTCAGTTTTTCCAAGACATCCGTTCCGTTTTTCCGTAAAAAACGGAAAGGATGTATCCATATGCACATCCGCATGTTATCCGCATTTTTGCGGACCCATAGACTTTCATTGGGCTACAGACCGCAAAACAGGAGGAAAAGTAGGACAGGAGGATTTCTGTTTGCGGATCCGCAAAACGGAACGGAACAGATTAACGGATGTGCCAACCAAAATAGGTAAATAGGATGGCACTACTTCTCCCATATGGAGAAAAATACACAACAGGCAGCCGTCGGTGTGCTTTACGGATGCGGACAACATACGGTGCAATGTCCGCAGATTATCAGGACCCATTAAAATGAATGGATCCACAAAAACCGTCCACAATTGCGGAGCGGATGCGGATAGATTGCGGCTGGTTTAAACGGACGTGTGAATGGGGCCTTAACTGACTGTGGGTCAGTGAAAAAATGACGACTACATACATTACTTTGGTCCATGATGTGGACCAAACAAGCCCACTGAAGTCTATGGGTCAGTGAAAAAACATGACACAATTCGGATGGTATCGGTGTTTGGTCTGTTTTGTAAATTGATTATCAGCTCAGCAATGTCCGTGGATTACAGATGACGGATCCTTCACGGATGAAATACGTGTCTGATCACCTGTTTGACGAGGAGGCGGCACTCCATGCGAGCACCGCTTTCTATTCATTATACTGCACTTTGTTTTGGAAGTGCAGTGTAATACAAGTACCCGCCCCTTTCAAGTGAATGGAGCGATGACCTATCCTGATGATATCACGGACCCATTCAACTGGATCCGTCTGCAGAATCCACATGGATGTTGCCTGTACATTCGGGACCGCAAATTACAGTCCCCAATGCACTAAACAGTCAACCAATGGCCGTTCATTTGAATGGGGCGGTAAGCACATGGAATTCTGCAAGCTTCAATCAGGTGAAGAGAACCGACTTTCAGTTGCAGAAATTTCGGTAACAAAACCTGCAGCGTGTGAAGGTGTGATTAACCCCTTCCGGAAAAGTGTCGTACATGCATGGCGCTGCTCGGGTCTCTAAGAATGGAACCCACTCATGAGGCACCCAGGGCTAATGTCTGCAATCGGCAATAACGCCAATCACAGACATTTAAACAAAAAAACCTAGGAGCTTGCGCTCCTGGGGCAGTAACAGTTACCCTTATAAGGGATTGAGGGAGCAGTTCATTCCCTGCAGTAGCCTCTCCCTCTAAATTATGCAGAGAAAAGCAATAGATCAATGCATGGCAAGTGGATGTGTGATCCATAACGTTTTCTCCATAGTTCAAATGGTCATCAGTGCTTAGCTGTTGTACATTTGAATTTCTGGTGTATGGACTGCTGTCAGATGTGCCAAAATGTATTAAAGGGTTATTCCGGTAAAGTAACTTAATTTTTGAAAAACTGCATCAAGGCTGCAAGCTGTGACCCAACCAGAGCCCATATAATACATATAACCAGAACCCATACCTGTACCTATAACCAGAACCCATACCTGTACCTATAACCAGAACCCATACCTGTACCTATAACCAGAACCCATACCTGTACCTATAACCAGAACCCATACCTGTACCTATAACCAGAACCCATACCTGTACCTATAACCAGAACCCATACCTGTACCTATAACCAGAGCCCATACCTATACACATAACCAGAACCCACACCTGTACCTATAACCAGAACCCATACCTGTACCTATAACCAGAACCCATACCTGTACCTATAACCAGAGCCCATACCTGTACCTATAACCAGAACCCATACCTGTACCTATAACCAGAACCCATACCTGTACCTATAACCAGAACCCATACCTGTACCTATAACCAGAACCCATACCTGTACCTATAACCAGAGCCCATACCTATACATATAACCAGAACCCATACCTGTACCTATAACCAGAACCCATACCTGTACCTATAACCAGAGCCCATACCTATACACATAACCAGAACCCACACCTGTACATATAACCAGAACCCATACCTGTACCTATAACCAGAGCCCATACCTATACATATAACCAGAACCCATACCTGTACCTATAACCAGAGCCCATACCTATACATATAACCAGAACCCATACCTGTACCTATAACCAGAGCCCATACCTATACATATAACCAGAACCCATACCTGTACCTATAACCAGAGCCTATACCTATACATATAACCAGAACCCATACCTGTACCTATAACCAGAACCCATACCTGTACCTATAACCAGAGCCCATACCTATACACATAACCAGAACCCACACCTGTACCTATAACCAGAACCCAGACCTGTACGTATAACCAGAGCCCAGACCTATACATATAACCAGAGCCCACACCTGTACATATAACCAGAACCCAGACCTGTACATATAACCAGAACCCAGACCTGTACATATAACCAGAACCCAGACCTGTACATATAACCAGAACCCAGACCTGTACATATAACCAGAACCCAGACCTGTACATATAACCAGAACCCATACATATAACCAGAACCCACACCTGTACATATAACCAGAACCCATACCTATACACATAACCAGAACCCATACCTGTACACATAACCAGAACCCATACCTGTACACATAACCAGAACCCATACCTGTACACATAACCAGAACCCATACATATAACCAGAACCCACACCTGTACATATAACCAGAACCCATACCTATACACATAACCAGAGCCCATACCTGTACACATAACCAGAACCCACACCTGTACACATAACCAGAACCCACACCTGTACCTATAACCAGAACCCATACCTGTACATATAACCAGAGCCCATACCTATACATATAACCAGAACCCATACCTATACATATAACCAGAACCCAGACCTGTACATATAACCAGAGCCCAGACCTGTACATATAACCAGAGCCCATACCTGTACATATAACCAGAACCCAGACCTGTACATATAACCAGAACCCATACCTATACATATAACCAGAACCCACACCTGTACATATAACCAGAACCCACACCTGTACATATAACCAGAGCTTAATTTTACCTTCTAATCCATTTGTCTAGCTCCTGTGTGAACCTGCAGCACACTGAGAGTGTCATGGCTCCTGATCTTCCCTCACAAAACTACAATCCCTACAATCCCCACAATCCCTAGCTTTCCTGCTGTGAGTTTCTGCTTGTTCATGAGTGCTGATGATTATTGATTGGCTCCATGATATACGATCCGGTCACGCCTACTCTACACACTGAACATGCTCAACCTAACAAAGGCTCAGAACTACAGGTCGGTGCCATGGTAACTTATGAGGAACACAGTGGGTAGCAGAGAAAGAAAACTACTTTTATAACTACTGAACGGTAAATATGTAGAATTTACATTATATGAGGTAATGATTGATGATGATTTAGTCTAAAACATAAGTTATATTTACAGTAACCAGAACACCCCTTTAAGAGACGTGCCTATTAATAAATTAGACAAATTCTGTGTTCATGGACTTTATACTAAGTGCCAGTCTTAGTAAATCTGCCCGAGTGAATGTTCATTATATGGGATGTGGAGCAGAACAGATCAGAACAACCAAAAAGACATTTTTGGAGTGTGGCATAGTTTTTTTTATACATTTTTATTATGCATTATTTATGCATTTATTATTATTTATTATGCAATATTATGCATTTTTTAAATATTCTGATGGAGGTTGCTGGAAGCTTTTTTTTTTTATACTGTAGTATTATATAATATAAAAGGAAACATTAGTTGTTGGCTCAATCTGAGCTATTTTACTGACAGGCACCATGCCACACCATTGGTAAATCCTCCCAAAGTGTTTTCATTTCATGCTCAGATGCTCTCCTTTTCACTGCACTGAATCGCGCAGGGCAAAGCCTTTTTTTGGAGCTCCGGTGATGTATCAGGCTCTCCACAGAGGCTTCCTCCTGGCAGTGTGCCCAGTGATGTCACTGACACAAATGGGCGGGCTTTGGAGCTGCCCTAGCCTGTACAATAGCTAGGGCAGCGCTAAAGCCCGCCCCTCAGTGCCGGTGATGTCACCGGAACCATTGCTAGGCAGAAACCTCCGCCTAGCAGTGTAAAAATATAAACAGACAGCCCTTTCGTTAACCCAGACAACCCTTTTAAGAGGTTTTCTGAAATCAGGCAAAAAAAAAAAAAGCCATAGGGAAAAGTAAAAAAAATAAATAGAATAACATAAAGACCCATTAACCACCTGATAAACTGGTGGTCTCTGCAGGTCTTTGTTTACTGTGCTGCATTGATTATGTGCCCCTGTCTATTGCATGACCACTACAGCCAATCAGTGGCCTCAGAGGTCCTTCGTCCACTGTTCAGGCCACGTGGATAAACGGGCACATCATGAAGCGGCACTGTAAACCAGGACAATCAGGGACCACAGTGCTGACATCCCCCCTGCCCCAGGGTAGCCATGGATATAATTGAGATTGCTTAGCATGCAGCGCTATTCTTGCTGTCAAAATTAGGACAACCTCAACTGAACCCCAACGGATTCCACAATAAATCTCAATGGTATCAGATCTGTGTTACTAACGATACGCCGCCTCATCCAGTGTGAACTGAGTCATGATGTTTTTTTGTCATTTTCAATGACAGGAGAACAAACCAGATACAGAAAACGGAGAAAAGGTTTAATTCCCTTAGATTCCTGTCAGACCATGTACGTTCCATTCACTTTCAACATAATGTTACTGTATATATACTAATATACATGAAAAGTAACAAAACATAAAAAAATAAAAAAGGAATTTAAAAAAAAAGTCTCCGGTGTATATAAGGGCCTGCTCATATCACTTTTTCCATTGGAATGAACACCGGGAAGGCTCCTAAAGAGGTCCATAGGGTTCTATAAGTGCCTCTGACCTGTATATGTCTGTATACTGCAAAACAGAGGATATGGAATAGCAAATATAGATTACACTTTGGAGTCCAGTAACAATAAAAATTATATTAAGCATTATATATATAATTTTTTTTTTTTTTTTACATTGGAACCCTATGAGTGACACATGAAAAGCTTGTAACATATCAGCTGAACGGATTATGGTCTATTGGCGACAGATGCCGCTGTTCGGCACCGCAGCCTCCATATACGTCGAGAGCTTTTCCCGGCATATAAATTAGGCACAAAGACGGCCTAACATGCAGATATTACTGCTACAGTACATTCAAGTAAGGCTCATTGGACAGTGGGTAAGAACTGTACCAGATACCCAAGTGGAATAAATATATAGAGCGAGGGTCCTCTGCCCCGCACGCATCCTCTCTATAGGTCTCTCAAGCATCTTTTAAAAAAATAAATAATTTTTGAGGGCAGGACTGAAAAATGAGATAAAGTGCCAACTTTGTAGTCACCTTCCAATATATACTGAATGAGAAGAGTTTCAGTTAAAGTTAGTTTTCCTTAAATGTCTGTTGGGGATTTCTATTGCACTGACTTGAAGTGGCCAAGACCCCCCCACAATCCCCGCTTGGATGGCCACTCCTGTGACTACGGCCAAATCTGGGTCTACGGATGTATTCGGTTCTTTGTCAAAGTAGTCCCTGATGACTTGGCGTATGCGCGGTATTCGGGTGGAGCCACCCACGAGGACGATTTCGTCCACTTCACCCTTCTCAAGGTGTCCTTCCTTTAGCACCCGTTCAATGGGCACCAAGATCTTCTGGAACAGGTCCTCGTTCAGATGCTCGAAGAGCTTCCGTGAAATTTCAGCTTCAAATTGGACCCGTTTCATACTGCTGTGGTCATCTTGCTGGTCCTCTGGTAGTACGGCTCCCTCTTTGGGGTCCCCTTCTGCCGGTTGTCGTGTGGGCAAGGTCAATGGCATTCGGACCCAGGAGGAAGGGTACAAGGTGAGGTTCAACTTGACTGCTTCCACGGCCTGCCGGAGTCTGTGAATCTCTTCTTTCAGGGGAGGCAGTGACCCGTATGTAGTATAAATACTGTCATATAAGTACTGTAAGAGTCTTTGATTGAAGTCCTGCCCGCCAAGTTTATTGTTACCTGAAAAGACAGATTATGAGTAAAATCAGTGAGCAATGGGCATTAACCACATAACTGTTTTGCCCGAGTCCAGCTTGAGCAGTGTGAAAAGTAGCTACCTGGAGGGGGGAGGGCTGCTTTAGATGGTGATATCTCCTAAATGGTAGCAGCTAGAAACATGCAACTGGTCTTGTATGAAAGCTGACAGTCCACGCTTTTATACAAGACCAAAATGACAGCTAAAGTCCAAGTCGGGAATAATCTCAAGTAAAACCTGTTTTTACTTTCATTTTTAGCTGCATTCATAGCATCCCGATTTCTATCAGTGATATCTTTCTCTGTTCTGAACATATTGCTGTCATGGTATTGTCTGAAAGATTGGAATGTCTGCTTTCAAACAAGATCAGTTGCATGTTTCTAGCTGCTACCATTCAGGAGGTAGCAGCATCTAAAGCAGACCGCCCCCTCCAGGTAGCTACTTTTTCCACTGCTGGAGCTCCACTCTGGCAAAACAGTTAGGGGGTTAAAGGGGTTTCATACAAAGATGTTCCGTACCGAATGTCCACATGTTTTCATGTGATCTGCAGTGTCTCTACCATAAAAAAAGAAAATACATTTTTTTTGTCATTTTTATGCCCCCCTTGGTGCTGCTTCTAATCTATGGCGACAGGGGTATGGATAGAATCAGTCTCCTTCCCCCACTGGCAGCTGACAAAATAGTCTCTTCTTACTTTCCCTACAGCAGGAGCCTTCTCACTAAACTGCCATGGTACTCCAGAAGCTCTGGTCCCTTCCATTCCTAATGGTGGCCCTGTAGTGAACAGAGGGTGTCTGTGCAGAGACCGGCCGGGTAAGAGTGACTGAACATAGATTTAGCTTGGTAAATGGACAGGCAATGGACTATACATTTTGAACTCCAGGTGGCGCCATACTATGTAAGTAAATGTCCTAACTCTTCCTCTTCACTAGATGCCCCACCTAGCACCCACTGAACTGCGTTTAGGGGCCATTCAAAGAGGTGTACTGGATCAGCTTGTCCCTGACTGATAATTGGCTGAGAGGGATCATGTGATTAGCATTTATATATGAAGAACACTGGCATGCCATACACATGATCCCTATAAGCCAATCAGTCTGTTGGAGTGTGTGGATTATCACACCCTTGTGAATGGGAGTTTGGGGAGCCTTATAAGTGGGTGTGGTACTGTCCAAAGGAATCAGTCACATAAACTGGCACTAGATCAGTGATGGCTAACCTCCGGCACTCCAGCTGTGGCAAAACTACCACTCCCAGCATGCTCCATTCCTTTCTTTGGAGCTCTAAGAACAGCAAAGCAAGTGTACATCATGGGAGTCGTAGTTTTACCACAGCTGAGTGCTGGAGGTTAGCCATAAGTGTTGAGGCGCGCATCAGATGCTTCATCGGAAGTCGCTTTGTTCAAAACTTCTGAATAATACGGTACAGAGATCCGTCTCTGTACAGCATTAGAATGTATGGGCTCCGATGAGCCGAAGTTTATTACTCGCGAAGTTGCGCGTGACTTCGTTGAATAACTTCAGCAGTTGATTTTAGGGAGCAATCATTAGGAGAAACAAAATGGCCGCCGGCCTATTAGTACACACAAAACCTGTCCTAATCACACAGCAGGACAAGTTACTTCAGAGCACTGAGGTAAGAGATGCCTCATCCTCTTTTCTACTTGTCAGGGATTAAGATCCTGAATACAGATGATAAGATCTTTAGCTGAATCTCTGTAGGAATGGAGTTCACGAGCAGATGAGGCTAATAAGCAGCAGCTCTTGTATGCAGTCTCCATTATCACAGTCTGTCCTGTCCGTCCTCTCTGTACTTCATGTCTCCTCATAAACTCCATTCCTACAGAGATTCAGCTAAATATCATATTAATCTGTATTCAGGATCATAATCCCTGACAAGCAGAGCAGAGAGGAGGATGAGGCAGCTCTTTACCTCAGTGTTGTGAAGTAACTTGTCCTCCTGTGTGATTAGGACAGGTTTTGTGTGCACTAATAGGATGGCGGCCATTTTATTTCTCCTAATCATTGCTCCGTAGACAAAACAAGCCATTATAACTAATGAGAGGTAATTCGGAATATATTTATAATAAAGTTATATTTACGCATTTTCATTTTCTTAATTCCCGGAGAACCCCTTTAAGTTGGAGCTCCATATATCGCACATACAGCACCACCCCCTGTTATTACCTGCCATGGCTCTTGTTAGGAACATTCCTCCTTGTTTATTCAGAAGGGAAACGTCCAGCGTTCCTCCTCCTAAATCCACCACCAGGACATTGAACACGTCGGCCTTGTGTAATCCATAGGCCATGGCTGCTGCCGTGGGCTCATTGATGACCCTCAGGATATCGAGACCTGCATTATGAAGACAAAAAAAAAAAAAACATTTAAACTAGGCTGCAAGGAAAGTCTTTGTGATGTATCCATGTGGTCAAAGAATAGGGTCAGCCAACTGACTGGTCATGACCCCCTCAATATGGCCCCATGCACACAACCATGTGCCGGCCGTGCCGTACTGAGGCCCCCAAACAGTGGGTCCGCTATATACGAGCACCGGCCATATGTACACTGTATTCACTTGAATGGGTCTGCAATCCGGAAGATATGGAGCGGAAGGCCACTACGGAGTGCTTTTGTGGCATTTCGGTTCGTGCCTCCGCACAGCAAAAAAAAAAAAAAAAAAAAAAAAAAGAGCATGTTGTATTTTTTTGCAGTGCGGACGAATCATGGATCCATTCAAGTTGAATGGGTCTGCATCAGTCAGTGCCGGCCACAAAGACGCTGCCCACGCATTGGGGACCACAAATTGGTCTCCAATGTCCGGCATGGGCAGCACACCTTCGTGTGCATGAGCCCCAGGTCAGAGTACTCCTGGCTACATAAAAAGGCACGGCCCCTGTGGCTTCTCTTGGTAAGTGTCTCTCCAGGACTTAGCTGATGGCCTATGCTTAGTAAACGCCATTAATACGTAATCAATGGAGGACCGACCTCCAGGACCCCCACAATCAGCACGGCTAATAGGCGGTAAACGTCTCTGGAACCTCAGGTCACATACCTGCAAGATTAGCCGCCTTAACAGTGTAATTGCGCTGTCTCTCATCAAACTCTGCCGGCACTGATATAACGGCCTTAGAGATGGGAAGACCGAGATATTCCTCCGCCATCTTCTTTAGCTTGAGAAGGAGCTGAGAGCCGATGTACTCAGGGGTCACTGTGAACGTCTCATTGGTTTTGATATAATACACAGCTGCACCCTCCTTGTGGAGAACCTGAAACAGACAATACCGCACACAGTCAGATTGCTGTACATAGGGAACAGACATTGTACTCCTCCAGGACCTGACAATCATACAGCAAACTTCAGGGCCCATTCACACTATGTCTGTACACAAAATAATCACATGTCCAATAGTCACTACCAGAATAGTGAGTGCAGCTCTGGAGTGTGATACAGGATGTAACTCAGGATCAGTACAGGATAAGTGATGTATCTACACACTGACTCCACCGGCAGAATAGTGAGTTCAGCTCTGGAGTATAATACAGAACGTAATACAAAGTAACTATACTGTGACAACTTTTCTAGCAGATTAATTCTATAATAACTATAAAATGCTGCACATGTACAGTACAGACCAAAAGTTTGGACACACCTTCTCATTCAAAGAGTTTTCTGTATTTTCAGGACTATGAAAATTGTAGATTCACACTGAAGGCATCAAAACTATGAATTAACACATGTGGAATTATATACTTAACAAAAAAGTGTGAAACAACTGAAAATATGTCTCATATTCTAGGTTCTTCAAAGTAGCCACCTTTTGCTTTGATTACTGCTTTGCACACTCTTGGCATTCTCTTGATGAGCTTCAAGAGGTAGTCACCTGAAATGGTTTTCACTTCACAGGTGTGCCTTGTCAGGTTTAATAAGTGGGATTTCTTGCCTTATAAATGGGGTTGGGACCATGAGTTGTGTTGGGCAGAAGTCAGGTGGATACACAGCTGATAATCCTACTGAATAAACTGTTAAAATTTGTATTATGGCAAGAAAAAACGACTGGCCATCATTACTTTAAGAAATGAAGGTCAGTCGGTCTGAAAAATTGGGAAAACTTTGAAAGTGTCCCCAAGTGCAGTCACAAAAACCATCAAGCGCTACAAAGAAACTGGCTCACATGAGGACCACCCCAGGAAAGGAAGACCAAGAGTCACCTCTGCTGCGGAGGATAAGTTCATCCGAGTCACCAGCCTCAGAAATCGCAGGTTAACAGCAGCTCAGATTAGAGACCAGGTCAATGCCACACAGAGTTCTAGCAGCAGACACATCTCTACAACAACTGTTAAGAGGAGACTGTGTGCAGCAGGCCTTCATGGTAAAATAGCTGCTAGGAAACCACTGCTAAGGACAGGCAACAAGCAGAAGAGACTTGTTTGGGCTAAAGAACACAAGGAATGGACATTAGACCAGTGGAGATCTGTGCTTTGATCTGATGAGTCCAAATTTGAGATCTTTGGTTCCAACCACCGTGTCTTTGTGCGACACAGAAAAGGTGAACGGATGGACTCTACATGCCTGGTTCCCACCGTGAAGCATGGGGGAGGAGGTGTGATGGTGTGGGGGTGCTTTGCTGGTGACACTGTTGGGGATTTATTCAAAATGGAAGGCATACTGAACCAGCATGGCTACCACAGCATCTTGCAGCTGCATGTTATTCCATCCGGTTTGCGTTTAGTTGGACCATAATTTATTTATCAACAGGACAATCACCCCAAACACACCTCCAGGCTGTGTAAGGGCTATTGGACCAAGAAGGAGAGTGATGGGGTGCTACGCCAGATGACCTGGCCTCCACAGTCACCAGACCTGAACCCAATCGAGATGGATTGAGGTGAGCTGGACCGCAGAGTGAAGGCAAAAGGGCCAACAAGTGCTAAGCATCTCTGGGAACTCCTTCAAGACTGTTGGAATACCATTTCAGGTGACTACCTCTTGAAGCTCATCAAGAGAATGCCAAGAGTGTGCAAAGCAGTAATAAAAGCAAAAGGTGGCTACTTTGAAGAACCTAGAATATAAGACATATTTTCAGTTGTTTCACACTTTTTTGTTAAGTATATAATTCCACATGTGTTATTTCATAGTTTTGATGCCTTCAGTGTGAATCTACAATTTTCATAGTCATGAAAATACAGAAAACTCTTTGAATGAGAAGGTGTGTCCAAACTTTTGGTCTGTACTGTACCTATATGTAGGTTCATGCATCAGGCTGTAGGACATGGTAAATCAGGTTGTCCATGGTTGTTTAGTCTTCATAGACATCCTTCATATATGTTATTGGAGTTTCCAAGAAATTAAAGCCCCCCTAGTTCAGCAATGATAGCTAAAAAAGAAGACAGACTGGTGGCAACCGCCTGGTGCCCATCGAGCAACGTGCATGGGTCCTATTCTAATACCAAAATCTGAAGGCACACTTAGGTGGGACTTGAAGATCTGTGAAGCAGGCCTCTCACCTTAAACGGATACCTGTCACTTTCTCTCTCCAGCTCCTCAGGGGTAAAGGTCTTCCCTATAAACCTTTTGGCGTCATACACGGTGTTCTGTGGATTGGCGTCGGCGAGCTCCAGGCCTTCGTACCCAGCATGCACGTCGTTTTCAGTGAAGGAGACGATGCTTGGTATACTCTGATGGCCGCTCTGATCTGCGATGACTGTCACTTCTCCGGTGCCAGGCTGAAATACGCCAACTGAGCAGTACGTCGTCCCGAGATCTATGCCAATCACCTTTGGGGTGGGCATAGGTAAATACTGCTGCGCCAGGTAACCCGCCAGGAGGAGAGTCAAGATAGCAGAACCTGGTTTGGAAGAAAAAGGAAGAAATGTAAATGTTCGTGTATCCGTCGTGTCCACCATAAAGTATTGAGGGGTACACAGTGATGGAGCACATGTCCAAGACTCACAGAGGTCCACATGCCATCCTCTAATGATTCATCGGCTCTCCTATACAAAGCAGGGCAAAAATGACATTAACGTGTCGCAAGCCGCCTGGGTGGTCCGCATCTGTCTGTAAGGATGTATAGCGTGCGGCTCCTGTGCGCTAAATGTGCAGGAGCAGGTGGACCCGGTTGTCAGTGACAACTAGACTCCCCATTAGGAAGGCTGAGAAGTCAGTCACTGGATACACAATACTCAATATTGCCCCTGTCCTTATGATCGTGTCCCTGGGTTCTGGATAACTGCATGAGCTGCTGGGTCTTAGCAGTGAGGCTCAAAGAGGCCAATATGTCATCCTCCAGGAAAAGAGAAACCAGAAATACAAATGCACCCCACAGATCTTACTTGAGTTTTGGGAGGCACAAAGTGTGAAGTTCTGCATCTTGGTAGTAATAATCTCTGTGCATCATATGTCCTAGGCCTGTGATGGCTAACCTCCGGCACTCCAGCTGTGGTAAAACTACAACTCCCAAGATCTACACTTGCTTGGCTCTTCTCAGAACTTCATAGAAATGAATGGAGCATGCTGGGAGCCGTAGTTTCAACATAGCTGGAGTCCAGGAGGTTAGTCATCGCTGGCCTTGGGGGGGGGGGAGGGGTAACCTTAGAGAAGGATTTGGGTGCCCTTATAGATGGTAGAATAAATAACAGCACAACGTCAATCAGCTGCTTCTAAGGCCATCAGGATGTTGTCATGCATTAAACGAGGCATGGACTCGCGGGGCAGGGATGTAATATTACCACTTTACAAAGCGTTGGTGAGGGCTCATCTGGAATATGCAGTTCAGTTCTGGGTACCAGTCCATAGAAAGGATGCACTGCAGCTGAAAAAGTACAGAGGAGAGCGACTAAACTGATAAGAGGCATGGAGGGTCTTAGTTATGAAGAAAGATTAAAAGAATTACATTTATTTAGTCTTGAGACAAGATGTCTAAGGGGGGGGGGGGATATGATTAACCTATACAGATATATAAACGGGCCATACAAAAAATACGGTGAAAAACTGTTACATGCCCTCAAAGGACAAGGGGGCACTGCCTCCGACTGGAGAAGAAAAAGTTCAGTCTCCGAAAGTGTCAAAGCTTCTTTACTGTAAGAACTGTGAATCTGTGGAATAGACTACCTCAGGACGTGGTCACAGCAGGAACAGTGGACAGTATTCAAAAGGGTTTAGATGAATTCTTAAAAGTAAATGACATTTTTTCATTTTTTTAAAAACTAAAACTAGACTAAAAAAATGCTATAATAAAAAATGGCCTAAAAATAATGCCCTACGTATCACAAGAAAATAAAAACCAAGACGCAAAAATGATTTAAATAATTGAACAAACAAAAAGATTGCACCTTTTGAAACCACTAGTACTGAAAAACAAAGCCCACAATGTGTGTGGAGAGCTGAGGAGCTGCAGTGTCGGCCACCATGACACCTCTCACACACGAGCAGGGACAGTCATCCCGGATGTGAGCCTCATTAGAGGTGACATCAGGAGGTAATGACAGCTTTATGTGTATTCATTAGGAGAGTTTCATATCTCGTGCGTCATGATCGGCGGCCATTATTACGATGCAACCTCTGAGGGATAATAAACCTGACAGCGGTCATAAAGGAGGCTCCTCCACTTACAGCCATCATCGCACTCACTTTGCAGAGGTCCAGTTTAGACCCCACCTTAAAGTGGGTCTCTCCCCAAAGACAATCTCCTCGGGAATGTGGCCCCCAGGACAATCACCTGTCCAGCTCCTAGACGTATTCCCTGCGGCGCAATGTTACATTACAGCCAGTCAGAGGAATAGGAGTCATTGAAATACAAGAATCGTTATAGTATGCCAGAACAGGAGCGACTTGTCCTGACCAAGGCTTGTAAAGGGGGTCAGGAGCGGGGGCCCCCTGTATGATGCCCTAATAGCCCCTCTTCATATGGTTTATCTTCAACCCCTATGAAGAGGACCCGTCCCCTCTCCTGACATTGTCTGCCTTAGTAACTACTTGCATTCTCCATGTAATTAGAATTCTGGAGCATCTATTCTTATGGCTCTATGTTATGGTATTATTCCTACTAGAAGTTTATGAATGAATTGTTAGCAGTCTGCAATAAAGTTCTAGCTGGACGTTACTAGTTGGGGAATGTGTCCCTGCATAATTTTACAATACCCAATCAGTGCGCAGGGACACATTTCATCTGGTAACACCCATCTGGACCTTCTCTGTAAACTCATATCAAAGCATGCATAACTTCTAGTAGGAATAATAGAGGAATGGCACAACAGAGTCATAAGAAATCAGACCTGTCAGGGGAGGAGACTGCTCCTCTTTAAGACCCGCTATCATAAGAGGAACCGCTATGGAAATCTCCCCGGTTTCCAGTAGGCACCGGCCGCTCTCGGCTCCACACTTTCAGCTCTCTTCTGTACTCCGCCAGCTGCAGCTCTTTTCTGTAAATCTATTTAGACTCATAATCTAATTAGCCTGAAATCCACTAGCTGTCACACCAGAGGTTTTGGTGGCTGTTGTCCCCCATGCTTTACATGTCAGCTCTGCTTGTTCAGATTGGCAGTACAAATGCAAGCAGCCCATCCATATTGTGTTATCTGAATATTCGACTCCTCTTAGCTTTTACATGCAGATATTTTATTATAATGGCAGATCTCCAGAAGCCCCTTCCCATTACTAGGGCTCATTGGGAGCAGCGACCCCATAACCCTTTCCCCTGTGGTATTTAGTTTTTGGACTTCGTAATTATTCTTTCTGCAGTAACAGAAATTCGCTCTCCGCGCACTGATCTTCTGATGAGCTTGTGCAGCTGTAAATCTGAACAAGCAGAGCTGCAGTGTAAAGCATGGGGCACCAGTAAGACGAGAGGTGGATGATTCAGACTCCCATTAGACAGTACAGCCAGGGTCAGTGACCGTTTTGTGTCAGATACGTTCGTTTAATGACATACTGGAGAAGGTTCAGGAGGTCGGAGAAGTTTCCATTACGGAGACTAATAGATTCCCATTTACACAGGACTGACGGCAGGCTGTCCCTCCGGTCACCATATGGCGGATCGTGCTTGTCCGTCATTACCCCAGAAATCTATGTGCTCCTAGCACTGAACCCTGGGATTATAGGGACACTTATTATTATAATAGGCAGGGCATGCTGGGAGTTATGGTTTTTTACAACATATGGTAAGTCCGGGACTGTAGATCACTGCACCAGACTAGGATACAATAAAGTCTGGTGGGTTTCCATACTACTACCACTATCATCTACTCCTTACATTATAATCATGTGACTAAAGTACAACAAATCAGGTACAAGACGAAAATGTTTCCAGCAACCAATCAGATTCAAGCTCTCTTCTGTCAACGACTCTCTGGAAAATGAAACCAGCTACCTGATTGGTCGCTATGGACAACCGCTCTACCTATCTCCCCCAAAATTTCTACCAGCTGGCCCCAGCCAATGGTACCGTCCTCCTTCCTGTGTCCCCAGGTACTGCTGGGACTTGTAGTTCTATTACTGCCGGCCCGCACTCTCATCATCCACGGTCACTCACCCAGTATGGTCATCTCTCCGGCCATTGTCCCGGTGTACGCAGATAAGGGTTCTCACTTCCTATCAGACAAGCCGCTTCCTGCGCTACTGCTCAGTGATGACTGTACCTTATTACACAGCCGCCGGCAGAAGTGCATGCCGGGACCTCGTCAAGAAGGTACAGTCTCACACCGATAAGCGCATGCGCATTTATTTAGCGTCCACGCAGAAGCTAGCGTAAACGGGGCGGGGCGCTTCAAGGAGGGCGGAGTTAGGAGAGCAAACCCCGCCTCACTAGGTCATAAGCTTCCGGCTGCTCAGGACTGCTGGCTCTCGCCGACGTTGGCGTCCTGTCGCCGGGGAAACTCACGTCAAATTTTCCCATAGGAATACGAACTGAGGCACTGCTAGGGGGAAACTGAAAGGCAAACACTATGGCCCGTTTTGTTTGCAGCAACTGGATTCGGCAGCCATTTTGTTGTAGTCCAAACCAAACTGGTTTCTCTAATTTATTCATTGTTTGTGACTTTATTAGTAAACAATATGGAAATATATGATGCCTGAAAATAGGATGGAGAGGCCGGTGGGGTCACTTCTTTTATTTTCATGTTTGTGACTATATTTTGGTTTTCAAAAAAGGAGGACACTTGGGGCAGGATGGTTGCCAGGGCTGAACTATGTCCTCCCCCTGTATGTGGTGAGAACCTGCAGCAGAGGTTCGGGGAGTGGTGAATGTAAAGAGCATATTCACCACTCCCTGGGGCCTCCTGTCCTCTAAACTGTACTAATGAGCAGGGCCGGGACCAGGTATTTTGGTGCCCTAGGCAGAACAGGCAAATGGGATAGGTCATCAATATCCAACTGGTAGGGGTCCAACTCCAAGGACCCCCATCCAGTGTTCCCTCAAAGCCTCTGCTGTTGCGGAGAGGAGTATCTGGGCAATACATGGTGAAAGGTGGGCAATTTCTAACTAAGGGTGCAGTCCCATGTGGCAACCACAGGGTGACGTGCAGTACCGTGCGAGCGTCATTTAAAGGGGAATTCTCATCACTAATGTTTCTGTGGATTTACAGTAAAAGTGTGACAGATGCTGACTCTCTGGTGAACAATTGTCTATAGCAGTGTATGGAGAGGTGGCTCAACATGTCGGGCTCCTTCCATTGACTTCCATGGGAGAAGGAAACCATGGTATCTAAATCTATGGGACTCCTGTGGATATTCCAAAAAGTCTTATTTGCAGTCCTATGTAACACTACAAATAGCACAGTGATAACTCTCTAAGTACAGATAATGTAGTAGATGTCCCCTGCAGTCCTATGTAACACCACAGATGGAAGCTGCGCGGCTACACAGACACACAGCTTAAAGAGAGCACTGCCCCCACCAGTCAGCCATTAGAATAGGCTGGGCACTCTATCAGCGCCGCGGCCTCTTCCTAGGCCACATGACGTCATCATGCATCGTCACATGGCCTGGTCGCAGCTTAGCCCTATTCAAGTTAATGGGGCTGAGCTGCAATACCAAGCACTGCCACTATACAATGTACTGCACTGAGTAGCCCGGAGCACTTACCAGAGCACCTGGGGGCCGGCAGTTCCCTGAAGCAGCTGATCCGCGGGGGTGCTGGGACTCAGACAATGTGATGATGATGACCTATCCTCAGGAAAAGAAAATGATACATGGTTTTTAACCCCTTAAAGGGGTATTCTCATCTTAGACAATGGGGGCATATCGCTAGGATATGCCCCCATTGTCTTATAGGTGCGGGTCCCACCGCAGGGACCCACACCTATATCCAGAACGGAGCGGGGAGCGCTGCGTCTGGAGGACCCCAGGTTTCCGGGGGTCCGGCCACCACCAGGCGCAGCTCCCCGCGCCGCTCATAGAAATGAATGGGAGCCGGGCCGTGCATGCGCGGTGCGCTCCCATTCATTTCTATGGAGCCGACGGAAGTAGCCGAGCCAGCGCTCGGCTATTTTCGGCGGCCCCATAGAAATGAATGGAGGGCGGCTGCGCATGCGCAGTGCGCCCTCGTTCACTTCGGGGGCTCCGTTCTGGAAATAGGTGCGGGTCCCAGCGGTGGGACCCGCACCTATAAGACAATGGGGGCATATCCTAGCGATATGCCCCCATTGTCTAAAATGAGAATAACCCTTTAAGGCCGAAGCTACTTTTACACTTAATGCCATATTTTTTAAATCTGCCATGTGTCACTTTATTAATTCATAACTTTGGGATTCTTTCACCGATTCGACTGATTCCAAGACTGTTTTTTCGTGACACATTGTACTCCACGACAGTGGTAAATTTGAGTCAAAAATCACCTTTATTTATAAAAAAAATCCTAAATTTACAGAAAATTTTGAAAAATGTGTAATTTTCAAACTTTGAATTTCTCTGCTATTAAGGCAGATAGTGATCCCTCACAAAATAGTTATTACTTTACATGTCCCATATGTCTACTTTATGTTGCCATCATTTTGTAGATGTAATTTTATTTTTTGGGGACATTAGAAGTCTTAGAATTTTAGAAGCAATTCTTAAAATTTTTAAGAAATTTTCCAAAACTATTTTTTTAAGCACCAGTTCAGTTCTGAAGTCACTTTGTGGGGCTTACATAATAGAAACCACCATAAATTACCCCATTTTAGAAACTACACCCCTCAAGGTTTTCAAAACTAATTTTACAAACTTTGTTAACCCTTTATGTATTCCATAAGATTTAAAAGAAAATGGAGATGACATTTCATATTTTCACTTTTTTTTGCAGATTTTCCATTTTAATCCATTTTTTTCTGTAACAAATCAAGGGTTAATAGCAAAAAAAACCTCAAAAACTATTACCCTGATTCTGCGATTTACAGAAACACCCCACATGTGATTGTAAACTACTGTATGGGCGCATGGCCAAGCGCAGAAGGAAAGGTGCGCCAGATGGTTTTTGGAGGGCGAATTTTGCTGGACTGGTTTTGAGACACCATGTCCCATTTGAAGCCCCCCTGATACACCCCTACAGTAGAAACAACCAAAAAGTGCCCATATTTTGGAAACTAAGGGATAAGGTGACAGTGTTATTGATACTATTTTGGGGAACATATGATTTTTGATCACTTTATATTACACTTTTTGTTAGGCAAGGTAAACAAAAATGGCTGTTCTGGCTCAGTTTTTATTCTTTTTTTACTGTGTTCACCTGAGGGGTTAACTAATGTGATATTTTTGTACAGCAGGTTGTTACGGACGTGGCGATACCTAACATGTATAGTTTTTTTTATTTAAGTTTTACACAATAATATCATTTTTGAAACAACAAAATCGTGTTTTAGTGTCTCGTTGTCTGAGAGCTGTAGTTTTTTTATTTTTTGGGCAATTGTCTCAGGTAGGGGCTCATTTTTTGTGGGAAGAGGTGACGGTTAGATTGGTACTATTTTGAGGGGTACTGTATATGCCTTTTTGATCGCTTGGTATTACACTTTTTGTGATGTAAAGTGACAAAAAAAATTGCTTTTTTGACCGTTTTTATTTTAGTTTTTTTACTGTGTTCACCTGAGGGGTTAACTAATGTGATATTTTTGTAGAGCAGGTTGTTACAGACGTGGCAATACCCAACATGTATAGTTTTTTTTATTTATTTATTTAAGTTTTACACAATAATATCATTTTTGAAACAAAAAAATCATGTTTTAGTGTCTCCATTGTCTGAGAGCTGTAGTTTTTTTATTTTTTGGGCAATTGTCTCAGGTAGGGGCTCATTTTTTGCGGGAAGAGGTGACGGTTAGATTGGTACTATTTTGAGGGGCATACGCCTTTTTGATCGCTTTCTATTACACTTTTTGTGATGTAAAGTGACAAAAATGGCTTTTTTGACCCTGTTTTTATTTTTATTTTTTTTACGGTGTTCACCTGAGGGGTTGGGTCATGTGATATTTTTATAGAGCGGGTTTTTACGGACGCGGCAATACCTAATATGTTAAGGTATTTTATTTTCTTCATTTTTAATCAATTAAAATGTGCTTATATGGGGAAAAATGGGATTTTATTTTTTTTTACTTTTGTATTTTTTTTTACACTTTTTTGACTCAGACCCACTTGGTTCTTGAAGATCCAGTGGGTCTGGTGTTTTACAATACACTGCAGTACACTGTATAGTGTACTGCAGTGTATTTTCATTCATAGTAAGCTTTACCATGGCAAGCCGGACGAAAGCGCCAGGTTGCCATGGTAACCATCGGAAGTGTCCGGTTGCCATGGCAACCACCGGAAGCATCCGGTTGCCATGGTAACCATCGGGACGCTGCCACAGCAGAGCAGCGTCCCGATGGGAGGGAGCTCCCTCCCTCTCTCCTCCCCACACCATTGGTGCGCTGCCAGAGCACCGCAGCGTCCGATGGGAGAGGGAGGGAGCCCTGTTAACCCTTTCCATACTGTGGTCCCTATGGACCGCGGCATGGAAGGGGTTAAACGGCTGACACTCTGCTTCAACCGCTCGGCCATCCCCCATTGGTCCCGGGCTGGTTAGCTGAGACCCCTGGCTGTAAGTAACAGCCAGGGTCTCAGCGCTGTCACCATGTCAGCACACATGGTGACAGTTTAATGCCATGACGTGTATACTCGTCATGGAGCGCTAAATAGCAGTGCTCCATGACGAGTATACACGTCATTGGGTGGCAAGGGGTTAATAAATAAAATTTGTAAAGTGTGGGGTGCATTTGTATTCAGCTCCCCTGAGTCAGTACTTTGTAGGACCACCTTTCACTGCAGTTACAGCTGCAAGTCTTTTGGGGGATGTCTCTACCAGCTTTACACATCTAGAGGCTGAAATTTTTTCCCATCTTTCTTTGCAAAATATCTCAAGCTCAGTCAGATTGGATGGAGAGCGTCTGTGAGCCTCAATTGTCAAGTCTTGCCACAGATTGTCAATAGGATTTAGGTCTGGACCATGACTGGGCCGTTCTAACACATGAATATGCTTTGACCTAAACATGGAATGCTCAACCTGCAGCCCTCCAGCTGTTGCAAAACTACAATTCCCAGCATGGCCTAATAGCTGTAAGCTGTCCAAGCATACTGGGAGTTGTAGTTTTGCAACAGCTGGAGGGTCACAGGTTGGGCATCCCTGATCTAAACCATTCCATTGTAGCTCTAGCTGGATGCTTAGGGTCGTTGTCCTGCTAGAAGGTGAATCTCCTCCCCAGTCTGAAGTCTTTTGTAGCCTCTACCAGTTTTTCCTCCAAGATTGCCTTATATTTAGCTTCATCTATCTTCCTATTACCTCTGACCAGCTTCCCTGTCCCTTCTGAAGAAAAGCATTCCAGGTGCGGATGGTGTGTTCAGGGTGATGTGCAGTGTTCGTTTTTTTCAGTGTTGTTTGCCCCTACATGGCTTGTGGCAAACTGCTTTCAAAAATGTCTTTCTTCCTGCCACTCTTCCATAAAGGCCAGATTTGCGAAGTACACGACTAATAGTTGTCCTGTGGACAGATTCTCCCACTAGAGCTGTGAATCTCAGAAGCTCCTCCAGAGTGACCATGGGTCTCTTAGCTGCTTCTCTATTTAGTGCTCTCCTTGCCTGGACGGCCATGTCTTGGTAGGTTTGCATTTGTACCATACTTCTTACATTTTCAGATGATAGATTGAACAGTGCTCTGTGAGATGTTCAGAGCTTGGGATATTTTTTTAAATAACCTAATCCTGCTTTACAGTTCTCCACAACTTTATCCCTGACCTGTCTGGTGTGTTCCTTGATTCTCTACAAACCTCTGCGTTCTTCACGGAACAGCTGTAGTTATACTGAGAATAAATTACACACTAATTAGGTGATTTCTGAAGGCAGTTGGTCACACTGGATTCTATTTAGGGGTATCAGAGTACAGGGAGCTGAATACAAATGCATGTCACACTTTTCAGATTTTTAGTTATTAAAAAATGTTGAAAACAGTGTATCATTTTCTTTTCACATCACACATACTTGTTACTTTGTGTTGGTCTATCACATAAAATCCTAACAAAATACATTTAAGTTTGTGGATGTAACGTGAAAAAAATGTGGAAAAGTTCAAGGGGTACGAATACTTTTCCAAGGCACTATATATATATCTAGCTGGTGTAAATTATACATCTTCTTATATATAGTGACATGGGCCTTGCTAGTATATCTTTTGGGATATAATATAATTATGTATGTTTCCTTAGTGTACAGTAACTCTGTGGAACTTTATTTCCATATATTAAAACATTTAGAAATTAGCAGCTATAGAATTTAGAAACTTTTAATGACCTTTATCTGCCACTAGGGGGTGATATCTACCACATTACTTATCTCCATAACTGATATTCTTTGTGGGTCACAGTGAAAAGAATGGCATTTTGCTGATGGTTTTCTGTAAAATTCGGTCCACTCTTAATTTTTAGCTAAGTTTTGGCTGTCTGAGAGTTTTTTAATGCAAAATGTACTATGTGATCTGATAGTGTGGTGCCTACTTCTGCCAAATTAACCCAGAGCCTCTAATATGACGCTATTACCATTGCAAAACAAAAATATAGCAGCTGTTGGCGCTATTGTATATGGTTTAATGGAAAAAAAATACTCTCAAAAGTGTGGTAAATAGTGGTCCTGCAAGTCAAAAGATAATTTTTTATCCGTTTTCAGGTCCTGTCCCAGTAAGTGACAGCAAGCAAACACAAGACACTCTTATGAAAAGCAGCGTTTCAGTGGCATCTCACATAGCTGTGGAATATGATGATTATTCCCATTGGGTTTCTACGTGAAAAAGAAATCCTGCATAGTCATCATCGTCATAAAATATAAACCTTCTGTGTGGTAAGTACATTACATGTCATCTTCTAGGTCATAAAGGGACTATGCTAGTTACAGTTACACCAAGCCTTCTGGATGCTACAGTATATTGTCATCCTAATGCACCATCTACATCCAGGGCTGCCATCAGGAATTTCGCGGCCCCCTACAGGCAAATTTCGCGCCCCCCCCCCCCCCCCCCATCAGACCTCAGGTCGGCGTCTCGTGCCCCCATCAGACCCCAGGTCGGCGTCTCGTGCCCCCATCAGACCTCAGGTCGGCGTCTCGTGCCCCCATCAGACCTCAGGTCGGCGTCTCGTGCCCCCATCAGACCTCAGGTCGGCGTCTCGTGCCCCCATCAGACCTCAGGTCGGCGTCTCATGCCCCCATCAGACCTCAGGTCGGCGTCTCGTGCCCCCATCAGACCTCAGGACGGCGTCTCGTGCCCCCATCAGACCTCAGGTGGGCGTCTTGTGCCCCCATCAGACCTCAGGTCGGCGTCTTGTGCCCATCAGACCTCAGGTCGGCGTCTTGTGCCCCATGAGACCTCAGGTCGGCGTCTTGTGCCCCCATCAGACCTCAGGTCGGTGTCTTGTGCCCCAACAGACCTCACATCAGGGTCCCCCCCCCCCAATTAGACCTCAGGTTGGCGTCTTGTGCCCCCATCAGACCTACATCCCCCAGGTTGCAATGCAGAAGTACAGAAGATGACCTTATTCAATAATGACCCAGAGCTGGAGATGAAAATACAAGCAAAATGACCCTTCAGACTGGGCTGACTGGGGCAAGTTACTTACTGCACCGCGTTGCTGGGCTACTGTTGCTGCACCTGCCACTAAGATGGCGCGCCTCAGTCTTCATCTCTCCCTTGCGCTTCAGCTGTCTCCTCCTCTGCTGATGGCGGTGGGAAGGAGGAGACAGCTGAAGCGCAGCAAGGAGGTAGGCGGCACCCGCTGAGCCGCGGAGAAGACTGTGGCTGGGCACTGTTAAAGGGCAGTGGGGTGAGTGAGGACTCGGAGCTGGCATTAAAGCGCTCAGTGGGACGGGACTCGGGAGGGAGCAGCAAAAATAAAAAATGAATTAAAAAAAAAGCCAGCGGCTGAGTGGGCCCCCCGAGGAGCAGGGGCGTAGCTAAAGGCTCATGGGCCCTGGTGCAAGAGTTCAGCTTGGGCCCCCCCCCCGGCTACACTCACACGACAGTTGTTTTTGCAGCCTCCAATCTGCATATTTTGCGGCTCAGATGCGGACCCATTCACTTCAATGAGCACTGTGTGCTGTCCGCATCTGTATGTTCATTCCTATTTTTGTCCGTTTTGCGGACAAGGATAGGCATTGTTACAGTGGATCTGCAAAAAAAAAAACGGATGCCATACGGAACATCATCCTTTTTTTGCGGATCCGCAATTTGCAGACTGCAAAACACAACGTTCGTGTGAATGTAGCCTAATCCAGCGCCCCATACCTCGTACATCCAGTATAATACAGCGCCCCATACCTCTTACATCCAGTATAATACAGCGCCCCATACCTCGTACATCCAGTATAATACAGCGCCCCATACCTCGTACATCCAGTATAATACAGCGCCTCATACCTCTTACATCCAGTATAATACAGCGAACATACCTCTTACATCCAGTGACGTCTCCTCTGATGTAGATCTTCTCTTTCCTCATCTTCTCCTTTCAGACCAGACGCCATTTTTCAGCCATTTCTCATCTCTGCAGTTTGACAGAAAAAAATCTTAGTTTACTACTAAGTTTACTAGTTTACTACCCCCCAATAATGTGCCAGAAGTGCCCCCAAAATTTCACCCCAATAATGTGCCAGTAGTCCCCACCCATAGATGCCCCCCAAATTATGTGCCAGTTAGAAACGCCCCAATAATGCACCATAAGTTCCCCCCATTGATTCCCCCCCCCCCCAAAATCATGTGCCAGTAAAGTGTCCCACCCCCATAGATGCCCCCCAAATTATTTTCCAGTAAGAAATGCCCCCCAAATTATGTGCCAGTAAGAAATGCCCCCAGTGCCCAATGTGCCATTAAGAAATGCCCCCAGTGCTCCTGTCCCATTAAGAAATGCCCCCAAGTGCCCCATGTGCCAGTAAAAATGCCCAGTGCCCCTATGTGCCAGTAAAAATGCCCCCAGTGCCAGTAAAAATGCCCCCAGTGCCACCATGTGCCAGTAAAAATGCCCCCAGTGCCCCCATGTGCCAGTGAAAATGCCCCCAGTGCCCCCATGTGCCAGTGAAAATGCCCCCAGTGCCCCCATGTGCCAGTAAAAATGCGCCCAGTGCCCCCATGTGCCAGTAAAAATACCCCCAGTGCCCCCATGTCCCAGTAAAAATGCCCCCAGTGCCCCCATGTGCCAGTGAAAATGCCCCAGTGCCCCCATGTACCAGTGAAAATGCCCCCAGTGCCCCCATGTGCCAGTGAAAATGCCCCCATGTGCCAGTGAAAATGACCTCAGTGCCCCCATGTGCCAGTAAAAATGCCCCCAGTGCCCGTAAAAATGCCCCCAGTGCCCCCAATAAAGCTCTGGTCCGCAATTTCAGCAATAAAAAACAAAACAAAGCCCTTATACCCCTTTTTTTTTTGCCTTCCCCTGGATCAACTTGTAGGAAAACAGGCTGAACTGGATGGACAGATGTCTTTTTTCGGCCTTATAAACTATGTTACTATGTATGTTACTTATACTTACCTCCATCAGGCTGGCAGCGATGCGATGCAGGCCTCTTCCGGCCTGTGTCCCGCGCTGTACGGCTCAGGCGGCGCGATGACGCCTCTCCCTCCCCTGCCCCGCAGTACAGGCATCTGTATCGCCTTCCACAATGGAAGCGCTCATCTCCCTCTGCAGGGCCGTGCCGCACCTTGCCTAATTGGCGGTGCGGCCCTGCAAGTGGCAAGGGGGGCCCTCGGGGGCCCCCCTAGCTTAGGGGCCCAGTCGCAACTGCGACCGCTGCGACCCCTATAGCTACGCCACTGCCGAGGAGTTCAGGGCCCCGGCACATGCCTGGGTTTGCCGGGTGCTGACGCCGGCCCTGTGCCCGGGCCCCCCACAGCAGGTTCCCAATTGTGGGGTGCAGTCCTAGATTGGAAGGCCAGCCCCTCTCAGTAGAGTGGTGGGTGCCAGAAGCAATATGACCCAAACCACATGCAGTCTACATGCAGTATGTGTGCGTTACCTGTACTGCTTCTGTTCAATCACTGTCCCTTTATGATCCTCAACCTTCTGCAATAATTCAATGCTTCTTTCCCTCAGAGGCTGATTCTAAGCAAAGTTGCTTTTTTGGCATATTTTCACTTACATGATGTATGAACCCTTTAGCAGTGAACCAACGGGTCACTGCATCACTATGTAGCTGAATACCATACCACCATGAAAAGGGACTGCCTTCAAATTTGATTGTTAATGGTGGCACAATCTGGAAATCTGCAAGTTTGCAGTCAGACCAATGTGTTTTCAGGCTGCACTGCTACCTGCGATTGGTAATCAGTGTGTAGTCCCACTGCCTTGTTATATATTGGCACATTAGTGGCCTATATCACTACATTCTTAGACCATTTAGCTATTTAATGGGTTATCTTAGGCTACTTTCACACTTGCGGCACGGGTATGGGTGGGTGAACAGCCTGCTGGATCCGTGCTGCCGCAATTGCACATGTGGGGCCGGAACTACACTCCGTCCCCATTCACTATAACGGGGGCGGGCCGGAGTTCCTGCCACAGCACGGCAAACATGCCGAGAGGCGGCCGGATGAAAATTACAACATGTCGTAATTTTCGTCCGGCTGCTTCTCGGCATGTTTGTGTTCACCTGCCGGAACAGCCTGCCGGACACCCGTCCCGCAGGTGTCAAAGTAGCCTTAGACTAGGCCTACAGGGTGACTTGTGGCCACGTGACATACAGGAAGAGCTAAATGTCTCAGCGCTAAAATTGCACCAGAGGAAATGTGATTGCACTGAAATCCTGCATTTTTGCTGTGTCACAGTGACTTGTGGATTGCAACATGACCACATTCAGTACGATTAGTTGCAAAGTAGTAGCATAAAGGCTCATTCACATGACCGTATGAATATGTCTGCATCGGTTACGCAATTTTGCAGAATAGGCAAGGACCCATTCATTTCAAAGGGGCTGCAAAAGATGCGGACAATACACCGTGAGCTGTCCACATCCGTTGCTCCATTCTGAGGCCCCACAAAAAGGATAGAACATGTCCTATTCTTGTCCGTTTTTCAGACAAGAATATGCATTTCTATAATGGGTCACCTGTTCAGTTCCAAATTGCGGAACGCACAGGGGCGGCTTAGTGTATTGAAGACATGCATACACCAGTATAGAACAGTTAAAGGGGTTCTCCGAGTTATAAATATTGATGACCTATCCTCAGGATAGGTCATCAATATCAGATCGGCAGGGGTCTGACACCCGGCACCCCCACCGATCAGCTGTTTGAAGAGGAGGCGCGCGCCGTTTCAGCGCTGCCTCCTCTTCACTGTTTACATGCTGGCCGTAACGGGGTAGTGGTGAGTAGGTGTAATTACACCTCACTGCCCCATTCATTTCTATGGGAAGAATCGCTCCCATACAAGTCTATGGAAGCGATTCTATCCATAGAAATCAATGGGGCAGTTAGGTGTAATTACACCTACTCACCACTACCCCGTTACGGCCAGCATGTAAACAGTGAAGAGGAGGCAGCGCTGAAACGGCGCGCGCCTCCTCTTCAAACAGCTGATCGGTGGGGGTGCCGGGTGTCAGACCCCTGCCGATCTGATATTGATGACCTATCCTGAGGATAGGTCATCAATATTTATAACTCGGAGAACCCCTTTAAGCCAGTTCTCTCTGCTCTGCACTGATGAGGGACAATCACCCTGCTGATGGGGTGCTGGCATCTTTATTATCCAATTCATGCCTCAAGGCCTGTTTAAAAGGTTCCATTGAATTTTAGGATACCTTACATCTGGTGGCATCTTAGAAGCTCAGCTTTCTTATCCTTTATTATTTTAGGTGGCTGTTCTTCCTATTTCCACCAGCAGATGGCAGTCAGCACAAGCGGCATATTAGTTCTTGTGCAGTTGTCACTTCCACTATAGCCTTTACTTAGTGATGCTATATATATATATAATATGATTTGCATGATATAGAAGATACATATCAAGAAATGTATACAGTACTTCTGCTTTAGAAATCAATTTTGGTATCTTGATTTTATTTATAGGGTAATTGTGTTTCTGCATTTCTATCTCACATCAGATGTAACACATATCTCCTATTTTTTTGAGACTGTTGCTGTTAAAGGGGTTGTCCCATCATAGACAATGGGGGCATATCACTAGGATGCCCCCATTGTCTGATAGGTGCGGGTCTCACCTCTGGGACCCGCACCTACAACGAGAACGGCGAGGGGAAATGATTCCCTACTGTCTGTTGTCGTCAATCACTGGCCTCAGCGAAAAGGTGGTAAGTACGGTATGTGGCCCCTGTGAGCAGTGATTTAAAGGGTACTCCCAACCCACACATTTACAAAGGTGTGGTATATGCCAGGCTGCACCTATGTAAAGAATGGGAATTTCCTGGCCTCGCTGTTGAGGTGAAGGATGAATGGAGAGGCAGCCGTACATATACTGAACTGCCCAGCTACCAGAGCTTCCATAAAAGTGAATCAATACAGCCATGAACATGTGCCGCCACCTCTCAAGTAGTGTACCTAACACGGAGACAGAGGTGGGGAAGCGATGAGCTTCTCCTATTCCCAACATAGATATACTGCATTTTCCATCAGCCACCAGTAGGGGAAGCTCCGTACAAAGACATTATTTACAGCTCCCATTGATATTATGGTGACTATTTAAATTCCTATGAACTGAGCTCCCCCTAGTGGTGGCTGCAGGAAACCCGTTTTATAATATCCTTTGTGAAGGAAAGCAGGAGATTTATCACTATATTTATACTGATTGTCTGCTGGGAGAAATACGGTGTTACAATTATTTTTTCAGTTAAAAATGTATTCCACTTGTATTCCATAAAGCAATATGTTACATTTGTCAGAAATCAGAAGAGTCGCAATTTGTGTTCCACATTGCCTGGGAATATTTAACACATGCATACTGGGGGACTGTTTGGGGTGGGGGGCCTATACTAAGTTTTGCTACCCCCTTTGCACCTCTTCATTCGTTATAGTATGTAGCTGTAGGGACTCCATATGCTGCAATTCAGCTTCTAATCACATTGCCATGTTGTATGCATGAGGCCTTATTGGGGGATGTGCTGTTTTTTGCAACTGAAGCTGGTGGTCCTTTGGTGCCATTATTGTGCATGTTCACATAGATTTTGCATTTCAAGATCCCCAGATGAACAATATTGGATAGGAAAAAGTGATGCCCTACACAGCTAAGTGACATGTGGTCATAATACCTGGACAGTGGTGAGCGGAAGGGTTGGAACGGTGACTTTGCTTTTGGGCAGGGATATTGGCAGGAAACTATGAGGGAGAAATTACTTTCAAGTGAACCAGATCAAACGGGTTTTTCTGGAGTATAAAAGTGATGACCAATCCTCAAGGTAGGTCAACATCTGATTGGTAAGGGTCCAACTCCCTGCACCAGTACTGATCAGCTGTTTGAAGAAGCTGTGTTGCTCCAGTAAGTGCTGCAGCCTCATCACAGCATACCGAGCACAGCGCTGTACATTGTATAGTGGCCATACTTAGTATTGCAGGCCAGGCTCATTCATTTGAATAGAACTGAGCTGCATGTAGGCCTCGTGACCGATGAACGTGAGGTCACTGGCCTAGAAAGAGGCCGCAGTGCTCACCAGAGCTCCACAGCCCCTTCAAGCAACTGATAAGAACCCGAGGATAGGCTATATATATATCAGTATGGTAGTCTCAGAAAACCCCGTTATGGTTTGATCTTCTGATTGAGAGTACTGCAATATATTATAGCAGTGACCCCATGTTTTATCCTTTGATGTTTGATACACAAGTTTGTCTTTTATATCCATATGAATGGCTGTTCTCAAATTACGTCAAATTACGATAAACATAAAGCAAATAATCCTGCAAAATCACAGCAGTTATCAGAAATGTCCTTTATTATCCAAATCCTTTCTACATAATTAATACAAAATCAATGTCTTATATGAAAGCACACAATGTATGAAACTGTAAAAAGAGATAAAGTAAAAAAAAAATAGTTCATAGAACTAATCACGCTTTGTATCTAAGAGAACACCTAGAGGATTCCTACTACTCCACAGAAGGGTTATAACTGGAGGGGATCAATACATGGAGTTAGCGGGTGTCATGCCTATATTGTCCAAGCCTATTGAAGGGTATCTGTCATCAGACAGACTCTCTATAAGGCTCGTCTCATCACAGAAAATTTCTTCAATCAGGGGTGTATACAGAAATCATAGGGCCCCATAGCAAAATGTAGAAAGGGCCCTCCATGATGATGAATGGGGTGTCACTTTTCTAAGGCTCACTTTACACACAGTCCTTTTTTTTTTTTAAATCACACCTAGAACATATTGCATTTTGGGATAAAAATATGACACTGACATTTATTATGTGTCAGTACAATTACGGCATGAAATATATTTTTCTTGATAATGCTTTTTGTGTCTTGCATTCAGAGACCCAAAACATTTTATTTTTTCATTGATGAAGCTGTGTCAGGTCTTATTTTTTATGTTTTTCACCATAAAGAATAAAAACTTATTATTGTACTATTGTATAGGTCATTATGTATACGGGGATAACAATTGTACATTGTTTTTAATATTTTTACATAAATAAATGTGTTTACAAATTTAAAAAATATATATTTTTAAAAACTTTTTTTTTCTAAATAAGATATTTTACTTTTTTTTTAGATCTTTTTTTTTCGTTTTTTTTTTTCCACTAGGGGACTTGAACATGTGACCCTTTGATCACTGATATAATACACTGTAACTATAGAGATGTCATTGGCATTAGCATATAAAGGGTTAAGCTGCTAGGATCGAAATTAACTTTGATCCTGGCAGTGAGAGCAGAGTTCCAGCTGAATAATATAGCTGATACCCACAAGTGATGGCATGGGTACAGCTCCAGAGCCCGCGCCATCACAGTACTACATCTCTAACTACTTGACACAATATACTATTACGGCATAAAGGGTTAAGCTATCAGGCCACAGCTGTTTTTGAAAAACAAATTGGAAAAAAGCTGCAGAAAATCGACTTTTTGTTAAAAAATTATTTGTTGAAATATTGTTATAGTGACAGAGATTGTTAGCACAAAGCATGTATGGGTCATAACATACATTATTGTTATTCATATATTTTTACATTAGACTTTGCTGTGTTTTATATTAAGAAACTGACATAAATTACCCTTCCCCAATGAGCTCTATATCCCACTGTAAATGATAATCTATGACTGCCTGCAGCCAGCACTAAGGAGAGCCAAGGGTGCACCACCAATGAGGCCAGGTGAGGTGATCTCCTCAGGCAGCACCAGGAAGGGGCAAGAGGGGGCAGTGGAAGGGCCATGGGCAATGAGCAGTTTCAGTGTGGCAAAGGGGTTAGGTTAAGAAATAGGCATGGGTGGGAGGCACCATTTCCGTTTTCGCCTCAGGTAGCAGAAAGGCTGGTTGCACCCCTGCGGAGAGCTCAGTACATATGAATTTATACAGTTACAATAGAACTCAACAGAAGCTGTATAAATCTCTATGCAGTGAGCTCCCCTAGTGTGGCTCAGGAAATTTTCACAGACAGTCCCTGCAAACTTGTGCTGTCCCAGGCAGGGAATGAGTGGGGCTTTTATAAGCCCCACCTAAAAACATGCACCTGTGCAGTCATCTGATGTCGGGAAAACTGCACCCCACTGCACACTATAGGCTCAGGTAATCTATGACTATTACTAATGAAAAGGTTTCCAAATGAAACCAGCAGAATTGTGAATTCAGCTCTGTGGTACTAAATAGACTATAACTGACCTAATGCTACATGGATTGTTGATTGTGGAAGGATAATAATAATAAACCTCAAAGATTGTGTTTTGTAACTATGGCCATTGCTCAGGGGCCCACAACTCTCGGTCAACTCTTGTTTGTAGGTATCGGGGGTGTAGAGCTGTTTAATGAGATTTAGGGTATTTATAGTATAGCGATTACCCATATCTTTGTGTTCAGTTTTTTATCCCATCAGGCTATGGACATCTTTGCACTATTTTTTTCATTATTTCTTTCCTACCATTTTGCTACCATGGACTCTGTATGACTCTCTCACTTAAAACCATGGTCAGCTAAACATGTGTATGTTCCCTATAGGGAGAGAGGAATAGGCTGCTGCAAGGCACCTCTAAATAATTGATCGGGCATATCAAAATCTAATGTTCCTGTCTTCAACATCTTTCATCGTGGTAGAGTTGAGAAACCACCGTACATATTGGATGCTTGGATGATCCCTCCAAAATTGGCAGGTTTGGCTAATGAGCCTCTAATGTGTAAGGCCACCTTTAGAAATAGCGGCAGGGAGGGGGAGAAGGTTGTGCATGGCAGATCAGAGTGTAGCCAGGTGTGCTTACTCTACAATTTTTGGAAGTCCCACACAAGGGGACGGAGAGAGCTGCTCAATCGTGGACTGGCCACCTCTCCCTTCATTGTGGTGTGAGACAGTTCTTGAGATAGGTGCGGGTCTCAGGCGGGCAGGATGTGCCATAAATGTCCATACGAGAATAACCCTTTAAGCAGACCAGGCATTCAGCATGTATGGATGAGCACCCGACAGGCTAGGGAGGGGGCTCAGAGACTGCTGATGCCCCCCCCTCCCCTCCTGTCTGGGTCATGGCCGGGTTTTTAGGGACCTGTCACCCCTATGTAGGCCTGGTTTTGGGTAGCAAGGGGTTAAGTGGCGCTGGTAGGGAAGGGCTGTCCCTCCTCCTTCTTTCTCCTCCTTTTCCTCCCCCCTAGTTTTTTCCCGCGGTGCGGTGGCCCCTCCCTGGGGGTATATATAGGGTTGCTGCTCCCCCGCTCTTCCTCTTGGAATAGGAAGCGGGTTTGTCCCACCCCTTTTGGTTTTTTGCTCTGGGGTTGGGTTTGTGTTTCGTTTCGTTTTCTGATTTTGTTTCTGTTGCAGATTATCCGGGGTGTTATGTGAAGTCACAGCAGGCGGTAATTCTGAATTTGGAAGGCTAAGGCGGATGGTGGAGGTGCCCGCTATGTGAGACGGCGGTTGGCATAGCGCTCCGCTACTGGTTAAGCGTTTAAGATGTTGGAGAGAAAAGAGTTAACTTTACAACGATGTTGTCTGCTGTGGCCGATCACCGCCAAATAAAAGAGGGTTTAAAGCGTTAAATGGTGTCCTGCCTCGTTATTTAGCAGGTGTTATCAGTTATAAGAAGGGGTGGGACAGGTAGAATGGGTCACGGCCATTTCCTCCTATCGGCAGTCTTAGAGGAAGAGACAAGTCCACACCAGAAAAGTCTGAAACAGAATCATTTTTCCTTGTTAATGGTGTTCATAGCCTTTAACCCTTTAACTTCATCACAGTCATGAGAATATCCAGTCCACATATATAACCCCTTCACCCCCAGCGCCGTACATGTACGGCGCTGGGGCGATGCGGGCACATGGCGCCCGCTCGCGGGTGCGGCGGGCGTCATGGCCGGCAAGTCTCTGCTGTTTCTAACAGCAGAGACTTGCCGCTACCTACTACATCGGCGGCGTCTTCCGGGTTGACTAGATGCCGTGATCACACGTGATCACGGCATCTAGTTGCGGCTAAACCCGGAAGCGTTCGCTTCCGGGTGGTGTACAGACACCCCGTGTGGCCAATCGGGGTGTCTGTACACCATATGAAAACTGTAATCCTCGCTGGTGAGGATTACAGTTTTCAAAGTGCAATTCTTATTCTGGCCACTAGATGGCAGGCCAGGATAAGAAATGAGCAATTCATGTCTTTCTGAGTCTATAAAACCCAGAATTGCTCATAAAGAAAAAAAAAAAAGCCACAATATATAAGCCCATATTTGAGCTTTCTAATAGTAAAAAAAATTTTTTTAAAAAAAGTTAAAAAATATATAAAAAATAAAAAAGATGTAAAAGTTCAAATCACCCCCCTTTCCGTATAAGTAAAAAATAAATACCTAAATAACAATAAATATAGACATCATGGGTATCATCGTGACCGAAAACGCCCGTACTTTTAAAATATAAAAAAAAAATTCCAATACAGCGAATTGTGTGGCGGAAAAAAGCGTCCAAATGGCGATTTGCCGTTTTTTGTCGCTTTTTTTTTCTAAAAAAAATTAAATAAAAAGTGATCAAAAAGTCATACACACCCCAGAATGGTATCAATAAAAACTTCAGATCGTCCTGCAAAAAATGAGCCCCCATAAAGCTCTGTACACATAAATACCAAAAAGTTATAGGGGTCAAGATTTGACAAGGAAAAAAAAAAAAAAAAAAAAGGGCAACTTTCTAATTATTTTATCACTATGAAAACGCAGGAAAAACTATACATATTAGATATTGCCGGATTCGTACTGACCAGTAGAATGAAAGTAATGGATCAGTTTTAATGCACATCGAACGCTGTAAATAAGAAACCCGTAGAACTGTAGCGGAATAGCGTTTTCTTTGCAATTTCACCCGGTTTGGAATTTTTTTCCCACTTCCCACTACACCGTATGCAATATTAAATGGTGGCGTTGGAAAGTACAACTTGTCCCGCAAAAAACAAGCCCTCATACAGCTATGTGAACAGAAAAATAAAAGAGTTATGGCTGTTTGAAGGCAGGGAGCGCAAAACGAAAATGCAGAACCGAAAAAAGCTCCGGGGGTGAAGGGGATAAACCATATTTCTTGCTGATATATTGTGGATGAACTAAATATGAACTATCTACAGCAGACAATTTCTACTACTATTATTATTATAAAGATACAAAAGAAATGTACAATTCAGACATAGAAATTATAGTAAAGGCACAAACATTTACAGCAGTTTCCAGCTATCCCTAATGCTTAGGGACCAGGGACAGCACAAAGGGTAAACAGAGTAGACAACGGCCTAGGGTGCCACTGAGGTAGGGGTGCGATTTCTAAAAAAAACAAAACAAGTTTCCAGGCTTATAAAAATATACAACACTATCTAAACATGTCTAATTTCTTACCAGATGATGCCACCGTTGCTCATAACTACTTTTTATTTTCATTGCCTTGCCCAGCTCTGTGATGCACCTTTGTTTTGATTCCACTAGGGCTTGATGTATGTGAAATTAGCAATGCGGATTACAGTTTACATGATTCCTCTCCACTCTTACAGACATTGGGGGGAATTTATCATGCCTACACTACAGAATTCTGGCTTCAAAAAGTCGCAAGATAGAGCTTTGTGACTTTATGGAGTTAATGATGAAAAAATGTTGAAACTTTTTGCAGTGAAAGTGGGTGTAATTAGCAATGTCAATTAGTTTCATTCCAGAGTTATCACTGTGACTTCTTTGGCCAAAAAAACCCTCAAGCTTACTCTAGTAGATGGATGGCATAAAAAACTGGAGTCAAAAGTGTTAGGTTTAATAATGCGCCAACTTTAGTAATGTGTGACCTTTCATAAATTTAAAGCAAAGTACGGCTAAGCAGACTCAAGCAAAACTGACGTTGATAAATTGCTCCCTTGACTCTATGGTAGCCCAGCGCTCTGTGCCTGCGCTGCTGGTCCTACACGCAGGCACGGGCACCAGGCTCCCTCATTCCCTCCTGCTGCCGTGCGCCATACTGACAAGCACAGGCAGCAAGTAGTTCAACTGTTGTATCTGTGCTCCATGCCAGAGTTTACTTCCTGCTTGAATCCTGAACTGTTGTTAGGGCGTGCACAGGCGTGTCTCTAATGCCTTGTGAAGCAGCACATACACGCCCTCTGTCTCCGCAGCCTATGGCTGGGTTGCAGGAAGTATCTAAATGCGCTTTCTGCCCCAGGAAGGCGCCTGAGCAATCTTGGTCAGTAGCTTGTCTAGTTCCTAGTGTGTAAGTGTTTTGTAAGTTTCTGCTTTTCTGTGTACTGGACCCTTCTTTTTGATTTAACAGATTTTGCTTGTCTGCCGTCTGCCTCTGACCTTGGACTTCATTTATGGACTTTGCTTGATCTCTGTCTGCCCTGAATCTGGACTTCCTGACCACGTCCTTCCCCTCGGTGCTTGCACTGGTATCTCTGACCCCTTGGTCAGCTGCCACTGACTCTGGGACTGCTGGGGAGTGGCACCTGGTAACTACCCTAACTTCCCAAGCCTAACCTAACCATCAGAGGCTCTAGTGAAGGCCAGGTAGTTACTTAGTCACACCCCCACAGGGTATAGCCACTCAGTGCTGCAGTGGGTCCACACCCACTTGCATAACACACTACTTACAGCTGCCAGCATGCCCCTCTATTGCAAGATGTAAGGTAGTGCTATAATTACTTTTTTTCTCACTGACTCTGCATTATCTGCTGCCCAGCATGTGAAACATGATTATTTAAGAGACAGAGAAGAGCCAGGGAGCAGTGGGAATAAGAGGCATGTGATGTGTGACCTTCATTACCACATGGAGGGGGAGAGTAGAGATAACCACATGCACAGGACATCACGCAAGCTGGAGATAAACTGAAATAAACTGAAGCATAGTCATGCCTTTTGAAGGCATCCTAGTATTGGAACTATGAATGCTAGTGATTGTTAGGGGGTGATACTGGGCAATTAAATGAATGATTGTCTAGCTGAGAGTTGTGCCAAACTTCAGGGTCCGAAGGTGTTGGTGCACGTTCTAAAACTTCTACCATGGGCACTTATATAGCTTGTCTCAACACTGCTAGGGGTGCCACCAGGTACTGAATGGTGCTGTTTTAATAGCAAATGGAGAAATATATCCCTTGTTTTCTAATAACCAACCAACCTACCTCATTATTACAATGCAAAACAAAGTAGCACAGCTGCAGCAGAGCTGTCAGATGAAAGGGTCATTTGGCACAACCCGTGTTGTTATATACAGTATCATCATTAGTTGTCTGTGGGCTGCACATAACAGCAACAAATTAAACTCTGCTACATCTATATATTGAAATTCAAAACTATTTAGTGCTTCTTGTTTCTCCAAGACAATGATGATGGACTTATAGAAGAAGAAGAGTTCCTTGGTAAATTGTCGGTGCTGTAGCGATGCTACCAAGTAAGTTCCTTGAAGTATTGGACTTTGTCATGGTCATACAGTGTACGGTCATGGTCATAGGCGCTTGATATGTGAGCCCCCTGGAAACTGCTGCTCCCAACAGGAGTCCGCCTGTCCTCCACAGCTCTGATCTGTCTGCTGCTTTATACATTGTGAATAAATACTCAGTCTGTGAAGCTGACAAGCCGACCATGTGGAAATTGTGAAAACAGGCTTGTGCCTTAGTGGTGCGGGTTCTGACACATGTCCGCGCGGCGGATTGTTAGGGGGATTCGGTAATGGTGATTTTCTGTACAGATTCACACAGTTTTTCTGACTCAACATCATCTTTGGTGTTTTCTGAATTCTCCAGTGTAATGTAACATCCTGAATCTCTGGGACAGTCACTTAGTTCACATTTGTTTGCAGCAGTGTCAGGGCTGAGCGTCGGCGGCACAGAGTCATTGCCGGATTCCTGTTCACCTGTCAAACCGCAGCAGAAACATTAGTCTCCTTAGTGACATGTACTGAAAAACAGCAGATATAAGCCATACTGTATCTATCCATTTATCTAGAAAAAAGCAAACAGTGAGCATCTATCATACATCTAATGTCTATCTATCTATCTATCTCATATCTATCTATCTATCTATCTATCTATCTATCTATCTATCTATCTATCTGTCCATCTATGTGTCTGTCCATCTATCTATCTGTCCATCTATGTGTCTGTCCATCTATGTGTCTGTCCATCTATGTGTCTGTCCATCTATCTATCTGTCTGTCTGTCTGTCTGTCTGTCTGTCTATCTATCTATCTATGTGTCTATCTATCTATCTAATACAAAAAAGTAGCAGCACTCTATGCGCTAAGATACAGATACGGTGAATGTGTAAAAAAGTAAAATGCATGACTACTATACTATCTATGAGATAAAGTAGAAGCTCTTAGCGCATAATAATGATCATAAATATGTTGGGCCCATCTACCAATCGACAAGGTGGCTTCTAACAGACGGAACCTACTCTAACACAGTCTTGCATCCTACAGCAACCTGCAAGACACTGAATTAAAGGAACATCCAGCTAATATCCTGATTAAAAGCTCCAGGCAAGTGGGAGTGCTAGGTTCAGAGAGGAAGCCACATTCCCCTATAAAGATATAAATACTCTGTGTTAGAGTAGGTCCCGTCTGTTAGAAGTCACCTTGTTGATTGGTAAATGGGCCCGACGTTGTCTTGTAGACTGGTCAGAGCTGTATCTGGGGTGGGACTGGCAGCTCTCGGCTCCTGTTCTGCCTTAGCCCTGTCTTGGGAGATCATTGCATGCAGCTTGCAAAACTGTCATCATTATCTCCCTATGAATACATTTGATATAATGTGTTTGGAGAAACTCTTTCAATATGGCAAAATAATAGAGGTGGTACATACTTCCATGCATCACACAGTATGACTGGACAGAAGGCAAAATCAGGTCCTGGGTGTAAAGTAGTCGGAGCACAGATACAGGTGTGTATGTTTTATGTCTAATATTTCTAGGACAGATCTGGTTAAAGCGACCCTGTAGAATTTTTAATTTGGTCTCCATGATGTTTCTATATAATCTCCAAACTATAATTCTTCTTAACATCTTCAGCCTATATAACGATGGTTCCCTTTTTTACATTGGAGAATAAATAGAAGAGTTATCACGTACCGGCCTTATACTAAAAGACTCTTAAACCTGACATTTTTCAGCACCTATAATCCCATGAATCTTCCTAATGCTTCTAGCCTGTCCTTATATTAACTTTTGTAGGATTACCTGAAACTGCTATGAAGCTCTGACCTATAAAGTCTAATCCTCTATGTATTTTCAAAGTCAAAAGCTGCTGAGAAGGAGCACCTGAAGATAATGGCATGTGGGCAAGCTTTTAAGATCTGAGGGCACAAACATTTTGGGGCTTCTTTTATCCTTTTATCTGTCTTTACCAAATGCTGAAACACTTAAAGTGTTAAACTAATGAAACAAATCCATTTCTGCATACACATATCAGTTAATACTACTGGAGCTGAGCTACTCCACATTGGCTTGCCACTCACTACACTAGTAGACTAAAGAAGGCTGTAGACTATAGATCCGGAATTGGCAACCTTCGGCACTCCAGCTGCTATGAAACTACAACTCCCAGCATGCACACTTACTTGGCTGTTCTTGTAACTCTCATGGAAGTGAAAGGATTCTGGGAGTTGTAGTATCAGAACAGCTGGAGTGCCGGAGGCTGCTAATCCCTGCTATAGATCATTGATACTAAGGTCTTTGGAGGCAACCAGAGCTTGAAGCTGGTAATAGTCATAAGAATCTTGGCTGTAGTTTTAATCTATCTCATGATCCACCCAGGGAATTGGGGTTGTAACCAGTGGCGTAGCTATAGGGGTCGCAGCGGTCGCAGTTGCGACCGGGCCCCTAAGCCAGGGGGGCCCCGAGGGCCCCCCTTGCCACTTGCAGGGCCGCACCGCCAATTAGCCAGGTGCGGCGCGGCCCTGCACACAGATAGGGGCAGAGGGAGATGAGCGCTTCCATTGTGGAAGCGCTCATCTCCATAGTCATCTGTATCGCCGTCCTCAGGACGGCGATACAGATGCCTGTATTGTACTGGGGCAGGGGAGGGAGAGGCGTCTCCCCTGCCCGTTCCTCTGATAGGCTGCAGGCACTGGGCCTGCAGCCTATCAGAGGCCGGCTCAGGCGGCGCGATGACGTCATCGCGCCGCCTGAGCCGTACATCGCGGGACACAGGCCGGAAGAGGCCTGCATCGCATCGCTGTCAGCACCATGGAGGTAAGTATAAGTGTTATTTTTTTTTATTATTTTTTTTTTAATTGTAGCAGTCACCGACCGTAGCCTAATTGGGGGCACTGGGGGCATTTTTACTGGCACATGGGGGCACTGGGGGCATTTTACTGGCACATGGGGGGCACTGTGGGCATTTTTACTGGCACATGGGGCACTGTGGGCATTTTACTGGCACATGGGGGCACTGTGGGCATTTTTACTGGCACATGGGGGCACTGTGGGCATTTTACTGGCACATGGGGGGCACTGTGGGCATTTTTACTGGCACATGGGGCACTGTGGGCATTTTTACTGGCACATGGGGGCACTGTGGGCATTTTACTGGCACATGGGGGCATTTTTACTGGTACATGGGGGCGCTGGGGGCATTTTACTGGCACATGGGGGCACTGGGGGCATTTTACTGGCACATGGGGGGCAGTGTGGGCATTTTTACTGGCACATGGGGGCACTGTGGGAATTTTACTGGCACATGGGGGCACTGTGGGCATTTTTACTGGCACATGGGGGCACTGTGGGCATTTTACTGGCACATGGGGGCACTGTGGGCATTTTACTGGCACATGGGGGCACTGTGGGCATTTTTACTGGCACATGGGGGCACTGTTGGCATTTTTACTGGCACATGGGGGCACTGTGGGCATTTTACTGGCACATGGGGGCACTGGGGGCATTTTTACTGGTACATGGGGGCACTGGGGGCATTTTTACTGGCACCTGGGGGCATTTTACTGGCACGGGGCATTTTTACTGGCACATGGGGGCACTGGGGGCATTTTTACTGGCACATGGGGGCACTGAGGGCATTTTTACTGGCACATGGGGGCACATGGGGGCATTTTTACTGGCACATGGGGGCATTTTTACTGGCACATGGGGGCATTTTTACTGGCACAAGGGGCACTGGGGCATTTTTACTGGCACATGGGGGCATTTCTTACTGGCACATGATTTTGAGGGGGAATCAATGGGGGGAACTTCTGGCGCATTATTGGGGCATTTCTTACTGGCACATAATTTGGGGGGCATCTATGGGTGGGGAGCACTTCTTACTGGCACATTGGAAGCATTATTACTTCTGGGGCACAGTGGGGACATTAGTACTGTGGGGGGCACTATTACTGTGGGGGGCACCCTGGCACAGTATCAGCGCAGTTATTTCTGGGGGACGTTATGTTCACACTATTACGGGACACTATTTGCTGGGCGCAGTTATTTTAGGACACTGTGTGCCAATAATTATTGAAGGGCACTATCTGTGTGGTACTAGTGGCACAGTACTGGGGGTGGTAGGATGATTTGTCCAGAAGATGGGAGGATGATGGAAAAGTAGTAAACTAAGATTTTTTTCTGTCAAACTGCAGAGATGAGAAATGGCTGAAAAATGGCGTCTGGTCTGAAAGGAGAAGATGAGGAAAGAGAAGATCTACATCCGAGGAGACGTCACTGGATGTACGAGGTATGGGGCTGTATTATACTGGATATAAGAGGTATGGGGCTGTATTATACTGGATATAAGAGGTATGGGGCTGTATTATACTGGATATAAGAGGTATGGGGCTGTATTATACTGGATATAAGAGGTATGGGGCTGTATTATACTGGATATAAGAGGTATGGGGCGCTGTATTAGGCGGGGGGGGGCCCAAGCTGAACTCTTGCACCAGGGCCCATGAGCCTTTAGCTACGCCCCTGGTTGTAACCCCCACTGGTCACAACAATGGGGGTCATGTGTCCACCACTTGAATCTCTAGCAGTCTCATACAGTTTGACCGTAGTGTCATTGAGCATGCTCGACCAGCACCCAATTCAAATGGTGAGCCCCGTTCTTGTAATAAGTGGGAGTCCTCACTGATCAGACACTTATTACATATCCTCTTGTGGATATTCGGGGACAACCCCTTTAAGTTTCTCCATCCTGAACACTAATAATCATCTGCTAGAGGAAATGGCTGTGATTGAGGTGACACAACGTGGAATAACTCACAGTCACAATCTTGTAAGTTCTCAATGGCAATCAGTAGCCTCATGCGTTCTTCAGGGTTCGTGATGTTGAGCTCACAGAGATGACTCTCCTTTATGTCCTTTAGATCTTCAAGACTTTCATATCCATTCAACAGAAGGCTTGACATATATTCCTGGGAGATATAAAAAATTGCAAAAATAATCCAAATATTCATTGATGTGTCTATCTCAGAATCTGTGTTTTTGACAATCTCATGATATGAAGGGTGCCACATTTACCAAGGGATTGGTTTAAAAGTGGAACAGCACTAGGAGAGGTTAAAGAGGACCTTTCATCACTCCTGACATGTCTGTTTTAATATCTTCATGCATTCCCCATGTAATAACAATTCTGGAGCATCTATTCTTATGTCTCTATGTTGTGCCATTCCTGTATTATTCCTGCTAGAAGTTATGAATGAATTGCTAGCAGTCTGCAGTAAGGGTACAGAGGGGTGGTAACCAGTTGGGGGTGGGGGGTGTCCCTGCACAGTGTCACTCTATCCTATCAGTGCTGCCATTTTCAGACTGTGTAGGTACACACGCCCAACTGGTTACCTCTCTCTGTACCCTTACTGCAGACTGCTAGCAATTCATTCATGACTTCTAGTATAAATAATAAAGGAATAGCACAACATAGAGCCATAAAAATAGATGTTCCAGAATTGTTATTACAAAGGGAATGCATGAAGCTATTAAAACAGGCATGTCAGGGATATTTTGATCTATGTACATAAAACTTAAAGGGGTTGCTGAACCACCTAAATTTAAAGGGTATCTGTCGTTTTGGTTTAAAGAGTCTTCTATCAAAGCTGTAACTGAGCATTACTAAGGAGGGTCTGTCTTCGGCGTTTTACTAAGCACTAAACATGCCTGTGTAACAAGTCAGATAGGCAGGGTGATGGGCAGTGATAGGACACATGTCCACAGTCAGGGTCTGGGGTAGTGACAAGAAGCAGGATGGAAGCCTCTGCATGTTACATACAGGTGTCTTCAGTACTCAGTAAAACACAGAAGACTGAAGACAGACTCTGCTTAGCAATGCTGTTAGAGCTTCACTACGAAGACTCTTTACACCCTGTTTTCTAGTAGAAAGAAACATCTTTCCTTTATAAAGTACATTACAAAAATGTTTAACATCCGTGTCCCTGTACAATATAAAAAATAAACCAAAACAACAGTTATACTTTAAAGGGGTTTTCCGGGAGTTAACTACTGATGACCTATCCTCAGGATAGTGTCCAATCATGGGGGTCCGACACCCAGGACCCCTCCGATCAGCTGTTTGAGAAGGTACCGGTACTCCCGTGAGTGCCAAGGCCTTCTCTCAGCTCACTAAGCACATCGCCGTACATTGTATAGCAGCTGTGCTTGGTATCGTACTCAGCCCCATTCACTTGATTCCTAGACCAAGTGACCGATGAACGTGATGTCACTGGCCTAGGAAAAGCTGAGAGAAGGCGGCGCTCACGGGAATGCCTTCTCAAACAGCTGATCGGTGGCGGTCCCGGATACTGATGACCTATCCTGAGGATAGATGATCAGTAATAAAATCCCGGAAAACCCCTTTAAAAGGAAGAAAACCATTATAATGCTATAAATGACAGATGTAATACTCAACTTACCAATATCCTGCCGCTCCCGTTCTGATGCTTCTCGGGTCTTACTCCTCCAGTGATGACATGTTCACATGACTGCTGCAGCCAATCACTAGCTGTAGAGGTGACCTCAGGGGTGTTTACATGTCACCGGTATAGCGATTGGATGCTGCAGTCACATCTCCATGGCGATGGACCCAGTAAGTATCTGAACCGGAGCAGCAGGGCACTGGTAAAGAGTGTATTTCTTGTTTCACTGTTTTAGTTGGCTGGACAACCCCCATAATCACTTCCTAAATGGAAAGTTCTACAATTGTGTTTCAGTTCCTCATTGCTTTCAGTCAGTGAATGAGAACCTTCTTCTGTACATTCAGTAATCCAGTCAATGGTTAGTCCTCCTCTCAAGTATTCAGGGAGCATTGTCTACAATTCTAAATCTTAAACATTGTGGGGAATTAAAACACAAAGGGGGTCATTTATGAAAAATATATGCCACTTTTTGTCGTATTTAAGGTGAAGATTTTGTTGCAAATGTGTTTTGCAGGGGATGTGCCGGCAGGCCCACCTCATTCATCATTTTCTACACCTGTTTTTGTCGTAGAAAATTACCTAGATCTACACCAGCGAGGAAGCTGGCGTAGATTTAATCTTGTTGAGCGGACGCCTCTACACAACTTAGGCGTATCAAGCTGCAGCAGACAGGGACTAAGACTGGCATCCCCCAAAAGGGGTATTCCCATCTCACAAATGTGGTTTGTATAGTTAGATATAGTCATACCAATAATATTACTAATAGAATGTATTTATATAAAATGTACCGTTTAGAAGATTTACCTATTTGTATATCCATTGTCCCACACACATCAGTCAGGCCGTTGCCCCTAGTTAAGGCCACCACAGCCTTGTGGTAGTAGTGGTCGGCTTGCTCCTTTTCAAACCCGCTCTGAGGTAACTGCTGTATTGTGAACGCACATTGCATGAACATGCGGAGACACATCTTAGGGCACTTTCACATCTGTGATTTGGATGCTACCAGTCCAAAACGCAATGGTCAGGATCCGTCCAAAAACCAGACTTTATAAACGGATCCTGCTCCATAGAGATGAATTGATCTTGGAACAGGATCAGTTTCTCTGCATTTTGGTAATGCAGACAAAAATGCTCCAACCCTAAGATGAGTCTCCGCATGCTGATGCAATGTGCGTTCACAACACAGCAGTTACCTCAGAGCGGGTTTGAACAAGAGCAAGCCGGTCACCACTACTGCATGGCCGCGGTGGCCGTAACTAGGGGCAACAGCCTGACTGATGTGTGTGGGACAATGGATATACAAATAGGAAAATCTTCTAAACTGTACATTATATATAAATACATTCTATTAGTAATAATATTAGTATGGCTATATCTAATTATACAAACTACATTTGTGAGATAGGAATACCCCTTTAAGGCTCTTTATTTATCATGCCTTCATGCCAGAATTCTGTCTTTAAAAAGTTGCAAAATAAGGCTTTTGCAACTTTTTGCACTCATTTGCACAAAATGTTTGGGAATTTTTCCATTTTTACACCACTCACTCAAAGTTTTGAAATGTGGGTGAGAAAGCGGGTGTGGCTAGCTATGTTAATGAGTTTCGCTATAGATTTTTTATTGAGACTTTTTAAAAACGTCACAAAAAAGTTACAATCTCATTCCAGATGGAGGGTGGAGGAGGAAAACTGGAGGAGTTTTTCTAGACAAAAGTGTTTGATAAATTTGTCTTATCCTTAAATCTAACGACCTGTGACATTTGATAAATGCGGCATAAAATATGCCAATACAGGCTCAAGTAAAACTGACTTCAAATATTCTCCTCATGATAAGTTCCCCACCAAAGATTATTAAAAAGTTCAATAACTTTTAATTTATATACTAATAAGACATTATTAAAGGGTTGGCCGATGAACATATACCACCCATGCACAGGAACGGTCCCCGAGACCCCTGCGCACCACTGAATGGAGCGGTAGTGTGCATACATGACCACCACTCTATTCCCTGCCTATGGGACTGCCAAATTCACAGTTCAGCTGTCTCTGACAGTTCCATAAAAGTGAATGGAGCTTGATACATTTACAAAGGGACTTGGGGACCCCTGTTGGTCTGATTAGTGGGGATCCCAGTGGTTGGACCCCCAGTGATCATACATTTATCTCCTATCCTGTGGAGCATAGTCCAACCCCTTTACCCTAAACTGGAAACCCTTTTTAAACTCTACTTCCCCCAAAACATACAGTGGAGGAAATAAGTATTTGATCTCCCACTGACTTTAAAAGTTTTAATACTAAAAAATAAATGAAACGTCTCATAATTTTATGCCAGCTTTATTTTAACAGTGCCACATAGAAAGAGAAATTACATGAAATGAGAAATAAAAAATAATTTGCATTTCTTTGAGGGAAATAAGTATTTGATCCCCTAGTAAAACCATGACTAATGTTGGCTCCCACAGACCACTGACACACCCTAATCACAGTGAGGTCGTTACCTGGATGAGAGACACCTGTCCCAAATTGTCACCTGTATAAAAGGCCACCTGCCAACAGTCTCAGTGATACTCCAACATCTCCACCATGGGCAAGACTAAAGAGCTGTCTAAAGACAAAATTGTTGACCTACACAAGGCTGGAATGGGCTACAAAACCATAAGTAAGAAGCTGGATGAGAAGGTGACAACTGTTGGTGCAATTATTCGGAAGTGGAAGAAGTACAACATTACTGTCAATCGACCCAGGCCTGGAGCTCCAAGCAAGATATCACCTCGTGGAGTCTCATTGATCATGAGAGAGGCTAAAAATCAGCCAAGAACTACACGGGAGGAGCTGAGTAATGATCTCAAGGCAGCTGGGACCACAGTCTCCAAAAAAACCATTGGTAATACACTGAGACGTAATGGTTTAAAATCCTACAGTGCACGCAAGGTTCCTCTGCTCAAGAAGGCTCACGTCCAGGCCCGCCTCAAGTTTGCCAATGAACATATTAATGACTCCGAGAGAGACTGGGAGAAGGTGCTGTGGTCAGAGGAGACCAAAATTGAGCTCTTTGGCCTCAACTCGACGTGTTTGGAGGAAGAAAACTACAGAATATGACCCTAAGAATACCATCCCCACTGTCAAGCATGGTGGTTGAAGTATTATGTTTTGGGGGTGTTTTTCTTCTAAGGGCACAGGCCAACTTCACCGCATTGACGGGAAGATGAACGGGGCTATGTATCGCAAAATCCTGGGAGACAACCTCCTTGCCTCTGCCAGGGCACTGAAAATGGGTCGTGGATGGGTCTTTCAGCATGACAACGACCCAAAACATACAACCAAGGAAACAAAGGAGTGGCTCCATAAGAAGCATATCAAGGTCATGGAATGGCCTAGCCAGTCTCCTGACCTCAATCCCATCGAAAATCTATGGAGAGAGCTGAAGCTTCGTGTTTCCAAATGCATGCCTAAAAACCTTAAGGATATGGAGATGATTTGCAGAGAGGAGTGGGCCAAAATTACTCCTGAAGTGTGTGCAAACCTTATAAAAAACTATAAGAAACGTCTGACTGCTGTGCTTGCCAACAAGGGTTTTGCCACCAAGTATTAAATGATGTTTTCTTAGGGGATCAAATACTTATTTCCCTCAAAGAAATGAAAATTATTTTTTATTTCTCATTTCAAGTAATTTTCTCCGTTTTTCTTTTGATATTCTATGTGGCACTGTTAAAATAAAGCTGGCATAAAATTATGAGACGTTTCATTTATTTTTTAGTATTAAAACTTTAAAAGTCAGTGGGGGATCAAATACTTATTTCCTCCACTGTATGCAGATGGTGGGATTACCTTTGAGGTGATCCTAATGTAACAGTTTGTATTAGGTAATGATATAACCATTAGGCGGTGTGCCTCTATAGTGTGGCTCACTACTTACCTGCAGATTGAATCTTTCCAGAAGTTCTTGCAATGTTTTAGGCCTCGGTCGCTTACTTCTCCTTCTTACTATTCTCTTGGGAGCTTCCTCCTCAGATATAATGTCTACATATATAAATTTAAAATTTCCAACTTTGTTATTTAGCATGCCAGTCCAGATACCCATGGGTGTCTTGTAGATGATATCTATGATGTCACCTTTCTGGAAAGAACATGGGAAAGCAATGGTAAAGAATGTAAGTTCACCATAAACTGCTGATTAACAGAAAAATATGTATATTCTAATTACATTGACAACATTAGCGATAATGTAATGATCAGAAGTAGTTCAGGATAGACTCTGTTCACACCAGCATTGTAATTTCCATTGTGTTTGTTCCCAATGGGGCCTTCAGCTTGAGAGTTTATCGTTTTTGAAAGAATGTGGCAAAAGACTATGGGGGAGATTTATCAAAACTGATGTAAAGGAAAACTGCAACCAATCAGAATCCACCTTTCTTTTTTCAGAGCTCCTTTGGAAAATTAAAGGTGGAATCTGATTGGTTGCTATGACTTTTTGGTCACCAAATTGGTGAGGAAACCTAACAGAACAGACTCTAACACCAATGTGATTAAAATCTTCTTGTAGTTCATCTGGTAAGAACCATGTGTGCTATAAAGAGGGCCCATACAATAATCTAGATATTTAAAGTCTTCAATATATTTTGTATTGCTATCACAAGACTAATGAGGAATGGAAAAAAATATGTCTCAAAACGATTCATACTGCATTATAGATGGGTCCACCCTTATCTTAGCTCTAATTTGGTTAAGGGCTTCAATTTCTCAACAAACCAATTTAACACAATATTGCAACATGCTTGCAAAACCCATGAAGGGCTGCAATTCACATCGCAACCACTGGGTGGCCACATGTAGCAACATACATGATAGATGTCTTGTGACACAATATCATGAAATCATACTTTTTTGAAAACCTGAGAAAGATATTGGGACATCTGTATGTGTTATTATTGAGTTCAGTATATGATGTGTATAGTAATTTCCTACACTCCTAGTGACGGCTGCTGGCAATTTTTTCTTTAAATCTATGGTTATACAATATGAAGACATTCACTTTACAGGCTATGGACACCTTTGGGGCCAACATTTTTATGATTGCATTCTACTGTTTTTGGGTTAAAAACAGTTTAAGCCATCTACAGCTTTGCATTTCAGTGTATTTGCAGACTAGCCCCCCTCTCTGCTTTGCACTGAATCCATCGGGAAGCTGCTCTGATGGCTTAATCTGTGGCCCTTATCTCTGAACTCCTGACAGCTCATAAAGACACATTATAGCTACATTTTTACCATACCGACAGGAATTAGTTACAATGGGTGTTTATGAGCTGTTATAACAGTGCAGATAAGGCTACAGATCTAGCCAACAGAGCAGTTCCCTGATGGATTGAGTGTGAGGGAGTGGGCTAGCTAGTCTGCAAATGCACTGAAACTGAAAGCTGTAGAAGAAAAACTGTTAAAAAGTTCAAATAAAGACCAACTGGAAAAAATTATTTATAGCCCAAAATGAGTAGAAGTACAGTATGAGTATAATCGTAAAACGTTGACCTCAAAGGTGTCCATAGCCTTGAAGCATACAACTGTGTCTTAGTCATAATGAAGGGGCCAACAATGAAATGTGTAAGCCTTTTACACATAATAGAACTGGAAGAAGAAATACTCCAATTATGTTCTGGGCAGAATGGGGAGTTGTTTTCCTCAACAGTACAACCTGACAACTACACTGTCCAAAAGTGATCCATTTAGCAGTTTATTCCATTTTCACCTAGCTATTTACCTTGATTTTCAGTGATTCTGTGTCGTACGGGCTAGGAATAAAGTCAGTGTGGACTCTTGCCCGACCGCAGAATGGACCAGTATAAGGAACGTCGTCATCAAGTCTAAAGCTATCCCTGTTACTGGTACCATCGGAGCAGCTGGTGACACCACCTAGAAGGAAAGATTGCAGCAATTTATATGTTTTGTTACAAAGTGAAATATTTTTATTCCGTTTACCAGAATTGTGTTTCCGCATTTGATATAAAGCTGGATTTACACGAGCACTGGAAGCTGCTTTAGTCTACTTTCCATTTCTTTTCACAAGGGAAAGGTTCCCCAATGTTGACTTTGGTAAATGTATTCATTTTCTGGTTCCCTTGTCTTCTCTTTCGGTCTTCGCTATCCATTTTGACTTTAGTAAGCAGAAAAAAAGAGGAGAGATCCCTCTGACACTAGCATGCATTGAGCTCATGCATGGAGGCCTTATGGGGGCACACAAAGTCCTTCCAGCTATGGAACTGTAGATACTTCATGTGTCACTGTATGGTGCTCATCACAGAGAGGTATTATGGAACTTTAAAGGGCTATTCCAACGTTGGCTCCCTAGCATGTCTGACATAAGGAAAGGATCATACTCACACTCTGGTCCTGCACCCTGGCTCCATTTGGCGATTTTCCTGTCCCTAACTCGTTTACTTACAGCTGGGGTGCGGATGGGGTAATGTGTGCCCCTACAGCCAATGACTGGCCTCAGAGGTGACATGCCACTTGGGGGACACATCACTGATGAGGTCAGGCATTGGCTGCAGTGGGCCACATGACCCCATCCATACCACAATCCAAATTAAAAAATCCCAGGACCGGAAGATCGCCAAACTGATCCAGGGAGCAGGGCTGGACCAGCATGGAAAAGGTTAATATGATTATTTTCTTAGGTCAAACATGCTAGGGGGCGTACTTTAAAGGCCCAATCCAGGAAACCCCTTTAAGAGTACATTCCCATGGGGCTGATACACTGCAAATTTTCTGTCATGTAATTGAAAGTCTAAAGTGTTTTAAGTTGCAGCAAAGTTGAGAGATTTTATGGAATTTCATCCACACACTGCAGAAAAAAATTAGAGCGGAAATTGACTTGTGGTACAGATGTAAAATCCACTGCATTTACATTTAAACAGTTGATTTCCAATGTGTACCATACCAGGCATGTCCATAGCATGCCTTTTTGGAGGGATAATCACCACCATACTTGACCCTCCTGAAATGTTCCTCTTTTGGAACTGGAATGAATTAATACACTTCCAAATTAAAAGGGTTTCCCCGCCGATCAACTGTTTGAGAAGGCACTGGAGCTCGCAGTAGCACCGCAGCCTTCTCTCAACTCAGTAATCACAGGTCTGTACATTGTATTGTGGCTGTGCTTGGTACCGCAGCTCATAATCTTTCACCTCTATGGGGCTGAGCCGCGCCTAGGTCATAGGACCGATGAACATCACATGGCCTCGGCAGTTACGAGAAGGCCAGAACACTACTGCGAGTGCCAGTGCCTTCTCAAACAGCTGATCGGCAGGGGTCCCGGGTGTTGGACCTCCACCAATCAGATACTGATGACCGATCCAAAGGGTAGGTCGTCAGTTAAAAAATCCCTTTAATCAGAACCAATTTTATTCCTTCATGTCCCATCCATTCCATCCCTTTGGCCATAGCCACTCAAAAGATAATGTTTCACTAGGATTAGTATAAAAATATTTGTAACATAATGCTTTGCAGTATATTACATACAAGTGACTTATTGACTGGTCCCCATCTGAAAGCATTTTATAGACACTTACTGGATGAACTCTGACCACTGTTGAGGCTGTAAAGACTTTCCACTGATTCGCTGGCTTTGAGAGTGACTTTTTCTGTGGCCATTCCTCCTGTGGGGTCACTGTATCGGTAAGAGAAAGTGCCTTCAACGTCTTCACTCTAAAGGAGAAATTAAAGTGATTGGTAATAAAGTCACGGCTCAGTATTATTTTTAGAGCGGTCACTAACAAATCCACAAACCTAACAGGGTGCTGAGGGTTCGGTTGTGTATGAAAACATATGGTAGAAAACACAGCAAGGAGACATGGACATAGCTTACTTCCATTGAAGAAGTCAAGAAAGGAGCGTGATAATCTTAGTTTAAAAGGGTTTTCCAGGATGTCTTCAATTTGTGATGGGTAGTCTGACCCCTAAGACCTCTCAACTAATCATCTGAACTTGATGACTTTTTCAAGCAAAGTTGGCCATATAGTGTTATTTTATATTGTGCATCTCTACATGTGGCTGTGTCTGGTATCTGCAAAACCATACTGATCATACATTAATTTCATATCCTAAGAATAGGACATCAACGTATACTCGTATACGCCTTTCCGGATACAAGACAGATTAAAGGGGTTGTCTCTCTTCAGCTAATGGCATTTATCATGTAGAGAAAGTTAATACAAGACACATACTAATGCATTGTCATTGTCCATATTGTCTCCTTTGCTGGCTGGATTCATTTTTCCATCACATTATACACTGCTCGTAATCAGGGGTTACGACTAGGCTTGAGCACATCAGATCTTTTGAGCTTTGGATCATAGATCTGAAGCCGACTCGTTCAAAAGCTTCCTAACTGCTTATTTAAAAACATTTTAAAATAGGAATCTGAACTCGGGTTTGGTACTGGCTGGTACCTCATTTTAAAATGTGCTTAAAGGGGTTGTCCGAGTTATGAAGAAAAAAATTATAGCACTGTAAATCTGATGGGCAGCAATATATAACTAAGTTAAGCAAGTTTTAGGCAAAAAAAAATTTTTTTTTTCATTTTCCCGGTTCTCTTCTGCCCTTTGTTTATCTGCAATAACAACAATCTCTGCCCCTCCCCCTGCTCTGCAAAGGGAGTGAATACAAGTGCTGCCCTGAGTGACATGTCTGTCTGCTATGATACTCAGCAGCATGTTGTATGTGTAGGACTGTAGGACTGTATGTGTAGGACTACAAGTCCCAGCTGTACAATGACACTGCTGATACACACTGGATCTTCTCCCTACCTGTTCTTGTGCAATAGTCTACAGATCTTCTCTAGTCTGTCAGCTCCTGTGCCCAGCATTTGTCTCCTAACTGCCTTCAGCTACTCAGTAAAGCCTTCAGCCCTGAGTCTGTGCTACTGAAGGGGATAAATTCTTATATAAAAGAATCCAGGGAGAGAGCAGCAGCAGTCACAGAGCAGGGGGCGTGGCCAGCACAGTGACGTCTTATGTACAGACTCTTATCTGATCTCTCAGGCTTGTGCAGGAAACATCAGCAGAGCAGGGAGAGAAGCTGACATCACAGGTCATGTGACCCTCGGTGAAATCTGAGAAAGGGGCCACTGAAGTTAAAGTAAGTGCATTGAAAAACCATTACATTTGCCTAGTTAGAAACATACAAAGGACAAAAAAAATAACTTGGACAACCCCTTTAAGTTGCCAGATAGGAATGCCGAAGTTATTTACTGAAGTCTCATGCAATCTCGGCAGCAACAAATTTTTTTCTCCACTGAGAATTTATTGCTCTACAGCAGAGATCTCAAACTCGTGGCCCTACAGCTGTTGTAGAACTACAACTTCCATCATGCCAGGAGAGCCTACAGCTATTGGGGCATGCTGGGAGTTGTAGTTTTGCAACAGCTGGAGGGCCACGAGTTTGAGATCCCTGCTCTACGGAAACAGCATTTCAAAGTTTGTGAACGATTAACTTCGGATCTATGATTCATGTGTTCCTATGTGCGCTCCCACAGTCCCGGCCACCAGATAGGCTGATGCTTTTTACTATAGTGTGCAAGCATGAACACAGCTGCTAAATTACAGGTTGGTCATAACCCCTGGATACGAACAATATATAATGTGATGGAAAAAGGAATCAAGCCAGCAAAGGAGACAATATGTACAATCACAATACATTAGTAAGTGCCTTGTATTAACTGTGTCTACATGATAAATGCCATTAAATGAAATAAGACAACCCCTTTAAGGACTGTTTATTTATGCCCCTGTGTCAACACTACATTCAGAAATGCTGGTGTATAGCACCTGCTGAATGTTACTTAGTTGGGGATAGATTAATGTAAGTATGACTTCAGGATCAGACTACACAGGGTTTATTTGTAGTCTGTTACCATGGAGACACATAGGTATGTATAGCTTTAGATGCAGAACATTTTTAATGAAGATTATTTGCAAACTTGCTTCATTTTTCATATTATATGCATTGAAACAATTAAAAAAAATGGGGTTTTGAAGCTTCACATAGAAGGGTGATCAGAGGAACCAAAAAGCCTTTCATTTTTAATAGAAGCATTTAGCAAGCACATAAAGGGGTATTCCAATAAGTAACATAAGCGATTCAGCCACACAGTAGTCTCCATTAAGTCTATGGAAATTATGTAAACTGATGTATGAAAGCATTCCTCACTTTCCATCACTCTGTTTAACAGGTATGGCCAACCTGCGTCTCTCCAGCTGTTGTAAAACTACAATTCCCACCATGCCCTACTGTAGGCTGACAGCTGTAGGGTGTCTGGGCGAACTGGGAGTTGTAGTTTTTCAACAGCTGGAGAGCCGCAGGTTGGCCATCCCTGCTCTATAGCCTTCATTAGAGAGTGGTCCTCTTTTGCATCAAGTAAAGAGTTGTGAAGGACCCCCATCTCTCATGCCTTAAGTGCAATAACATATTATAATATGGGCATTTTGGGCAGCCACATAAAGCCCAAGGCTCACAGGGGTGTATTTCAGCCCAAAATGCCCACCTTCTTAATAGTCTACATTTTCTTCATAAGAAGACTGTGTTCCTAACAGGAGGAGGAAGGAAATGAGGAAGAGTCAGCTGACGTCTGGATGTAGCTCAAACACACTTGCACGTGATAATGCGGCACATGGTGTACAATGGGCTGGGGGTCTAAGTTGTGTGAACAGTCCAGGACCTATGGTACACTTAATCCACCCCTGGCTGAGAGTCCAGTTATTGGAAACCTGTCCAGGTAGACTTTAATGGCATATCCAATGGACATACTGTATTTTATATACCATGTAACTTGTCAGAATATGGTAAGCCATCTCTAAATAATGCAAAGAGCAAAAACAAAACGTAAAAATTATATTTGCATTGGCCCAAAATTTGGAATAAATGACTCTTTACTACCAGACACAGCTCAAATGTGTTTTATCTAGAAGAAGTCTTCCATTGTTGTAGTGATACTATTCAGTGTATATTTAGCTCTGGGCTGTGGTTGTTACTTTTTCTGCTGTCATGGGTCATAACTGAACTGAAATGGGAAGATGCATGCTGAAATAATAAATTGGAGCCTGGTGCACATATATATGGGTCTATGAAGCACATGGTGTTTGCAACATCACAGATTAGATCTTTCAGTGAGAGTTTCATGTCAAAGAATTAAAATCAGCCTGATATAAGGTAATTATACTGTAGTAATATTTTTCATACCTCGGAGAGAGTTTTGATATACTTCTTCCCCATCTTTTTCCGCATGGTCAGTGATATGGCTTTCATCTTCTTCGTTATACCACCAGCATTGTGTGACTTATCTCCCTCTGAGACTCCTCCTTCGCCGGTTTCAAACGCACTTCCCATATCCCCTGCCTGTTTATATGAAGAATACACATGGTTTGTAACCAGTATACATCTTGTTTCTTTAATGTATGCACAATTAAAGTGAAGCTTCACCTGGACCTCATGTTGACTATGTAGTGGGCAAATGTATAACGTCATCATTTTTGTAATACGGTATATCTACATTGCCTTGGTTTTGATGTTTCAGTTGGCAGGAAAAGTCAACTCCTACATATATTGGTACCTGGAAACTGTGAACATGATGCTATTGACTGATCTGATATCTGTTGATATTGTGTATCGGAAAAAAGATTTACCAATGTGTCTGCATCTAGAGTGTGTCAAAAATGTGATGAAAATTGGGGTACTTTTGTGTCTAAAGTGTGGTGAAAAATCTGGACAATTTTGTGTCTAAAATGTGGTAGAAATTGGGGCAATTTTGTGTCTAAAATGTGATGAAAATTGGGGCAATTTTGTGTCTAAAATGTGGTGAATATTTGGGCAATTTTGGCACAATTTTGCTCTACACATTTTTATGCCTTGCTTAAAAAGGTGTAGAGCTTCATGGGAATGGGGTTTACCTAAGATACACCATTTTGTTCCAAAATTGCACCACAATTTGGACATTCAAATTCTATCTCAGGCCTCATGCACTTGAATCTGCCTCCATTCCCCATTTTTTGTGGATTGCATGCGGACCCATTCATTTATATGCAAAAAATGCATCTCAGCCCTAGTTACAGGAAAAATCAGCAATAAATATAAAACGCCCCCCAAAGTTCTTGAACAATCTTATGGGATGCATAAAGTGTAAAATAAAAAATAAAAACAAAAGCTATTTCACTAGTACTTGGTCCCCTCCCTTACAGCCCATGCAGTTCTGGGCTACCCCCTACCTGTTTTAGGGGTTGTCCCTCTCTAGGTGACGTACTATACCTCTGGTGGGCATGCCACCAGTGAAAAGGCTTTGGATGCGATTCACAACCTCATTTACTTGGTGACTGATTACAATATTTACAAAGACTCTTTGGAAGCATTGCTTAATAAACGGATCCGAAGAATTCCCTCTACCCACGGCCATTCATAAGCTTTTTATTCCTAGCCACCAAGCAGACGATAGCGGCAGCTTGGAAAAAACCTTCTCTAAATTTTTTTCGCTCTCTTCGCTCTTTGTTCCGTCTGTCTTATGGAGTAGTCAGGGGCGTAGCTAAAGGCTCATGGGCCCTGGTGCAAGAGTTCGGCTTGGGCCCCCCTTCCCTCTGTGCTTTGTGGTCAGGGACAGGGGAGCACATAGCCTTTGTGCTGCCTAAGGCAAAAATTGAAATGGTGCCCCCCCCCCATGCCAAATTCTTGCCCTAACCCCATGCCTCCAGCCAGAGGTGTAACTTGACCTGCATGCACTTTCTTCTTATGTGGCACAAAGGTCTTTGGAACCCCTCAGGCTCCTGGGCCCGGTAGCGACTGCTACCTCTGCACCCCCTATAGCTACGCCCCTGGGTGTAGTGAATACTAGCACTATATATTGTTGATGTGCGCATGGCGGGTCAGGCTTCTCTCGTTTTTTTTTTTTTTTTGCATTGAGCCTCTTTATTCTCTACAACATTGGCTTTTATCAATGTTACAAAATGTTGAAAAACCTTCAATAAAAAAGTGTTTGTAGATAAAAAATAAAGAAAAAAGGAAAAAAGAATAATAATAATTAGGTTAGCACACGCTGAACTGCAGCTTCGAGCCCTGACCCTAGTGACCATAACCCATACAACCCCTATATCAAAATGACCATTATGAAAAAAAGGGGCATAACTAAAAAAATTTAGTTGCATGTTGTGCTATTAACAAAAAAAAAAATAGGATTAGCGTCCCCACCTATCCCTTGGTTGAACTTAATGGACTGATGTCTTTTTTCAACCGTATTAACTATGTAACTATGTGAAAAACAGACCATTAGTTCCCCTTTTTACATATTCCTGGTTTTAAAAAAAAAATAAAATAAAACAAAAAATGCTAAAATAAAAATGACATAAAATAAAGCCCCATGTGTCACAAAAAAAGGCACAAAAAAATTATTTACAAAGCCGGACGGGGAAAAAGCTATGGCTTTTGAAGACATGTATTAAAAAGGGGGGTAAGTGGCCCAGTCTTAAACTGGTTAACCAAAACTATTAGTTGCCTCTTTTTATTAGTAAAACAATGGCTGCAAAAGTCTTCATACACTTTCTTGTTCGCTGGCAATAATAATCAAAGGTGGGGCGTCACTTTAATGTGTCCACCATCTATTTTTCTACCTGTTTACCTCATTAAAAAGCATTTAGCTCAGAGTATTTTATGTGACACTGACGCATCTGTACATGTTTTTGTAGTCATTACTGTGTTCGGCAGACAAAAATTCTCAGGAGGAGCCTCAAGGTCAGAGGAGTGAAAAAGAAACAGAGCACAGAAGCTCCCCACTGATCTCCTCGGCATCACAGCCGCACTTTCATCTTCCTTTCCTTTCATACACTGTATAAACCCTGCTAACTAGACAGTGCCATCAGATAGATGAAATAATGTGGCACAGACAGATGCAGTGAGGGGCGGGTATACAGACCTCGTTCAAATCTTCTGGTTTGGATATTGAGGGTTTCTTAAAACGTTCAAAGGTCCCAAAGCTGCTGGTGCGCTGCAAGCAGAGAAGACGGGAATTATACAAATGCATAGGAAGAGAATCAAGATGTCCACCCTGAATGACCCACCATGTCAGGATCATGCACAAGGCAGAGCGGTTTACATACAGCCGGGGTCAGCAACTTCAGACACTCCGGCTGTTGTAAAGCTGCAACTCCCAGCAGGCACCCTGCTAAATGGAGCATGAGAGCCATAGTGCCGGAAGTTTCTGAGCCTGTATGGCGGCACATGGATTCCTTCTGAATTCAATAGGGACGCCATGTAACATTTTTGGTGGTTTTGTAGATAAGGCCATTCCTATTATAGCTTTCATTGGACTATAACATGATTGTGCATGAAATCAGAGATATATAGTGGCACACACCCACCATCAGGTGGGATACTACTGTCTGTGGCCTAGTCTAAAAAACTACATACTATCTAATAGACGTTTGATCCAGGGCTTTGTTCCGTAGATCAATATAGCAGGATTACAGATTGGACTTGATGGATTTTTCCAACCTGAACAACTATGTAACTATGTAAAGGGCCAGCCTTTGTACATGATTTTACCATGTATTATTTCATATGATCTATATTTAAAGGTGCTGTTCACCCTCACGGGCTTTCGGGCAAACCCCCAGCATGGCTGTACCTAGGGAGGGAACCATACTTACCTGATCACACTACTTAGCTCCTCCAGTGCAGATCTTCGGTCTCCCATGTCAACATTACTATGTCACTTGACCCATGATAGAGATGGCATCACTGAGGCCAGTCAGTAGGTGCAGCAGACATATGACCCACATCAAACCAGATGACGTGAGGAAACTGGAGATTTTCAGCAATGGCGGAGGAGAGAAAGAGCTGGAATCGAGCAGCGGGGAGCAGGTAAGTATGGTTCTCTACATAGGTCCAGCCACATTTGAGGGATCTGCCCGAAAGGCTCCCAGGGGTACACAACCCCTTTAAAGTTCATTAGCAAATTAGCAAAGTTCTCAGCTACCATCTGTATGATACAACTTACAAAGGCTCGACCAGACACCTTCAACACTCGAGAACATACACCGACGCACTAATGAAGGTAATGCAATAAGATTATGGATATAATATCCTTTCTTTTCATTTTGGGTGGAACTTTAGATTTAAAGGGGTTATCCTTGCTTTTACTATTGTAGACCTATCCTCAGGTCATTAATATCAGATCGGGTCCGACACAATCAGCTGTATGAGGAGACGACACGCGCAGAGTGCATGTGCCGTCTCCTTTTTCTCTTCCTGTCTGCTGCTGCTGTCTATGACCCCCGCCAATCTGAGGATAGGTCTACAATAGTAAAAGCCAGGACAACTCCTTTCATTATTTCATTTCATCTCAACCTTGAGGAGTAGATGCTCTATTATCCTCAGTTTAGACAGATTACTTTTTCCGTCATGAAGCCAGAAAGGAATTATGGAAGATTGCAGCTCTGAAGCCTGCAGAAATGTGAATGCAGCCTTACAATACAGGCTGTAATTCAGGAACAGTTGACGAGTTCCACGGTCTTTATGTGTGATATAGAAAGAGCCCATCATGAGAACAGAGATCACCCTTGGCCCTTTGTTGGCATTGCTGTACTATATAGCAGACCTTAAGGGCGCATTCAGATCACTGCGCTGTGTTTTGCGGTCTGCAAATTGCGGATCCACACACAAAACACGGATGCTGCCCGTGTGCGTTCCGCCATTTGTGGAATGGGCGGCCAATTATAGAAATGCCTATTCTTGTCCATGATTGTGGACAAGAATAGGACGTGCTCTGTCCGCTTCTTTTGGGGCCCCATTGAAATGAATAGGTGAGCACATGTTCCGCAAAATTTCAGAACGGATGCATCGCTATTCTTCCTATCCAAACAATAGACACCTTTATGGAACAGACCCTAGTGTAAGTCAATGGCATCTGTCAGAATTTATTGGGATCCGTTTAAAGACACCCCATGTAATTGCTTAAAATGGAAAACCTTGGCACTAGAACAGGGATCAGCAATAGTGTTGCTCAAGTACCAAAGTGCTCGGGTGCACCCGAGCACAATGGAAGCCAATGGGAGAACCAGAGCATTAAACCAGGCACCCCCTGCTCTGAAGAGGGGACGGTGTATGGTTCACAGGAAAAGGTCAGAAAATGGTGGAAACACCACTGAAATGATTAAGGAACAGCATGGGGAGGATGTCTGGATGCATCTTGAACTCCCAGGTCGCTGCTGGGAACGATGTTGTCCGAGTATTACGCCACTTTTACAGACTGACAATTATACGCACAAAAATGACAATGAATGTCACAGGTATTTAGGATGCGCAAACGTTATACAGCAGACGTAGGGCAGGTAATGTCGCTGTGACCAGTGACGAAAAAATTATACTGAATGTCACAAATATTTAGGATGCGCAAATGTAACACAACAGATGTAGCAGAGGTTGTATTATCAGCAGCAAATTGTGAGCAATTTAGCGCAAGTTGCGCTAATAATATAAATAGGAGTCAGATAAAACAATAGTCCTTATTAGGACTTTTGGGTCTCTGATAGATTCAAACAATGAACCCTGCCTAACAAATAAAATAATTCCTATCCCTACACTATCCATCCCTCCTGCTGCAGCTCTCCCTGACTAAGACTGAGCCGAACCCCGTGTCATCGGGTGCTATATAGCACCCGATGACACATTCCGGCCAGCCAATCACTGTAATGCCAGTAACCAACATGGCTACAGCATTACAGTGAATGCCAGTCCTTCCCTGCACGTTTATTGGCTGCGTAGCAACCAACAAACATGCGGACAGGAGACTCGAGCATCGCGATGCTCGAGCTAATATAGGGCTCGGGCAAGCATGCTGGCCCAACTCTAATCAGCAACCTTCTGTACTCCAGCTGGTGTGAAACTACAACCCCTAGCATGCACACTTGCTTGGCTGTTCTCAGAATGTTCATAGAGCTGAATGGAGCATGCTGAGAGTTGTAGTTTTACAGTAACTAGAGTATTGGAGGTCGATGCCAAGTATAATATGTGCACAGAGACATAGGTGAACCTTAGTGGCCCTAACCTTAGTGTTAGGGCTATATGGCAGCGTGACTACAATGCTGGACTGTAACATCATGAAAGTGAAGGCAGTGGCAAACTGCCAGAAATCCAGCAGATTTGAATTTATGGTGACTTGCGAGTTACAATACAACCGCATTCACAGTGATTATGTTGCAGTGTAGCACTGCGACACTGCTGTGTAGTCCTAGCCTTAATGTTAACATGTAGGAAAATGGCGCCAGTGTGTGGGTTCGGAGAACAGAAATTATTTTATGTCAGCTTTTCTTTACCCACTCTGAAATGTGATGGCATTTCAGTTTTAGATATTTCCCAGAAAAAGAAACATAAAAAACAGTGGAGGGGCTGCCCAATCAAACTGACATTATATGGGATGGAGGCCGGATGACTCACTCATCTGTGCACTTCCTTTTGAGATCTTTTCGATTTTCAGAGCTATGTGACATCAACTATAAAGTCTATGGAGTCAGAGGACAGCAGTATAGGGGCTAAGTAAACCCTTTTTGAATAGAAAAAAAAAACTTAAAAAAAGAAAATTGGCTGCAGGTAATAAAAAACTTACAATGCACAGTGATCATAATAGTCCTTCACAAATGAACATTTAGGACACAATACGTATTACAAAACACAACACCCAAATAACTCGAGCAACCACTATATAGTGCCCAAATAATATCACCATTGCCCAAATAGCATAGCCTTGTTCTGAGGGGGCAGCGGAGTTTCCCATATGTTGGAGATCCTAGGGCATTTTATCCTTTTACCTTTTCTTTAAAGGGAAACCTGCCAAGTGAAACATGGTGTCTGAACTGAGGGCAGCATCTTAGGGTGCATTCACATCACCGTTTAGCTTTCTGTTCTTCTGAGGCCTTGTTCACACATGAGTTATTTCATTAGTTATTTCCATCAGTTATTGTGAGCCAAAACCAGGAGTGGAGGCTCCACAGACATAAGGTATAATGAAAAGATCTTCACCTATTCTGTGTTTTTGACTCGCACCTGGTTTTGGCTCACAATAACTGATGGAAATAACTGATCAAAAAAACTGAAGTGTGAACAAGGCCTGATCCGTCAGAAGAAGAGAGAAAAAAAAACAGGATCCAGTAAAAAAAACGATCCTGTTGCACCAGTTGTCATCAGTTTGAGCCATTTCAGTCTGAGATCCGTTTTTTAGACTGGGGAAAATAGTCCTGCATTCAGTACTTTTGTTTCCATCTAAAAAAACGGATCTCAGACGGAAATGGCTCAAACGGATGACAACTGATGCAACAGGATCCGTTTTTTTACAGGATCCTCTTTTTTTTTCTCTCTCTCTTCTTCTGACAGAACAGAAGAAGGGAAAGCTAAATGGTGATGTGAATGCACCCTTATAGAGAAGGAGGGGCTGAGCAGATTGATATATAATTTTATGAGAAAATATTCAGCATAATTTATAATTTATTCATTTATATCTGTGCTCGTTCTGGGCTTTGAAGTCCAGGAGGCGGTCCTATCAGTGAGTGACAGGTATCTCTGTACACACTCATAGAAGGAAGGCTGTCAATCACTGATAGGACCGCCTCCTGGATTTCAAAGCCCAGAATGAACAGGAATGTAAATGAATAAAATACAAGTTATACTGAACTTTTTCCTATAAAACTATATATCAATCTGCTCAGCTCCTCCTGCTCTATAACCTGCTGCCTGCAGATTATTTCGCATTTTCATGATGACAGGTTCCCTTTAATTCAAATCTCTCAAATATATAGAGGGGAAAGTTCTACTCCATTTATGCCATAAAGTTGGCAGCAAAAAGTTTCATTTTTTTAGTAGCATGCCACGTTTGTTCAAAAATTCTGCAACTTTTTTGGCATTGTTATGCAGCTGTCACCACTGTTGAAAAGTGGCTGGAAAGTGGGCATAGTCTGTTATGTTAATTAGGAGCACCCGTAATGGTGCAATCTCACTCCGGTATAGGGGTGGCATACAAAAACTGGAGCAACATTTCTCGACAAAAGTGTAAGACTTAAAGTTGTGCCAAATTTATTCATATCATATGAATTATCCCAAAGAAGACTTCAAAAATTTCCTTCATGATAAATACCACTTCCCCCCACCATGGTTTATTGCTATTGGCATTGCTGTTATACTAATGACTAGTGTTGAGCGAATTGAAGTTAAAAAAAACTTGTCATGAAGCCGAATTTCCTCGCACTTAGTGGTAATGAATCAATTTTTCTTGAAATGGAGGTAAAAGAAACATACCTCATCTATTTAGAGGCCATCACTGCCATCTCTATTGAAGAAAGCACGCCAAATGATGCAAGCGTGGATGTGTGACCTCACCACGTCATCACGCTGGCCAGGCATTGTGACATAATCAGTGGTGACGTCAATACGTGAGATTTTGCGCATTTTCTTCAATCAAGATGGTGGCGAGGGCCTTTCCGTGAGCAAATGGATGAGGTGAGTATGTATTTTTTTTTTTAAGAAACCCCTGAAAGGCCTCAATCTACAGCCCATCTTATTTGGCTATAGAGCCCTGTGAATTGTAGTTACATCCCTAAAAGTAAGTGTATTAACAACTTCTAATTGGAAAAAGATGTTGCAGATATAGGGGTTTTCAACCAATTTGAAAAATTAAGTAGAGTTGTGTGTGTGTGTGCTGCCATTCCAGCACTGCTCTCGTTCCTAATCCTGTTCAGAAGACTGCAGCAACCACTTATTGGCCTCAGTGGTCAAGAGCAGTGTTTTTTTTGGTCGAGCAACTACTTTAAGGACACCACGGAGCACTTCCGTGGGGTTTCGGTCCGTGCCTCCGCATCGCAAAAAAATAAAACATTGCAGTAGCCACACGGATGGTGCCCGTGCATTGTTCGGCCGTGTGAATGAGCCCTAAATAGATGATATTGGAAGTGCGGGTTTCACAGGTGCCTCAACCATTAAATAAAGGCACACAAAGCCTGGTCACTGACAAAACTGTTATTCTCAAGTGTCTGGGAGAATATTTTATGGACTAATAACAAAAGAGGAATTTCTTAGCACAAACGCTATATTTGAAAGTAAAGAATGCTGCACCCCAACACCAAAACCTCATTGCAGCTGTGAAGCATGGTGGAGGGAGCATCATGGTTGGAGGCAGCTTTGCTGGCACATGGCCTGGACACCTTGTGATCACTGAGGGAACAATGTATAAAAGCATTTTACGGGAGAATGTAAGGGCAGCTGTCCATGACCTCAAGCGGAAGAGATGTTGGGGCGATGCAACAAAACAATGACTCAAAGTAAATCAACTAAAGAAGGGTTGAAAGAGATTCGTGCTTTGGAATGGCCAAGTCAGAGCCCTAACCTTAACTTTACCAAGATGCTGTGGCATGGCGTAAAAATGGCTGAACAATAACACATTTGCAGGGAGGAATGCTTTCACATTCTTCCTCAACACTGTGCAAATCTCATTTGCAGCTACAGGAAACATTTCATGGAGGTGGTTGCTGCTAAATGAGGATTTACTAATCATTGTCCCTAAAATATAACTTTTACTAGAATCATTAAAACCAGGTAGAAGCAATGAAGAATGACAACAACTTTAAAGGAGTTGTCAGAGATTTTGATGGCCAGGATAGGCAATCAGTATCAGATTGGTGGGGATCCAAATCCTGCACCCCTACTAATCTACTGTTTGAATAGACTGCAGTGCGTCTGTGATGGATGCAGCCTCTTCCTACACCAATGATATCATGTTCATTGGTCACATGGCCTAGGGGCAGCTCAATCCCGCTGAAAAGAGTGGGTCAGAGCTGCAATACAAAGCACAGCCACTATACAATGTATGGCCCTGTGCCTGGTAAGCTGTGAGGAGGCTGTGGCACTCACCGAAGTGTCGCAACCTACTCAAACAGCTGATTGTCAGGGTTGCTGGGTGTCCAACCCCGTTGATCTGATATTGATGATGTATCCTGAGGATATGTCATTAAAGGGGTTCTGTAGTTTTTTCAAACTGATGATCTATCCTCTGGATAGATCATCAGCATCTGATCGGCGGGGGTCCGACACCCTGGACCCCCGCCGATCAGCTGTTTGAGAAGGCTGCGGCGCTGCAGGAGCGCCGCGGCCTTCTCTGTGTTTACCGCAGGCCAGTGACGTCACGACTGCTATCACTGGCCTGGGCGCGGCTAAGCTCCATTCATGTGAACGGAGCTTAGCCCCGCCCAGGCCAGTGATACTAGTCGTGACTAGAGATGAGCGAGTAGTGAAATATTCGAAAGTTCGAATTTCGATTCGAATAGACCGCGTTATTCGACTATTCGACCGAATATCGAATCCCATTATAGTCTATGGGAAAAAAATGCTCGCCACTTGGAAATCTCAATTCGACCACTTGGAGGTCACCAAGTCCACCCTGAAACCTCAGAAAATGATGCCAACACTGCTGGAATGCAACTGGGACAGCAGGGGAAGCATGTCTGGGTGCATATAACGCGCCCAAGTCGCACTATTACGCCACTATCACAGCCTCTCAACAATACACTCCAAACACAATATAACTTCTATGTAAAGTGAGACAATACAAGGAAACCTTCTTTCCTCTACATTGCCATGGACCCCAAGCCAAACTGTACAAAAAAGAAGAAAAAATTCTGCACCCCTTAAAATCACGTTGCCTATGACAACCACAGATGGCATAGGCAAGGGGGAAAGCAAATAGACCCCACCCCTAATTGTCATTGTGTGTGTGTGTGAGATGTGGTCAGACATGTCTTCTTTAAAATGTAAAAACAACTCAAACACATGCAGAAGCCTTAAAATGCCCAAATTGTTGGCGCTTGAGATGTTGCCATTTAGGCTTGTAGAAATGAAAGCTTTCTGCAACCTGATGGGGGCTGCCATCCATCAGTATCCTGTCCCTAGCCATCACTATTTTTCCCTCTGTGCCATCCCTGCCTTGCCCTAGCACATGTCCCAAAACATCATCCACGCCCGAGTAACACGGTTACTGCAAAAGGCCATTTGACCACCAACACTTGGACAAGCGTTTGAGGCCGGGGATGCTACATCTCCCTGACAGCACACTGGGTGAATGTTGTGGAGGCGGGGACGGGCAAACCTGCTACCCCCACCCAAGTTTTGGGCCTTGGTTCTGTCAGGATTTCCGCAACCCTTACAGACAGCTCGGCAAACCCCTCCTTCTCCTTCTAGATTTGTTAAATCTGTCCACCACCCAGTCAAGTCCACAAAGTCCAGTCTCGTCGATAGCCTGCAGAAACTGCAGGGACCTCACTCTGACCCTCCTTCCTCCCACCCTGCCCAATGTTATCAACCGAGTGTTCCCACCCATGCCCACTCCCAGGAGCTCTTCTCAGGTCCCTTACCTGATTTTGACTCCTCGCCAGTCCTGCAAGAATCGCAGGAGCTATCTGAGGATTTTGTTTGTTCTGATGCCCAAACACTGGAGCAAGCTCCATCTCTAGCTGATGGTGGTGTGGAACGGGCACTAAAGTGTAAAATGATTAGGGACGATGATGAGACACAGTTGCCAGCAAGGGAGGCTGTTGGTATGTCGGGTGGGCCGGAGGAGGAGCAAAGTGAGGCAGTGTAAGAGGAGGTGGTTGAGTATGACGAAGTCAGTGACCCGACCTGGCCCAGTGTCATGTCTAGCAGGTAAAGCAGTGGGGATGTTGAGGGATGCGTAGGACCGCAAAAGGCAGGAAGAGGCCGTGGGGTGGCCAGAGGCTTATGGAGAAGGCAGGCTAGAGCCCGCAGGGCCGCATCTCTTCCCTATAACAGGCCCCCACACAAAGCTCTCCCATCGAGGGCTCTTAGGTCCTTGTTGTGAAGATATTTTAATGAGTGCGCAAAGTTAGCTTGAGGTGAGACCTTGAAAAAATTATATGGAGGCCCTTGAGGTGAGCCCTCGAAAAAATTATGTGGAGGCCCAAGAGCTGAGACCTCTTAAAAATTGTATTAAGGCCCAAGAGCTGAGACCTCTTAAAAATTGTATTAAGGCCCAAGAGGTGAGACCTCTTAAAAATTGTATTAAGGCCCAAGAGGTGAGACCTCTTAAAAATTGTATTAAGGCCCAAGAGGTGAGACCTCTTAAAAATTGTATTAAGGCCCAAGAGGTGAGACCTCTTAAAAATTGTTTTAAGGCCCAAGAGCTGAGACCTCTTAAAATTGTATTAAGGCCCAAGAGCTGAGACCTCTTAAAAATTGTATTAAGGCCCAAGAGCTGAGACCTCTTAAAAATTGTATTAAGGCCCAAAAGCTGAGACCTCTTAAAAATTGTATTAAGGCCCAAGAGCTGAGCCATAATAATTTTTTCTTTTTTTTTTTAATGGAGCAATTCTACGGCGGTTAAGGAGGAGGAGGAGGAGGAAATGGCACTTCATACAGATGGCACTTCACTTTTGGCTGCTTTCCACTGTTGTAGAAGCAAAGTCCGGGTCAATCCACTTGCTGTTCATTTTGATTAGCGTCAGCCTGTCGGCACTGTCGGTTGACAGGCGGCTGCGCTTATCGGTTATAATGCCCCCGGCTGCGCTGAACACCCTTTCTGATAGCACGCTGGCGGCAGGGCAGGCAAGCACCTCCAAGGCGTACAGGGACAGTTCCAGCCACGTGTCCAACTTGGAGACCCAGTAAGTGTAGGGCGCCGAGGGATCGGGGAGGACAGGGGTACGGTCTGCCAGGTACTCCCGCAACATCCGCCGATACTTGTCCCTCCTGCTGATAGTGGGCCCCGCAGTGATGGAAGTTGCACGAGGGGGTGCCATGAACGTGTCCCACACCTTGGAGAGTGTTCCCCTGGTGGCTGTGGGCCTGATCGATGTTGTCAGACTCTGGGAGACACTGTCCTCTCTGCCGCCAGCGATGGTGGGTGGGAAAATCTCCATCATGTTCTGCACGAGTTCCCTCTGGTATTCCAGCAATCGATTCGTCCTCTCCTCTACCGGAATAAAAGAGGAGAAGTTATCTTTATACCGGGGGTCCAGGAGTGCGAAGACCCAGTATAGTTTGTTCTCCAATATCCGGACAACACGTGTGTCCCGGGAAAAGCAGCCCAGCATGAAGTCAGCCATGTGTGCCAGACTCTGAATAGGCATGACGTCACTGCCCCCACCAGAAGGATCATTTGCCATTTCCTCCTCTTCCTCTTCCGCCTCCTCTCCGCCCCATCCGCGCTGAACCAATGGGACGCACACAGCCTGACTGCTACCCTCGCCGCCAGCATCCTCCTCCTCTTCCACAGCCACCTCCACGTCGTCCTCCTCCTCATCCTCCTCCTCCTGCAACTGCCACCGAGAAGCAGACAAAAGTGTGGTCTGACTGTCTAGCTCCGTTGCGTCTCCTCCTACCCCCGTCTCCTCTGTGTGCAATGCGTTCTCCCTTATTGCGATGAGCGTTTCTTTAAGGACGCATAGGAGCGGGATGGTTACGCTCACTATAGCGTCCTCGCTGCTGACCTTCTTGGTGGACTCCTCAAAGATACGCAATACATCGCATATGTCTGCCATCCATGGCCACTCGTGGTTGGCAAACTGAGGGAGCTGAGTTGGAGGCACGCGTGGATTCATCATCTGGTACTCCATCAATGCTCTCTGCTGCTCACACACCCTGGCCAACATGGAATAGGTGGAATTCCAGCGAGTGGGCAGGTCGCACAACAGCCGATGTTCAGGCAAATGGAGGCGTTGCTGGAGTTTTTTTAAGCTAGCAGCAGCTACAGTTGACTTCCGAAAGTGAGCGCACAAGCGCCGCACTTTCACCAGTAGCTCTGCCAGGTTGGGGTAAGTCTTTAAAAATTTTTGGACTACCAAATTAAAAACGTGGGCCAGGCATGGTACGTGATTGAGTTCGGCAAGCTCCAGAGCCGCCACCAGGTTACGGCCGTTATCGCACACGACCATGCCTGGTCCTAGCTGCAGCGGCGACAGCCACATCTCCGTCTGCTGCAATATGGCGTCCCTCACCTCTGGGGCGCTGTGCTTCCTGTCGCCCAAGCTGATGAGCTTAAGCACCGCCTGCTGACGTCTCCCCGCGCCAGTGCTGCAACGCTTCCAGCTAGCGGCTGAGGGCGATGTTAAGGCAGAGGAGGAGGAGGAGGAAGAGGAGGGGGGTTTATCAGAACCCGTGCTGGCAATCTTGGGCGGGGGTGGTAGGTAGGCCGTCTCTGTTTGCGACCCCGTCCCCGCTTCCACAACATTCACCCAGTGTGCCGTCAAAGAGATGTAGCGTCCCTGGCCGCAAGCGCTTGTCCACGAGTCGGTGGTCAAGTGGACCTTTGCGCTGACTGCGTAACTCAGGGCCCGCCTGATGTTACGCGACACGTGCTGGTGCAGGGCGGGGACGGCACACCGGGAAAAGTAGTGGCGGCTAGGGACGGAATAGCGAGGTGCGGCAGCCGCCATCAGGTCGCGGAAGGCCTGCGTCTCCACAAGCCTAAACGGCAACATCTCCAGGGCCAGCAGTTTGGAGATGTGGCAGTTTAAGGCTTGGGCTTGGGGGTGACTCGAGGCGTACTTCCGCCTGCGGTCGAACGCCTGCGAGATGGACAGTTGATGGGACGAGGAGTATGAAGGTGCAGGCGAAGATGCGGGGGAAGGGGAGGCTGAAGGAGAAGGCCCCAAAGTAGCCGAGGCAGAGGCAGATGTGGAGGTGTCCTGGCTGGAGGTCTGGACCGCAGTGGCAGCACACAACAAAGGGGAAGAGGCAGTGGCAGCAAGACCGGGCGCAGGTTGTATTGCGTTTGCTCTCTCCCACTCAGCCCAGTGCTTGACTTCCAAGTGACGCCGCATGCCTGAGGTGGTCAGATTGCTCTTCTCAGAGCCCCTACTCAGTTTTGAGTGGCAGAGTGCGCAAACCGCGCTCAGTTTGTCGTCCGCGCAAACATTAAAAAATCTCCACACCACAGAAGTACGAGGCCTCGATGGGGGAGCTTCGCGCGACTGCCTGCTGCCGGGAAGAGCTTCGGCCCTGCTGGCTGTGGCCTGCCTACTCTGTCTGGACTGTCCCTCTGGACCCTGCTGGACATCCCTCTGCCTCTGGACATCCCTCTGCCTCTTGCTGCCTTTTTCGGTGATGCGCAGACCACCACATCTCCACTGCTTTCCCCGCTGGACATCACCCCTGGCCAAGTGGGGTCGGTCATTTCGTCGTCCACCACCTCCTCTTCCACTTCCTCACTCTGCTCCTCCTCCTGCCCACTGGACATTCCAACAGCCTCCCTTGATGGCAACTGCGTCTCATCATCATCGCTCATGATAACAGATGCTGGTTCCGGGTCCACATCACCAGGAGATGGCGGATACTCAAGTGTTTGGGCATCACTACAAACAAATTCCTCTGCTAGCTCCTGGGATTCTTGCAGCACATCTGGAAAAGGACCCGAAAAGAGCTCCTGGGAGGGGTCAAGGGTGGGATGACTCTGTTGGCCAGGTTGGGAGGAAGGAGGGTCAGAGTGAGACTGTGTGGATGACTGGGTGGTGGACAAGTGAGTGGAAGCGTTATCGGCTATCCATTGCACCACCTGTTTCACCGCTGCTCAGGCCTCAACAGCGGTGTAACCCGCCCCCGCTTAACTGTCCCATAAAGGCAGGGATGCTGGATGAGCGGAATGCTGGCTGCCCCTCACCAGCACGCATTGTATCCCCACTGGCTTCAACGCGGTTTGTGCCCCCACCAGCATTTCCGCGCCCCCGTCCTCGTCCCTTTGCGCTAGCCCTCCGCATTTCAGGCGTTTAACTTTTTTTTGCCACGCGTTCTGCAAAATATATATTTTTTTAGGAGAACACTTGGCTATACAGCCGTATACTGCCAGAAGGTCAATAGATGCCTATACGCACCAGGTATATTAACAGGGTTTTGCTGGCACACAGAACGCACAACAGTGGTGCCAAATATACTTTTTTTTTTTTTTAAACACTTGGCGTATACAGCCGTATACTGCCAGAAGGTCAATAGATGCCTATACGCACCAGGTATATTAACAGAGTTTTGATGGCACACAGAACGCACAACAGTGGTGCCAAATATACTTTATTTTTTAGGTGAACACTTGGCTTTACAGCCGTATACTGCCAGAAGGTCAATAGATGCCTATACGCAACAGGTATATTAACAGAGTTTTGCTGGCACACAGAACGCACAACAGTGGTGCCAAATATACTTTATTTTTTAGGAGAACACTTGGCGTATACAGCCGTATACTGCCAGAAGGTCAAATGGTGCGTATACACACCAGGTATATAACAGGGTTTTGCTGGCACACAGAACGCACAACAGTGGTGCCAAATATACTTTATTTTTTAGAAAAATACTTGGCGTATACAGCCGTATACTGCCAGAAGGTCAAATGGTGCGTATACACACCAGGTATATAACAGGGTTTTGTTGGCACACAGAACGCACAACAGTAGTGCCAAATATAGTTTTGTATATAGGTGCTAATACACCACTAATGCCTCTCTCTGTCCCTACTCCAGCAGCTATCCCTCAATAAAGCAGCCGTTCTGTGCAGAGTGTATATAGTTAGAATAAGCTATATACCGTGCAGTATAGTAGCCCTGATAAGGGCTGTCAATCACTCTCCTGTCCGCTGGTAGCCGGTATATATGGTGGTAAATGCGATATTCTGAGCTTCTGTTATATACTTTTGGGGTCCTGCCTGACTTTCATACAGCTAAAGCCTGTCTCTCCCTGCTCGGGCCTCTGTCCCTGACTACGTTCATGCAGCATATGCGAACGAGCAGGAAGAGCTGAGTTTTTATGATTCGAGGTCACATGGTTTTTCCAGCCAATGCATGTAGACGCCGTTCTCGCGATGCCAGCGTGCTCCGAGGACCTGTCATACCCCCCCTGCATAGTGATTGGTGTAAAAAAAGCGCCAGGGAAGGTGGGAGGGGAAACGAATTTTAAGTGCGTCATCGCCGTTATACTCGATCGAAATCGAGTATGACGAATAGCGTAGTATTCGATCGAATACCGGCTCGGTCGAATACTACTCGCTCATCTCTAGTCGTGACGTCACTGGGCCTGCGGTAAACACAGAGAAGGCCGCGGCGCTCCTGCAGCGCCGCTGCCTTCTCAAACAGCTGATCGGCGGGGGTCCCGAGTGTTGGACCCCCGCCGATCAGATGCTGATGATCTATCCAGAGGATAGATCATCAGTTTGAAAAAACTGCAGAACCCCTTTAATAGTAAACACCCCCTTAAAATAAAAATCAGTGATTCACTGATTATGGATAGAAGTCATCAGTGAATCATATGATTCAGTCCCCGGTAATTGTGTGACCAGTCCCTGTAAAAGTTCTTAGCAGAATATCCACCTTGAGAAGGAACTCCCTACAGTGTTGGCTGGCCCTATTGCACCCTAGTGTCATCATGTCCTCAATACCACGGGTAGTCGCAAACATGGTTCTGCTGACAGCTACACCAGCATCATCAGAGGAACTATTGAAACTAAGGGTTCAAGACATAACATAAGGAAATAAAGTGTAGAAGGTCAGTGTTGGAATAAGCCATGTCAGCTACAAGGTATTCAATTAGAAGGGTCACTTTCTTTTTCTCCGTTGTGGATGTTTACTCAAAGTGCTTAATCAAACACTTGAATGGTGCAGTTTTTAGGGTGTTGATATGACAGGTGGTCTGTGAATTGGCGATAACACTGGTGGGACTCCACAGACAGGACATTGATAGGCGTTGCAGTTATGTGTGTGTGTGAAACCGCACTGTAAGTGAAAATTGCAGTGCAAATTTTTGTCAAGTAAGGTGCTATTGTCATACAGACCACAATGGAGATGGGCATGGAGAGTACGGAGAGAGTTGAGAACCACCCTGTAGCAACAGTGGTGAGTGCAACCAACACTGCTCCACCTTTCTAAGGGCCCCATAGTAAGCCCTTGGGCTACCTCTATGGTACACCATTGCCCAAAGACTGTGAGATGATGCCTTGCAAGCATATAAACCCTAGCAATATATAGGTCTTTGTATTTACTACTTTTAGGGGGTCATTTATCAAACACAAAGATCCTTTGCTCTGCAATCTGCGACTTCTGCCCACTCATGCCAGATCTAAAAAGGGGGCGTAGCGTGGGCTCGGAAGCTGTCTTACATTTAAATGTGGCGGAGGATGCTCCGAAGTTATGTAGAGGATGGTGCCAACACTGAGGTAAAGATCTGCCTCATCCTCCTCTCTGCTCTGCTGGTCAGGGGTTATGATCCTGAATACAGCTGACAAGAACTTTAGCTGAATCTCTGGGGAATTTAATTCATGAAGAGACATGAAGTACAGAGAGGATGGACAGGACAGGCTGTGGTAATGGGGGCTGCATACAAGTGCTGATGCACATTAGCCACCCCCACCCTCCTCTCATGTCTCCTCATCATCCCCATTCCCACACAGATTCACCTGTCTTCAGGATCATAATCCCTGACAAGCAGAGCATAGAGGAGGATGAGGCAGCTCTTTAGCTCAGTGTTGTGAAGTAACTTGTCCTCCTGTGTGATTAGGACAGGTTTTGTGGGTAGTAATAGGATGGCAGCCATTTTATTTCTCCTAATGATTGTTCTCCAGACAAAATGAGCCATTATAACTAATGAAAGGTATTTGAGAATATATTTATAATAAAGTAATATTTAAGTATTTTTGTTTTCTTAATTCCAGGAGAACCCCTTTAAACTAAGTAATGTCATCGCCAGACCCTTATTTCTGATATTTAAGGACTCTATACTGACAGGGAGTGTTCCATAGGATTGGCGCATAGCAAATGTGGTGCCAATATTCAAAAAGGGTCCAAAAACAGAGCCCAGGAACTATAGGCCGGTAAGTTTAACATCTGTCGTGGGTAAACTGTTTGAGGGTTTTCTAAGAGATGCTATCTTGGAGTACCTCAATGAAAATAAGCAAATAACTCCATATCAGCATGGCTTCATGAGGGATCGGTCATGTCAAACAATTTAATCAGTTTCTATGAGGAGGTAAATTCTAGACTGGACCACGGTGAATCAATGGATGTCGTATATCTGGACTTCTCCAAAGCATTTGACACGGTACCACATAAAAGGTTAGTATATAAAATGAGAATGCTTGGCCTGGGAGAAAATGTCTGTATGTGGGTAAGTAACTGGCTAAGTGATAGAAAACAGAGGGTGGTTATTAACGGCACATATTCAGATTGGGTCACTGTCACTAGTGGGGTACCACAGGGGTCAGTATTGGGCCCTATTCTCTTCAATATATTTATTAATGATCTTCTAGAAGGCTTGCACAGTAAAATATCAATTTTGGCAGATTACACTAAACTGTGTAAAGTAATTAACACAGAAGAGGACAGTACACTGTTATAGATAGATCTGGATAGACTGGAGGCTTGGGCAGAGAAGTGGCAGATGAGGTTTAACACTGACAAATGTAAGGTTATGCATATGGGAAGGAATAATGCAAGTCACCAGTACATACTAAATGGTAAAATATTAGGTAACTCTGACATGGAAATTTAAGTGAACAGCAAACTAAGCTGTAGAAGCCAGTGTCAGACAGCTGCTGCCAAGGCCAATAAGATAATGGGTTGCATCAAAAGAGGCATAGATGCCCGTGATGAGAACATAGTCCTGCCACTTTACAAATCACTAGTCAGACCACACATGGAGTACTGTGTACAGTTCTGGGCTCCTGTGAACAAGGCAGACATAGCAGAGCTGGAGAGGGTTCAAAGGAGGGCAACTAAAGTAATAACTGGAATGGGTGGACTACAGTACCCAGAAAGATTATCAAAATTAGGGTTATTCACTTTAGAAAAAAAGTCTGAGGGGAGATCTAATAACTATGTATAAATATATCAGGGGTCAGTACAGAGTTCTCTCCCATCATCTATTTATCCCCAGGACGGTGACTGTGACGAGGGTGTAATTCTGATTGCCTGATTGGAGTCAGGAAGGAATTTTTTTCCCTAAAGTGGGGAAAATTGGCTTCTACCTCACAGGGGTTTTTTGCCTTCCTCTGGATCAACTTGTAGGAAAACAGGCTGAACTGGATGGACAGATGTCTTTTTTCAGCCTTATAAATTATGTTACTATGTTACTAAACGGTGTGGTCAGTCCCGTGCCATGTATCATGCATTGTGCATTTCATTTAATGACGGAGTTTCCCTTTAAATAATTTTAAGTTTTCGTAACCTATGGAGGGCATTGGTTTTATTTTCAGAGATGTCAGATTCCCCAGTCCTAGCCAGACCTGGAGGGGCATCAAGTCTGAGTGCCAGTAAGGTTTAGAGATGACACACACTGATGCAGAGAGGGGCTAATCTTCACTCATTATCTGCACCACTGTCAGACCGCCTTCAATCTCTATTCCTGCTCGCCTCTAAAAAAAAAGACAGAAGTGGCTTTTGATGTGTCAGCAAGCTATCATACTTGGCAAACATCTCAAGACACTGGGTGAAAAAAAAAGAAGTAAAAAACAGAAAGCTGCATGTTGTGGGATTAGGATCTCAGCACACCCTTATTTTGCAGCACGTTCTGTTCTAAGAGGCAGAAAACAGCAGAGCTCTCCATATCAGAGGTCTAGAACAAAGTAAAAAAGGCCACCACCAGATTAGTGTATTTGATGTATCACTTTGATTCATCTAGTTAATGATCAGAGCAGAACACAGCCCTTGGCGCTGTTTTGTTTCTGCAAGCCTCCCTCCAGCTACGTCCTGCCATTAATTCACTGGCATGTGCCAACTCAGCATATCAAGGTCACTCCTGTCTTTCAAGGGGAACCTTTGGAGACATAATAAAACTGACAGAAAGTTCTTTTTTTTCCCGCATGCTTTATGTTTTCTGAGTTCAACAGTAGCAGTTAATATCTGGAAGCTTATAGACTTTGTGATCCTGACGCTTCGAGAGTTTTTTTTACACTTTTTAGATGATATATTTTTTGAAGATAAAACAGTGACAGATTTATGCAGTGTTACTAGGAAATATGTAATCTGCAATAAGTTGCAAGTTGATGTCTTTTTCCAAAATGGCACTTTGCTGCCCTTGCAGATTGATGTTACTAAGTTGTTTACTTGTATATTTTGCTTTTTTTTGTCATTGCTGGGTAACTGGTATTGGGCAATCTGCATACTGTGTATTAAAACTGATATGGTGTTTTTATAGAATAAAATATGATATAAAAGGCCTGTCTTAGCAGTATGCAGCATCGTAATGAGGTTCCTTGGCCCCACTAGAGAAAACTATGCCATAATTCATCTATACAGCACATGTGCAAGTCATCTCCTGTCGTCAGCTGGACTTTATGGGATCACCGGAGGTTTTGTAACACCCCAGAGTGGTGTTACCACTTCTGCTCCTTGCTACTGTCTTTAATGGTGTAACATTAATGTTATCTTAGGTATTTATCTCCAGGTTCTCCAACACTGTGCATTATGTAACTGTTTGGTATGCAATGTGCCTGGTTCACCAGCAGGTAGCAGCAAACAAGGCAGAGCTGTACTTAGGTAGAATGGAGCTCTCCATTCCATTCTAACCCCCCTCTGGAGGGAAGTGGGCTAGTCCGACTTCCTGCAGGAAGGGTGGGGACCAGTTACAGTCAGTTTTAGTTTACCCTCAGCTAGGGAAGGGTGTGCAGAAACACGTCTTTGCTGGATGTGCCCATGCCAGCCAGAGCACCTTAAGTTCTGCTGGCCAGGGAGGCAGAAGTATAGAAGCCTCAGGAGCCAGGAGTCAAGTTCTTTGGCTGAACATAAGTCTGACTAAAGAGAGAAGTGCAGCATAAAGAAGAAGCAAATATACTAAGTAAGCTTGTCAGTACAGCAGAGTGAGAAAGAGATAAGAGAGCAGAGTTCAGTTTGCCTGCCAGTTTAATGCTAAAGCCTGCCGAACCAAGACAAAGCCTGAAAACTGTTGAGAAATGTTTTTTTCAAGTAAAGCTGCCAGTGAACTTCATCTCAAGGTCTGGACTCAAGTTATTCCTTCATCCCTCAATTATTCCCCCTATTTATTGCTTCAGAGCCAAAGCCTGGGGTCCAGCCGTATCCAGGTAGGAGCACCGTTAAACATATAAAGAGACATTTAGGACGCACTACTCCACTTGGCATTTCCTACAACTGGGACGCGATATAGAGGGCCCTGGGGCGAGGCGCGCATTGCAGATTCTCTGGTATTCTGGGGGCTAATCAAATTCTGACTAAAATTCACACCACTACCAGACTACACTAGGCTTGTTTCTAGTCTAACATAATAACATAGTTTATAAGGCCAAAAAAAGACATCTGTCCATCCAGTTCGGCCTGTTTACCTGCAAGTTGATCCAGAGGAAAGGCAAAAAACCCGTGTGAGGTAGAAGCCAATTTTCCCCACTTTAGGGGGGAAAAAATCCTTCCCGACTCCAGGAAGGAGTCTGTTACCATGGAGACAAATAAGCCTGCATGGGAGCTGCAAATGAATGCTTTAAATTTTGGTTCTCAAACTTAACGCATCTATTGACCCCATCCACTGTAAATGTAAGCCTGTAACATCTGCAGCTGGCGTCATGTTACATCTGGAGTAAGAAGTAACTCCAATCCCAGCCCTAGATGTCCACAGTTAATAGTAACTGCAGCAACTAGATACATAGGGAGGGGCCTCTGTCTCCCCATCAGAGCCCCCATGACACGGGATGTCAACGAGTTTTCATGGCAGCTGGGGACCTATAATAAAGGCCCTAGGTCTTTATACTCATGTTACAAATTTGGTAATTTCGTAATCCTATATAAAGAATACACTTAACGTCATATCACACTATGAATGCTGTAGAAACTAGAGTGAAAAAAAAACAATTGTGTTGTTGCTGTCTTTTTCTGTGCCTTTCCAAAAAATTAATAAAATACATTTATATATAGCTGTGCACAAATATGGCTACGCTGAAGGAAAATACAGTACAGATTTGTGGCTCTTGGAATTCAGTGATGCAAAATAGAAAAAAAAAATCTCTGTGTCAAAATAGCTGCATCCTGAAGGGGTTAAGCAAAATTTGTTCCATATGTAGCAAAATAATATAATATAAATATCCAATAAATAGTAGTGGCATCACTAGACTAGCACACTACATACTACTGCCAATAAACTCCTTTCCATAGTGAGAAATGTTCCGACTTAGCATTGCCACACAGAATTGCCAAATAACACATTACACACTCTATACACAATCAGTATCTGATTGATATCAATTCTTATCTTCAAACTATAAACTTTTTCTCACATCACAGTGACATGTCAGAAGTTATGATCGGTAGGGGGCTCTGGGTGCTGAAACTCCCACTAATCGCTAATTCTTTTTAGTTTAGCTTCTTATTTTAAAGTGTTAACCAAAACTGTTAACAAAGAGCTTCTCTCTCTAGTAGACCCAGCCCACCTACATATTACATGATAGATATTCATTTGAATAGCCAACATGTAATACTTCATTCCTCCTGTAGCTGTTGCTGCAGAGCAGATGCAAGGCCAGGTGCACCTTTTTCTGGTGAATTGGTGGAAGTATCGGAAGTCAGCCTGTGTCTATCAGCTGATCACTGTCTATCTTGAGGCGACATTTATACAAAAAGTGTCAATGTAGACACTTATTTTTCATAAGTCATTTAGTCACTATGGGCAACAATGACATTTTTATTACAACAGTTTTTATATCTGAAGGCCTGAATGTTTAGGTCCAGTTTGGAGACTATTGACTGGTTTTATGGGGGGGGGAGGTTTCTCCGCAGAATGCTCAAAATCACGATAAAAGGCTGTTTTGACAATTTTGTGCAAACAAAAACACAAAACTGACACGTGAAAATATACCATTTGGTTAAAAGCTACAATTTAGTACTTCCCTCGTGCTTTTTAGTCCCCCTGAGTAGTGTGTGGTCTGAAATTGTTTTTCTCTTTTTTTTTTTTTTTTTTTTTTTTTAATGTATGAAGATATGTGTTTTTAATTATATTTTTAGTAAATGTAAATAAATAAACAGATACATAAATAGATAAATAAATAAGCTATCTATACTTATTAGTTTCTGGGGTCACGCATGTTCATGTGTAACACAGGCATTTACCTAAAATCCCACATCTGTCACATCACTATTTTCTAAAAAGATATGTAATTAACTAAAGATGCTTTATGCATTAATTAATATTTAGATACAGTATTTACAGATGAAGCAAAGTTCAGATGCAGCAGTGCTGAGTTTTCACAATAATATTGATTTGTCATGGAGGACAACTCGTGATGTGACATTATAGGTGATCTATGGCTTTACCATACTTCGTCCCACATAGGCATAGTTTACGTATTGATTGCATAGATACGCACGTGTTATAAATAATGCAGCTAAACTGAGATGTTCCTAGAATGGGTTTTAATGGAAAAGTGCACCACAAGAGTGCAACACATTGTGCACATAGGACTTTTTCCGAGCAAAGTGGTCAAACTCAGCAAAACTGCTTCATAATCTAAAAATCAACACAACACAATGGAGCAAATTTATCAAAACCAGTGCAAGAGACACTTGAAGCAGTTCCTTACAGCGACCAATCAGATTCCAGCTCTCAGAACAAAATCTGACACCAGACTGATTGCTACGGGCAACTGCTCTATATTTATTTTGCACATTTTGACAAATCTTCCCAAATTTTGTCAAAATACGTCATCTGTGCTTTCTACATAGGGCTTCAAATTAACTGTATGATAATAAAGTTATGGCTAAGTACCAAGCATCAAACACAAACTAAAGTTATGTGACAAATTCAGCTCTGCTGCATCTATAATTTACTAAAAAAATTGTCCACTTACCTTCGGCTTTTGGGTTTTCTCTTTGTCTGAGACATTTGAGGGCTTTCTCTTTAGCATTGTGTGTGAAATAGGTACGAGCTATGGAGAGAATGTGTATCTAGCTGGCCGTTACCCCAAGCTTCCTCAAGTCAGAGGATGTGACACCACAGCGACCACGCCGCACAAGCAGATGTTTTGCAATGCGCACTCTTCCTGTCAGCCTGATAATTCCATCATGAAAACCGTCACATTTCAGTGTAATTCACAAGATTCTTTGTTATTTCTCACCACAATATACAATTCTAATTAATGAATATGCCTGTGGTTAATGTGACATAATGCCTGGGGCGGGAGGTAAATACTAACCCAGAGTGCACCTATAGGGCAGTATATGCTATATATTCACCTTTGAACATCATTTTCTCTGTAGGATTAAGTGACATAAAAAGTTGAGTAACTTAAGTAAATGTTACTTGCACTGATACTGAGTTACAGCCTATATTCTCCAGAGCTGCACTAACAGTTCTACAAACTTCAGAGCTGAAATCTCCAGGATTCCATAATGGCTCAGTGTCTATATATGGGTTGCAAAGTGATTTACTATGTGGTAAGTGTCATTTTATACCATTTATACCTTTATATTGATCTGATGGAAGAAAAGCTAAGGGTTATTTTACAGTGGCAGATTTCTGCTGGGTAACAAGCGCCGAACGACGACATATCAAGTCCATAAGAACTCATTTCAGGTCCTGACATGAGCAGATAACTGCCCGGACGATTGCTTGTGCAGCTGTTTGTCTACATTATTGTTGACAGCACAACCTCTGTTTATACAGAGCAATAAGATAACTTACCTGCTAAAATACAATATCCAATCTACTGACAAACGAGTGATATCTAATTTGTCCGTTGATTGTCGGGCCTTCTACATGGGCCAATGATTAGCAACAGACATTCCTTTTGGCTGATAATCGACCGATATAAAAGTCCCTGAAGCTCCCACATTTTTGCTATTAGCTTTCTTTTTTGCTCCCCATTATGAAAATGTAATTTTTCTGTATTATTTCTTGTTTAACTCTTAACTGAACTGTACTGATCTCCACCTGTACCTCATGTACTGTACTGCTCTGTACCTCATGTACTGTACTGCTCTGTACCTGTACCTCATGTACTGTACTGCTCTGTACCTGTACCTCATGTACTGTACTGCTCTGTACCTGTACCTCATGTACTGTACTGCTCTGTACCTCATGTACTGTACTGCTCTGTACCTGTACCTCATGTACTGTACTGCCCTGTACCTCATGTACTGTACTGCTCTGTACCTGTACCTCATGTACTGTACTGCTCTGTACCTCATGTACTGTACTGCTCTGTACCTGTACCTCATGTACTGTACTGCCCTGTACCTCATGTACTGTACTGCTCTGTACCTGTACCTCATGTACTGTACTGCCCTGTACCTCATGTACTGTACTGCTCTGTACCTGTACCTCATGTACTGTACTGCTCTGTACCTGTACCTCATGTACTGTACTGCTCTGTACCTGTACCTCATGTACTGTACTGCTCTGTACCTGTACCTCATGTACTGTACTGCTCTGTACCTGTACCTCATGTACTGTACTGCTCTGTACCTGTACCTCATGTACTGTACTGCTCTGTACCTGTACTGCATGTACTGTACTGCTCTCTACCTACACTGCATGTAATGTACTGCTCTGTATCTGTACCTCATGTACTGTACTGATCTTCACCTGTACTGCATGTACTGTACTGATATCTACCTGTACTACATGTAATGTACTGCTCTCTAGCTATACTGCATGTACTGTACTACTCTCTACCTGTATTGCATATAATGCACTGCTCTCTACCTGTACTACAGGTAATGTACTGCTCTCCACCTGTAGTACATGTACTATACTGCTCTCTACTTGTGTTACATGTATTATACTGCTCTCCACCTGTACTGCACATATTATACTGCTCTCCACCTGTACTGCATGTACTTGTCTCAACCTGTACTACATGTATTATACTGCTCTGTACCTGTACCTCATGTACTGTACTGCTCTGTACCTGTACTGCATGTAATGTACTGCTCTGTACCTGTACTATATGTGTTATACTGCTCTGTACCTGTACCTCATGTACTGTACTGCTCTGTACCTGTACCTCATGTAATGTACTGTACTGCTCTGTACCTGTACTACATGTATTATACTGCTCTGTACCTGTACCTCATGTACTGTACTGTACTGCTCTGTACCTGTACTACATGTGTTATACTGCTCTGTACCTGTACCTCATGTACTGTACTGCTCTGTACCTGTACTACATGTAATGTACTGCTCTGTACCTGTACTACATGTATTATACTGCTCTGTACCTGTACCTCATGTACTGTACTGCTCTGTACCTGTACTGCATGTAATGTACTGCTCTGTACTGCATGTAATGTACTGCTCTGTACCTGTACTGCATGTAATGTACTGCTCTGTACTGCATGTAATGTACTTCTCTGTACCTGTACCTCATGTACTGTACTGCTCTGTACCTGTACTGCATGTAATGTACTGCTCTGTACCTGTACTGCATGTAATGTACTGCTCTGTACTGCATGTAATGTACTGCTCTGTACTGCATGTAATGTACTGCTCTGTACCTGTACCTCATGTACTGTACTGTACTGCTCTGTACCTGTACTACATGTATTATACTGCTCTGTACCTGTACCTCATGTACTGTATTGCTCTGTACCTGTACTACATGTAATGTACTGATCTCTACCTACACTGCATGTAATGTACTGATCTCTACCTGTACTACATGAGATGGGTCTGGTATTACGAAATTCAATTGCATAGAAATGAACTTTAGTACCAGGCGCAGCCCACTGACAGCACAGGCACTATTTCTGGACAAAATAAGCAGATTCTTTATGCAATCCTGGACAACCCCTCTAAATAGATTCATTGATAATCTAAAAGACTGAACACAGAGGAAGTGGTTGCCACATTAAGACTTTTACATCGTTACTACGGTTACCTAAATCTACTATGTTTAAGGTGCATGGATAAGTTTGTAAAATTCCCCTCAGGTTGTACCACACAATATGCCTGATGCCTGCTCAGGGTGAGTAGAGTTTGGTTTGCAGAATGAATTTCATGAAAGTACAACCCAACATTTCCACTGGCATCACTGAGGTACTGCGACATACTTCACCACAGTCATTGCTTTACTGAAAGTTACTGACCCAGTCCTTTTTGAGATATAATAAGCAATAAAATGTCTTGGTAAAAAAAAGTGCTTTCCTCAGGATAGGTCTTCAATATCTCATTGGTGGGGGTCCAACTACCAGCAGCCCTTGGCGATCAGCAGTTTGAGGAGGCTGCAGCCACTGGCATACCTTTAATGGAGGCCGACCACGCAATGAGGCCCAGGGGTAGGGAAGCCTGGCCTGAAACTCTTTTCTCAACAAGAAAACACTGCATCTTCATGCAGCCACCACTAGGGGGAGCTCAGTGCAAAGAATGTATTTCCTATTTCATTTCAGTAACTGTATGAATTCCAACACACTGAGCTCCCCCTAGTGGTGGCTGCAATCAGCAGCCAGTTTTTTAATGGAAGGGGATCAGGAGATTTATCATTGTAATTATGTCACTTGTCTAGTGTAAATGCACTGAGAAATATGGAGGGACATCTACGTTTCTGCCCCTCTTTGGTGGCATTAAATAGTCAAAAATTATGAAGCACGCAATATTTGTGCCATAATTTGCAACTTTTTGATGTTTTCAACAGTTTTCTAAAGTGGCAAGAAAAAAAGGGTGGAGCTTGGCAGAGGGCGCAGAGCCTATCGCAGCCCATCAGATTTACTATAATTTGTGGCAGAAACTGGGAAAGTTATAGCTTCCGTCTACGTCCTGGTGTGGATTTCAGTTTTTGGCACACGGAGGGCCAGAATTGTGCCTAATTTATTTACTAATCAAATAATGTACCCACAATACCATGGGAGGAGTGTCGCTAAATATAAAACGTAACTTTTAATCCAATTTCTAAAAGCGATACTAGCAATATAAATGATATACAAAAGATGTGAAAACACCCAGACACAGCGACCTGGAACAGACAAGAATAATCTGATTCAGAGACCAGACTGACCTAAGTTCTAACAAAGTGCAGTACATAAAACATGAACGAAAGGAACCGTCTTACCCTCTCATTTGGCAATTGGTTTTCTGATTACTTGAGGGCAATATTGGGCAGCATCCGTGGCGGAGTGCCAAAAATTTGGTGGCGGGAGGCTCCTCAGTTGTTTTAGGTGTTTTATCTTGTAGTGGGCATGAGTCCCTATCCTTGCCCTCAATTCTTGAAGGGAGGGAACTACAAAAGCCCCTACCTATCTATACAGAGCACCCACCCCGAAAGGGGCCACCCCATCCGAATACCTGTCCCTCACAACGGCCAAAAACCCTAAAATTAAATTTCTCGTGCCCCCTCCCAACGTGGCACGTTTCTGTTGTAAACTTCATCAGGGGAGTGTAACAAAAGTGTGGTCATTATAAAAGAAGACCCCACAAGTTAATGGTGGGCCTTGGCATAAGTCCCCACAGTAAACGGGAACTAATAAATGTAGGCAGAACAGACCTATAAACTAAGTGCTGCCAGTACTCGCAGTACCCTTCCAGTGGGAAGGCTACAAGTCACAATGGCACAGCACACCCTTACCAGTGGGGAAGGTGTGCTTCAGAAACAAACAGTCTACCAATAGGTCTGTCCGCACTTACAAAGTCTGGAAACCCTGTCAGGGAATAATTGAATCCCGACAAGCGCCCCCTCCACACCACACCAGTTTTATATTTAGCGACACTCCTCCCATGGTATTGTGGGTACATTATTTGATTGTTGAATTGAGTGTCGATCGGAGTCCCTACACTGTGGTTCTCTGATCGCTTCGTAATAATTCTAATTTATTTACTCCAGCGCATAGGATAAATTGATGAATCAATTAATCTCCCTCAGAATGAGCGCCATAGCTATGAAGCATCTGTTCCACTCTTTACAACAAAGAAATTGGATAAAGAGAGTGAGGCAACTTTTTTTTATTAAAATTTTTTACGATTGCAAAAAAAATAACATTGTCAGAATTCTAGGGTGTTGCCTTTTGTGTCGTCTGGTAATCATTTCTGCATAACTACTGGGAAACTGGGTGGGGCAGGGAGGCTCATACGAAGTTTTGCTATGGGGTCCTATGACATTGTGGCATCTTCTTAGGTCAGTGACATCACGTTCATCGGTCGCAAGGCCTATATGGGCCTGTGAACGGGCCTGAGCTGCAATACCAAGCACAGCCACTATACAATGTACAGCGCTGTGTTTGGTATGCTGTGACACACCAGATCTCAGTGGCCTCTTCATATAGCTGATCGGTGGAGGTGTCAGAAGTCAGACCCCCCAGTGTTTAAATATTGAAGACCTATCATGAAGATTTCAAAATCCTGGTCAACCCCTTTAAAAAGCTTGCCACCACAATTGTTTTTTATTGAATATTGACACAGGCTCATCTCACAGACTAGTTCAGAGATAACCAAACATCTCAGATTTGTGTGCAACTAAACTTCCTGAAAACTTGCATGATGAGAAACTTAAATGGGTGCTCACCGTTCAACAACCAAATCAATAGAACAAACAGGTGAATATAAGAAAAAGTGTCAGATGTAATTAATTCTAGGGGCCCAAAGTACAGCTACATACAAACACTACTAGCTTATACAATGGCGGGTAGCAGCAAGACACTCAAGATGATTAACAATGGGGGTCCCTGCAGTGACTTTGAGAAGGCAGGTCCCTGGGAAAAGAAGGTACTACCTGGCCTGCCTAGAAGTCTTCTCAGCCACCTGATGCATCTATAATAAAAAACTAGGTATTTTCTTAAAGGTTATATGTCAGCAGATTTGTAACTATGACACTGGCTGACCTGTTACATGTGCACTTGGCAGCTGAAGGCATCTGTGTTGGTCCCATGTTCATATGTGTCCGCATTGCTGAGAAAAATGAAGTTTTAATATATGCAAATGAGCCTCTAGGAGCAACGGGGGCGTTGTCATTACAGAGTGAGCTGAGCCCACTGCTCCTAGAGGCTCATTTGCATATATTAAAACATCATATTTCTCAGCAATGCGGGCACATAGGACCATGGGACCAACACAGATGTCTTCAGCTGCCAAGTGTACATGTAACAGGTCAGCCAGTGTCATAGGTACAAATCTGCTTACAGATGTTCTTTAAATAATCCACCCATTTATTTATATATGAACACATAGGCTTGATGAAATGCTGTATGCTACCTATTCATATGAAGTGCAATCAATCAACAGTGCCTCTTGTGCAATGGGTGGGGGAGTGGGGGTCCACCCTTGCTCAGAGGCCCACTGGAGGATTCCTATGTGGGCCAGTCCAAGGCCAATAAGAAGCTTTGTAGTATACAGTATCTTAACAGAGAAAAATGCACCTCATAAACTCACATTCTCTGCTATATCTATCTTAAAAGGTGGACTGTTAGCCCAGTGAAGGATCAGATACCAGCTGCCCATAGACATTTATCGAGAAGGAGTGAGTAGTGAGCTGCTAGAGGGAGAAACAGGCATTATTTTGATAAGATATATTACAAAGTTTCTCATTCACGCATACTGTTGATTTCTGCAAAGTCTGTTTAAAGGTTAGTGACTATTAAATAAGGTAATCTCACCCAAACAACCCCTTTTAGGAAGGATGTTGTAGCAATACAATAATAAATTCAAAGTGAAAAAAAACTTGAAATTAATTGACAGATTATTGCTGAGGCTAGAATAGTAAATAACTTCTGTTTCAGCCTTTATGTAAATGAACTCTATAGAAATGAAAAAATGAAAAACTGTTTTTTTTTTATTCCACGGATGAAATATGATGAGGGAAAACAAGTTTCAAAAAAGCAGAAATGAATGTGGAAAGTAAATGACATCTCTGTAATATTTATCATCAAAGCCAAAGAAGGAGATTATTTTCTTTCATCTTTGAAAATGTTCTCATTTCATGCATGAAATGTGTGCGCTCTGCAGACGCCATCGGTTTAATGCGCCTCTTCCCAAACCTGTGAGTATCTACTTATCTCCTGCATTCTCACTAAATCTTTCATTTACAGACACTGTAATGCCCTCTGACTGGGGATTGTATCTTACACAGGAAAGTTGTCATTATTGGTAATCTCTCTAGTGGATGGAAACGTACGCGTCCATACAATGCCTACAAGCATTTTTTTTTATTTGACTACTGTTTAATAAAAAAAAAAAAATACACTTTCTGTATACCTGGTATTGCTGAAACAAAATATCATTTTCAAGGTCTCTGCTGGCAGTCACTGGATAAGAAGCTTCATCATTTAGGTTCTGATCTAGAGATGAGCGAAGTTATCAAAAATTCGATTTGGGTGCTTCATCAAATTTCACAAAGAAATTTGATTCATTACGAATTACTTTGTCACGAAGAGCATTCCACTGTATGTAGTGGACTCAATGATGGGGAACGATCTCCCCCTCCCTCCTCGATCCTCCCCTGTCGTTGAACCCCTCAGATGATGTGCTCATTGCTGATCGAGGCATCCAACATTAACATTGAGGCCTTTCAGGGGTTAATCAGTGGTAAAAAAAAAAAAAAAAACATATTCACCTCATCCATTTTCTCGCGGAAAAGCCAGAGTGGCCATCTTGATTGAAGAAACTGTACAAAATCTTGCGTGCAGTGACATCACTACATCATCATACTGGCCAGGCACGGTGACATCTTCACTGATGACATCACACGTCACCATGTTTCTTTAATCAAGATGGTTGTGACGGCCTCTCCGCGAGCAAATGAATGAGTTGAGTATGTTTTCTTTTCACCACCACTTCAGGAAAAATTGATTTGTTGTCATGAAGCGCAAGGAAATTTGGCTTTGTGGCGAATCAGATTTTTCCTGAAATTTGGATTGGAGTCAATTTGTTTCACTTTGATTCGCTCAACACAATTCAGATTCTATGTTGGCCATCCTGATATTTCTGATGACAAGTATAACTATCCTCATTCTCCATTCCACAGCATTAGATTCTGTTCAGTTTTGCTGATCACCAAGGGTGCCAGTAATTTTGCTTGACATGCTGTCCTTGCTATCCAAAACACTAAAAACCTCACATTTGTGTTCTTGTCTGATCTGAATATTTTGGGGGTTGCACATGGACCTATTCTTTTCTATGGGTCCACAATGGTAACATCCAGGTATCGATTTAGTCATATATTTCTAATAGGAGTAACAAAGGAACAGCACAATGCAAGGAAAATACATGGAAAATACAAGTATCTAATAAAACAGGAGAGGTGAAGGTCCCCTTTAAAATGAAGGTAATGCTCAGATGATCCTAGGATAAATAAAGCTTTTTACCTTTTATTCTCATGAGTACCTTAAAGGGGTTGTCTCATCTCAGACAATGGGGGAATATCACTAGGATATGCCCCCATTGTCTTATAGGTGCGGGTCCCACATCTATATCAGAGCCCCACAAAATGGTGGCTGGAGGACGCCGATCTGTCCACCACCAAGCGCTCTCCCCATAGAAATGAACAGGAGCGCACCTTGGATGACCGGCCAACGTTCCCATTCACTTCTGTAGGCCTGATGGAAATAGCCGAGCCAGCGCTCTGCTATTTTCGGCGGCCCCATAGAAAATGACTGGAAGGTGGCTGTGCATTCTCAGCGCGACCTTCACCACTTTCGGGGCTCCGTTCTCGATAGGTGGGACCCGCACCTATAAGACAATAGGGGAATATCCTAACGCTATGCCCCCATCTTCTGTGATGAGACAACCCCTTTAATATATACAAAAATGCTAAATCCTAAAAAGCAGCATTAAAATAATCAAACATTTTTATTTTTTGGTTCTAAAACATGAATGGAAACATTAAAACTATTTTAACCAAAAAGCAGAAAGCAAAAGAACTCAAGCGAGTGTGTATATTTCTTCAGAGAGATTCATCTGACAGACAAGGGCTGCATCCATCTAGCTGAGCCTGAAGCAGGTAGCATGCAATTTCCATATTCTGTCTAAACAACAAGCGCTAATACAATAAATGAATAAATGACATTGCGTTTCCTTCTTGAGCTATGACACAAATTAGCACGTGTGCAGACATTCTTATTGAGTAATTCCTCCAAACCAGACATTTGTTTTCTGAAAGACTGTAAAAGCTGAGCTCCTGTTTTCAGCTACATATATCATTACCTAAGGATAATAATGATAGATGCTAATGGTGATCGGGCTATGGAAGGTGTAACTGTCATTTCAGTTTTTATTATAGTGTAGGAACAGGGATGTTTATATACTTTATTAGGAAAGAAAACATTTCTTTTTATTAGAAAATTTCCTTAGCAAAGCATATAACACTATGGCCGACAATGAAACAAATATATCAGCTCTGGGCCCTTCACAAAAAAATTGACTATATCACAGAAGGGAAGGCATACATTAACTAAAACATAGCTTTTAATAAATATATAATAAAAAAGCTCACAAATGAAAATACCAATATAAATAAATAAATAAATAAATATCCACATGGCTCTTACCAGTCAGATGTACTGGATGACGTATATCTCAGTTATTTCATTCAAAAGCTGGTAAGATGTGGTTTAAATTTCCTTTTTCAAGTTCTCTAAAGGTGCTTGCTAGGAGCAGGTGTTCACTGTTTAGACAGGTATAGACAGGGATCTAAATAAATCACCCTTCAATCACCCTACCTACAGATATGGAGGGGGCTATAAAACCCTGCCTATAAATTACAGAGCACCCGCCCCGATAGGGACGACCCAATCAGGAACCTTTCCCTACGGTGGCCTTATCCCTTAAATGACCCTAGGTGTCTGATCACTACATGGCATGTTTCAACCCAATAAAGGGCATCCTCAGGGGATAAAAGAATCACAGTGTAGGTCAAAGTAAAATAAATGGAAAAGAAAAAGAAAAGATACAAGATAAAAATATACCTCAAAGAATGCTATTTCAATAACGAGGTAAATACACAAAGAGCTCGCAGTGGCCAGTCCTGTGCTCAAACTAAATGGGAAGTGTCCCATACATACACTAGAGTTTTTGCAGCGTGGTAGCACTGAGCCATGTGCTTATATTAGCCGCTGGCAGCGTCCCTGTACGTCGGACCGCCCATCGCCGGCGGCAGGTGGAACGCACGTGGAGCGCATGCCTGACCCGCTTCCGGGTCACGTGTACTTGGGTTCCGGTCACGTGAGCGGAAGATGCCGATATGCACAGAGTGCAGAGAGGGTAGTGGCGTCTAGTGTTGCATAGCAACCCCTCTGTCTCATGTGCGGTAATTCAAATTTAAAAGATTACCACATAAACAATATGATAATGAAAAAGGATTTATCAAGGCTGAGGTTTCAACCTGCGGGCCGGGTCTCAATACAATTTCATAAAAAATACACCAGTTCTTAAAATGCCTAGCTAAAGGTCCTATTCTAGGCAGAGCCTAAGTCTCGTTTAGAAACACAGTCTATTATTTACATTGTTCACAAAAGGTCCCTATTTCTGAGAGACTAACTTGGAAAAGTATAAAAGATGACAGATGTATGCTAGATAGGAGAATACATCCAAGCCTGACTGTAACTCTCAAATGAAGCAGGCATAATTTTGATTCTCACTAAGGCCATTGGGATACAAAGTTTTAAGATAAAAGATCCATCGTGCCTCCTGTTGCAGGATTTTTCTATCCCAATCTCCTCTCCTGCTGGACTGTTTAATTAGTTCAATACCTATGAAGTTAAGGCCTTCAAGTTTTCCCCCATGTTCATAATTTATGTGCCTCGCTACCGGGGTATCCTTTTCCTTTTAATATCATTTATGTGTTCGCCTACTCGTCTACGCAGCTCCCTGTCTGTTTTGCCTACGTACTCTTTGAGGCAGTGACACGTCAATTTATACACTGCTCCTCTGGACCTGCAATTAATGAATTCTCTAATAGAGTACTGCTTTTGTGTTACATTACTCTTAAAGATCTTGCAATTCTTGATATATTTGCAGGCCACACAGCCACTACATTTGTAGCATCCAGTAATTGGTTGATGTAACCACGTTTTAGGTACCCCTGGGGCTACGACAATGCGGTCCTTGATGCTCTTACCCCTTCTGTATGTTATACCTGGGTATACACTGGTCACCTTACAAATGTCTTCATCCATCCGCAAGATGTCCCAGTGTTTATTTATCACCTTTCTAACACTCAGGGGCAGACTGGGAACTTAAAGTGGCCCTGGAAAAAATACTAAAAGTGGCCCTGTTTTGTAGTCAAGTCCAAATTGATGGAAGGAAGGGCCAAGAATATCATATTGTGGCACATTATAGCACCCTAACAGAGCCAAAAACCACAATCCATCACAAAATACTGCCAGCAGAACAAAATACATCCCCAAAAACTTCCATTAGCCAGCCATGAGGAAGGCCCAGGTGGCCCCCGGGCATCGGCTCACCGGGAGATTTCCCTGTAAGGTCTATGGCCAATCCACCACTGCTAACACTGGCTGCACCTTCATCGAAGGTGCTAATAAGACGAATCAGGTTGATATCTTTTTTGTTGGAATTGGTTTCAGACTTTGTCACTAACAGGGATGTCCTGTCCTTGCTTACTGCATTCTTAAAGGCGGGTGTTAGTGTCTTTTGTGGGTATCCCCGATCTAGAAATCTCTCCTTTAAGTCATGCGCCTGTCTAAGGAAGTCATCTTTCTGGGAACAGTTTCTCCTTAGGCGGATGTATTGACCCCTCGGAATTCCTCTTTTTAGTGAATAGGGGTGACTGCTTTCCCAACGCAGTAAAGAATTCGTTGAGGTTGGCTTCCTATAAATTGACGTGTCCAACGTTCCGTCTGTATTTTTAATTATACGGACATCTAAGAAGGGTAAATCACAAGGGTGACACTGAAAGGTAAATCTGAGTCCAATTTCATTGTCATTAGGACCTATTACCCAGGTGGAGAAAGAGTCTTTAGTATCATTCCATACAACAAAAATATCGTCAATGAAGCGTAGCCACAAATTAATGTGGCCTGCCTCAATCGACGAATTATCACCAAAGACACAGGTAGCCTCCCACCAGCCCAGGAACAAGTTGGCATACGATGGGGCACACGAACTCCCCATCGCCGTGCCCCTGAGTTGGTGGAAGAACCTGTCATTGAAGAGGAAGTAATTTTTAGTTAGGGAAAATTCAAGTAGGCGAAGCACAAACAGATTATGTTTTTGGTATTGCTGTCCTCTAGTAGATAAGAAATACTCAACAGCCCCAGATTGTGATGGATAGAGGAGTATAAGACTTCAACGTCTATCCTTGCCAGGAGTGAGTTTTTGTCAAGATGAATCCCATCAAGTTGTTTAAGTAAATCCCCTGTGTCTCGGAGATGTGATGGTAAGGAGGTCACAAATGGGGCCAGAACCTGGTCCACATAGATCCCAACGTTCTGGATAAGACTTCCCACACCCGAGACAATGGGTCTACCTTTAAGGGGGGTGACCCCCTTATGTATCTTTGGTAGACAATAGAAGGTTGCCACTTGAGGGAAAGCAGGTAACAAAAATTCGTACTCATCTTGATTTATCAGTTTTTCTATTTTATCTTCTTCGAGTATATTCCTAAGTTCCTGTTTGTATTTATCAGTGAATCCCCTGGAAGAAATGCATAGCAGTCCCTATCAGGGGCCCCCGCCGATCAGCTGTTTGAGAAGGCAGCGGCGCTGCAGGAGCGCCGCGGCCTTCTCTGTGTTTACCGCAGGCCCAGTGACGTCACGACTAGTATCACTGGCCTGGGCGGGGCTAAGCTCTGTTCACATGAAAGGAGCTTAGCCGCGCCCAGGCCAGTGACAGTAGTCGTGACGTCACTGGGCCTGCGGTAAACACAGAGAAGGCCGCGGCGCTCCTGCAGCGCTGCTGCCTTCTCAAACAGCTGATCGGCGGGGGCCCCGGGTGTCGGACCCCCGCCGATCAGATGCTGATGATCTATCCAGAGGATAGATCATCAGTTTTTAAAAACTGCAGAACCCCTTTAACTTTCTCTACATGATAAATGCCACTTACTGATGTGAGACAACCCCTTTAAGAGTACCCCCAGATCAAATCTGTTCAAAAGTGACGCTGTGGATTTACATCTGCTGTTCAGGCCGTCTTGAGCATAAGCCAGTGTTCCCAGGTGGGTTGGAGGTGTTTCCTGGGGCAGGGCGTACATGCTCTAAATTTACTATTTACTGACTATAAAGTTGGTAAGTGTGTATATGGAAAGTTTTAGTTCTTTTCTTTTCATAGGTGATAGAAAAAATAAAAGGTCAGCTCTTCCCCATACATCTCATTTATTCCATATTTAAGCTGTGCACATTATCTAGTAAAAGGTTATCCTATTAGAAATCTACAAGTCTAGGGTTTCTGAGAATTAATCTGATCCTCAGTATGACTGAAAGCGAGCTAAAACTGAATAGAGTCAACCTCAATTTGCCGCATACACTGTATACTGTATGAAAGGTCAGCATTTTCTGTCTGAGCTGTAACACCGTAAGCTTTATACTTATATATTAGTTAAATTTCAGAAGGAATTGAGGTAAGAATGTAAGGCTGAAAAGGTCTCGTCTTCCACCTGCAGAATCGCTCAGGACACATACTACCTATCACATTAGCCTCCAGAGTCAGCGTAGGAATGGTTAAATATGACACTATTAAAAGGTTTCTGTCACCAGAAAATAGCCCATATAAGTGGCTGTAATTTCCCATGTGCCCATGACAGGTGACACCATATATGTAACTAAAAATCCCCCTACTGCAGCCGTTATCTCAAAAAAGTGATTTTTATAATATGTAAATGAGCGTTCGCTAGGTGCAGGGGGCGGTAACCCTGCACCTAGTATCGTCTTTAGCCCACCTCTAACCACGCCTTCCTTCTTCAGATTGACAGGGCCAGGCAGCTTCTTCTCTCCGCTGCCGGCCCTGTCCGTAGCTGAAATCCCGCACATGCTCCGTGCGCTTTACATTCGGTTTGCCAGTACTCGGCAGGCATCGGCAGTCACTGCGCCTGCGCCGAATGTAAAGCGCACGGCGCAGGCGCGGGATTTTAGCTACGGACAGAGCCGGCAGCGGAGAGAAGAAGCTGCCTGGCCCTGTCAATCTGAAGAAGGAAGGCGTGGTTAGAGGTGGGCTAAAGACGATACTAGGTGCAGGGTTACCGCCCCCTGCACCTAGCGAACGCTCATTTACATATTATAAAAATCACTTTTTTTAGATAACGGCTGCAGTAGGGGGATTTTTAGTTACATATATGGTGTCACCTGTCATGGGCACATGGGAAATTACAGCCACTTATATGGGCTATTTTCTGGTGACAGAAACCCTTTAAATTCACACGTGATGGGGAATTGACCAACAGCTTTGCACCAATGTTTTAACTTTGCAAATTGCGCAGAAAACATTGCAATGTATTGCTAAACAGAAAGAAAGCTGCAAATTGTGGTAAAAACAATATTTCAACAATCTCAGTAATTGCTTAAAAAAAAACAACAACTTTTTTTGCTGTGCTCAACAGCTGAAAAAAATGAGCGTGGATTACCTGGATGGCCTTGGGGCTCATTCGCACGACCTTATGAATGGTTTCACATCCGTTCCGCAACGGAACGGGTGCAGACCCATTTATTTCAATGAAAAAAAGATAGAGCACAATGCTTGTCATTATTGTTATTCTTGTCAGCAATTGTGGACAAGAATAGGAATTTTCTATAATAGGTCCGCATATTGCTGAACGCACACGGGCTGGTATCCATAAAATATGTATGCCTTTAAAGTGGTTTAAAGGGCTATCATCAGGATAGGTTATCAATATGAGATCGGCCAGCGTCCAACACCTCACACCCCGCCGATCAGCTGTTTGAAGAGGAGGCTGAGCTTCATATCCTGACTATAGGTCATCAATATGAACGACAGGACAACTCCTTTAAATAAATTTGGTGCAGTTCACTTTAACAAACATTTTTTTAGGCTGGTATATTAAATGGCATTCTTAAAGAGATAGTTCCGTCTCAGAATAAACCCCACCCCCTCATGCCTGGATTTGGCAAACATAGTTAGGACTATAAAAACGGCCGAGTAGGTTGTGCTATACTGTTTCTGTTGCTCTCATACAAGTGAATAAGTGTTATGGAAGAAGCATAGCATAGCCAGAGGTGGGCAACCTGCGGCCTTCCAGCTTTTGTGAAACTACAACCCCCAGCATGCATACTTGCTCTGCTCAGAACTCTTATAGAAATAAATGGAGCATGCTGGGAATTGTAGATTCACAACAGGTGGAGTGCCACAGGTTGTCCACTCTTGGACCATAGGTTGCTCAACTGCCACCCATAGCAGATGTTTGTGATGTCATAGCAGCTCACTTGCCTGACCCTCACATACGATGTCACAGCAGCTCACCTGACTGAAACCCACTTGTGATGTCAGCTGAGGTTACCTGACAAACACTTGTGATGTCACTGAGGCTTATCTGTCTGAAGTTCACTAGTTATGTCATAGGGGGTTACCTGAAAAACACTTGTGATGTCATAGAAATATCTCTGAAACTCAAATACTCTTGTGATATCACACTAGCTTACCTAGAGGCAGACAACAAAAGTCCCTGTGGGGTTCTCCTAAGATTTAAAATTTCCTCTATAAGCAGCAAAAGGGAACAGTGATCGGTTGAGTCTGACAGGTGGGACCCCCAGCAATCACAAGAATTGGGTCCTGTGTCCCTTTATTTATAAGTATGCACATTGCCCCTGTATTCATTCTCTGTAGCCAATAGCTGTCAATTTCCACAGTCTCATAGAGATGAATGGCCCGGGTAATGCACATGCTCTAGTCACACAGAGGACACCTGTTCTCGTGATCAGTATGGGTCCCAGCCATCAGACCCCCACCAATCACACACTTATAATCTATCCACAGTATTCAATTTCTAAACTCTTTTGCTTGTTTCTGTTAGTTCACCTAGATCTCTCAGATTTTTTTTACCAGAATGGATTAGGAAGTGACAAACTGGGCACTTGCACAGGGCTCCTGAGAATGAGAACACAGGGTGCATCTAAAGATCTAAAACAACCCTGCATTTTTTAGTGGTGTAGTAGTATAGTATGGGACTTGAATTGCGGTATTATGTGTGAACTATATTGTGTGAGCTCTCTATTTGGATGATACATATTATTTGCAGACTGTATGGCAGTATTATGTGTTTATGTCTGAGAGTATTATATTGACACCATATGATAGTATTATGTGGGCTGAAATTACTAGAAAGATCTTAAAGCTGCTATTAAAAGGGGTTTTCCAGACTTTTACTGTTGATGACCTATCCTCAGTATAAGACATCAATATCAGATCAACGGGGGTCCGACACCTGGTCCCCCACGCCGATCAGCTGTATAAGGAGACGGCCCGCGGAGGGAGCACTTGTCTCCCTCCTCTCTTCCTGTTCACCGCTATGGTGCCGTCTGCTCATACAGCTGATCAGCGGGGTTACCGGGTGTCAGACCCTTGCTGATCTGATATTGATAACCTATCCTGGGGATAGGTCATCAATAGTAAAAGTCTGGACAACCCCTTTAAACCATTTTGAGCCCCAAGTAACTTCCCAGTCAACCATTAGTTGGTTTTTACAACTCAAATAATGACTCATTTTAACGTGACAGTGCAAAAATACCCACACACTGTAATGACACAGGAGAGCAGTACATTATTCCAGTCTAAGAAAGCAGTAAACCGTCTGGAAACAGAAAGTAGAATACATGTGAAATATTTGATGGCTTCTCAGCAGCCGTACCTCCGTTGGCCACATTTCCTGTCACAGAGCGCTTATCATTAACAAAGGAAATCAATTTATCATGTTCACCCTTGTGCAGCCACTTGTCTCAGAAAGTTTTAGTCTTTTTTTTTTTCATTATTCCACAACACAGTCAAGACCTGACAATATAAAAGGTTAAAGTATGTTTCATGTGCCTTTTTAAATATAATATTGTATATTAGAATATATGCCGTTTCCCTGGGAGGATTCAATTAAATGACATCCCTTATTTTTTAACCTTTTGCTTAGGACAGAAGGTGTTTTTTGTGTCTCTGAAAGGTTATTAAAGCAGGAGCTTCGGCGATAATTTTGGCCAATCACAATAACTGTTGCACAGAACTGAATGGGAGGTCACATGAGAGACCAATCAGCTGTCAGCTTGGAGGGAAAGCTGATAAATTGTGTATTCTGAGGCTCGAGCTACAGCTAAAATTTTTGTAGCATTTTTTATTCATTTTAAAGAGACGCCACTATGAAAATGTCTTTCTGACATACATGCAGTCTATATGTGAATATTCTATGTTTTTTTATTTAATTTACAAAAAACGGGTGGATGGTTTTCTGGATATAATTTTATGAAGTCACTCCATGTATTTTACTTCTTGTTCTGGCTCTTGACCTCCTCTTATATTTGGACTTTTAACATAGCAGACATCTTCGCTTAAAGGGATGTTCCATTTTGTGAACTTATCCACTATCCACAGTAAAGGGGATAAGTATTCAATAGGTGGGGCCTCCACCAATCATGAGAACAGAGACCCCGTATCTTTGGAGCCCCCCTACCCCCCTGAAATGAGCAGAGAAGCCAGTTGGTCATGTGCACAGCCTCTCCTTTCATTTCCAGGGGATTACCGGAGATAGCCTAGTACAGTGCTAGGTACGTAAATCACCTGGAGATAAGAAGATGGTTGGGATATCTCTACCAAACACCATATGGTAGACTTTTGCCTTACTCATTAACACCTAAAAAACCTGACGCTGACCATACATATAAGATAATGGTGGACTTTGGGAATCTCGGCCAGCCATTGTTTGAATGATCATTTGTGATGGCAAGTTGCAACACTATTGTCTCCCAAAAATGTGATCTGTTGGGATGGATTTTTTGGCTGTGGTCAACTGAAAATATTCCCTAATTGAGGAGTGTAGTCCGTTATGTTGCTGCTGGGATCATTCATATGAACAATTCGACAGATGACTGATTGGCCATATTGTAGCCATCCAGATTTTATGTGTATGGACAGCTTTACAGTTCAAAATATCGTAACAGTGTCTGTGGAAAAGTGCTGGAAGGGGTGTATATTCTACTCAGAGTGCCCGGCTGGGTGAGATATACAGAAGCCAGAAAGCTATGTTGTTTCAGCAAAGCATAGTTTGCTGAGGTTATTTACAAATTCATGGGCTGAATTCTCATGGAGTGGCATGTAGTTTTGATAGTGGAATATGCCACTCCCTCCAAAATCCAGTACACTACTTTCCCCAGCCAGATGGGATCATTACTGGGGGACAAATAGAGGCCTCATAGCCTCAGTCAAGGTCTGAGCATGGTGGCTGTTTGACCGTGTGGCTGTGGAAAGCTAGATCCCCCTGACATGCTGAAGGCATAGGTGGGAGAGAAAAGTTCTCTATATAGTTAGTGCCCAGATGGGATGGTGTTTATTTGATGTTTTGTGATATGCTTTATGTTCTGTGACCTCACTAGGGGCATACATAGAAATCACTGGGCCCCATAGCAAGAATCTAAATTGGGCCCCCATGCCCCATTCATAGCCCCTTCCACTACCCATTCCTGGTCAGTATGTACAGCAGTGTACTGATATCTGAGGTATGAGGTATAATTTATACCTCGTACCCCACATATCAGTACACTGATATGTGCTGTATATACTATATAGCTTAACACATTGCATCTATTATACCTCATACCTCACATATCAGTACACTGCTAATATTAGAAAAAAAAGGTAATGGGGGGAGGGGGGTAAATGATGAGAGAGGAGGAGGACCTCCTCTTGCCACTCCATTCTAGTCTCAGTGGAGAGTTCATCCTGCAGTTCTTCTCCATTGTGGGGATTGAAGGACCTGTGATGATGCTCTCTGCAGTTCCTTTACTAGATGTACAGGACCTGTGAGGCTGAAGGTGATGTAGTCACAGGTCCTGGCAGATGCTCCTATCTAACCTAGGAACTACTCCATGCTCTGTGCAGTTCCTTTACTAGATGTGCAGGTCCTGTGATGACAACATCACAGGTCCTTTTAGCTTTCTCCTCTGATAAAAGGGATGCTATACTGGAGCTGGACAATAATGAGTGTAAATCGGGTGCGGGGCCTTTGGTTCACTGCGGGCCCCTTTTCCCCATGGGCCCCATATCAACTGGTCTGCCTCTATTGAAAGTATGCCACTGGGCTTCACTCAAATGATGGTTAACTTAGATGCCCTGTACTGTGTTGTGCTGGATGAAAAATAAAGCACCAATTGAACTTTTAACCCCTGAAGTCTGGGTGTCAGTGATTGCTGACCCCACCGCAAGTACACAAACCTGCAACAATATATATGTTCATGTAGTATCCCATATTGGGGCAGTATATACATAAATATCACATACACTAGTAGCTTCTGTATTCTATTATATTGATTTCTATCCCTCCAAACATTTGTTTTGTCACCCTAAGAACAGATTTCTGTGTAGGAAATGCACCTGTGTGGACAGGTTTGCCAAATCCTTCCAGGGCATTCAGTACTCAGCATCTACTGGCTAGTACTGCAGGCCCACATTCCTTATCTATGTACAGTTGCATAAGATCTGCTGTATACTATAGTACACCTTTTTCTGTAGTTTTCTCTTAGAAAAAGATCTGATAATTCTTTGGTTAGGGACTGCTTCCAACACCTTACTTTTTTTAGGAAATATGCTAAATACTAAAAAAAACAGTTCTCACAATATTTCATTGATCCCTTCCAATCATGAAACTTCTAAGATAATGTTTGGAAATTTTAAAGACAACCATGACTTTTCTCATCTATAAACTGGCCGAACTAAGACCCTAGAAAAAGGATACAAATTTGTAAGGACTTACCCAAGCATATGGAAGATGGGGGTCAGTGAAGGAACACGGGAGTTGGGCCTGGTGGTTACAGCACATGCAGTTTTCCCATTCTTCTATTTGGGAAGTTGAGAAAATCAAAGGATCAAAGTGATCAGGAAAGGATTTCCAGTCTGTGAAGAGGTCAGAGTAGTTTTCTGGACATGGGGCCATACTTCTTGAAGGTTTCCATCTTTTGTTCATAGACCTGTCTAAAGAAGCATAGTTCTGCTCTATATATTGTTCTGTTTCTTGTCTTTTCTTGACTGTCTCTTTGACAACTTTCTTTTCTTGGGATTTCGTTAGCCTCATACATGTTACTAATGCCTCGTCTTCCTCCTCTTCAATGTCCTGGGTAGGGGCTGTGAGTGGAACATTGTCAGCATGAATATGGGCATTACTATTGCAATAAAAAACAAAAACAGTTGACATTTTTTGTGACTGTTGCAAGGCTGCTTGCAGTTTGTTTCTTAAGGATTTGCAATGTTGCAATTGTGCAATTTTGTTGTTATGGTGGTCCTGTAATTTTGAGTTCCCTGCTAGAGCCAAGTGTCAGCCTCAAGAAATTTTATAATGTGACTTGTGCCTCAAGCCTGGCAAAACATGTCTTAAATTTTGACACAAATCATCACTCTTGCTAGTTTTCAAAAAAGTGGGTGGCCTTAGTGAGAAGGGGACTGGACCTCCTTTTACGGCACATGGACTGACAGAAGATGATCTACATATTGTCATGTCCAGGCCATCAGGTATGCTGCTCAGCAGGCAGCGCCGCCGGCGTCCAGCTGCCAGAATGATGGGGCCAAGCTTACTAGTGCAGGAGCACCAGCTAACACTGAAACTGACATGTCCAGCATGCTGACGTTATCAGTTATGTAACTCCGGACATGTCACATGACCAGGAAGTGAAGCATATCTGCTGCCCACAGTTTGTAGCTTGTGGTTGGTGTCTTCTCCTAGGATAGGTCTTTTTCTCCTCACTAGGATTCTTTGACTTATCCTGACTCTCCTGATTTTCTGACCCTGCTTGAACCTTGACCTCTGATTCTTGGCTGACAATTTGGACCCTGATGTGCTTTCCTGGTTCTGACTTCTGCCTTGATATTGTTTCTGATTTTGGTTTGCTGATTTACGCTGATTGCTTTTCTGGTTTTGACTTCTGCATTTAGTTTTGGCTCCGTTTTATTGGTTCTCATTTGGCTTATATTTGTCTCTCCTGTTTGACCTGGCTAGTTTGTTCCGCTTGTATTATACTTTAGTTGTCAATCTGTCACTAGGTTCTTTCTTCCTTGTAGGCCCCCTGCACTTGTCTAGGAAGGGACTGTCGACCAGTTGTGTGCTACTACATACTGCGGATCATGCAAGTAGGTAGGGATAGTGGGACGGGTAGTTCAGGATTCACTGCTCCCTACTGTGACACATATATTAAGAAGCACAATACTCAAGCACTCTTATGCTCTCCCTTGCCCTGCACTGCATCAGGGCAAGGGCTGTGTGTTTCCTACACTGCTAGGCGGAGGCTTCCCTCCCTTGTACAGTTTTAGAATGAGCCTTGTACAGGTAGAAATATCCGCTGAGTGGTTTTCCCTCAGGTTTCTTCCTGCATGGATCAGTTTGATTGATAGGTTTCTCCATATAAGCAAATAAAAATGTCTCAAACTCCCCAACAATGCTACTATTTTTGCACATTGCTTCATCAGTAGAGCTTTAATCACAAGCTACATACACTTTTCCAAACTGTCTTAGATGTTATCAAAAATGTTATGATAAGAGGCCTTAGACATGTCTATAGCTTCTTAAAGCCACTGACTAAAGTAATAAAAAGGTAGAGGCTAGATCAGGAGATGTATGTGCTGAGGTCCTTACTTTGCAGGAGAGCATGTCTCACATCATCATTGGCCTTTTTATTTCGGACTATTTTCTGCAATCTTTTCAGTGTCCCCATTGACTCTGATTTGCTGTCATCCATGTCCTGCTAAGAAACAATATACGGTTAGTTCATGAGTCATAGTTAATATCAATGTACAGCAATCTTTACACCGAACCTCTGTTTTTTTTGTGTCACCTTTACTAAACCTTGGCATTTCACACCTATTAATCCTTCTGGAGTATAGGAAGTATACCACCCATTGCACAGCTGTGGAGCTTTTTGCAGTCGCTATAGGTGTATCTCCATCTCAGACATTTTTGACATATCCACATGACACATCAAATGTCTGCATGATGTGTCTGCTTGATTGAAGACACCACGCAAAATCTTGCTTGGTGACGTGTTGATGTCATCATGCTGGTCGGGCAGAGTGACGTCACCCCGCACAAGATTTCCTGTGGTATCTTCAATCAAGATGGCCACAACGGCCTCTTCGCGCACAAATGGATGAGGTGAGTATGTTTTTTTTTTTGTTTTACCACCATTTCAGGTAAAATTGATTTGTTACCACAGCATGTCGCAGTGCGACACCATTGATTATCATTATAAAAAATGTTGCGTGACACATGTCGCAGTGTAGTTGTACCCTTTTTGTCATGTGACACATGTTGCCATGTGTGGCCCTAGCCTAAGTCTCTCAAAAATGTGGTAGGAGCCAGAAACTACAACCCATTTCACATGAAACAAGGTTATCTTTCCTGCCACTGCTGGGGGCAGTTTATATTTTTAGGTCAGGCATGTCTGATAATTGCTTGCTTTTCATGAGGCGACCATATAGCTTGAAATAGACTCTTAACAGTGGAAACGTCTCTATGCTGGGTGAATAAACACCAACTTTGCAATACCTAAGGAGTGTTGTAGTTTTTTACTTATTTTTGCTACCGTATGTTTGACAGGACGCCATTTCAGAAGAAGCGAACATCAGCAGAGGACCACGGCACCAGTGCAGCGGGAATGGCATGACCTTCAAGTGATAACTATAAGGGTAGGGCCACATATGGTGTAAATTCTACTTTGTATGGAAAATCTGCAAGGATTCCAGTAGCAGCAGAATGGATACGATCAGGGGCGGATTGGCCATAGACCCTACAAGGAAATTTCCAGGTGGGCCGATGCCCAGGTGGCAACGCAAGCCCTCTTGATGACCTCAGGCCAGCTACATAATGATCTGATGCTCAACAGCTGCAGGTGCTTTCCTGAACTCGGTACTGCAGCCCCACCTACTTCGGTTGCCCCTGCCTACTTGTTTTGGTTCGTCTTCTATAAATTTGGACCCACCTACAATGTGGGGCCACTGGCCACTTTAAATTCCCGATCCACCCCTGGATGAGATTTTACAGAAATATCTTCCGCACACTGCAGACATTTTGCTCAACAGACTACACATAATGTGACTAGAAGTGCAGACTTTAAAACTGCACTATATCAGTTTATGCTGCAGATTTCCGCATCACATTTTCTGCAGTAACACACGTGGCTATACAGTATACTGATACTGTGTCTTGTTCTTTACTTTTCAGAGTTAGGGCCCATTCAGATGGCTGTATGGGGCCGCAAAAGATGCGGAAAGCGCACCGTTTAGAAATTGATCTGCATGTCAATTGTTTGTGTGATTCCGCACTTTATATATTGGTTTTTCCTTAGGCTTCCTAATGGGGTTGTTTTAAAAAACAGAAAATCTGCCACAAAAAAACATAACACCATAAAAAACGCTATAAATAAGGGCTTATGCACATAAACGTTTTTCCCCGTTTTTTTCCCCCAGAACCATTCACTTCAATGAGGTTGCAAAAAAAAAAAATGGAAAAGACTCAGTGTGCATTCTGTGTCCGTATTTCCATTCCGCAAAAGAATAGAACATGTCCTATTATTGTCCACATTATGGACAAGGATAGGACTGTTCTATTAGGGGCCGGCCCTTTCATTTCGCAAAATGCGGAATGCACACAGCCGTTATCCGTGTTTTGCAGATCCGCAATTTAGCGGATCGCAAAACACCCAACAGTTGTGTGGATGAGCCCTAATGCTGATTTATGTAAGTTTTTTTTGTTGGTTTTTATATGGTTTTCATGTGGATTTTCTGCATACACATATGCAACATGTGCAGGTAGCCCTAGGTTGTTCCCACACTATGTCTTGGGCATTTTTTACAAGCATTTTTTGGGTGGCATATTCTGGTAACAACTTTTTTTTAACCTTTTTTAACCTATAAAGAAGGCTGTAGGAAAATGTAGAAAAAAACGCCAAATTCAGAGCATGCTAAGACTTCAAAAAACCAAGGGAGCAACAATATAACAATGTGTTAAAACGCCACTAGAAAAAAAGCTGTGTTTGTAGGGTGTTTTATTTTTTCATACTGGCCAACATGTAACATCTGGCCTTGTCCTTTTTTAATTGAAAAAGGGTGGTGTTTTTGTAAAAAAGATTAGTGTGAAACCACCCATGGGAAGGATTCACACATGCCATTTTGATGCCGTTTTTGAAGTGTGGGTGTAATGTGGTGAACACCTTGCTTAGGGGAAGTATCACATCCTTACTACTTACAAAAACACTAAGGCACACATAATACAGTACAAACATAAATAAAATGCATGGCTAAGAAACTAAAATGTTATATGTTAAACTGGTTGTCCCATGAAAAAAAATTCTACAGTTTTCAAACCTGCACCTGGATCTGAATACTTTTGTAATTACATGTAATTAAAAATGTAGCATAGCTTCTGAGTTATTCAATAAAATATATCTGTATAGTGCCTCCTGCTGTATCTTTTCTTATTTCTTTGACCGACTCACCAAGAAGGCCGCACATGCTCAGTCTCATCCTTCAACTGCCTCCTGAGCAGGGAGAGCTGAGACACGCCCCCTGAGCTGTGATAGGGAGAGCTGAGAAACACCTCCTGAGCTGCAGCAGAAAAGACACTCCCCTTGAGCTGACAAGTTGAAATAAATCTAGCAGAACAATGAATGTGGAGATCTCTGGATCCATGTGAGGTACAGGATTAGTTTTACTCTCTCTGGAAATGAATCTCTTCGTCTCTAGCTTGACTGCTTTTATTTGTCTTTTACATATTCTATTTTTTTCCTTATAGTTTTTCAATGCTTCCTCGGTACCTTCCTGTTTTAGTAATTTAAATGTTTTCTTTTTGTCATTTATTGCTTCCTTTACACTTGTATTTATCCACATTGCACTGCACATTGCACTTCGCACTGCCTGATGTAAAGAGTGTGGCAACGGCGGAGGCGGCATAGGAGACCAGAGTGATGGTGAGCAGGTAAATATAAATCTTCTATTTCAGGGAGCGGGTTGCAGGCACTTACTTAAAAATCAATATTACCGAAAAACCCCATTTAACATTAATCCTATTCCCTGTCAAGAACTGTTGTAACCGTCGGCTTCTTGTCCCAAGTGGGTCAAGTAAAAATTTCCTTGTTAAGTTCTACTGTGTCTGCCTGATTCCATGCATGTCATTCAAGACCAAAAACATCCTCTTTATAAGGTCCGACCGCCTTACAATTAGGGTCTTTTTTTATTACCTATTGTGCCCTAAAAGGTCTTTTCAGGGTGTTGTCCTCAGTTCTAATGCACATGACCATATTTTTTTTCCAAAATCAATCCACATTTTTTGCAGATTGGATGTGGACAGCACACCATGTGCTGCCCCCATATGTATGTCCATATGTCCGTCCTGCATAAAAACATTTTGCGGTCCAGAATAGGCATTTTGATAATGGGGCACATGGAAATTGTGGGTGCACAGAACTGGTATTTTGCGTATTCATGATTTGTGGACCACAAAATACTTGAGCATCATCAGTTGCACATCATACATGCACTATATCTGTCAAGGTTGGGGTACACAGGAAAGGGAGATGTGATCCCTGAGCTCTCCCCAACCCCTGTCCCTGCCTAATTGCCTCCGTGTCCTAGGCGACACGGCGACAACCACGAGGACTGCAATTACTCTAGACTAAGGTGCAGGGAAAAGGGAAAACAAACAGAGACGAACAAAACACAGAAGAATCGTCAGCTAGCCGTGTCAGAAAACCAGAGATAACGTCAGTACAAAATCAGAAGACGGTAGAGTAGTCAGGTACGAGGCAAGGGTCAAATAAGCAGTAGAATACACACGATACAACGCACAAGCAGGAATAGCAAGGATTTGCAAAAACCGGCAAGGAGCAGAGAGGAAGGTAGGTATTTATGCAGGAAGATATCCCACCCCCAGGTTCTGAATGGACCAGATTCAGAGAAGCCACTCAGCCCAGCACCTGAGTATTAACCCTAAGTAGACAAACCAAACCTGAAGATGGGTGTTGGCTCCAAAACAACCCACAGTGTGAACATGGTTAAAGGCAAGGCGTAGGCACTAAACAGAAACACACAAAAACTCAGAATACCAAGCAAAACATAGAACCTATGTTCTCCGGTGACCAGACCTGACAGTACCCCCCCCCTCCACGAGGGGCCTCCGGACCCTTAGACCCTAAGGATGGTTTAGACGGATAGTCCCGATGAAAATATTTAACCAATCGTGGAACATGAACATCCCTAGCAGGGACCCAAGATCTATCCTCAGGACCGAAACCCTTCCAATGAATGAGGTATTGAAGAGAGTTCCTGACCAGTCTGGAATCGACAATCCTCTCTACCTAATACTCGAGATCACCCTCCACCACTGATGGCGAGGGAGGGTCAGGGAGGGGTACCACAGGATCCACATAGCGTTTCAACAGACTCTTGTGAAACGTATTGTGAACCCGCCAATCAGAGGGCAACGCCACCTTGAACGATACAGGATTAATAACATGAGTTACGGTAAATGGACCAATGAACCTAGGAGCCAATTTCAGAGACGGAACTTTCAACTTAAGGTTCTTAGTAGACAATAGGACCTTGTCACCCACAACAAAAGTTTCTGAGACAGTACGCCTACTTCTGGATGAATGGACCATTAAACTTTGTGCTCTTTTCAAGTTCTGCTGAACTTGCGACCACACTGTGCACAGTTGGTTAGTTATGGACTCAGCACGAGGGGTATCCGAAACTGACGATGACGAGAAGGAAAACCTGGGATGGAATCCATAATTACAGAAGAAAGGAGATGTGAGTGTGGATGAACTAGTGTGATTGTTGATGGCAAACTCTGCTAACGGAAGATACGAGACCCACAGATGTTGACAGTCAGAAACAAAAAGACGAAGGTACTGTATGAGCTCTTTATTCATCCTCTCCGTCTGCCCGTTAGTTTCGGGATGGAAGGCAGAGGAAATGGACAATTTTACCTCAAGCTTAGAACAGAAAGCTCGCCAAAACTTAGCCACAAATTGTACCCCCCTGTCAGACGCAACCTCATCAGGAATACCGTGGAGACGCACAATATGTTGAATAAATAGATCTGCCAACTCCTCTGCTGATGGCAGTTTTTTTAGCGGAACAAAATGGCCCATCTTAGAGAAACGATCCACCACCACCCATATAACAGAAAACCCCAAGAGAAAGTGGCAGATCGGTAACAAAATCCATAGACACGTTAGACCAAGGCCTGTCTGGCACTGGGAGCGGGAGAAGAGGTCCCTCAGGACGTCTCCTGGGGACCTTTCCTCGCGCACAGACCTGACAATATCCTAATATCTCATTATTTTTTCTTACCATATCATTGGTGTTTCCAGTTGAAACCGGAGTATGGGATGAATTCCATTGTTCGTATGGAGGAATCTGCCAAGAATTACAGATTTGATCATTTAAGCCATAGTATATTGTGTGGTAAATTAATTAGTAATCAAACCTTTACCCCCCTTCCCCCGATAATCAATAAAGGACTTCAAATTAATACAATATAACATGCAAACAATGAACTGCCAATAATCCATCAAACACTTTTTGCATGCAGGAAGTGCCTATATTTTGATCCTCAACCTCTTGCCATGCTAAAACAAAATTCCTTTCTCACTAGAAGTGATGTGTTTGCCACATAATACGTAGGTAGAATAGATACAATCTGTCTTGTGTAATTGGCAGGAAAGACCTTGATTTTCGAATATGCTGAGAATTCCTTCTGAGAGAGGGGACGACAGAGCAGCAGGTTGTCCGGGCGGAAGTTTTCCTTCCCCACAATCACCTGCTCGTCAGCAGAGGAGAGTGCTGCTGTTACATGCAGCAATCTTCTCCACAGTATGGGGAAGAGCGATCGCTAATGCCGTTGCTCTTCCCCATACTGACTTGTTGCTTGCTGGCAGCAGATCGTGTTATATCGTGATAATTTTTGCTCGTGCAAAAACGATCGAATTACCCGATGAAAGGGTGTTTCGCTTGTTCATTGGCTAATCGGCGGTACATTTACACTGCCAGCTAGTCACTAACGAGCGTTCTTATGAATGCTTGTTAGCAATTATCTTTACTATTTGTGGCCCGTGTAAAGGACACTTAAGTTGCTTCATTCATAGAATGGAAAGAGAGCACATCCCCCGCCTCGGCAGAGACCACTCATTGTGAGGTTTGCTCAGTGAAGTAACAGTGGTGATTGTAATAAAGTAGTTTCATTATTCATTTCACTTTAACCCCTTCTTGATACAACCGATTTCATTCTTTATTATTATTTTTTTGCCTTTTTTTAATTTTTTTCGGGCTTTCAATAGTCATACCTTCATTTTTCCATCAGCAAAGCAGTATGGGGGCCTATTTTTGTTGTGGGGTGGAACAGAAAAAAAAACCCCTCAGTGCCACCAATGGTTTTTGGGTTTTGTTTTTAATGTGTTTGTGGTGAAAATTACATGTATTTTTATTGTTTTTAGCATGTTTTATCATATTTTTTAAATGGTATGTGGATGGAGCTGTGTGAGGTCTTGATTTTGGCGGGGAGAGCTGTGGTCTTACTTGGTTTATACCATTTTGGGATAAATATGATTTCACTAGGCTCCTGACTGCCAAGATTGTTTTGTGGGGGGAGGGCAATTGGACAAGAAGGTTACCTCCCTCCCTCTGTGTAATCGTTCAGACTGGCGTGTGAAGGGTTAAATGGTCGGCATTGGAGTCTTTTCCCACTGCTTTTGCAGTATACTGTAGTGTACATTGGGGTTATTTATCACAATTATTCCCCAATCGATTCCTCAGGCATATTGCGCATAATGGAATATGTTGCCTGTAGGCGCCCACGTTTAAAAAAAAAACAAAAAAACAACTTATACAGCGTGATAAAGAATACTATAGCAGACTGCGCTATTCCATACAGCTTTAAAAAGTTAAAATGCCATGTGTCAGTGAGTCTAATAGAGGCTATAAGGACACTTGAGTGAATTGGAAGCCTTTGGGTACGTCTGATGTATGTATGCACAGGGAGTTTTCCTGGCCTATACGGTGAAAAAAACCCTGGAAACGCAATGTGAATTCAGTTTTATTTGTGAAGTTCATTCCTGTTACAGTAATACTGCAGATCTAAAGCATAAGACAAACAGTAGAGATAAAGATCTACAGATAACCAGCTCTTCCGTTTATATGTTCTAACTTTATCTATAAAAATAGCTAAAATAGAACATCCCTATCATTTTATTGTTACTTTCTTTTAACCCCTTCATGACCACAGCAAAATTTCACCTTTTTTGAATTCTGCATTCTGAAGCCGATTTTTTGTTGTTGTTGTTTCTTAGTCTACCCTAAAATGTTTTCTCTCTTTTTATTAGGGCACCAATGATTTTCTTATTATATAAAATTTGAATGGTTATTGTACATTGCATAAGGTATGACATCTTTACAGCGCCAAAAACCTTGTACATGGATGATAAACATTCAAGTACAGAAAACAGTAAATAGGGACGGGGCAGAACAGGCAAAAACTGGACAGGAAGCCTGAGAACCTCAACAAGTCCTACTTTTTGTACTTTATTTATTTACTTTTTACTTTTTTTTTCTATGCGGCACATTATCAGTGAGGAAATTGTTTCCCCAGCATTCCCGATATACTGATCACTGATAACATTGATCTAATGGTAACACATGCCAGACATGCAGAGAAGAGACAGATCACATCTTCTCCGCATGCCTCCACTGATGTCCTGGGGTTCTGTAGCAACTGCCTGAATATGGAAGCATCTCTTCCACATTCGGGAACACAACGCTTTATATTTGATGGCCCGATCCTGCTGTTGGCACTGTGTGCATGAGAGGACAGTGCCATGCCATCAAACTCGCCACATAAATTATACAGGCACAAGGACCAGTTCATCTGGCATTAATTTACATGGCTGGGAAGGGGGAAAAAAACATGTCTGTGGTGGATTCAAAATGGCTGGGGGTTGGGGAAACAGCACAAAGCAATAAAATACCTTTAACTCTCTACTCTGTCCCCTCGTACCCCCTCCCACACTCCTCTTTTCGACTGAAGTCTTTGCTTCATATTTCACACAAAATTGACAAAATTTGAGAATGCAATCCCTGCAACGCCACTACACAACTACTCAGTGCTTTTCTCACATTACAGCCATTACTGAGGAAAAGCTCTCCACTTTAATCTCCAAATCACACCTCAACTCCCGTTCCCTTGCACAATCCCATCCCACCTCATCCCTAACTTTACCAATATAGTTATCCCTGCCTTCAACCTGTAACTAACCCCTCTTCACTTCCTCTTTAATACACGCCACCATCACACCCATACTCAAGAACTCAAGAAGCTTTCTTGGAGCCATTCCCCATGTCCATGTTGAACTGTCTTCCCAACTCTCATCACATTCACTCTTTGATCTGCATTTGTAATTTTACCTGAAGAAGGATCCTCTGTGCTCTGAAATCTTGCAAGTTATCCAATGAAGGTATCACTCCCATAATACTTTTGTATTTATTAACACAAAAGTATTCAACATCACAGTTTTTTTTCTGGCTAACACGGTACTATGTAATGTTTGCTAAACCACATATACAAACCCTTTCCCCCACCTGTTACTTACAGCTCAAGAATATCGCTCCTTCCTGACTCCTGAGGAAACTAAAATGCTAGTACATGCCCTTGTTGTCTTCCACCTGGGCTACTGCAACATTCTCCTCTGTGGCCTGCCTCCCATCTAACACTTTCGCACCCCTCCAATCCATCCTCATCCCTGCTGTCTGGTTAATCCACCTCTCTGCTCATTTCTCCTCAGCATCCCTCATACTCAGGAACTCACTACTCCAGCATATCAGACTCTCCATCAACATCCAAAGGAACCTGAAAACCCACCTCTTTAGAAAAGCCTACCACCTGCAATGAAAATGCTGCCACACAGCCAAATGAGTAGCTTTTACACTGTGTCTTTCCCCTTCCCTTGTAGATTGTAAGCTCTCGTGGGCAGGGTCCTCTCTCCTTCTGTACCAGTCTGTTACTAAATTCATTCTCATTGTACTTGTGTTGTATTACCCCTCTTACATGTACAGCGCCATGGATTTACTAATGCAAACCAATGATAATAATCAATCTACTATTTCAGCCATTTGACTCAACGAATGCCACAATCAACACTGATAACAGCACTCAAAGGGAAAGAGGGGCGGGGATCACCCTTGATTGGGGAATAGGTAATCCCTTTGAGCCCATATGGCCATTAAAAAACAGGATTTATTGAAGGATCCCAGAACTGTCTGGCCAAAGTTCCTTTTGATAGGGTCTACTTAAGTGTCTGCCTGCTTAATATTAGTATGACAGCATACCATTGTTAAAAGATAAAAATCAAAATCAAAAATCAGATTAAAGAAAAGTAACAATGCCAACATAACTTTGAAAAAAAAAACATTACTGTACGTACAACCTAATATTTTTGTTTCCTTTCCATGCTACTTTGTATATAAGGATGTTCTTTACCTGACAGATATTTTCTTCAGCTTTCTTTCTGGTAAGTAAAGTTGACCTGTCTCCCATCATATAATCTCCGTCACTGAGATCTACGATGTATACACAGAAATTATTAAAGAGGCTGCACTATATGCATCACATCCTCATTAAAGTTTATCTTGTTAAAGGAGTTTAAGGCAGTTGTGTACTTAGAGAAGTAAGGGCCCCATAGCAAGGATCCAACCAGGCCCCCACACAGGACAGAAGGGTTTCTGCCTAAACCCCTTTCAATGACCCTTGGGCCATTTTTCCACTGCCTCATTTGCTAAAAGTTGTTCCTTTAGAGGGTAGAGTCCTGACCAAGTGTTCACCTCCAGTAGAAGAGGAGACGATCACCAAGACTGGACCTCCTCTTGCCCTGGGCCCCAGAGCAGTCGCATGGTCTGCCGCTATGGTAGTTACGTCCCTGGTTTTAGGGTAAGGCCACACAGTCAGGTACAGTTTTTGAAGCCAATATCAGGAGTGGATCATAAAAGTCAAGAAATTGTAAAGATACAGATACGACTGCTCCTCTTTTTTTTAATTCACTTCTGGTTTTGGCTTCCAAAACTGAATCAGGAAACCTAACCGTGCGGCCACATACATTATTGGCATTGTAAAATGTGCACCCTGACTAATGCTGTCGGGATAACATTTATCAGACACATACACAGATGTAGATAGACCAGATACAGACCCACTGCTCAGACATATAAAGTGCATTCGGAAAGTCTTCACTTTTTTCAAATTTTTTTATGTTGCGGCCTTGTGCTGAAATAAAAACAAGTTCAAGTTTTCCCCCCATCAATCTTCTGCACTCAACACCCCATAACCAGAAAGTTAAAACAGAGGTCTAGAAATGTTTGCAAATCTATTAAAAAGGAAAAAATAACATTTTGCCTGATCATAAGTATTCAGACTTTGCTATGAAACTTGAAATTTAGCTCTGGAATCCTCCCACTTCTATTGATCATCTTTGAGATGTTTCTACACCTTGTTTGGAGTCCACCTGTGGTAAATTCAGTTGATTGGACATGATTTGGAAAGGTACAGCACTGTCTATATAAGATCTCACAGTTGACAATGCATATGAGATTGTGTGGAGGCACAGATTTGGAGAAGGGTACAAAAAAGTCCTGCTGCACTGAAAGCTCCCAAGAGCACAGTGGCAACCATAATTCATAAATGGAAGAAGAACCCAATGGCCACTCTGGCCGAGCTCTAAAGATCCTGTGTACAGATGGGCAAAACTTCTAGAATGTCAACCATCACTGCAGCTTTCCACCAATCTGGGCTTTATGACAGAGTTGCCAGAAAGAAACCGAAGTTTGTTAAAAAGCACCTAAAGTACTCTAAGGACTCACAAGAGACTGAGAAAAAAAATTCTCTGGTCTGATTAAAACGAAGATTAAACTTATTGGAACTCAATTCTAAACCTCATGTTTGAAGGAAGCCAGGCACTGCTCATCACTTGCTCAATACCATCCCTAAAGTGTAACGTGGTGGCAGCACCATGGTGTGGGGGTGTTTTTCAGTGGCTGGGACAGTGAGACTGGCCAGGGTTGAGGGAAAGCTGAATGAAATAAAGTACAGAGATATTCTTAAAGAACTTTCAGGGATTTTAATATTGATGACCTACCCTCAGGGTAGGTCATTAATATCATATCGGTGGGGGTCTGACACTCCTGCAGATCAGCTGGTTGAAGAGAAGACTACGCTGCGTGTGAGTGCATCCTTCCCTTCATTGTTTACCTGTTCGACATCGCAATGGTGATAGGAAGGAGCTGTCCCATAGCAGTGAATGGGATGGCTTGTAATTACACCTGTGCTCCTCTACAGGTAAACAATGAAGGGAAGGCTGCACTCGGAGCATAACCTTCTCTTAAACCAGCTGACTGGCAGGGCTGCTTGGTGTTGGACCCCCGCCGATCTGATATTGATGACCTATCCTGAGCATAGATCATCAATATTAAAATCCTGGAAAACCTCTTTAATGAAAACCTTATCCAGATGTCTGTGGACCTCAGACTGGGCCGGAGGTTTAAGTCAATGACCCTAAGCACACAGCCAAGACAAAACAGGGTGACTTAGGGACAACTCTGTGAATGTCCTTTAGTGGCCCAGCCAGAGCCCTAACTTGAACCCAACATCTCTGGAGAGACCTGAAAATGGTTGTCCACCAATGGTCCTCATCCCACTTGACAGAGGTTGAGAGAACCTGCAGAGAAAAATGGCAGAAAATCCCCAAATCTGGTTGTGTAAAAATTGAGGCATCATATCCAAGAAGACTGGAGACTGTAATCACTGCCAAAGGTGTTCCAACTAAGGGCTCATGCACACAAACGTATTTGTTTTTCTGTGTGCGTTCAGTTCAGTTTTTTTTTTGTGGCTCATATGCGGAACCATTCACTTCAATGGGGCTGCAAAAAAACTGGGAAATGACTCTGTGTGCATTTCATGTCCATATTTCCGCATGGCCTTTACGCAAAAAAAATGGCCTATTATTGCCAGCATTATGGAAATGCGGAATGCATGCGGCTGGTATCCATTTTTTGCGGATCCACAAATTGCGGACTGCAAAACATCCAGTGGTCGTGTGCAAGAGCCCTAAGCGTAAAGTTTTTCATTTTCAATAAATTAGTAAAGATTTCACTTTCTCTTTATGGGGTACTGAGTGCAGAATTGTAGTACCCCAGATCTAGGGGTAAATATTACAAAAAGACCCTATCTGGGTAGTGGTATAATTTGCAACCTACTAAACACCAACTACGGCTATTAATACCATCTTTTGCCCCAGATAATTAATAATGATGAGACTCCTAAAACTAACTTTTAATCTGACCTTTAAAACTAGTGAGCAACACTAATGTTAAAACTATCTAAATGTCACCACTGTCACTCCTTTTTACTCATAGAACAGGCATTGGGTGTGCACAGACCAATGCCTGTCCAAAAATGCTGTGAATGTAGTGCAAGATGTCACCAAATGATCGCTTGGTGACCTGTATCTCCAACAACTCTGCCTGAGTTGGTGCTTGATTGAGGACAGTAATGGTGGCATAAGAATATTAAAACTTAGAAACCACCCCCCAACATGTTTCGTCAGCAGACTGCTGATTTCTTTAGGGGTACGGGCAGCAATGAGGTAAGTCACCCAGCGGCCTCTATTTATGTTCGTATTATCTGATTGCCAGTGTATGCAGCCAATCATCGGCTGTTACATCACTGTCAGGTATGTATTTTCTCAGAAGGTACCCAATTGAAACAGTTACCTGGTCATCCGTGATTTGTCCGATCCCCAATCAGTGATCACTAACAGTGATGTCATTCCTGACGTGCTGCGCTGTGTAATCCTGCGCCCGAACTTCTATTGCGGAGCCCGGCGGTTAGCTACTCTGCGCATGCGCCCGAACTTAGAAGCGAGCGCTTGGATCGTGCCCATGCGCATGCGCCGGGAATTATTTTGCCGGCTCAACACTTTCACAGGGCTTACTAAGGGACAAAGATGCTGATGCTCATTATCCCATATGCCATTACTTATATATGAGCGTGCCACACATTGTCCCTATGTATACTCAACTGATTGAACATCCGATCTTGTATACCATTGCCCATATATAAGTATGCCATGCATTGTCCCTATGGATACACAGCTGTATAGACCTACAAACTTCAATATAGGAGGGACCCAGAGATAATAACGTCCTAATCATTATATACAATGGTGACCTTACCATATGAGTTGGTAACAGTCCTATAGGGTTACTCTGAAAATTGATTTGGCGCTATATTAGAACAAAAATGATAGTATAGAGGATATTACTGAATAGTCAAGTGTGCCAAAAAACCTGTATACTGTACACACTGTTAGGGTGCTACAGCCATAGTCATAAGACATTGCTGTAAACACTCCACATATAGTGGGATACATATATGTATATGTATCCCACTCAACAGTGGGAGTGAACACTTCTTCCCTAGGTCCAATGTGTTATGCTCCTATTTATCACTAATAATGGTTATTAACATAAAGGTGGCTATACGCCTACCCAATTAGTAATCAACTGCAATCTTGGAGAAGCTATAATAAATCACATTGTGCTGATCTACTAGACCTAAAACTAAATTACTTGCTACTCTTTATTGCTGGGAAATTACTTCTCACTATTGTTGCTCACTCAAGTGTGATTTCACAAAAAGATGAAAACGTAAATTCTTCGTTAAGTCCCTTGGGACTAAGACTGTCCAGCCTAAAAATCCACCTAGTCTCCTCTTGCAAGAGGATCCTATCCAGGTTACCTCTTCTTGCACCCAACATTTTCTTGGTTAGCCCCCAAAACTTAAGACATGTCGGATCTCCTCCATGTTGTTGTCTCACATGTCGTGAGATGGAGGTATCTGCCTTTGTATTTATACTGCTGATATGCTGTGAAATGCGTCGTCTGAACTCTTGGATTGTCTTGCCCACATAGATTTTTGGGCATGTACATTGTGCTATATATACAATTCCAGATGTTTGACAACATCTGGGGTAAATATTACAAAAAGACCCTATCTGGGTAGTGGTATAATTTGCAACCTACTAAACACCAACTACGGCTATTAATACCATCTCTTGCCCCAGATAATTAATAATGATGAGACTCCTAAAACTAACTTTTAATCTGACCTTTAAAACTAGTGAGCAACACTAATGTTAAAACTATCTAAATGTCACCACTGTCACTCCTTTTTACTCATAGAACAGGCATTGGGTGTGCACAGACCAATGCCTGTCCAAAAATGCTGTGAATGTAGTGCAAGACGTCACCAAATGATCGCTTGGTGACCTGTATCTCCAACAACTCTGCCTGAGTTGGTGCTTGATTGAGGACAGTAATGGCGGCATAAGAATATTAAAACTTAGAAACCACCCCCCAACATGTTTCGTCAGCAGACTGCTGACTTCTTCAGGGGTACGGGCAGCAATGAGGTAAGTCACCCAGCGGCCTCTATTTATGTTCGTATTACCTGATTGCCAGTGTATGCAGCCAATCATCGGCTGTTACATCACTGTCAGGTATGTATTTTCTCAGAAGGTACCTAATTGAAACCGTTACCTGGTCATCCGTGATTTGTCCGATCCCCAATCAGTGATCACTAACAGTGATGTCATTCCTGACGTGCTGCGCTGTGTAATCCTGCGCCCGAACTTCTATTGCGGAGCCCGGCGGTTAGCTACTCTGCGCATGCGCCCGAACTTAGAAGCGAGCGCTTGGATCGTGCCCATGCGCATGCGCCGGGAATTATTTTGCCGGCTCAACACTTTCACAGGGCTTACTAAGGGACAAAGATGCTGATGCTCATTATCCCATATGCCATTACTTATATATGAGCGTGCCACACATTGTCCCTATGTATACTCAACTGATTGAACATCCGATCTTGTATACCATTGCCCATATATAAGTATGCCATGCATTGTCCCTATGGATACACAGCTGTATAGACCTACAAACTTCAATATAGGAGGGACCCAGAGATAATAACGTCCTAATCATTATATACAATGGTGACCTTACCATATGAGTTGGTAACAGTCCTATAGGGTTACTCTGAAAATTGATTTGGCGCTATATTAGAACAAAAATGATAGTATAGAGGATATTACTGAATAGTCAAGTGTGCCAAAAAACCTGTATACTGTACACACTGTTAGGGTGCTACAGCCATAGTCATAAGACATTGCTGTAAACACTCCACATATAGTGGGATACATATATGTATATGTATCCCACTCAACAGTGGGAGTGAACGCTTCTTCCCTAGGTCCAATGTGTTATGCTCCTATTTATCACTAATAATGGTTATTAACATAAAGGTGGCTATACGCCTACCCAATTAGTAATCAACTGCAATCTTGGAGAAGCTATAATAAATCACATTGTGCTGATCTACTAGACCTAAAACTAAATTACTTGCTACTCTTTATTGCTGGGAAATTACTTCTCACTATTGTTGCTCACTCAAGTGTGATTTCACAAAAAGATGAAAACGTAAATTCTTCGTTAAGTCCCTTGGGACTAAGACTGTCCAGCCTAAAAATCCACCTAGTCTCCTCTTGCAAGAGGATCCTATCCAGGTTACCTCTTCTTGCACCCAACATTTTCTTGGTTAGCCCCCAAAACTTAAGACATGTCGGATCTCCTCCATGTTGTTGTCTCACATGTCGTGAGATGGAGGTATCTGCCTTTGTATTTATACTGCTGATATGCTGTGAGATGCGTCGTCTGAACTCTTGGATTGTCTTGCCCACATAGATTTTTGGGCATGTACATTGTGCTATATATACAATTCCAGATGTTTGACAATTGATGAATTGATTGATGTAGTATTCCTTATTGTCCACTGGATTTTGAAACTTCTTTGTTTTCTTGACCAGAGGGCAAAATGAGCATCTTCCACAGGGGAAGGTGCCCACTGTTTGTGACCGTAACCACGTCTTGGGGGATGGAACAGTGAAAAAACTGTGTACCAGCATATCTCTGAGATTCTTCCCTCTTCTGTGTGTTATCGTGGGATATGCTGTTAGTACATCTCTAAGGTCGTTATCCGACCTGAGAATGTGCCAATGTTTTTTAACCATTTGATTTTGTGCATCAAAAGTTCCAATGCACCTAATGATTTTATCTTCTTTGGATTTCGGTTTGTCACATAACAGGTCTCTCCGGTTAGTTTTATTTGCTTGAGAAAAGGCTTTATGTAGGGCCTTCTTTGGATACCCCCTTGCCAAAAATCTATGATATAGATTTACACTTTCTTTAATAAAGTTTGACTCATCTGAACAGTTTCTCTTTGCTCTTATATATTAGCCTGTAGGAATCCCCTTTTTAAGGGAAGTAGGATGAAAGCTTTGCCAGTGTAATAGACTGTTCGTAGATGTAGGTTTGCGAAAGACTTCTGTTTGGATGCGGCCACCAGAATCCACCGAGATCTTCAGATCCAAAAATGTGATTTTGTGATTTTCATGATGGATCTCAGATGTGAACCTGAGTCCAATTTCATTGTGATTTAACTTAGTAACAAAGTCGTGAAAATGATCCGTAGTGCCATCCCAAAGTAACAGTACATCGTCGATGTACCTGCCCCAAAATAAAATGTGGCTAGTGTATTGTAAAAATAAATCAGTGAATACAATCGTGTTTTCCCACCACCCTAAAAATAAATTGGCATACTTCGTTGCACATTTGCTCCCCATTGCTGTTCCAAGTGTCTGCAAATAATATTTCCCTTTAAAAAGAAAATAATTGTGAGTGAGAAGATACCTAAGTAAAGTGAGAACAAATTTATTATGTGCTTGGAATTGAGTGCCCTTAGTGAATAAAAAAGAAGAGACCGCTTGAATGCCTAAATCGTGCCTAATGCTTGTGTACAGGGCCTCTATGTCCAAACTTGCTAATTTAATGTTCTCTGTGACCTGGATCTCCTGAAGTCTGGTGACCGCATCCTTTGTGTCTTTAATATAAGATGGCAAGCTGGCGACAAAAGGAGATATGAATTCATCAACGTATTGACTGATGTTTTCAGTTAGGCTGTTATTGCCTGAAATGATAGGTCTCCCAGGTACTGGGACCTTTTGTTTATGAATTTTTGGGATTGCATATATAGTAGCCAATGTTGGGTGCATATTGTACAAAAATTTGTACTCGTCTTTAGATAATAAGTTATCTTCTCTTGCTTTGTTCAAAATACCTTTGAGTTCAGACAAGTACTTCTCTGTCGGATTGCAATCTAATTGTCGATATGTCCGGCTGTCTTTTAATAAATCCATTACCATATGTTGGTAATATTCCTTGTCCGACCTTGACGACCAAATTGTTATGACAATTAAACTTTTTTGTTCTGATGGTTTTTAGATCTCTTGTAACTAGACTTACAAACGTATCAATGTTCCCAAACTGAGAAAAAGGTGGTGTAAATTGAGATCTGGGTTTGAGTGAAGACAGAGGTGGTTCTATGACATCCTTATCACCCAAAGACTCAGTATCCAAAGATTCCAAGATGGTAATGGCTTCTTTTTCGCGTTGTTGTTGATGTTTGTAATCTCTATTTTTTTGTTCATATACCTTATGTAACGCCAATTTGCGTGCGAACAAATTGATGTCCTTCACCCAAGTGAAACTATTATACTCTGGTGTAGGAGTGAAGGATAACCCCTTACTCAAGAGGCTAATGTGTCTGTTTTCTAACTGAAAACTGGACAAGTTTACCACTTGGAAATTGTCACTAGTTCCTAGTTGGTCCTGGCATTGTATGCCCACTTGTCTCTGTCCCTCAGCTGTATGCCCTGGTTTTAACATTAGTGTTGCTCACTAGTTTTAAAGGTCAGATTAAAAGTTAGTTTTAGGAGTCTCATCATTATTAATTATCTGGGGCAAGAGATGGTATTAATAGCCGTAGTTGGTGTTTAGTAGGTTCCAGATCTAGGGGTAGTACTATGGCATCTGCAAAAGTTTACTGTTTTGCATGCAATGTAATGACATGTAATGCACTTTGTTCACCAGCAGATGGGGTAGGATTCCTCCCCTCTTGGTAGGAGTCTCCACTGAAAAGTGGTGGGAAACAGGTTAAGACACCATCACTAGAGTTCAGAACAGGCAATACTAAAATCCTGCATCATTTAGTGGACACCTACAGTCACAGGTGCAAAATCCAGAGAGAGGGACATTGTCAGCTAGCAGGTTTTTGAGTGTTATCTTTGCCGCATTGCCAGCTATCATACCACATCATCTGGGAGGAGATAAACTGAACTTTGTACCAGCTGCTGATGAATGTACTGGTATATGTTTTTGCACTCAGTAAAAGAAGATATTACTTGTTCAACCATCTCTGCCTGGTTCCTTTGATCATCACCTTTTTGTACTGCAGCAGACCCCAGGGTGCAACGACCTATGGTAGGACACCGTGACCCTACTACACTACATCAGGGCCACCACCACTTCAGGGGCTTGCTGCAGAACGATGGAGAAAATCGAACTTTTTTTTAATTTTAGCACAATGCTGTAACATAACAAAACGTGATAAAAGTCAAAAAGGTTCTGAAGACGTTCTGACTATGTAATTATCTTTATATTTTGAAGACTCCATTTGGAGTTGACGTTGGAGCTAATCACTTGGATTCAGTTCTTATGGGATGATTCACAAATAACCAACTAGTTATTTAGATCTTGTTCACACGGTGTCTTTTGCAAGAAGAATTTGGCATGGATTCTGTACCAAAAAGACGGCAGTGTGGAATCCATCGTCCATTGCTTTCAATGGGACACTGTGGTTTATGCTGTAATCTTGGCAAAAATGGGCGTGTCTGTTCTTGGAGCAACCGTGGCAATAAACTGCTGCACATGAACAGTAGTGAGGCCTATCATTGAAAACAACTGGATGTGGATTCCATGTGCCCACCGTCAGCTTTTTGGCACAGAATCTGCATCAAATTCCACGGTCAAAAGATGACGTGTGAACATACCCTTACTAATGATCTGTCCTGTATGTACAGTGATGACATTAAAGATTATGATGTCATTTAAAGTGGACGTGCACGTGTTCTGATAACAGATGGACCCTCAGAATCATTAACTCTGGTGAGGCCAAATTAACCTCTGTCTGTAACTGTAATTTTTATATATAAATGGATGTAGGGTCTCAGAGGCTCCCATACAAGTAGACATGTGGACACGTTACCTTCAATAGGACAGTGCCTTCTGAGGTAGGAATCATGGTCATGTCTCTGAGAGGTAAGGTAATGGGTTGGTACCGAGGCTCTTCTGTCTGACATCAAATACAGGAAGACAGGTTATTGGCAGCTGTCAATCATTACACAAATTAGGTTTATTTTCTACTGAAAGGAATAATTAAAGGCCTCGGCCATAGACTACAAGGACACTGTCAAAATGGCTTCATATTGAGCAATTCACTTTTTGAAAATTGGATTACCAGGGGTTCCAGCAGTCCCGTTCCCTCTGGAGATTATTCTTTTATCTTAGCGAAGATTTTAAAGGGGTATTTCAGCACAATGAAAAAAGTTGTCCCATGACTTGCATATGGACGGTGCACAAAAAAAAAAATTACCGGTATACTCATCTTGCCGATTCTTCACCACTGCCGTTCTGATGTTGCTCCGGTTCCCGCTGCTCTCCACTTCCTGCTAACATCTTGACAGGTCAGGAAATGGCTGGGGATGCTGCTCAGCAGCCAATCACTGGATGCAGAGATGACCAGCCTCAACCAGTGAGTGTCATTTCCAGTCATTTCCTGCTGTGTTGAGACATCAGCAGAAAGTGGAGCGCAGAGGGGACAGATGAGGGATCAGCTCATTTAATTCTTAACCATTTGCAGACCATGAGGCAACTTTCTCTTGAGCTGGAACACCCCTTTGATAAATTACAGTAGTTAATGATTCAATATTACAGTGTATGAAATGCCATTGAGTCAGAGACTTGGTGATCAGGACATGGCTAGGACGTATTACTTGAAGGTAGCACGTCTCAAAAAGGGACTTATAAAATGTGGTAATATATTACACTTTATATGTTACTTTTTTCTATCATGTCATTCAGCGTTATAGGAAAAAGTACATTAACAATTAAACATTACACTTATGTGCAGTGAAATAGTAACACATACCGAATGCATCATTTTCTGATATGGATTTCTGTATCAGTGACCTGGATAAAGAGAATGTTAATTAGCAATGATCGGTAATATTTATGGTCAAAGTGTACAAAACCTTGCTTCTAGGTGAGAAGGTCTCTTACATATGGTGCACCACAAAGCAGCATAGCGCAACACACCGTCATAACACTCCCTGATGTGCCCCTTTCACTAGTAACAGAGGTTGAATCACCTCATGATAATCTAACTCTTCTACTATCCTGAGAATAAATAGAACTTATAGTTCTATCAGCAAGAAATAATGTCAGGAAAATGATTATGATCAATGGCTTGCATTGAATTATTTAAAAAAAATGTTTGAATATATGCATTGCTTCTATTTTTCCAGGAAATGGCTGCAGTGATGTCAAATAGAAAAGTTCTACTTTACCGCTATACATTGCTACGTGATACATTGATACAATAGTGGTGGGTACAGATAGCAGGGGCTACGTGTTCCTTACTCAACAATATCTCGTCAGAGAGAACCCTCCTTTCTTACTGGTTCCTTGTGCAACCTTAGCGGTTGTACATATGGTACCATCCCATTGATAGTCCTCCTACTGATCTATAGAAGATAATTGGTGGGTGACAGCAATTGTAGTGCCCTGGAGTAAGGGGCTATGGACGTTTGTAGACATTTTTCCCCTATTTCTACTATACAAAGCCATCAACTCCCTACTTTGTTGCACTTTGAAGGGTTAACTTGCACTGAGATTTGCACTGTTGTGTTCACTTATACTGTTTCATGTTGTTGAACTTCATTCATATGTTTATTGTAAGATATCCTGTTCATTTGTACTGTTATTGCACTGTAGCTGCACTGCACTGTGGAACTGGTTAATACACAGGAAAAAACAGACACGCTGACCTTCTGACTGCCTTGTTTAGCTCTGTTGTTTATGTCTGGAAATACTTCATTGCATTGAAGTTCTATACAAGTCTATATTAGACAGAAAGTGTAACATTGTTTCTGTTTAGGCTGTGCTTCTCCACTCCACCCATCCTACTAGAAGGCTCTAGTTCAACTAGAAAATGTATATAAGGAGAGCAGTCAGAACCCTTAGTTGTCTGCCAGACTGCATGAGTGACCAGAAGAAGACTTTGAGACGGGAAACTCTGACACAGATCCTGGGTCACCAGCCCTGTTACCAGGGAGCGAGCTGGACGACTGATTTACAGACCCTGGGCCACCAGCCTTTGGCCAGGGAGTCAGCCTTCTGAGAGATAGAGAAACAGCTAGCTCAGGCCTTTCCTCAGCATGAAACCTTCTTCTGCCTGGGAGAAGACTGGAGAAGCTAGCTATGCCTTGCCTTTACTGTTTTGCACTTGAGTTCCTGCAATAAAGACGCACAATGGTTTACTGTAGACCCTGACTCTATGGACTTATTTCCCATTGGGGTGCACCAACCCTTTTGGAGAGCAGCAACACATGGTGACACCTCAACGGTGTCCAGAGAACCCAATGTAGCGTTGTAGCCACCCTAAACCCGGCCTCTGCACAATCACACTTGCTAATTTTCTCTGAGTTCCATGTTAGGATGCTCTGATTAAGGATGGGACAGATGTGAAATAGTACATCAATTACAAAGTGTGACCACTTTTTTATGGGAAAGGAAAATGGCCATGCGGGTATCACAGAAGTTAAAGCAACTCTCCTGTTCAAGAAACAAGAATCAAATTTAGAATATATGCACAGGGCAGTGTAGTTTATGTGGATTTTCTGTTACTTGAGCTTTTTGTCATGGATTTTGATGTGGATTTGCCCCAGATTTCATCCTTTGCATTGCCGAAGATGAAATCTACCCTGAAAAACCACACAATTGACATGCTGCAGATTCCAAAATTCACACCGCAGGTCAATTTCTGCATAGAAAATTACCTCATATGTATAAGATATTTGTAAAATCTCATTTAAATTGCTGATATTGTATTACACTGCAGAATATCCGCACAGAAAAAAGGCACATAGCATGCATCATGTGCAAATACCCTAACTGGGGAACAAACAGAACACTTACCTAGTGCCCTTTTTCGGTCTTTTTAGGTGCAGATCCTCCAATTCCCATGCGTCTCCTCTGCCATCCACGATGCCTGCACCTCTTCTCAGACTACCTGATCTGCACTGTACATTTGGTAGTCCAAAACACTTATTGCTTGTCCAGGCCTCGTCTTGGATTGGTCAGAACTGTCCACGAGAACAGTTCTGGACAATTCCAGGACAGTAGAAAGTGTCTTGGGTTACGAAATGCACAGTGAGCTCCAGATAGTCTGAGAAGTGGTTGATGGTAGGTTGATGAAGAGAAGTCCAGGAATTGACGGATCTGCAACAGGAAAAATGAAAAGGGGGTCACCATGTAAGTGTTCCCTTTAAGACGTTTCTTAAAAGGTTGCCCTAGGAAGCAATGTGTGTTACTGCTGTAATAGTGTTGGCGGTCATAGTGCGCAATCTTCAGTATCAGATACAATGATACCAGACACAGGATGTAGTTTTACTTTATTTTCCACTTACTTTTTACGTATCTTGTTGGTATCAGTAGCGTTCACATCCGACAGTTCCTGTAAGAAAAAAATAATAATGAAATTCTAATTAATAATAATCTTATGTTCTGTCTATAATACTGTCTGTTCACATCACTTTTGTAAGCTATGCTCAGCACTAGGGTTGAACGAATCTAGGCTTTCGAAGTGGAATTTGATCCAAAGTTTAGGAAAAATTCTGTTCACAACAAATCCGAATTTCCTCGCACTTCATGGTAACAAATCGTTTTTTCCTAAAATGGCAGCTACACATATTGCAAAGTGAAAGTAAGAAGTCTGGGAATATGAGATCACCCATAATGCCATGCAGTCAGCCAATCAGCAGCTAGCCAGCCCCTGTATTGTCAAAGCCCTTTAAAAGCTTCATCCTGCACGGTCTGTGCCATTTGACTGTGAGCTGAGCATAGGGAGATTCATGATGCGCGTCAGGGACAGTATTGATAAAAGCTTTTACTTATGGAATATTGGATAGGGAGAGTGCAGGGACAGTGCAGGGAAATCATAGGGAGAGTTTACACAGTAGGGAGAGCATAGAGAGACTGCAGGGACATTGCAGGGATTGTAATCTGAAGCTGAAGGGATCCCCGTGAAGAGCACAGAGCTATCTAATTAAACATTTTCCACCTTGTTTAATAGATAGACAATTCTATTATGCCTTGATTCTCAAATAATGGTGAATAAGATGTCTAATTTTACTGTTATTAGGGTGTCCATCTTGTTTAATATATAAGCAATTCTAATTAGGCCTTGATTCTCAAGTTGGGGTGAATAACCTGTTTACTTCTATTGTTATTGGGGTGTCCACATTGACATTAAATAACATATTTTACAGTACATATACAGTTAGTGTTAAAGTACAGTATGTCCAACAGACAGTTGACAGGGCCCTCCAAAGGAATGGGCAGTGGCAAAACTGGTGCTGGAGCCGTTAGAAGTAGCAGCAGAAGAAGGTAGGGGGTAGCAGCAGCCGAAGAGGCAGACCAGAGCTGCCACTGTCATCCAGCGGTCGTGTTTTAATGACCAATCCCACTGTCCTGGAATGGTTGACTCTGTCTTCAACATCATTTCAACTGACATGAGACACCTACAGCCAGGAGTCGGTGGGTTCCACTGACACCACAGCTGGCATGGCTCAGGAACAAGCTCCATGCCCTCACCTGTTCTGAACCTGCCTTTTCCTTTCCTGTTCCTTCTGCTAGGCAAGTAATGTATGCCGCCAACTCTGCTACTCTTTTCTGTGAGGAAGATATTATTGAAGGCTGTCAGCAGCCACTGGCCAGTTCAGATTTGTAAGAGAGGTCCGCTGCTCCTCCTGTAGGTGTGCAAGTAGAGATGATGACAGCCGCGTGGGAGTAGGTGTTGAGAGCGGTCAGGGACAAGGCCATGAGACTGGTAAGAGTGGCATAAGTGACAAGTAGACAGTAGTGAATGATGATGTAGCCGATTGCACGTGGGATCCAAGGTAAAGAGGGGGGTCATCATCAGGTGGTGAGGGTGGAAGCGTGAAGCTGAGCCAACAGGGTCCAAGTGTGGCCGTGAGACAGTGGAGTGGCAGCAGTGTGAGATCTGATGCCAAAAGTGCCCAGGGTAGACTGTCTGCTCAGTAGCCTACCTGTCCAGAAACAACTAGCAGTGCACAGCTTCATATAGGCAGCAGCAGGCAGTCAGCACGGAGTGGTGGGGGTAAAATTTCACGTTGCTAGAGGACGTCAGCGTGGCCGTATGTAGGATCTGTGGGCAGAAGGGGAAGCAAGGGTACCAATGTTGGGCTTTCGACCATGTGTCAACACATGGAGCATCAATGCATCTTCCAGCGGCACACACCCCTTCTACAGCAGTCAAGGCTCCACCACCTCAGCAAAAGGGAGCGTGTTACTTCGTCACGTGTTTTGCCAGCAGTTGATCATTAGGCGATTGCAGAGGAACAACAGTTTGCGTGCACTCATCCAATGGCACAGAAGCTGAATGTGCTCCTGGCCAAGTTGCTGGTTCTAAAGTCCCTCCCTTTCAGTGTGATTCACTCTGTACCTTTCAGAGAACTTGTGCCGAGCCAAGGTGGAGAGTCCCAAGCTATCACTACTTCTCCAAAAAAAGCTGTACCAGCCTTGCATACATACGTGCAGCAGAAGGTGGGCCACTCCTTGAGCCTGTCGGTGTCTGGTACAGTTCATGGCAGTGCCAACGTGTGGAGCTGTAACTATGGTCAAAGACAATATATGCCCTTTTATGGTCCACTGGGTAAATGTGGTTCCTGCCCAACCACACCAGCAACTTGGCCAGGAGATGGCAATGCCGCCTATGCATTCTCATGCTATGATTCCTGCACCAATGTCCTCCTCTGTCTCCTTATCCTCCACCATGACCTCAACCTCCAATGTAGGCACAGTTCTGAGTGGTCCTCTAGCATACCACCTATGCAGAGCATGGTGCTGTCGTGCTCTTCTGCACCTGGCCAGCCTGGGCGAACAGAGTCACACCGGGAAGGAACTGCTTCGTGTCCTTCACCAAGAAATCGAACTCTGGCTGTTTCCTCACCAACTGAAGATCGGAAACATGGTTACCGATAACGGAATGAACATTGTGTCGGTGCTGCGTCACGGAGGACTGACCCATGCACCGTGCATGGTGCATGTTTTTAATCTGGTTGTAACACGGTTCCTGAAGTCTTCCACCCAACTGCAAGACATCTTGAAAATGGCCAGGAAACTGTGCATGCACTTCATCCACTCTTACACTGCAAAACATGCAGAATAGTGTTCCCCAACATCGCCTGATATGTCAGTTTTAGACACGTTGGTACTCCACCCTCCACATGTTGGACCAACTATGAGCAGAGAAAGGCCATGAACGATTTCTTGATGATGCAGGCGGACAGGAGTACTCCCCCGTGTAACTTTGACATTAGCCAGTGCCAGCTGCCATTTGCTCAGTCCCTTTGAGGAGGCCACTTTATTAGTCACCAGGACTACAGATGAATTATATCATTCCACTCCTTCACATCCAGGATCAGATGCTGATAAATATGGCTGCCCACATCTCACAGCCACCTGAGCCCTGTGGAATCTGAACTGACAGAAGATGAGGAGGAGGACATTAACACCTAGGAATTGTATATAGAAATAGATGGTGTATCTGCCAAAGCAAAAGGAGAGGAGCAGGAGGGCTATGAGGAAGTCCTGGCAGATTACCCAGACAGACCGTGGCAGTATGCAGAGGAGATGGAGGCTGGGAGTTCCTCTGATTCCCTTGTGGAAATGGCCAGATGCATGCAGAGTTGCTTGCATAGTTACACCACATTATCACCATTCGGCAGAAGAATGACTACTGGCTCTCCATGATGTTAGACCCTCGATACTGGTCCAAAATGTGGACCTTTTTTACACTTTCTAAGAGGTATGATATACTCAACTACTATTGAGACATCCTATGTAGTCAGTTGCACGCTGCCTATGTGTGCCATCGCCCATCTTCACGAAGGTCTGACCGGGGGGACCCTCTGCACTCATGCTGCACTGCTGAAGGAGGGGGGGGGGGGCAGAAGCAGCACCATCTCCATTAGCTGCAACTTGAGTTTTGAGTCTCTGATTAGAATATTTCTTCACCTACTGAAGAAACCAGCCAGCAGCAGCAGGACATGGAGCAGAACCTGAACCAGCAGGTAGTTGCATACTTGGAGTGCACCATGTGACCCCAGATCCAAGATACCCTGGACTACTGGGCAGCCAAACTTGAATTGCACCAGAACATTGTGAAATATGGCCTGTTAATTCTAGCCATGTGCTTCAGACACTAATCTGATGCTTCCATCCATCTGATGCCACATACCTGCTACCTCTGCTGTTGCCACTCTCCCCACTCTGAAACTGGGCCACTATGTTGACTCCTCATGCTGTTGCCACCCTCCCCACTCCGATACTGGGCCGCTACGTTTACGCCTCATTTTGTTGCCACACTTACCACTCTGCCACCCTCATCAGTCTATTTTGGGACCACTAGTGTCCCTGTTTGGCCTAATTGACTTTACCATTTATTTTAGCCTTATTCTGATCTGTCAGAAGAATTGAAAAATGGAAAACACAACGGATCCTGTATTTGGAGCATCCATTAAGCCTCGACCACACGGTCAGTATTTTGCATCAGGATTTCATCACGATTTGGAAGCCAAAAGTAGGAGTGGGTCCAAAACACAGAAGACATGCAAATATTTCCTTCTCATGTCATCTCTGTTTTGGATCCACTCCTGTTTTTGCCTTACAAATACTGATCGATTACTGACCAAACTACTCACCGTGTGAAGGTGGATGCTCAAAAGACAGGATCTGTTTTTTTTGGGTCGTTCTTCTGATGGATCACAATAAAAAAAAATAAACAGTGACAGCAACACAAACTTACTGCTGGTATCCTCCCCACTCTGTGACTGGGCCACTAATTGTATGAGCGGCTAACAAAATAGGTTATCTATCGATCTATGTGGAAGCAGGAGATAGTGTCAAATGAGACAGCTCTTTCCCACTTTAGTAGAATCAGTGGCTAACAGAACAGGTTATCTAGCAATCAGGTTCACACTTCAGTTATTTGGTCAGTTAGTTCCAGCAGTTACTGTATGGTGAGCCAAAATCAGGAGCCATTTCTACTCTCAGATAAGGTATTATGAAAAGATCTGCATCTGTTCTTCGTTTTTGACCTGTAACTGACCAAATAAGTGAAGTGTGAACTGAGCCTAATAGTGACGCACAGTCATTCTGCACCTAACAGAAGTGATTCAAAAGCATGTGTTTGCACTGCCATAATGTGGCTTCAAAGAACCATTTTTTTTCTCCACTACTAAAGAGTCATTGGGACACAGGTCTTGATGGGCGCACAGTGTTTTGTTTTTCTTTTACTAAAGACTGCTGTATGCTTTTCTTTTGGTTTAGCTATGGGTTAGCTAGGAATGTTGCTGGCCTGCACGATGATGCTCACGCCCATATACTGTATCAGACCTGCCTGTCATACTGACGCACAGTAACTGTTCCACTACCAGAAAGGACTAGCTATGCATGCAGTTGCAATGCACAGTGATGGACACCGAAATTCGGTCTCCATGCAGGCCTGGATATAGCTAATTTAACACGCTTCATGACAAATTAATCCGGGACAAAAGGAATTTTTTGAAAAAATGAGTCGAGTCTGAAGCAAGTTTTTGAAAACTTCGATCATCTCTATTCACTACATTTGTGGTATGAACAAGTCGATGGTATGAACGAGTCCAATAGCAGTGAATTGAGTGTACTGGGCAAGAAAGGCCATCTCTCCTTTCACCACTATGGGGCTGCTGGAAATAGCCACGCCAGCGCCAGAATTCCTATAGCAGTGAACAGTGAGTGGCTGCACATGCATGGCTTCTCTCAGTTCACTTTAGGTGTCCTGTTCTGAAGATAGGAGCAGTCCCAAAAGTAGGATCTGCACCTGTCTGACATTAATGGCATATCCTAGCAATGTCCCAGATGGGAATACACTTTTAAAGTTTTTTTTTAGGATTAGAAAAACATGTTTCACCAAAGCATCCTCACCAGGGGCGTAGCTATAGGAGGTGCAGAGGTAGCAGTCGCTACCAGGCCCAGGAGCCTGAGGGGGCCCAAAGACCCTTGTGCCGCATAAGAAGACACACAGAGCACTAAGGGAAGAGGGGCCCAAGCTGAACTCTTGCACCAGGGCCCATGAGCCTTTAGCTACGACCCTGATCCCCACACTTTTATCATTTCCCTATGCCTATTATTTTCTGTCATCAAAAAGTCATAAATATTGGTGCATGTCTCCTGTGCTGAAATTTGTAAGTTTTGGGGGCTTTGCGTCTCACTTGTCACTTTTCTAAAAAGTGGGTGGAGAGCAGGTGGTGCGGAGCTGGGCATAGCCACCCAGCGCATTTATTATAATATTTGCCAGTAAGGCATCTCTTAATAACTGGGGGTACTGGTAAAGGAGTAATGTATCAATATTCAACTTTTTGGCCTGTTTTTAGGAGTGTCTTCTTGGTTCGAAGCATTTTTAGTGACATTTAAAGAGGACCTTTCACCACTCCTGACATGCCTGTTTTAATAGTTTCATGCATTCCCCATGTAAAAACAGTTCTGGAGCATATATTCTTATGACTGTATGTTGTGTCATTCCTTTATTATTTCTACTAGAAGTTATGAGTGAATTGCTATTAGCCTTCAGTAAGGATACAGAGGGGTGGTAACCATTTGGGGGTGTGTACCTGCATAGACTCACTCTATCTAATCAGTGCTGCCATGTTCAGAATGTGCAGGTACAAACCCCCAATTGGTTACCTCTAGAGATGAGCGAGCATGCTCTGGTGCCATTTTCGCGTATTTGCGTACGCATTTTAAAATTGGTACGCTAATACATACGCATATTTTAATCTGTACACTAATGAGTATGCATTTTAACAATTTGCATGTGATGCGTACGCATTTGTGTACAGATTTAAATATGCGTATGTATTAGAGTACCAATTTTAAAATGCGTACGCAAATACGCGAAAATGGCACCCGAGCATGCTCGCTCATCTCTAGTTATTTCCCATCTGTACTCTTACTGCAGACTGCTAGCAATTTATTTATAACTTCTGGTAGAAATAATAATAAAGGAATGGCACAACATAGAGCCATAAGAATAGATGATCCAGAATTGTTAATACATGGGGAATGCATGAAACTATTAAAAACGGCATGTCAGGAGCGGTGAAAGGTCCTCTTTTAAAAAATGTTACCTGCTGTTTGTTAAATTTGTCACACAAAATACCTATGGATTTTTCAGAGTAAAGTCTAACCATACTTATTCCAAAGGTTCCATCAGTTTTTACTCCGCCAAGGGACTGTAGTACTTTGCAAAAAGTCACAATGATATATCTGATTGGAAATGTAGATAAAGTCCAGGAATTGTGAGCAGCACAGCAGAAAACCTTGTAACCGGGTGCCAGCAGCTATGGAGACGATCCAACTTCCAAAAGGACAAAAAGAGAATATTTCCACGGCACTTCCAGGAGGAAGTAATTTAAATAAAATGTGTTTTAATCACCAAACCGCAACGTTTCAGTCCTCTTACTAGCCAAGTCCCTCTTGGTAAATGCAAATCGCTGGGCATGGCGCAAACCACCATAAAATGACGCAAATCCATCATAAATTTGGCACAGCTGCCTACTCCACCAGCAAATCAGGCAAAGTCACTCCACTTTTCTGGAGCAACACACTAGATCCATTAACCCTTTTAGACCGACATATAAAATGCCTGTCTTAATAAATGTGCCCCATTGTATTTCAACTCATGAACTGTAATAGAGCTACGCTGCAATACCAGAAACAACCCATGGATCGGGGTGGCACTGTTCCTAGAAGAAAGCAGCCATATTTCTCTAAACCTGTACAATCCATTTAATACAGTGCACAAAACAGCCAGCATAAATCTACAGCAGGTGAGGTTTTGTATCACTGACTGATTTCGCCTTACAATGTACTGCATATGTTCTAATGGAGCATCATTTTCACCCTGTACAGGTGGCACTGTGCTAGGCCTTTGCTGCTCTTATCTTGTTATGGGTTGCCATTTGGATCAGTTATAGTGGTCATTCAACCTGGCTGAACTGTTGGGCTTACATAAGACTGAAGCATGCATAATTGTGCCAATATGTTATGTTTAATATGCCTCTCCACACTGGGAAATGATGCCTGTTTTGCATAAATATATGTTGGATACCGAATAAGTGCATATGAGGAAACAAAGATATTGCACTATGAGGGCGAAACACGCACCCTGAACATAGTTATCAAATGGCAGTAAATATCGTAGATACTACGTGATGGTGTATTGCTACTCTGGGACTTATATCTTGGGCATGATAAAATGGACATTGCAGGAGAGCTGCACTGGGGAAACACTCTGTGGATATACTGCACTTTAATATAAATGGATTGAATTGTAAATAGGTATGCTATATATATATATATATATATATATATATATATATATATATTAGATATATTACTATATATATATATATTAGATATATTATTGTTGTTGGATAAAATCTATGGATGCCCAGGACCATTTATTTAGGTCCTTAAACTGCAGTGAGAGCACATGTCTGGGAGAGGATAAATAGAAAAGCATTCAAGTCTCAGGTCAGACACAGGAGAAGAGACACATGAATGTCTGAGACTGAGTGTGAGCTGGAAGAAGCTGCATATTCCTGAAGTGGAGGTGGGTGACACTAGTCATAAAGGTGTGCAGTACCCTAGACCTGGAGGTATCTGCAAATATGTATTATGTGTTATGTATTCTGTCTTCTGTGTTATGTCTATGCCTTTATTCCAGGAAGAGGAGGAATGGTTGGCAATGTGTGGTAACAGAAATTGAACCTACCATTCCATTCCTCCGCTCTTGGTAGGTGTAGACTAGTGCTGTCTTCTGCCAGGAGGGGGAGTTCCAGTTGCGAACAAGGAGTGAGGTAGCACATGGCATGGCTCCTACTGCTAGGAACTGTAAGCCATTACCCTGTGAGACCAACACTCCAGAGGGATATTGAGGAACCAGATCCAGTTCTCCTGTGAGACCCACACTCCAGAGAGACTGTCAGAATTCAGAATGCAGCCATCAGTTCAGCGATCAGTGAAATTACAGCTTTACAGACACTGCTGCAGGGTTGGGTATCACAGCTCTAGCACCATCACCTACCAAAATAACCACCAGGACAAACAAACATCAAGCCTGTACTGCAGTAGACACCTATATCCAAGTGCCTGCTAGGGCCAATCAATTGCCATACAACCAGCCACCATACCTCCTCATCTGGTGCTAGAGAAGAATTGCACTAAAGCCTGCTGGTGCTGTATGTATTTCAAGTTCTACATTGCACTTAGTAAAAATGACTTTGTTACGTTCAAATCTGGCCTAATCCTTCAGTGCTATAACTTTCACTAAAATGGACCCCAGGGAGTGACAGCCTAATGTAAGACACCTTGACACAACTACACTACATCTGGGCCACTACTACTCCTATCCACTACACTGGCTTCCATGGGGGCTTGCTACAGGTGAACCATCTCAAGACCTATATATCACGGAAGGAGTTGAGACTGGAGTTGGGAAGTAGAAAAAAAGTAGCCAAGGCCTGAATAGGAGGCCTATGACCAAGACCTTGCAGACTGCCACCTGTGATCAGCCCTGTGTGCAGGGCGTACAACAACTGACTGGGACTGTGCAGATTGTGCAGATTGCACAGTACATTTATTTTTGTCCCTGGCCTTTGTCTGGTAGTGCAGCTCAGCTTCATTTTCGTTAAAGGGATCGGGGTATAATAATAGATATGGCCATAGAGTGGCCTGTTTTTGAAAAAAAAAAGTGTGACTTTTTCCACATAATTTCACACAACTTCATGTGGATGTACAAAAGGGACCTATAGAAGCTTGGAAACCTGTCAGAAGATGCTGGGAGCTGTAGTTTTTCAACAGTTGGAAAGACATAGGGGGAGATTTATCAAACTGATGTAAAGTAGAACTGGCTTAGTTGACCATAGTAACCAATCAGATTCTACCTTTCTCTTTCCAAAGGAGCCGTGAAAAATGAAAGGAGGAATCTGATTGGTTACTATGGGCAACTAAGCCAGTTCTACTTTACACCAGTCTGATCGATAGCACCTGTGAAGCATTTAGCACATGGACAGAGACGTTCTTTTTTTTTCCTTACACTGGATATTAATTTTCTCCCTGTGACATTATTTCTAATGCTGTATAGCTCGGCTTAACTTGCTGATGCTGAACATCTGTTAACAACTTTTACAAAGAGGTCTCTAAAGCAATTTGGGATTAAGATCTTACATATTCTGATTGAAAGTCACCAAAGCCCCATCTGCTTTCAGCACGGCATGTTTGTATATTCATAGGTCGCTTTGTGGAAAATTTAATTAACACAATTTCTTTTATATAAGTTAATTATGTTTTGGTTGTTTTCTCCATTTTGTTAATCCAACAATGGCCTATGCCCGTAAAGGGGCTGATCCTTGTTACCATGTAAACAAACCGTTAGGCTACTTTCATCTGCGTTTTTAATTCAGGTTTTGAGATCTGGCAGAGGATCTCAACATCTAAACTGATCAGTTTTGTCCCCAGATCAGGCATCCATTGACTTAGGCTACTTCCACACTAGCGTTTTTGTCTGATCCGGCAGGGATCAGCAAAAACAGTTCCGTTACTGATAATACAACCATCTGCATCCGTTATGAATGGATCCGGTTGTATTATCTTTAACATAGCCAAGATGGATCCGTCATGAACTCCACTGAAAATCAATGGGTGTCGGATCTCTCACACAATAGAAAACGGATCTGTCCCCATTGACTTGCATTGTGGGTCATGATGGATCCGCATCCCATGACAGAAAGAAAACTGCAGAATGCTGCGGTTTGCTCTCCAGTATGGGAACGCAACCAAATGGAATGGAATGCATTCTGGAGCACTCCGTTCTGTTCAGTTATGTTTTGACCCCACTGACAATGAATGGGGACAAAACGGAAGCGTTTTTCTCCGGTATTGAGATCCTAAGATTTTCATGCCTGATCTAGTTTGTTCAATTCTGATTTAATATGACCGGTTGTGGACGAAACAGAGCCATCAGGACATATTAAATGGAATGGATCATTTTATTTCAGGTCATAAAATTGTCTGCTGGATCTCAAAACCTGAATTAAAAACGCAGATGTGAAAGTAGCCTAAGTCACAATGGAGTCAAGTAAAAAATCAAATAAGGGAGACGTTCCATCCGCACCATCTCATCTAATGATTGGCAGAGTCTTTCCTGGTATTTCCTGCGCGCTAAGCCAAGACCAGGAAATGGAGAGCAGCGGGGACCGGCTGCACTAGAATGGTATTGGCGGGAGATCATTGAGGGTCAGTATGGCTTCTTTTCTATATTTAAGCCAGAATGAGCCATCAAAAAAATAAATAAAAGGGGTTTTCGGGGATTATTATAATTTATAACTAGGGATGAGCGAACCGAACCCTAACGAACCAGATTCGTTACAAACTTTCCCAAAAGTTCGGTTCGTCACCGAACCGAATTTTGAGAAAGTTCGTAACGAATCTGGTTAAAATAACGGCGACGCAAAATATATGCATATTTGAGAATGTACGCTAATGCGTACCTTAATGCGTATGAATTCATAAAATGCGTACACATTAGCGAACATTCTCAAATATGCGTATATTTAGGGTATGGAATATGCCATATGCCATACCCTAAATATACGCATATTTGAGAATGTTCACTAATGTGTAAGCATTTTATGAATTCATACGCATTAGCGTACGCATTAGTGTACATTATTAAGTAGCGTACCTTTGACAACGCTAGACTGTATGTTCGTTACTTGAGTAGGAATGTTCGCAGACGCAGTGTATGAGTACGCTAATGCGTACATATTCATTCAGTTAAGTAGCGTACCTTTGACAACGCTAGACTGTATGTTCGTTATTTGTGCGGGAATGTTCGCATTAGCGTACGCATTAGTGTAAATTCTCAAATATGCGTATATTTGGCGTCGCCGTTGTTGAAGTCACTTGGATTTTTTCCACTTTTTTCATTGTAATAGCAACTGCAAGTAAACGAAACTATACCCTATCAGACTCCCATTATTGTAGCAGCAATTATTCAGCCGTTATAGCAAGGTTCGTTTTAGGTTCGGTTCGTACGAATCCGAACTTCACGAAAGTTCGCCGAAGCGAACCGAACTTTTCAAAAGTTCACTCATCCCTATTTATAACACATATGCTCACACAGTTGCTTACCTCATGTACATCACCCACGTGCTTTTTTCTTTTTCAGTTTCAACTATACTGACCAGTTTTCACCATGTAAACCAATCCCTCTGGTCCGTTTCCACCCTGTATGTAGTACTACCTTCAGTGCACACATTACATCAGTTACCCCCCACATAGAAAAAAATCCTGTTTGCGACATGCAGGTTTTACCTCTCAGCGAAGATCTAAAAAGGGACAATACCGTATATCACCCAGACTCTTTCCTTTCTTAGCAGCACATCTGCATCCTCCTCCATGTATACAGAGAAGCTTATCATCACGACACAGTACTGGTAGATACTTATAAAATATACTTTTAATTTATTTGAATTGATTATTGTTTGATGCTCTATCCAGCATGTAGGCGTTGGATCCCGATACTTCAGCCACTGAGCCTACGACACACAGACTGGTGAGCGGCATATTCTTGTGTCTGACTCTAGTAACCTTATGGCTCTGTAGACATTGTTTCTAAGGCGTATAAGCTGTATCCAAGGATTCCAGATGGCGGCAAACACTGGTATTTCATCTTGCTATCCTCCAGAAAAGATCCTGTTAATCGCAGTATGACTCTGCTTAATCCTGGCCAATTGAAAGCGCTGAACTATAAGCCAGATAGCTGCAGAAGAGGGACAGCCCAGACCAGAGAGCCAGCTCTGAGACAAGTGCCTTCAGATAGGATAAATCCGAAATTTCAATCAAATCAGAATATAATAGTAGCAAGAGGGACAGGAATTTGGATGGATGGAGAAAAAAATAAAAACACTGCTCCTTCACTGCTCCTCTGACCCAGGTTGGCTATCCTTAAAAAGATTAAATGGAGTAGAGTTTGGTCTTCTGAGTAATGGATGTGTATCATCATAACAATGCCTTGAGGTTAGTTCAGTTCAGGTACCTGCACATGATGTGGAATATGCGCGGATTCCTGTGCGGAAAAATGACAGCGTAGTACAGTACCAGCATTAGACAAATCTCTTGTACACTTTGTGGATGTTTTCTGTGCAGAAATTGACCTGCCATGTGGATTTCCAAATCTGCAGCATGTCACTTATGTTTGTGATTTTAGCTGCGGATTTCATCCTTTTCTAGTGAAGGGTGAGATCTGCTGCAAATCCGCTCCAAATATAGCTATTAGAAATTTTTTGGTGTGGTTTGTGCGCACAGAAATCCGCACAGAATGTTTTGTGCATTCTGTGATCCTTAAAGGGTTATTCCTATCTTAGAAAGGGATAGCATACTGCTAGGACAGGGGTCAGCAACCTTTGCCACTCTGGCTGCTGTGAAACTACAACTCCCAGCATGCACACTTGCTTGGCTAATCTTGTATCCCCCATAGAAGTGAATGGAGCATGCTGGGAGTTGTAGTTTCAGAACAGCCGGAGTGATGGAGGTTGCTGATCCCTGTGCTAGGATCTGCCATCACTTTCTTACTGGTGGTGGTCCAGCTGCTGACCAGGAGTGTGGATGTGCAGGGAAACCTTCATACTGCCAGAGGTCAGCTCTCCATAATCATAAAGTGAAGATACTGTATATTCATGCAGAAGTTCCAGTTTGAGCAAATAAATGTTAATGTTTTTAGAATGAAAAGTCTGAAGTCAGTTCCTCATGGTGTTCAAGATCTCTGATTGCTGTCATTTAATAGGAACCTTCATTATTTACTTGCTGTGGATAAAATCTGTCCTGGTGATGTGATGGACATTATAGTTGCACAGCCCAGTGCGGAACAGTTATACCCTTTTCACACGAGCAGGAGACTTGCATGTCTCCCGCAACGCATCTACAGGGCTGGACGCCGACACTGACTGGGATCGCATATAATGCTATGCGATCCCAGTCAGTGCAGAGTCCAGCCCTGTAGATGCGTTGCGGGAGACTTGCGAGTCTCCCGCTCGTGTGAAAAGGGCATTAGGCTGAGGTGACACAGACTTTTTGTAGCAAGATATTATTCGTTTTAACTTTAGCTACAGCCAGTGGTGTACACAGAGAAGTAAGGCCCCATAGCAAGGATCAAACCAGGCCTCCCACACAGGACACAAGGGTTTCTGCCTAAACCCCTTTCAATGACTCTTGGGCCATTTTTCCACTGCCTCGTTTGCTATAAGTTGTTCCTTTAGAGGGTAGAGTCCTGACCAAGTTTTCACCCCCCATAGAAGAGGAGATGATCCCTACTGGGCCCCCTCTTGCCCTGGGCCTCATAGCAGTCGCATGGTCTGCCGCTATGGTAGTTACGGCCCTGGCTACAGCTGTTGTCTGCAGGAGAACTTAGTGCACTTCTGTGAACTGCAAAATCAATCTTGTAGCTCTTCAAAAAGTCTAGGTGTAGCCTTAGCTCCAGAGATGTGCCTTGTATCCAACTGGTATGTCCATCACATTATTAAGACATCACATCCCCAGGACTGTGACTGTGACTGTGACGAGGGGACATCCTCTGCATCTGGAGGAAAGAAGGTTTGTTCACAAACATAGAAGAGGATTCTTTACGGTAAGAGCAGTGAGACTATGGAACTCTCTGCCTGAGGAGGTGGTGATGGTAAGTTCACTAAAAGAGTTCAAGAGGGGCCTGGATGTATTTCTGGAGGGTGATAATATTACAGGTTATAGTTACTAGAGATGGGTTGTAGATCCAGGGAGTTATTCTGATTGCCTGATTGGAGTCGGGAAGGATTTTTTTCCCCTTAAGTGGGGAAAATTGGCTTCTACCTCACAGTGGTTTTTTGCCTTCCTCTGGATCAACTTGCAGGATAACAGGCCGAACTGGATGGACAGATGTCTTTTTTCGGCCTTATAAACTATGCTACTAAGTACACAGGCTGGGGGATGATGCAGTGCTCCTGAGTACAGGAGAACGTCATAACAAGTATTGCTTCTGGAGCGATAGGAAAAACATACAATGGAGCCTTTAATGGGTTGTTCACTCCCTGGCTCCAGCTCATTCTGACATCAGCCACGGAGAGATGCTACTGCATGGTGGGCAGGACAGTGGCCAATGCAACCATCCAATGCCCAGCAGGTGTCATGTATGTTTCCTGTTTTAATGAATAGGAAATGGATGCTTGTATATCACCTCCCACCAACTGATGTCAGATTGGGCGGGGGAGAGGGGCCAGACAACCACCTTAAATAGAGAATTCCTAATCCTTTAGAATATGGGGGAGATTTATCAAATCAGATACGTGAGTTGTTTGGTTTAAAAATGTCACAAGTCATGTCAGTGTTTTTATTTCGACATTTGGTTAAATTTTGTGACATTTGGTGAGAGTCGCCATTTTTCAAATTGGTCTCGGAAAGTGTTTGTACATGGAAAAAACATATAGAAACATATGGCTTGATGTACTCAGACTATAATTGGGAAAACGTAGTTGAAAAGTGCATACTTTTGACTCCGTTTGTCACTGTTTATTCTCTATTTATTTTTTTTGCATGAAAGAGTGGTGTAACATACCACGCATTTTTATCCTGCAAAAAAAAAAGTTATAGAAATGTATATGTTTTTTTTTTTTACAATGCAGGAGACAGATGGAAATGTAAGACAATATGTTTCTATCTGTTAATCGTGTCTGTTTTTATCCAGATGCTTCCTACCTTGATACATTTCAAACCTTTATTAAAAAAAGGTTTCACAAAAACGTACAGTATACATTTTTAGGAAAAAAAAAAAAAAACGGACACAAACATATTGAAATGTAGGTAGATAATCATAAAACTGCATCCGTTTGTGTAGGGTTTTTTTTACTGCATGTCTAAACGTAGCTGCTTGACGTGCAGCAAAAACAAGGTGTGAACAGGCCCTTACCTACATCAAGATCCTTTATTGCAAATGACTATATGAAGAAAGTAAAGGCTAATGATTGGGGCAATTATCAGGAAGGAGCTTTACCAATAATTGCTCTATGTCAAAGTGCCACCAATCACCTTATCTGGTGAAAGCCTTGCTGTTGTGGTCATCTCATACTTCATTTATGGGCCACAGATTGTGCTGTCTAAATAATGACCTGCTGGCCCGAGCAATGATTTTCTATGCAGATGAGCAATCACTAGACGCTGTATAGACAAGATGATTGCTGCATATACCGTAAATGCAGCTCTCACCGCCTCTGTGGAGCAGGCAATTCTTCAGGACAAACGGGTCGTTCCCTATAATTGTCTGCTGTGTTCTGTTGTGTTGGCCTGTGTAAAGGGGCCTAAAAGTGGTTTTCTGCTTTCCCTATATTGATAACCTCGGGGATGACCCAACTCCCTGCAGCATGTTCTTCACTGTTCACAGTGTTGACGACGAGAAGATGTAACTAATATTGCTGTGTACCATTCAAGTGAACGGAGACGGCGAGGAGGTAAACAGTGAACCCCTTTAATATAAAAAAATATTACTAAAACATGCCCACGGGAAATGAAGTAGAAATACATTTCATATAACATAATCCAAATGCACTTTCGACAGCGACAATATGCAAATAAGCTCTAATTTCTATCTACCGAAACTGCCGCATGCATGTATTTCTCTAGAAAGCAGCTATGGAACATACCACATCCTGCTGGGGGACACTGAATATAGGACTCGCTGCTAGGTCCTTTTCCTGGTGAACAGACAAAAGCACAAAAGTGACCTGTTTTGTGGTGGCTGTAGAGGAGACATTAGTACTACACATCTGAAGCTACATTCAGATTCATGTATTATTATTATATAATATATATGAACACAGCAAAATTCCTTTAATTCAGCATTCATTTAATTTGTCATCCAGTCTGTTAATAAGTTCATGCTCATTGTACTAGTTTTCTTTTATACTATGTATGTTCAAATGTAATTCATGCTGTATAACAATAAATGACAATAATTCAAAAATCTAAAAAAATATAATAATCTACCACAGTAAACAATTGAAATCTAATGTAAACTTTTCAACATTATTATCTAATATGTTACATTATAAGATTACTACCCAGAGGTTTTCACTCCTTACAAGTGAGTTTTATCAACTATTCAATGACTGATAATCCAGAAATTTCAAGGGGTATACCGGCCCCCAGTTCTGATGTATTGTGGAGGTCCACTGCATAGCTGATAAATGCTTCTAGCCGGAATCTCCCTGTAATAATTGTTTCTATGGTTTAGGAATAAAAAGCTGGGACTGGTGTTACAACTCAAAATGTTAGGTTATTGTATCACATTGTAAATTCTCTATCCGGTTATTTTTGAGCAATTTTCAGTAACACAGTTAGACTCAGGTAACAGGACCATTCAAGCATATATTATATCAGCAATGGAATACATTTCCACCTTAGAGACATCTATTCCCATAGAAGGATTGTATAGATATACTTGCAATGTAGCAAGGAATGAAAAAAAGACACAATTGCCAGAAACACAATGGAGGTTTCTTCTTGATTTAGTCAAAAATATAAACGATATTCCTATTGACTGATGGATGAATACAGGGAAGCCGTCCTGGCAGTAAAATAGTGCCAGTGCTTGGAACTCTTGACCCTCAGAGTCACATAGCAGCAATTTAAATTATGAAATCCCTTGTGCATTGCAATGTATTTCTATAGTGACAGTGGTGCCCCATAAGGGGCCCAGTAGCAAAGATAAAAATTTTGTCACTTTTAGGTGCTGCTTGACACTACCACAATGCTAACCACCCAGGACAGGAAGTCCTGATGAACCCATCCCATGTTCCGTTTCATTGATTGATAAAATGGCAGCAGCTATAAAGATAACATCCCTGTGCAGGTTATCACCTCCCAATAAAATGGAGACAAGGCCAGTGGCGTACATAGAGACGTAAGGGCCCCATAGCAAGGATCAAACCAGACCCCCCACACAGGACAGAAGGGTTTCTGCCTAAACCCTTTTCAATGACCCTTGGGAAATTTTTCCACTGCCTCATTTGCTAAAAGTTGTTCCTTTAGAGGGTAGAGTCCTGACCAAGTTTTCACCTCCAGTAGAAGAGGAGATAATCCCAACTAAGATTGGGCCCTCTCTTACCCTGGGCCCCATAGCAGTCACATGGTCTGCTGCTATGGTAGCCCCTGGACAAGGCCAATGTAGAATGTTTAGAGGCCTAATGTATGTAAATTTTATTAATGAAATGTAAACGTATAAAAGAGAACTAATGTTGATGACTTATTCTTAGATGGTCTCTTCAACCAATTGACCATGGGTGTGTTGGGAGTTGGGCCCAAACCAATCTGATATTAATGACATTAGAATAGATCATGAATATTAAAGTCTACAAAAACCTCTTTAAAGAGGCCATCCAATGCATAATGTAAAAAACAAAGAAACCAGACATGCTACAACAAACCAGACATGCTACAACAAACCAGACATGCTACAACAAACTTAGAACCAGCCCTGTACCTCACATGGATCCAGGGATCTCCACATTCATTGCTGCAATTACTCTGCTAGATTAATTTCAAGCTGGCAGCTCAGAAGGCCTTCATTTTTTCATGGGGTGTGTCCAATCTGGTGCAGCTGAGGGCAGTTGAAGGATGGAACTGAGCATGTGCGTCCACCTCAGTGAGCAGGACAGAAAGTTTAGAAAAAGAGCAAACAGCAGGTGGTGTTATGCAGATAGATTTCAGTGAATAACATAGTGGCTATACTAATTTTTTGAATTACATCCAATTACAAAAGTATTTAGATCCAAGTGCTGGTTTCAACAATAAAGAATATTTTTTGTTGGACAACCTCTTTAATGGTCAGAAAATAAAGTCCATAGATAAATACATTCTTCAGAAAGAGACAGACTACAACCCTGTACCCTAAAGACAGGGATGTGGCAATGGAGTTGTATACAGACCCTTATCTAAGATTATAATTAGTGATGAACAAAGAGAGCTTCGGATCCTAGATCTGAAGTCGCTTCGGTCAAAACTTTGTTTGAATACTGTACAGAGATTCGTCTCTGTACAGTATTTAAACGTATGGGCTCCAGTGAGTTGAACTGAGTTATCACGACAATCTCTAACTTCGGCGTTTAATATTTAAAATAGAAATCCAAAGTTGGCTTTGGTACTGGGTACCGAAGCCAACTTTGGAACAAAGTTTTATAATGGTTTCCAAGTTAAAAAATCAAATCCCAAAGTTATTCACTGAAGTCCCACGAGACTTCGATGACTGAAAATTTCCGTCGCCGGAGCCCATAAATTTTAATGCTGTATTGAGACGGATCTCTGTACAGCATTAAAACGAAGTTTTGAGCGAATTAACTTTGGATCTTGGATATGAAGCTCGATTCACTCATCCCTAATTATAATCTTACAATTCTGCTTTATCAAGTCCTCCAGAGGGACAATATAGCTGTGATATAAATCCCCTGCTCTCCAAAGATAATGAGAGGACCCTGCTGATTCTGTACCAGTATACACAGCAAAGCTCAAAAGTGAACTGCTGAAAATAAGAAATACTGTATCACATTATTGTGGGCAAAAACCTTGTTATGAACTCTCGAATATTTGTGTTTTTTAAGCGGATGGCCATCAAAGAGGAAAAAAAATGTCCAAAATATACAAAAAAATCTGATTTCAGTAGTATGTCATTTTCTGGTGATGCATTTCCTCAGAATTGCACCAGAATACATCGCTTTCAACTGGCCTTCATGTGGGTTCTGTTGTATTTCCCCTGCTGTTTCTTTCCCTATTAACATCAGTAGGAAAGCAGTAAGGCAGGAATAGTTAATTCTTTGGCTTTAGATCATCTTTGCTGTAGAATATTTTACATAAATTTGCATCTAAGAATTTTCCGCCCAAACAGACTTGATTGATTATTGATTTGTTGTGCAATTACAATGAAGAGGCGCAACGTAATAAAGATTTCTTTATTTTCCATTTCATTACTCACATTTTCCTACATGAAAAGACAGTTTATCTCCCGTGTTCGTACTGCCACACTCTTTACAGTAGCTCATTAAAAATCTTGACGAAAAATATAACAGAGCTCAGTAAAAACTAATTGGCCCTATCCAAAGCCTCGGTGTAATTACCGGAGAGTTTGTTCATTAGTATCGAGCTTTGCTTCATTTTTATGACTGTTTATATTTCGTGATTGTTCTTCCAGATGGAAGCTGCAATAATCATGGAACTACGGTAAGTCTTCCCTCCGCGCTTACGTAGTGGACGGTATTTACAGATTTATAAACATGACGTCTATATGATGTGAACAACTTTAAGCTGCTTCTCAGGCAATACTATAGTAAAAATAAGACTCAGCTCATGAGTATGGTAATGCGTTAGGTTCATCCCTTATGTATGTTCATCTTACATACATACATACAATGGTTTGGCAGTACAAAAAACTGACAAAAATTCTGAAAAAAAATCATGTTTATGGGGCCTGCAATTTTTTATTTAGTTTTGCATTGGGCTTCACATTGTGTTGTCTTGTTGCAGCCACATAAAGTTTTTTATACCAGTCACTGAATGTAACTACTCCCTCAGCCTCAAGCACAGCAGGAAGTCACAGCACTATCTTGAAAAGGTTGTCCCATCTTTTTTGGAGGCTCCTGGGTTACTGAGCTTGCCCAGCAGCTTTTCCATTGATCTCTGTTGAAAGGCAGGGAGGAAGCCAGGCTGACGCATATAGGCGAATATGCACACTCCCACAATTCTGGCTACCATAGAAGAAAAGCAGATGAACACACCATGCAAGTGTGAAAAATTGCTACAGTAATGCAGCAGTGACCATAATCCCTGACAATGAGCAATAAACAATGTAAATGAGGGGTAAGGGAAATCAAGAGAAGGAGCAAATTCAGTTTATTTTGAAGACATGCCCCTTTAAAAAACAAAAAAATCTGCAGAAAAAAATTACTTATAGCCAATCAGATGTGTGTATATTAAAGTTCAGGGTAGGATTGCCCCACCAGAGTACCAGACAATCCTCTGGAGGTCCCTGGCTATGATACAATAACAAGCCTCATACCAGAAGAAGACAACCCCATTTGGAGTTAACTTTGTTGACTAAGAGGGTTGGCCCATTTCGGACAATGATGGCAAATCAGTAGGATATCATGTATATTCTTGTCCCACATCTGGGACCCACTCCTATCTAGACTAAAGGGCCCTCAAAGTCAAAGAAAGCACACAATGCATGCACAGCGTGCCCTCCATTCATTGCTATTGGTGTTCTGAAAATGGAGACCGCACAATGCAAGCCCGGCACCCCTCCAGTTGACTTGGCTATTTTCAAAACTCCCATACTGGTGAACAGCCATGCATGTGTGGCTGCTCCCTGTTCACTTCCGAGGTCAAATTATAGAATTAGAAATGGGTCCCACACGTTGGATGCCCAGATGATATTAATGGCATATCCTAGTGAGGTGAGCTCTAGGAATCATTTCCAGTGCGGGGCCAAAAAAGACCTGTCTGTCAATATGTCCACTTATAACCTCCCATTCAGAACCAGCCTACCGTTAGTATACAGTGGATAAATGAGCATTCGGAGCATTAGAACACAGGACTGTGATCATAGCAAAAATTAGAAAGAGGCCGAGGATTGACCATGCATGATCAGGTTGATTGCAAAATTAAAATACAGTGTTCTACATAAATAGCTATACAGGCAATGCTGGCATATCCCCTTTAATCAACCTGCGTCTATTTTTTCAAAAGAAATTTTCGCAAAGGTTTCTGTTACTTTAAGGTACAATACAAAAACATTTTCAGACAAGCATGTTCAGGGCATGAAACATATTTCATGCAGTGAACATGCTTGTCTGAAATTGGCCTAAACCTTTATTCTGATGTGTCAGGCTCAGTTAGAAGACCCTGTCAGCAGATTTGACAGGAAGGATATTGTTCCCATCAAAATGACCAAGATGGAACCTAATGGATTGTAAGAAGAGATGAGCGAACGTGCTCGAAACGAGCACTGTACCGCTCGGCTCCCCTGCGCTCGCATGGGCGCAGTCAGCCTCTTCCATCCTCCTCAGGAGGACGGAAGCGGCTGTCTGCGCCCATGCGAGTGCAGGGGAGCCGAGCGGTACAGTGCTCGTTTCGAGCACGTTCGCTCATCTCTAATTGTAAGTTTATTGGGTCCATTAGGTTCTGGTGGTACTTCTCATGTGACAGATCCTGTTATGTGTAATGGTTTCTGTTATGAATTGGCACCACAACACAAGTGTGAACAGAGTTCAAAAATACAGTAGTTTAAAGTTGTAGTAGAACAATTTATAAAAAACAACAACAGACAATTACATTAATTATATCCATACATTCTATTGTTCATATTGTGGCCCGAATACCGAAACCTTTCACAGTTTTACTGACCCAACTTAAATAGCCATAGCACTATATGGTGACCTGTGTTTGGTTCAGTAGAGCTGTGGTAGGGATCTAAGTTCACTTAAAGGGGTTGTCCCACAAAATATGTTCTACATTTTTCAAACCAGCACCTGGAATACTTTTATAATCACATGCAGTTAAAAATTTAGTATAGCCACTGACTTATTCAATAAAATGTATCTGTATAACTCCATCTGCTGTTTGATCTTCTAAATTCTCTGTCCACCTAACTGAGGTGGACGCACATGCTCCGTTCCATTCTTCACCTGTCATTAGCTGCAGCAGACAGGACACACCTCCTGAGAAAGCACATGCTTCCTATGCTGCTAGATTCAAATATATCTAACAGAGCAATAGGAACAATGAATGGGGAGACCCCTGGACCCATGTAAGGTAGAGGGCTGGTTCTATCAGATTGTCATGCATTATATGATGTCCGATTTAAATTTTGTGCATTAATTATGGGATAATCCCTTCAAATAATACTGTCTAAAGGCATTTTCCAGCTTTAAGATATCGATGACTTATTTTTAGAAGAGGTCCTCAAGATCAGAATGTTAGGGGTCCGACACCCCCAAGGATCATCTGTTTGCAGCAGCCAATGGTGCAGAACCTAACCTCACCTAAAATTGAGGCAGAAGCACAGCTGCATTCCATTTGACGGGGCCATGTTGGGTTACTGCAGCTCAGCTCCCATTACCATTAGTATACATTTTGTTTTAGGGTCCAAAAGCTTCAAGGGGACCTGTCACTAAAAAATGCAATGCAATCTGACAGCACCATGTTATAGAGCAGGAGCAGCCGAGCAGATTGATATATAGTTTTGTAGGAAAACGATTGAGTAAAACCTGTAATTTATACATTTATATCTTTTCTTTTTTCATTTCCTGTGATAACTATCGGTACAGGGGGGAGGTGTTATCAGTGATTGATAGCACTGTGTGTATGTGTGCATACAGAGATAGCTGTCAGTCACTGGTAACTCCTCCTTTCGGTACCGATAGCTGTTCACAGGAAGTAGAAAAAGCAGAGATATAAATGTATAAATCATAGGTTTTACTGAATCTTTTCACGCAAAACCATATATCAATCTTCAGCTCCTCCTGCTCTATAACTGGCTCCCTGCAGACTGCACTGCATTTTTGGTGACAGATCCTCTTTCAAGTTACTGTACATTTTGGGGAATAAGCACTGCAAAGCCTTATAGCAAAAGGTGACCACAAAGCCTGCACCCCCTCCCATAATTCTTCTGAACCAGAAATTCATGATGGGTCCAGCTGGGTTAAAATGCTGCTTATCTCCTGTGCTCTATTGAAATAACATGTTTGTCCAAGCCATATCTACATGTCCCCCGGGGAACTGAGGTTGGTAGTTTTTGGCTGAGTGGTTGGTATCACTTTGGTATTTATAGCTGCATTTAGATATAACAGAAAATCAGGCGCTGGAGTGTAAAGTCTTGTAAATATACTGAATATCACTCACCAAAGAGTATGATCTCTCATGTGATAGGATCTTTGTGAAGGTACAAGGTGGACTGCTGGCTCTGTTATCATCATTCCTGGTTGTTTCTTGTATGTTTTCTACCGGCTCATACAGGCTGTCCATGGATCCCTCCTGCAAAAGCGTATTCAAAAATATTAATTGACTACACTTATGATTATTGATACATGTGCATTATCAAGAAAGGGTTAAAAGTTGGACATGGGTCTGGAAAACGCCCTTGAGTAGTCCTCTTCTTCGAAGGTGTGAAAATTCTGCTCAGCCATTTTTTAGTAAGAGCTGAAAGCTGTGTGTACAGCGGCACGTGGATTCCCGATGTGCCCATTAGACAGAATCCCTAGGACAAATATACTGTGTATACCTAAACTTGGGGTCATTGAGAGATGTAGTGTGGGCCCATAACAGATTATGGGTGCCTTATTATGGATCCTTCTTTAGCCTTTCTGGAAAATCTGACTAAAAACCAAAATGGCTACATTGTTGCTTCTGTTAGGGCCTGTTCACATGGCAGACTGTGATGCTGTCAAAATCTGCCTCGTATACTGTGGTTTCTCTTGCGGTTTTTCACTTAGGGGCTGTGGACCCGCTCCTGGCTTAGCTCCATTAAATGGAGCTACACTGGGAAAAGATAGGAGCTGTGGCTTCACACAATGCCAAGAAGGGTCATGTCCATTTTTGGTATGGTCGCTGGTCCACAAACTGGACTGCTGCCTCCTGCACAAAAATTCTGTTGGCATTTTTCGCCATGTGAATGGGCCCTAAGATTTGCAACCCAATTTTTCTTTTCCTGGGTGCACCTGCCTGTTGCCTAGTTCGGCAGAGATCTAGACATGTCCAATAGGATTAGATAGATAGATTTGTCCTTAAGTGAACTTGCCGACATCAACCTTCCAGCTTTCCCAGAAAACAGCTTAGAAAGTAAACAGCTGAAGAGTTCTTATTCATGGGGATTTGTCCACACAATATGTGCTAAACACTCTAGTTTCATCAATATTTTTTCTTCCTATGTTGACCAGGCCAGCTCCTGACCTCTTTGTCTCCTTGTAGCTGGTTCCAGCCATTGTAAGCAGCAGTGGAACTGTGATTTTTGTCACAGAGTCACAGAGATGTCTAAGAAATGCATAGCCCCTGCTCTATCTCTCTTACTTAATTCAAAGCAGAGCCAGAACAGTTTATGAGCATCAATTTTTATATATGTGTTTTTGTTCAGAATTAGTGTTGGTCAGCAGAGAGGGAAGAAATCATTTATGGGAATGTTCTTCTCTCCCTTGTGCCAAGATCTGACCATCCTATTCAGTGAAAACGTGATGTGTGATATCCATGTTTTTTAGAACATCTTGAAGGACAACTCCACAGAAGTTACTACAGAAGGAATTATCTTCTCCCCCTATTTATCACAGTGACAGTGCAGCCGCACATTGGGGGGGGACTCATTCAAATAGACAGGTGATATCCAAACTGGACAGCCCATTTAAGAAAGTTGGACAATTCAGTTTTCTGGTGTTGAAGTCACAAATCTTGATTCACCTCTCCTTTGAGCAAAACTTTGCAAATTTTTGGCCATAGAAGGGGGGCAAATTTAAGATATTCTATGCCAGAAAACTGGTTTTAGTTAAAGTCAAGCTTCAAATCTACACCATACCCTAGTAGCTAGAGTATAATTTGGCTTCTGGCACATGGACCTCCCGCATTGTAGCAAAATAGCACAGCACATGTCTCTTAATAATTTTGCATTGCACATGCCTATTAATAATGTGGGCACATTTTACAACAGCGTCCTTTACACTGGCATATGAAATACTACTGTGAGCAAATTCCCCCCTTACATTTTTAGGTGGAAATGTGTACAATGTAATATTAGTAGTGATTAATCTATAATCATAAAATAGGAATTCTGAATATATAATTATAACAAAGAAACCATCCACATTTAAAGGAATTTGATTCAATACACTACAAATAAGGACTAAAAAGGTATCACAAGTTATTTAGAAAATTTTGAAATTACAAAACTGTCCAGGTTTATCTATCTATCTATCTATCTATCTATCTATCTATCTCATATCTATCTATCTATCTATCTATCTCATATCTATCTATCTATCTCATATCTATCTATCTATCTATCTATCTCATATCTATCTATCTATCTATCTATCTATCTCCTATCTATCTATCTCATATCTATCTATCTGTCTATCTATCATCATTCAGAGTTATAATTAAAACAATGATGTGTAACTGAGAAAGTTGATCTTGATGGATCTGTATCTTTTTCAACCTATGAAACTATCATGATATATGTCATTATTTGTGGTGTCACACAGGAAAACCCGAACAAGCTCGCGAATTGTCATAGTACACAAGACAAATGCTTACACATTCATTTCCACTACCCCATTATGTGCAATATATATTCAGAGAGAGAGAGGGGGGGGGAGAAGAGAGAGATTGGGACAGTGAAGGAGGGAGTGTGGGGTGGTTTATGCATATAGGGTTACACAGTATCCATAGATAGAAGTTAGGGGTTACATGATTATTAGATAGCAGGATGACTGCTGTATATAAGTAGATATCTCTCATTGTTTCTTACTAACATGTCACATTATGTCTCTTAGAGTGCAGTTATCTCTGGTCGCACAGTCTTAAAGTCAATATGCCACTTACCAGTGAGAAGCAGAAGAGATTCATTTTGGAACGTGGTTTAAGTTCTGTCCTGAAAAGTTGTATCCCTTAGTGCTCCTATGGAAGAATGCTGATCTGTCGTGTCCTCCCAGCTGTTTGTATATTTCTTCCTAGAGATTACAGCAAGATAAAATCCCCTCAGTAATCCATGGGACTCAGAGGCCATTATTAAATGAGACAGGCTTTTCTGAGTACAAGCCTTTGTGCGAATAAAAGAGACAGCGCGCCCATCAAGACGATAATCACTGGAGACGAGATGGAAAGTGCTTCCAAATAATGTTAACGTCAGGTCACCGTACACACAATTGAAATAATTCATGGTTGTGTATTTTATTGATCTAGAATGCATGTACTGATGTAGCAGCTATGAGTTTGTCGGATGGAATATTGGGCTATCACAATCTGTTCTGTGAGACTGGCCATAAGGCGACAGATAAACCTACATGATTACTTTCACATGGAAAGAGGCATACACATACCAGCACTGCTACATCTGCATCACTTTTTTATCATAGATTTCTGCAAAAATTCTCTATAAGAAGCCAGTCAAGTGCCATAATTAACATAGTATATGCATCAGTATATATGATTTCAATAGGCATCCTGTCATATGTCTAATCGTCTAATATTGATACAGATTATCATTTGATTAATATTAGATTAATACCAAAAGTAAGTTTTAAACTTCTAATTTTTTTCCGGAGTCAAATGAATTGCAGTAAAATAAACATGGTGTTAATGAGTGTTAATGCTCATTAGAAATGTCATGATTAATTTTATCCACCATCCAATTCAGCGATCATCCGGTAATACTCACCACCGCCTTGCAATCCTGAATGTGCTTTTGGCATTAGACCCTGTTTGAGTGTTTAATTCCATAAGCCTTGACTCAGGAGACTGTGCACAGTAAATTCTGCTACAGCATCTCTGCAACATTGGGTTTTAAGCCCAGATGGAAATTCAGAGCAGATATTATTTCTGTTTGCTCAGTAGAACTGTGACCTTGTTAAGGACAATACCAATGACTGCAAGATGTGTTTAATTGCAGCACAGCTGGACATTCCCTGAGGGCCTTGGCAAAGTGATAGGGCATCGTGTGGCAAGTACAAGTAAGAGAAATCTTGCTAAGCTCTTCCTTTATAGACATCCGCTTAGAAACTCCAGAAAAAAAAGTTGACAAATTATAATGTACCCTGCAAACAGTATTGCTTAAAGTGGACTTGTCACATGTACAGAGGAAGCATGAATTTAGTGGCTCCTATGTTTCAGTAATTTCGTCTCAATATGCAAGGATACAGGCTTATTGATTACAACACAACAGTTCGCCAAAAAGGTACTATGCTTGACAGTTACAGTTCTAGACAGAGGCACTGTGCTTGGCAGTTACAGTTCTAGACAGAGGCACTGTGCTTGGCAGTTACAGTTCTAGACAGAGGCACTGTGCTTGGCAGTTACAGTTCTAGACAGAAGCACTATACTTAGCAGTTATACACTTCTAGGCAGAGGCACTGTGCTTGGCAGTTACAGTTCTAGACAGAGGCACTGTGCTTGGCAGTTACAGTTCTAGGCAGAGGCACTGCGCTTGGCAGTTACAGTTCTAGACAGAAGCACTATACTTAGCAGTTATACACTTCTAGGCAGAGGCACTGTGCTTGGAGTTTACACTTCTAGACAGAACCACTATGCTTGGCAGTTATACACTTTTAGGCAGAGGCAATGTGCTTGGAGTTTACACTTCTAGACAGAAGCGCTGTGCTTGGCAGTTACACTTCTAGGCAGAGACACTATGCTTGGCAGATACACTTCTAAGCAGAAGCACTGTGTAAACAGTAGCAGGCAAACAGTCTCTGATAACTCTTCTCTGCTGGCCTATTAGACACCAATCCACTTTGCAGGACTCACTCTAGTCACAAGCCCTGATGCAAATTGTTGCAATAGTAGGCCACTGTTTGGCCACTAAATATCAAGCACAGTTTCAAGATGGTTTACTTCACTACACATTGTATCTATACAGCTTTACTCTTCTCTGGTGTTCAAAAGACAGGCAGAATGGTTGGTCTAATTAGGCTCATATCAGAATTACAGGGTGCCTGTTGGACTGTAACCACTTGGAGGTTTCTTTCTCTTGGTTTAGTGCCTTGAGGTACTTTGGAGTTTGAACATTTGTGGACATTTGCCCCTATTGCTGCAATGCAAAGCCATTAACTAAGTACTTTAGTGCACTTTCAAGGGTTATCATGCACTGTGATTTATGCAGTTTTTTGCAATTACATTGTGTTATAAAGTTGATTGCATTTTATATAATATATTCTGTTAATTTGTACTTTATTTGAATTAAATTGTGGAAAGGGTTAACTCACAGCCAGTTCACACTAAAGACTTTGGGAATTTCCAACCTGTGCACTGAGAAGCTAGTAAATTTCCACTGTTGTCATGACTCATAAGGGACTATGCAGAAATACATGTGTTTTGGAGGTAAAAAACAGACGCAGTGAACTTTTAACCATCTGGTTTAGCTCTGTCAGACTGATGTTTATTACTGCAAACTACTTGGTCATTCCCTTTGACTTGTATTGAGACCCAGTAAAAGTCTATGGCAGATTTGAACTGTTACATTGTAGTTCACCAGCTTCACCCCTACCAGTATCAGTTAGAAACTGTATACAAGTAGAGCAGTCAGAGGCTCTAGTTGTGTGCAGATAGGGACCTGTGTTTAGTAGGAGAGACTCTGCCAGACTGCACAAGTGACCAAAAGAAGATGCTGAGATGAAGATACTGTGCCACAGACCCTGGGTCCACAGCCCTTTGACCAGGGAGCAAGCCGGACGACTGAGCTACAGATCTTGTGCCACCATCTCTTTGGCCAGGGTACCACCCTTCTAAGAAATAAAGGAACGGCTAGATCAGGCCTTTCCTCAGCTCATTACCTGTTACCAGAGGAGAGACTGGAGAAGCCAGCTTAGACCTGTTTCACACTTGTGATAAGGAGATATGGCAGGCTGTTCCAGTTCTAATGAAGAGGCCAGTTGTGGTATAACAAACAAACTTTGCTTTACTGAAAATTGTGGCTAAATGCAAATCCACGTACTTACAGTTCTTCTCAACATTGCACTGAACAGTTTCTCACAATTCCTGAGGCAGCTCATAAATGAGGATAACAGGCTGGATGATCCGTGAATCACTTTACGAATAAACAGTTCCCAGTTCAGCCAAGCAGGGCTGGGAAGAGGTAGAGCAGGCCAATTGCACCCTCTATCCTCCCAAATGAAAGTGACATTACTTTCTAATAAAGAGATTAAAACATATTTAAAAGAAGCAGTGAAGGGAAGATCCAATAACTTACAGGTGACGTCTCCACAGATTTCAGTTGTTCATGTTCCTTTTCTTCTCCATTTGGTCCAGACCATCAGGGGCAGATGTCTTTGTGTCAGTTGTGTGCAGCCCCTTAGTGCCAGCATATAATGCTCCCCCTTAGCACCAGTATTTAATGCTCCCCCCTTAGCGCTAGTATTTTATGCCCCCCTAGTGCCGGTATTTAATGCCCCCCCCCCCTTACTGCCAGTATATAATGCTCCTTCGTCATCCCAGCTCATTCGCTCCGGCGCAGGAGGTCACGGAGACGTCATTGTGACCTCTGGCACTCTACTCCCTCATAGGCTTCAGGCTGGTAGGCTGAACAACAGCAACTGCGGCCATGATTGCACCCTCATCATGGCTAGCGAGGTGTCACCCTAGGTGGGCACCTTCCCTAGTCTACCAGTTGTCCCTGCGACCCTTTATTGATATAATAATATCCAGGGGCGTAGCAATAGGGGAAGCAGGGGAAGCAGCTGCTTTGGGGCCCCCTCAGGAGGGAGACTAAAAGATTTTATTGTCAGGCCCCCCTCAACAGTATTATACAATGACATTATATACAGTGACACTATAGAAAGCGGATGAAGTGGCTGTCAGGCCTTGTCTGGGAGAGCTCAATCTTGACTAGCCACAAGAGTGAGGGTTGCATGTGAGTTCGGGGTTGCGAGGAAGTTTCTGGGGGGGCCCCATTCAAAAATTTGCTGTGGGGCCCAGTTAGTTGTAGTTACGCCACTGATAATATCTGCCCCTCCAATAGAAAAATATCTATTCCTTGTGCAGGCTATTTTACTCTCCAGAATGAAGTCTCTTCTTTCCCTCAGGGGCTTTTGGCTAATTCTGGCTTTGTTTTATCCTAAGGCTGGCTGCTCCCTGCAGTGTTCCAGTGCTTCTCTGTATCTGCTGTCTCCAAACAACCAGGAACCAGGCGAGATTCCTAGCAGCCAAGTGCTTGCTGTGGGCCTGCTGCTGGAGAGCAACAGAGACCCAGCAGGACCCGGCCACCTAGCAACAGCAATCGGGTGAGGGTGACATCCATGCAAGCCCTAGATGGTGGTGGGCACCGACGGTTGCTACAATACATGCTTTCCTGTGCAGAACATCAGTCTTTACTGTGTGGCTAACTTCCTGCAAACTACAGGAGTGCATCATCATCTTACAAAGCCCCCTGGCAGCTCTCAGACCTCTCCCTTCCTCGCACAGCTCTACTCTCCTTATTTCTCTATATGTCCCTCCAAGGTTGCTGAAGATATCATTTCTGCCATTATAGTGGAACAGGAGAGCAAATATATAGTCATTTCAATGATTAGATGCAGAGATAAAACTCCACTGACTTACACTGTCTGTTTTGATTTATAAGATACAGTACATTCTATTTTAATGATGTCACAATATACTGTAAACTGTTTTTGTTTGTGATCATGTCACAATAGTGGTTTTTCTCTTTTTTCCCCTAGGCTGTGGTCCATTTTTAAAGTAACAAAAATCTTGATTTTCACTCCTACCCTGTGTTGTATTGTGATGTCTCAATAGACTATCCTTTGTATAACCTGTATTCTGTTTGTCTAGGCTGTGATTAGGTAACATTATTCTTTGTAATTGTTTATAAGTTGTCTACATCTGTGATGCTGGCACGCTGACTTTTGTCCTTTTTTTTGTTGTTTTGTTTGGTATCACCATTGCTTTTGCATTCATTTACAAGTTATTTTCTATTCTGATGATGAATAAAAGACTGGATGTTTTATATCCAGTTTTCTATTGCGATGATGCCGCGGTGTTGTTTTTTCTTTGTTTCTAGAATTTATTCTATTGTGATTATGTCACAATAACCTGTGTCTATGTTAATAAGCTGATTTCTGAGCCGTCTAGTGGAAATCGGTTGCATACTTTCTGAGAAAAAAAAATATATTTATTATTTATGCAAATGAGGGTTTCAGTGCACAGAAGGGATGGTCTTAGCCCCTCAGTGCACTTCAGCTCCTTAGCTTTCCAGGGCTGGACATACCCCTCGGTGCACTCCTCATGTGCAGTAAGGGTAAAAGTATTTTTTTTTCTCATGAACTACACAAACAATTTTCACAAGACAGGTATCATTTTAGTCAGTAGGATTACCTCTACCAAGCAGTATGTCTGGTGTAATAGGGTTGATCCTGCTGCCAGGTGCTCTTTAAGTTATGCGCTATATTGATAATGTCCAGGGCCTACACAGAATTCATAGAGACCCCTAGCAAAATTTTGTATGCCGCCATCAGCCTATTGATCACCATAATTTTTTACTTCTTTATAGGAGAATTCTGTTAATACACTGTGCAGAGTATAGCAGATTTATCACAGGGCGCACACTCTGCAGCTGAATCTCCTTTCCCACCAGATTTCTAAGGAAAAGCGGAGGCCTTTTAGTTAAAAAAAAGTCACCCTGCCTTGTTCACTTGGAAAAAGTGGAACAAATGTTTAATAAAAATATACTGCTCATTCTGCACACCATATATCTCATGTATTTATACTATAATATTGCTATTTCTCTCTCATATAGCTAAATCCTCTGATTCAGGGCCGCACTGGGATTAAAAGGTGCACAAGCAACAGGGAGAACCGCAGCCTTGATAGGATTGTTAAGAAAAGGCCTTTCCTAAATTTGGGGGAGATTCACAAGGAGTGGACTGCTGCTGGAGTCAGTGCTCCAAGAGCCACCACACACAGACGTATCCAGGACTTCAAGTATCCAGGGCTACAAGTGTCGCATTCCATGTGTCAAGCCACTCATGACCAATAGACAACACCAGAAGCGTCTTACCTGGGCCAAGGAGAAAAAGAACTGGACTGTTGCTCAGTGGTCAAAGGAGTTGTTTTCAGATGAAAGTAAACTTTGCATATCATTTAGAAATCAAGGTCCCAGAGTCTGGAGGAAGAGTGGAGAGGCGCTCAATCCAAGCTGCTTGAGGTCTAGTGTAAGGTTTCCACAATCAGTGATGGTTTGGGGAGCCATGTCATCTGCTTGTGTAGGTCCACTGTGTTTTATCAAGACCAAAGTCAGTGCAGCCGTCTACCAGGAAACTTTGGAGCTCTTCATGCTTCCCTCTGCCAACAAGCTTTTTGGAGATGGGATTTTTATTTTCCAGCAGGACTTGGCACCTGTCCACACTGTCAAAAGTACCAATACCTGGTGTAATAACCACAGCATCACTGTGCTTGATTGGCCAGCAAACTCTCCTGAGCTTAACTCCATAGAGAATCTATGAGAGACACCAGACCCAACAATGCAGACGAGCTAAAGGCTGCTATCAAAGTAACCTGGACTTCCATAACCCCTCTGCAGTGCCACAGGCTGATCGCCTCCATGCCACGCCGCATTGCTGCAGTCATTCATGCTAAAGGAGCCCCAACCAAGTACTGAGTGCATTTACTGTACATACTTTTCATTTGGCCAACATTTCCGTGTTATTTTTTTACAGTTGGTCTAATATAATATTCTAATTTTCTGAGATAATGACTTTTGGGTTTTTCTTTGCTGTAAGCCATAATCAACATTAACAGAAATAAACATTTGAAAAAGTTCACTCTGTTTGTAATGACTCTATATAATATATGGGTTTCACTTTTTGAATTGAATTACTGAACAAAAAATACTTTTTGATGATAGTCTAATTTATTGAGATGTACTTGTAAATGCCACAATATAGCACAAAATACCTCCTAGCACCATTTCCACTTGACCACCCCTCTCCCACTGACATTGTCCACACATCTTCTTGACACAGCAATTTTTTTTATTTTTTTTAAATTTTTTACTCCCTGGGGGACATTTATCAATAATGGCGCAATTTACGCCAAAAAAAATACTAAAGTTACAAATCAAAACTGGTGATTTCTTTCATCTCAAATATCAAAAGGCGCACACCACTTGTAAAATGTGTCTTTTTAAAATGTCAACTTGATTATTCGCCTATTTCTCTTGATTTGCGACATTTTAACACCAACGGCACTAAAATGCGACTTTTTTAAACCAAAATGCGCCATTTCAGCCACCCCCTCACTGCCAGACCACACTTGAGAGTTTTGAAACATAATTGCAACTTTTGAAGCATATTTGCGACATTTCCACTGGTACATTGCGACTTTTGTTTCACACTTGGGGCGTTTTTGTTATGGTTTTCTGTTTGTTGGATGTCAGTTTACTGTTGTTTAGCTCATATTAGAAAAAATAAGTGCATCCTGTTTTAATACTTGCCTATCACTTGATAAAAAGTGGCATCTTTATTCCATAAATGCGATTTTTTTACACTAACCACCACCACATAAGCTGTCTTAATTATCCGCAACAATATGAGCCATTTCTGCCGATAAGAGGATGATAAATGAGGCGTAATATGCTCAAATTTGATAGCCCCGCCCTCGTTGACATTTATAACCCATTTCTGGCATGATACATTCTTTATGGTGAAAATTCTGAAGAAAACTGTTGATATATTTGGTGAAAATCAATATGCCATTCTTTTTGGTGCATTTTATGCCATAATTCTGGTGCAACATGCTTAGTAAATCTCCCCAACTGTCTTCCTGGAGCCATAACTTTTTAATTTTTCCGTTCATATAGCTGTATGAGGACTTTGTTTTTGCTGGAGAAGTTGTACTTTCTAATGGCACTTAATAATATTGCATAGGATCTAGTATAAAGCTAGAAAAAAAATCGAAATGGGGTGGAATAGGAAAAAAAATCAATTCCTCCATAGTTTTATGGGTTTCATTTTTACAGGTGTCCTATCTATCTATCTATCTATCTATCTATCTATCTATCTATCTATCTCATATCTATCTATCTATCTATCTATCTATCTATCTATCTATCTATCTACCTCATACCTATCTATCCATGCATCCATCTTTCACTGCGTAGGTTCATCTGCGTGGTTAATATAAGGTAATGTGATTTAATTTTCCTTTTCAAAGAACTTTTATACTCCAGCTTTATAGGAATATTATCTTCCTGTATTAAACACTGCCCACGAAAAAATGTATAACCTAAAACACTCATATTCTATAACAGACTTTTACAGCTGAATTGGAGGGCATTTATTTGCACCATAAAACGCGCATAAAACTAATTTTGCAAGAAAATGACTTGTCCATCAGTCTTTTCACCTAATTTCAGATGAAATGACTCCAGTACAGAAACATTTCCGTCGTGGCGTAGCGGCTCTTTAAATAGAACAGTCAATCAAAATTTTTCCATCAAAGGTTTACTAGTTATTTAATTGGGCTCTCCCTTCTCCATTTACTTATTTGAGATGGTCAATTGAGCTAAAAAATTAAGCAGCAATGCTCTTTGAACGGATGACTATTTTGTATCTGCAGCACAGATGGGAGATTACAGCAAGAGGATGAAGTGGTAGTTTCCACATTAGGGATAACATGGAACATAGCATCGCTGATTACTCCACATCTAGACCTAACTGTGCTGTACTCAGCATGGCTGGGCCAAGGGTGATCTAGAAGAGGCCACTCTGACGTTTCATCCATTCATGGGGTGCAGTCGACTAGTTCAGCTGAAACAGTGACCCAAAATGCTAATTGGTGTGATGCAGGATGTTAAATTTCTTCCCTTCCAAATAAGTGTCCATAGAGGCATTCCGTTTTTTTTTCGGATCCATTGTTACAATTCCTATCCTTGACCTCAATACGGACAAAAATAGGACACATTCTTTTTTTTTTAGGGGCTATGGAATGGACATATGGATGCGTATAGCACACAGTGTCTGTCCCCATTTTCTGCGGACCCATTGAAATGAATGGGGCTGCATCCTATCCGCAAAAAAAAAAAAACGGAACAGACACGGAAACAAGATATGTTAGTGTGCATGAGCCCTTAAGGTGAGGTTTTTTCCAGGCTTGGATCCATGACTGCCATCAGGAATTTCAGGGCTCCACACAGGCTCTACCTTCATTTTTATTTCCGCTGTTCACCAATCACCATAAATAATATGTTCACTATATAGTATAGGCAATTATGATTACAGGGATGCCAAATACTATTTTGTACTGTTTTAATAAAAAACAGTAATACTATAAGGCATAAAAATCCCATCTTTACAACAGAGCTTTTCTATAGAGGTGTCGATAAGGCAGCTGTTTAATGTACAGAAGGTCTGGGGTTCAAATCTACTGAGACCTATAAAATTGTGGTAGAAAAATAGAGCTTTTACTTTCCAGCTTTTTTCTTTTATGATAAAAAGTCCAAATACAATCACTGAAAAAAACGTGGTCTAAAATGGCAGAAAATTGCTCAAACCCCATATGCTGTAGCGCATATCAAACCGGGGGAGCAAATCCTGCACATGTGATCCATTGCTAACAGCAAACCCCAGCAAAAATGCATACAATGGAGGATGCCTGCAGCGGACCACATGTACCACAAAAACATCCTACACAAGATAACCAATTGTGCGGATGTGGCGAACTATATAATCAAACAATCACTAATAAAGGTGCACTACGGCGGTAGATGCAATTGATAATATATGGATAAACCCTCACGCTGATGTTAAAATGAGACTTTCACCAATATATTCTTATATCAAGAACATACCAGAGCCGGAGCACCGCGTCAAGGTATCTCAGAGTGGCACAGGACCTAACACTAACCTACCTTGCCGTATGGGCAATTGCGGAAGGAGCATACAGGCCGACACACAGCAACCTACTCCTAGTTACCTCCAGCGTGAGATCACACATACAATGGGAGGAGGGAGGAGGCTTACATCTTATGGTAACATTCTGGTGCACCTGTGCAGCCTGAGTCACATGAGTCATTGGTAGGTGGGACTCACAGCCTCCTCCCTCCTCCCATTGTATGTGTGATCTCACGCTGGAGGTAACTAGGAGTTGGTCGCAATTGCCCATATGGCAAGGAAGGTTAGTGTTAGGTCCCATGCCACTTTGAGATAACTTGATGCGGTGCTCGGGCTCCGGTATGTTCTTGATATAAGAATATATTGGCGAAAGTCTCATTTTAACATCAGCATGAGGGTTTAGCCATATATTGTCAATTGTATCTACCGCCGCAGTGCACCTTTATCAGTGCTTGTATGATAAAAGGTCCAATTTTCTAAAAAGATAATGTTACTCCATAAATAACGAAAGAAGAACCATCAAAGTTTTTTGTAAAATACTTAGTATGGAAGATTGCAAAAAAAGTATTTGGTATTCCTTTAATCATAACAAGCTGTATAATATAGTAAACATATGATTTATAGTGATTTGTAAATGGTACCATGTTTTCCTTTTATTTCAGTAATACTATTTATTCAGTGTTAAGCCTGCAAAGTAAATAGCTTTTTAAGTGCAGAATATGTACCCCTTCCAACATAGCAGGTCTGTAGTGAAATGGTAACTCTTCTGCCTAAGATGCAGAAGGTTTGCAGTTGAAGACCTGAAAAATCATTTATTTAGTTAAGGTGTATGGTGCTGGAAGAGGGCCTTCTCCCAACCAATATTCAACACAGCTTTATTAGTATTCACTGCACTAAAATGAACACTAAAGAGGCTGCAGGCCCTGCTTGGATCTGCAATTGTCCAGCTGGGAGGGGAAGAAGAGGCAGAGGCTACATGCTACTATATGCTAAAGATACTCCCTGTGAGTATAAACATAAGGACCCTGATTTATCATGCCTTCACTCCAGAATTCTGGGCTCATTCGCACAAAAATTTTGTGAGTTTTTGCATTTTTACATGTCCAGTTTTGAAATATGAATGAGAAAGTTGGTGTGGTTAGCTATGTTAAAAAGTTTCATTCCAGATTTATCTCTTACTTTTTTTCAACCTCTTCCCAACTGCCTATTGTAAATTTATGTCAGTGGTTGGGTATTTCCAGATGGCGCCCGTTCACAAGCACAGCAGGCGCCATAGCCGCAACAGGCACCCAAGGCTAATGTATGTGACTGATGATAACATTGATCGCACACAATTTAACCCCTCAGATGCCGTGGTCAAATGTGTGCACCGGCTCCCTCTAGAGGGGATCGGGGGAGCCGAAAGGTGTGTGCAGCAACTTTGGTCCTTCTGAATGATCCGAGGCTGCTGCACATAGGTTCCTATGGAGAGCCTGTATGTGCATAATGCATTGGAGCCTAGGAGAGAAGCAATCTAATGAAACATATAAAAAATATATATAAAAGTATGTAAAAATTCAAATAATCCACCATTCCCCAAAACTAAAATATATAAACAATTAAAAAAATAAACAGCATGGACATTGATGCATGTGAAAATGCCCATACTATTAAAATATAAAAATATTTATTCCACACGGAAAATGGGGAAATGGAAAAAAAGTCAAAATGGCCGATTTGCCGATTTTTTTTGGTCGCTTCTCCTCCCACAAAAAATTGAATAAAAAGTGATCAAAACATCTTACACACCCCAAAATAGTATAAATAAAAAGTAGAGATCTCCCTGTAAAAAAATGAGCCCTCATACTGCTCTGTACACATAAAAAAAGAAGGTTATAGGGGTCAGAATATAGCAATGCAAAAAAAAAAGTTTTTTTACAAAGTTTTTATTTTTTTCAGTATTAAAATGCAAGAAAAAAATATACATTTGTAGTATTGTAATCATACTGACCTGGATAATAAAATTAACAGGTCAGTTTTACCACATAGGAAACGCTAAGACCCATAAAACTGTGGCAGAATAGTTGAATAGTTTTTTTTTTATAACTCCACCTCATTTGGAATTTTTCCCTGCTTCCCACTACATTATATGCAACCATTAATGGTGCCATTAAAAATACAACTTGTCCCACAAAAAAAACAAGCCCTCATATAGCTATGAGAATGGAAAAATATAAAAGGCTCGTCCTGAAGGGGTTAAACAGTCACAAAAAAAAAAGTTGCAATCTCACTCCAGTAGGAGGGTGGAGTAGACAAAATAGTTAGATTTAGGGCTCATGCACATCAACATATTTTGTTTCCATGTTAATTCCATGTTTTTTTTGGCCAGTTTGCGAAAACATTCACTTCAATGGGGCCTAAAAAAAAAGGAAGTTGCTCCGTGTACATTCCGTTTTCGTACATCTGTATGTCCGCTACGCAAAAAATGAGAACATGTCCTATTATTGTCCGCATTATGCGATGTGCCGCCCCCCCCCCCCAGGGCCGATCGTGTCCCAGGTCAAAAGAATGCCGAGTGGTGTGGTGCGGACTTAACATTCTCTGTGTGTGTCAAGGTGCTCCTACCTGGATACCGTTGCTCCCCAGTGTTAGGCTCTGAAGCAATAAAAGGGATGAGTAATGGTGGAGGTGGAGAATAGGTCAAGTCCAGACTTTTATAAAGTTCAATAACTTTACTTGTATCTGATCCCTATCCAGACAATATTCAGGCTCTCTCTTGGTTCCAGCAGGTTTTGACATTAACTGGCAGGCACACTTGAGTATTCTGCTTTCTCTCTCTGCTGTGCTAAACTCGGCTCTATTCTAGCAGCGGGACTTTAGGACTGTTCTGGTCCCTCTGGAGTGCGGTGCCTTTGGCTGTTGATCCCTCGTAGTACTCTGTCTTTAAATCTGTAATGAGTCATGGTGCTCTATGAGCTGCTTCCCTCTGAAGAGACTCCTGATGCAGAAGGGGCACATCTTTTCAGCTCCACTGTCTAGACTAGACTGGTATCAAATAGAACTGCAACCCCTCCTTTTGGTAGGAAACAGGACTGGCCCACTTCTGCCCAAAAGGGGAGAATGGAATGGTACAGATGTAGCACAGTTAATAATGACTTGCTAAACCCGTTAACCAGAGGTGATAACTAAGTCTACAGTGTTAATCAATACAGGGAACCCCCCTTTTGGTGGGATAACTAAAAGTGTTATCTCCCCTTAAGTCATGTTAACCAATGCTACATCTGTAAGTTCCATTCTATCTAAGGATCTCTCTGCCATATATCTGCTGCCATTTGCTGGTGAACTAGGCACATTACATATACAAACCAGTTTGTATATGGGTTTCTTACTAGAAGGGAGGGGCAGCAGTTACAGTTAGTTCAAGTTCTAGTCTGGACAAGAAAGGAGTAAGGTGTGGCACGCTCACAGCCTGACGTGCCTCTGTCAGCCAGAGTAGTCTAAGCTCTGCTGACCATGGAGGAAGATGTCTGGAAGCCATAGGGACCAGACGAAATTGTTTTTCGGTTTCCATAAGAGTGTCAGGAAGGGATAACGGCTAAAGGCACCCCAATCCAAGGTTACCAGAATCGACCTAAAGTTCAGTAGCCAGACCTAAGCAGAGTTTAGTGCAGCATAGGGAGAGAAAGCAAAGTAATTAAGTTTGCCTGTCAGCCCAGCAGAGAAAGAAAGAGAGTAAAGCTATCAAGTTTGCCTGCCAGTTTATGCTAAAGCCTGCTGGAACCAAGACAAAGCCTGAAAATCATTTTGATGAAAGTTTACCCAAGTAAAGCTGCTGTTGAACTTTATATCAAAGTCTGGAATCATGTTATTCATTCTTCATCCCTCAACTATTCTCCTTTTTAATGCTTCCTAAGTCTGGGGTCCCGCTTTATCCAGGTAGGAGCACCATGACACATATAGGCCGCACCCCACCACTCAGCATTTCTAACTAAACCTGGGATACCATAGGGCCCTGGGGGGTGGTACGTTGCAAATGTGGGAGGACCTGGAACAAATACATAGATGACATAGATACATAGATGACATTATTGGTAGCAATAAAAGACAGTAGCAGGGTGAAGAAATGGTAATACCACTCTGGGGTATTACAAGTACAGAAGGATAGGACTACTCTATTAGGGGCCAGCTGTTCAGTTCCGCAAAATACGGAATGCACACGGATGTCATGCTTATTTTGCAGATCCGTTTTTTATGGACTGCAAAATACATATGGTCGTGTGCATGAGCCCTTAAGGATAACTCAAATTTGGATACATGGAGTAAATATGCGAATATGGAACATGTGATAAATGTGGCATAATGTACGCCAACACAGGAAAAACTCACTTCAAATATTCCCCTTATGATAAATTCCCCCAAGCTGTGGATCACAGATTGCAATTACAATGGAGGAGTCAAATACACTCAGAACTTCATTATGTGATTTATAAAATGCAATAAGGTTGAATGTTTTTGTGTGTAAATGGAAAACCCCTTTAAGGAGACAGCTGAGCGGCTGTGCTGTGTGGTTTCTGTGACTTCCACAGAAATGAATGTCTTCGATAGAAACAGCATAGAACAGTCTGCTCTACTGCTACTGTAAATCTAGCTGCTGCATGCCATGGATATGATATACAGTAGTAATACTATTACAAAACCTATAATGAATGCTTTACTTGCTTAGATAGATGGATGGATGGATATTAGATAGATAGATGAGATAGACAGACAGACAGATAGATAGATAGATACGATAGATACGATAGATACGATAGATAGATAGATAGATAGATAGATAGATAGATAGATAGATAGATACGATAGATAGTCACATAGACTGATGCTGGCAGGGGCGTAGCTAAAGGCTCATGGGCCCTGGTGCAAGGCCCTGGTGCAAGAGTACAGAACATACGGGGTAAGGCTACACTCACACGACAGTTGCTTTTGCGGCCTCCGATCCGCATATTTTGCGGCTCAGATGCGGACCCGTTCACTTGAATTGGTCAGCAAAAAATGCGGACAGCACACTGTCTGTTTTGCACACTTGTCTGTTTTGGGGACAAGGATAGGCATTGTTACAGTGGATCCGCAAAAATAACAGATGCCATACGGAGCATCATCCGTTTTTTTGCGGATCCGCAATTTGCAGACCGCAAAACACAACATTCGTGTGAAGGTAGCCTAATACAGCCCCATACCTCCTACATCCAGTGACGTCTTCTCTGATGTAGATGTTTTCTTTCCTCATCTTCTCCTTTCAGACCAGACGCAATTTTTCAGCCATTTCTCATCTTTGCAGTTAGACAGAAAAAAAATCTTAGTTTATTGGTTTTCCATCATCCTCCCATCATCTGGACAAATCATCCTACCACCCCCGTACTGTGCCACTAATACCACACAGATAGTGCCCATCAATAATTATTGGCACACAGTGTCCTAAAATAACTGTTCCCAGCAAATAGTGTCCCTGACAGTAATAGTGTAAACATAACGCCCCCCAGAAATAACTGCGCTATGCTGATACTGTGCCAGGGTGCCCCCACAGTAATAGTGCCCACCAAAGTCCTAACTAATAATTCTCTGCCAGGGTGCACTTGTTAGTAATAGTGCCCCCAACAGTACTAATGTCCCCACTGTGCCCCAGAAGTAATAATGCTTCCATAGTGCCCATACTAGTAATCATGTTCCCCAGAGAACCCCAGTAGTAATAATTCTCCTTATAATGTGACAGTACAAAAATGCCCCTTCATGTGTGCCAGTGCAAAAAAAAACCTTTTAATGCCCCCAGTTGAGCTAATGTCCCCATAGTGCCCCCATAATGTGCCAGTATAAAATACCCCTAAATAGTGCCCCAGAAGATGCCCTCAGTGTCCAACATAATTTGCAAGTATAAAATACGCCTTCTTAGTGCACCCCCATAGATGCCCCCATAGTACCCGCCATAATGTGTCCCAGTATAAAATGACCCTATACAGAGACCCCCATATAAAATACCCCTTCTTTGTGGCCTCAGTACATGCCCCCAATAATGTGCCAGTAAGAAGTGCCCCAATAATGTGCCAGTAAGAAGTGCCCCAATAATGTGCCAGTAAGAAGTGCCCCCAATAATGTGCCAGTAAGAAGTGCCCCCCAAAATTTCCCCCCAATAATGTGCCAGTAAAAAGTGTCCCACCTCCATAGATGCCCCCCAAATCATGTGCCAATAAGAAATGCCCCAAGTGTCTCCATATGCCAGTAAGAAATGCCCCCATGTGCCAGTAAGAAATGCCCCCAGTGCCCCATGTGCCAAGAAATGCCCCCATGTGCCCCCATCTGCCAGTAGAACAATGCCCCCAGTGCCCCCATGTGCCAGTAAGAAAAATGCCCCCAGTGCCCCATGTGCCAATAAGAAATGCCCCCAGTGCCCCCATGTGCCAGTAAAAAAATGCCCCCAGTACCCCCATGTGCCAGTAAGAAAGGCCCCCAGTGCCCCCATGTGCCAATAACAAATGCCCTCAGTGCCCCTATTAAGAAGAGCTCCGGTCCGTTTGCATTATACAACAAAAATAAACACTTATACTTACCTCCATCAGCAATGCGATGCAGGCCTCTTCCGGCCTGTGTCCCGCGCTGTACGGCTCAGGCGGCGCGATAACGTCATCGCGCCGCCTGCGCCGACCTCTGATAGGCCGTCCTGAGGACAGCGATACAGATGAATATGGAGATGAGCGCTTCCACAATGGCGGTGCGGCCCTGCAAGTGGCAAGGGGGGCCCTCTGGGCCCCCTGGCTTAGGGGCCCGGTCGCAACTGCATCCATTGCGACGCCTATAGCTACGCCACTGGATGCTGGTGTATACCTATATAGATAAATTCCACAATCACTTCCCATAAGTATCCATCTGGCTCTTCCATGGTGCACTTATGGTTTACAGGCTGGCACTGCTTGCAGAGGTGTATAGTAAGATTAGACTAAGTTAATTTGAACGTCTGTCAAACTACAAGAACACGACACTAAACACAAGACTATAGATGCCAGTTTTCGTATTTACCCATTTGAAGCACTAGGAGTTATAGGGCAATTTTGCACATGAAACACAATTACAAATATCAGTTTTAACCCTGTGTAATCCATAATACAGAGGAGCAGTCCCCTCTCCTGACATGTCTGTTTAGTAAATACTTACATTCCCCATAATTCTGAATAATCTTTTTTGTTATAACTCTGCATTGTAATATTCCTCTGTTACTCTACCTAGAAATGAATAAATAAAATGACAACTGGGTGTTACCATTCGTCTCGTCAAGGTGGTGTGCCCCTGCACAATCTGAAACTGACAGCACTGACAGGGGTTGTCTGGGCTACAGATATCGACGACCTTTCATCAGAATAGGTCATTAATATCAGATAACTGGGGGTCCAATTACCAGCACCCTGTGTGCTGCTTACTCTGCAATCAGAGCTGGAATGGGTACTTAAAGTGGCCCTGGAATAAAATAAAAGTGGCCTCCGTGTTGTAGGCAGGTCCAAATTAACTGAAGACGGGGCAGCATAAATAGGCAGGGACAACACAAGAAGGCGGGGCAACAGAAGAAGGCAGGGACAACACAAGAAGGCAAGATCAGCAATACCATAATGCAGCACAAACTAGCCTCCAACCAGAACCAATTACAACAGTGCAGCGCAAAGGTCCTTCTCAGAAGCTGTCCCTCTTTGGTGGCCATCACTGGCTGTCACGTACGGGCCACAGCACCAAGCCAGCCCTACCGTCAGCACTTCCTCAAATGACCAAGGAAAGAAGAAAAAAAAACCTGAGTCCCGCTCCCTGTCTTCGACCTGAGACGTCTGTGTCCCTGCATCATTTATGCACTGCCACTTATAGTGGCCTGCAGCCTATGAGGATGAACATCAGGGCAGGGAGCTATGGGCTTCCTGAGGACAGCAATACAGTTGAATTCAGGAGGGCATCTGCGGCCATTGGACATATATAAGTACTTGATGCTCCCAGCTCCCATTAATTAAAGCAGAGAGCATCAGATCATTATGTACCTGACCAGAGGCAGTGAGGAGGGCCATAGGCGGACCCCTGGGCTTATGGCCAGTCCACCTCTCCCTGCAATGTTTATTTGTGCAATGTGTACTTTGTTGCAGTGATGTCGTGTAATTACAGCACTGACGTGGCTTTGATGGGCATATATATTAGAAACCACCCATAACTCACCCCATTGTTAAAAGTTCTACTTGACTCACATACCAGCCTCAGAAACGAAGGAGCATCTTGACGATTTTGGGGCCTGCGTTCTTCCAGGAACTATTTCTGGTTTGCAGAGGCCTAGAGGTAACTATACCCACAAAGGAATTCATCTAGTACTGTTTTAACCTCACAGGTATTTCATAGAACTAATTACAATTGGGTTGTTTTAGTCCAATTTTTGTTTTCACAAGAATAATCAGGAGAAAAAGCACCACACAAATTATTGGGCTATTTTTCCTGAGTACCAGTAAAGCCCATATGTGGTCATAAACAGCTGTTTGGGCACACAGCAGGGCTCAGAAAGGAAGGAGTGCCATTTGGTTTTGGAGCATTGATTTTGCTGAAATTATTTTTTACTAACTTTTTTATTTTTATGTCGATAGAGCTGTGCGAGGGCTCATTTTTAATGCAGGGCGGCTGATATGATTACGGCAATACCTAATTTATTAATTTTTAAAAAATATTTTACTACTTTTGCACCAGAAAATCACTTTTTTCTTAAAACTGATTTCATACGCCACCATATTTTTCTGGTAGCGCAGCTGTGTGAGGGCTTTTTGCAGGACAAGCTGTAGTTTTTACTGGCACCATTTTGGGGCTACATATGACATTTTGATCTCTACTTATTAAATTTTTTGGGAGGCAAGGTGGCCTTATAATATAAATTCTGTCAGTGCTTTTGGTTTTTATTTGTTATGGGATTCACCATGAGGGGTATAACAATAAAAAAAAAGACAATAACAAAAAAAGAAGAAGCCAGAAAGACTAAAAACACCACATAATTAACAAAAACACCAGTATAAAAAAAACTGTGTCCCACATTTCATATTTTCAATAGACTAACATCTGGAGCTGGCCTGGTGCCCCGTCAGCTGAGCAGAAGCTACAGTATAGCCACCGGGTGCCTGATATTTTATACATCAGACACCAGGAGGTAGCATCCATGATCGACAACAAGGCCAATCATGAACATTTAACCCCTCAGATTCCATGGTTAGTTGTGATGTGATCACGGCATATAAGAAGAGTTTTCTTTGGGGGCACTGCATTCCTGGTGCCCAAGGTCAGGGAAGCCCCCAATGGGGCTCACAATCTAAGTTCCCTATCAGTATGTCTTTGGAGTGTGGGAGGAAACCGGAGAACCCAGAGGAAACTCACACAAACATGGGGAGAACAGATGGCACAAACTCCATGCAGATGTTGTCCTTGGCCGGATTCGAACCTAGGACCCCATCAAACATTTTTGATATGACACGCCTCTGATAGTGTCCCTCTGTGGGCTTTTCAAACGTTGGGAGGTATGAGTTACAGCTCATAGAGGACTTTAAGGGATTTTTAATGTTTGCTGGAGTCTGAGAGGTCTCTCCTGTTTTTGAAAGCCTCCTGCACAGTCTGGGAGAGTTTGCTGTAGACGGTAATAATAGACTCTTGATAACGGTAATAATAGACTCTTGATATTAAACTTTTCAGTTAAGGTTTATATTTATAACTGAATTTATTCTCTATTTAATATAAAATATTATTATTGGCATTGTTAGTACTGCACTAATTGTACTAATGATAGTATTATATTTTGCCTAACAGAAAAGAACAAAAACTTACCAACAGTGAGCCTCACTGGGAACTGATACCGCCCTATGTGACTATAGTTTTTGTACAGGATTAGAACAAATGTTGACGCTAATGGTAAATAATGAAATCAAAAATTGAAAGTGAGTTATTGTGAAAATTATCAACTCATAATGTAATACTCACGAATGTCCACTGTGTGGCAATATTTCATGCATTAGAGTAAAACCTATACGGCTTATGTTACCAGAAAGTTTCAAAGGGGATTCAACTAGTTCAGTCCTATCTGAACACACCTTAAAATAAAAAGCATTAGTTAGAAATTAAGAGCATTTAAAAGGGCTAGAGGGAGCCAATTCACTCCAGGGCAACTACCACCAACATTTGGTGGAGGTGACAGCATTTTTTGTATGTATCTTTCAGGTGACATGCTATCATTCTGTAACCATATTTACACCTTCAGGATCCTGTAAGAATTTAGGGATGGATTTTCCTACCTAAATCCTGACCGAACTGCTAATATTCGACTGGAGATGCATGTGAATGGGTTATTTTATATGCCATGTGCCCTGGAAAAATTCTCTGCAGAATAATAATGATAATACATAATTGCAAATGTCGTATTTTATACCCCATAGGTATGCTAGGGAAAGGTTTCCTGCTGAATAATGCTAAAGATTTTAAATAAATAAATAATTAATTTTAAAACCCATAGCATTATGGCTGCCGATTCTGCATGGTGAAGCCGTGGCTTAGCTTCAGATTTTCTACTGTGTATTTCTTGAATTTTTCTACTGCAAATTTGTGCAGTGTGAACATGTTAAACCCCAAAAGACATCCCTGCGGCTTATGAGATTGTCGGTGTCGATAAAACTTGGCCCCAGTCTTAGGGCTCATGCACATGGCCGTTGCCTGACCGTGCACGTATTGGGGGTCAATAGCAGCGGGTCTGCAATATACAGGCACTGGTCATGTGCACTCCACATCACGGATGGTTCCGTGATGTGGAGTGTGCACTGTGTGTCTGTATTACATGTCATATCCTAGACATACCTGTGTGCACTGTGTGTCTGTATTACATGTCACATCCCAGACATACCTGTGTGCACTGTGTGTGCGTATTACATGTCACATCCCAGACATACCTGTGTGCACTGTGTCTGTATTACATGTCACATCCCAGACATACCTGTGTGCACTGTGTGTGTGTATTACATGTCACATCCCAGACATACCTGTGTGCACTGTGTGTCTGTATTACATGTCACATCCCAGACATACCTATGTGCACTGTGTGTCTGTATTACATGCCACATCCCAGACATACCTGTGTGCACTATGTGTATTACACGTCACATCCCAGACATAACTGTGTGCACTGTGTGTCTGTATTACATGTCACATCCCAGACATACCTGTGTGCACTGTGTGTCTGTATTACATGTCACATCCCAGACATACCTGTGTGCACTGTGTGTGTGTATTACATGTCACATCCCAGACATACCTGTGTGCACTGTTTGTGTGTATTACATGTCACATCCCAGACATACCTGTGTGCACTGTGTGTGTATTACATGTCATATCCCAGACATACCTGTGTGCACTGTGTGTCTGTATTACATGTCACATCCCAGACATACCTGTGTGCACTGTGTGTCTGTATTACATGTCACATCACATGGGATTATAGATCATACTCAAACCCATAAGCATTCAACCCAACACTTATAAACATATATAAATAAAAACACGTGAATACTTCAATTAAATGGATAAAATGTATTGCCATGGCCAACTTTATTAAAGAATACTTCAATATATTTAAATTATAACCATGTATTAACCATAGATTGGACCAGCCATAAGCTCGGCCCAAATACCAAAACATCTCGTCCGCTTACCACTTTAGAGCAAGCGACTACTCCTCCTTCTAATAAAGCGACCGTGACGACAAATAAATATAGGGAGGGCGGGCGACAGCTCCTCAAGATGTTCCTCGGCACACAGCCCAAGCAGACCCAGGTACCCTACCTATATATCCACTTTCCCAAACCCTGCCCTACCTCACCTACCAATGCCCTTACTGTTACTGATTCCCAACAATTCCTAACCCCAGCAACCTGCATCCTATAGGTCAACCCTTTAACCAATCCAATTAACCTCTGCCCTAGCCCAGATACAAGGGCTATTTTTAGCCACCTTGACCACTCATTTCGGTGGGAAAATTTCCCGCCAAAAAACACACTTTTACCTCATAAAGATGATCATAATCCCATGAGGATCCTTCCCTATATGTCAGGATCCATACAGACATACCTGTGTGCACTGTGTGTCTGTATTACATGCCATATCCCAGACATATCTGTGTGCACTGTGTGTCTGTATTACATGTCATATCCTAGACATATCTGTGTGCACTGTGTGTCTGTATTATATGTCACATCCCAGACATACCTGTGTGCACTGTGTGTGTATTACATGTCACATCCCAGACATACCTGTGTGCACTGTGTGTCTGTATTACATGTCATATCCCAGACATACCTGTGTGCACTGTGTGTCTGTATTATATGTCACATCCCAGACATACCTGTGTGCACTGTGTGTCTGTATTACATGTCACATCCCAGACATACCTGTGTGCACTGTGTGTCTGTATTACATGTCACATCCCAGACATACCTGTGTGCACTGTGTGTCTGTATTACATGTCACATCCCAGACATACCTGTGTGCACTGTGTGTCTGTATTACATGTCACATCCCAGACATACCTGTGTGCTCTGTGTGTCTGTATTACATGTCACATCCCAGACATACCTATGTGCACTGTGTGTGTGTATTACATGTCACATCCCAGACATACCTGTGTGCACTGTTTGTGTGTATTACATGTCACATCCCAGACATACCTGTGTGCACTGTGTGTGTATTACATGTCATATCCCAGACATACCTGTGTGCACTGTGTGTCTGTATTACATGTCACATCCCAGACATACCTGTGTGCACTGTGTGTCTGTATTACATGTCACATCCCATGGGATTATAGATCATACTCAAACCCATAAGCATTCAACCCAACACTTATAAACATATATAAATAAAAACACGTGAATACTTCAATTAAATGGATAAAATGTATTGCCATGGCCAACTTTATTAAAGAATACTTCAATATATTTAAATTATAACCATGTATTAACCATAGATTGGACCAGCCATAAGCTCGGCCCAAATACCAAAACATCTCGTCCGCTTACCACTTTAGAGCAAGCGACTACTCCTCCTTCTAATAAAGCGACCGTGACGACAAATAAATATAGGGAGGGCGGGCGACAGCTCCTAAAGATGTTCCTCGGCACACAGCCCAAGCAGACCCAGGTACCCTACCTATATATCCACTTTCCCAAACCCTGCCCTACCTCACCTACCAATGCCCTTACTGTTACTGATTCCCAACAATTCCTAACCCCAGCAACCTGCATCCTATAGGTCAACCCTTTAACCAATCCAATTAACCTCTGCCCTAGCCCAGATACAAGGGCTATTTTTAGCCACCTTGACCACTCATTTCGGTGGGAAAATTTCCCGCCAAAAAACACACTTTTACCTCATAAAGATGATCATAATCCCATGAGGATCCTTCCCTATATGTCAGGATCCATACAGACATACCTGTGTGCACTGTGTGTCTGTATTACATGTCATATCCCAGACATATCTGTGTGCACTGTGTGTCTGTATTACATGTCATATCCTAGACATATCTGTGTGCACTGTGTGTCTGTATTATATGTCACATCCCAGACATACCTGTGTGCACTGTGTGTGTATTACATGTCACATCCCAGACATACCTGTGTGCACTGTGTGTCTGTATTACATGTCATATCCCAGACATACCTGTGTGCACTGTGTGTCTGTATTATATGTCACATCCCAGACATACCTGTGTGCACTGTGTGTCTGTATTACATGTCACATCCCAGACATACCTGTGTGCACTGTGTGTCTGTATTACATGTCACATCCCAGACATACCTGTGTGCACTGTGTGTCTGTATTACATGTCACATCCCAGACATACCTGTGTGCACTGTGTGTCTGTATTACATGTCACATCCCAGACATACCTGTGTGCTCTGTGTGTCTGTATTACATGTCACATCCCAGACATACCTATGTGCACTGTGTGTCTGTATTCCATGTCCAGGAAAAGCACTTTTATTCTGCTGGAAAACAGCTCCCAAGTGCCCAGCTCTGCTGCTGCAAATGCCCAAAGCAAACCAGACTGAAGAGGGGAGGACTGCTTTAGTTGCTCATATCTTGGGATTGGTACAAACTAGAAATATGAAAACTGGAATTCCAACCTTTCAAACAATACCAAAATCGCAGCATTATATCGACTATATCAGAAGATATAGCCATTAGAAATCGAGTCAGGAGAGAAAGCTGTTTTTACTTTCACTTTCAGCCGGGCACTTGGGAGCTGTTTTCCAGCAGAATAAAAGTGCTTTTCCTGGACATGGGATACAGACACACAGTGCACACAGTTATGCTTGGAAAGTCCTGCAATCTTCTGTGGGGCAGTATTGTTAGTTAGTATTGGCGAAAATTAGGTGACAGACTCCGTATTTATGTTATTAGTGTTGAGCTTGTTTCCTGTGCTGTATATTTGTACCATACTTGGTTCTGGTGCTGCATTTATGAATGGGCTTGGTTCTGGTGCTTCACCTATGCACCATGCCTAGTTCTTGTGCTGTATTTATGTTATAATCTTGGTTCTGATATTCTGTATATGTGTCATGCTTGTTATTCGATTGGTTTGTATTGTGCTTGGTTCTGGTGCTGTATTTATGTACTGAGTTTGGTAAAGCACTGTATCTATGCTATTATTGTATCTTAAGTAGTAGATTAGCCTCACCCTATTATGTAAACCAAGGGATTCAAAAGGCCACTCCCATTTTTGCTGTTATCTGCTGTAATAATATCACTGTGTGAGGGCTGTCTCAGTTGGACATCTCTGCTCTGAGCCATTCATGGATTACATTCATTATTTATCATAATGGCCACCAAGTAAGCTGCAGGTCGGAGCTGAGACCCAGGGGCATCAATCACAACTCCTGACAGGGGATGTGGCTTATCTGCTATGTTACCTTATTTTATATTAAATCTTATATAACAAAATACATTTTTCAACCAGTGCAAGAGAATATAAGGAGATACTTTCCATAGCGACCAATCACATCAGTTTTCTTAAATCTTATCATTTTACCACCGCGATTGGCTGAAGGATCAGAGTCTGCCACAGCTATGTTCCTATGTTTCTTATTCTTCATAATAAAAATAAAAATAAACAGTAAAAAATAAACACCTTTAAACATCGCCACATTCCAAAATGCACGTACTATTAAATCATAAAGATATTTATCCCATGTGAGTAGCGTAATAGAAAAAAATCAAAATAGCCAATTCACCATTTTTTCATTGCTTCACCTCCCCCCAAAAATTGAATAAAAAGTGATCAAATAGTCATACACAACTCATTATGGTATCAAAAAAAAAAGTACAGATTGCCCTGACAAAATGCTCCATTGCACCGGTCCATAGATGTAATAAAATAAAAAGTATAATAAAAAAGTTATGGGAGTCAGAATGCGGTGATGAAAAGAAAAATGTATTTTTTCTTAAAGGGGTATTCCCATCTTAGACAATGGGGGCACATTGCTAGGATTTGCTGCTGGGACTCGCACCTATATTGAGAACAGGGCGGGGAGCGCTACGCCTGGAGGACCCTGGGTTTCATGGGTCCGACCACCACCAGGCGCAGCTCCCCGCTGCTCTCATAGAAATGAATGGGAGCACACTGTGCATGCGCAGCCACCGCTCCCATTCATTTCTATGTAGCCGACGGAAATAGCCGAGCTAACGCTGGGCTTTCTTCGGCAGCCCCATAAAAATGAATGGAGGGCGGATGTGCATGCAAAGTGCGCCCTCCGTTCATTTCCCCGCTCTGTTCTCGATATAGGTGCGGGTCCCAGAGGTGGGACCCGCACCTATAAGACAATAGGGGTATATCCTAGCGATATGCCCCCATTGTCTAAGATGGGAATAACCCTTTAAGTATTAAAACACAAGAAAAATATATAAGTGTGGTGTCGCATTATGGAACGCTGTAAAATATACAAATGTGGTACCACATTAAGGAAAACTGTAAAAACAAAACCCATAAAACTGAAGTGGAATTGTGGGTGTTTTTTTTTCCAATTCCGCCCGATTTGGAATTTTCCCAGCTGCCCTCTACATTGTATAGAACAGTAAATAGTGCCATTAGAAAGTACAACTCATCCTGAAAAAAACCAAGCCCCCATAAGCTGTGTGGAAGAAAAATTTTTAAAAAGTTATGACCCTGGGTAGGCCTGGAGTAAAAAAAAAAAACTAAACGCAAAAATGAAAAATCGTCATGTGCCGAAAGGGTTAAGTTAAGGTCTGATTACTGTCGCCCTTCTAAATTACAAATTACTCATAGAGCTAACATCTTGAAAGATCTGTAAAGAGCAGTGGAATATATTTATCTCATTGAGCAGTCCCATCTGCTGCATGTATTTATTACGTGTTTCCGTCTTTAGCCTCCATTAATCTTTCTTGGAACTCGCCCTATACACCTCTCACGTTAGGAGTATCCAGCCAGTGCTTTCAGAGAATCCTGTCAGTAATCCCCCCTGCTCGTGTAAACTCCACGAGTAATCTCCGTTTTTATTTCCAGATCTTTTCTTGTCATCGTCGCACTCATCTTTCTCCAGGAAAAGATGCAAATTCTAGGATTATGTGGATATTTTATTTTTCACTTTCTTTTCCTTGTAATTGTTAAATTGATTTTACTCAAGCTATATGTCAGGAGTAGGGTGGCCACCTGCTTAGGGGCGCATCGACATCACTGCTCTGTGTTTTGTAAAACACAGATGCCTCCCATGTTCATTCCACAAATAACGGCCCATTATAGAAGTGCCTATTCTTGATTGCGGACTAGAATAGGACATGCTCTATATTTTTTGCAGGTTTGCTGTCCTCATCTTTTGCAGCCCCATTGAAATGAATGGGTCTGCATCCGTTCCGCAAAATTGTTCCTATTATTGTTAACCCTAACCTAGCTTAATCCCGAAAAGGAGGACCATGCCCACAACTTAGCTAAGTCATGCCCCCAACTCTGATAAGCTACACCCCTCTTTAAGTAATGGTTGTGGGTATGAAAAAAAAAGCAGGAGACTGTAAGACGGGGGTATAGGGGAAGCAGCTGTTTTGGGGCCTGAACTCAGAAGGGGCACTCAGCTGTGTGCACAACCTGAATGCTTCCCTCACCTTCAGTCACAATGTGACATGTCGGCCGGCTCTAGTGACTGACTGGGGGTGAGGGAGGTCAGTTTGTAGTCGCAACAGACGCTCAGACAGTGTAGTGCTGCTCCCTGAGTGTGGAACCACAGAAAAAGGAGGACACCCCAACATTCATCCAGGCCTTTGCACCGGATGGAGGACAGTGAACCAAAAAGTATGCTTTTTTTTCCTCTATAAAACAGCGCCATCATTGTCCATGGCCTCTATATGATATTGCAGCTTATCCCTATGCCATGGGGCCATTTCTGGAAGAAAAATATACCCTTTCTTCTAATCTTGGTCAACTCATGTAAAGTGAGGCCTACTTGATGGACGAAGCCTAAGATGCTAGGTCTACAATTTGGGAGATTTAATAAACTGTCTAAGAGAATCACTGGGGAAAAAAACTGGTGTAGTCCCTTTGGAAAATGAAAGGTGGAATCTGATTGGTTGCTATGGGCAACTAAGCCAGTTTTCCTATACACCAATTTTGATAAGTCTCCTCCTTGTCTGCTACCCATAGCAATCAATCACAGTGCAGCTTTCATTTTTCAAGAGCGGAATGCAAAATGAGAGCTGTGCTGTGATTGGTTGCTCTGGGAAACAAAGAGTTTTTTTCTTACAAAGTTTTCACAAATCTGCCTTCCTGTCAAGTCAACAATGCTGGCATACACAGGAGAGCACAGCATTCTGCTTATGTACTATTAACCAAGACTGGTGTATCTTATGCTCTTATACAATTTTTTTTTTAAAGGAGCATACATTTTAAATCTAACAGTAAGAAAATGAATCCTGCTGTGAACGGGTGTAGATTTGCACCATTACAAAAAAACAATATTTCTTAGGAATGGAGGCATCCATCTGGATGGGGATAGAAACGTTTTAATCAGGAGAGAAAATATACTTAAAGGGGTTATCCCATAATTAATGTAATAAAATGAAAATCAGACATCATATAGTACATGACAATCTTTTTCTAACAAAGATAGAACCAGCCCTGTACCTCAAATGGGTCCAGAAATATCCTTATTCGTTGCTCTACTAGATTTATATTAAGCTGGCAGCTCAAGGGGAGTGTCCTTTCTGCTGCAACTCAGGAGGGGTGTCTTTTCTGCTGGAGTTATCTTCCTATCATAGCTCAGGAGGTGTGTCCATGTTCTCCCTATCACAGCTCAGGATGCAGTTGAAAGATGAAACTGAGCATGTGCGGCCTTCTCAGTAAGCAGGTCATAGAAATAAGAAAAAGAATAAACAACAGGTGGCGCTATAGAGATACATTTTATTAAATAACTCAGTGGCTATACTACATTTTTAATCACATGCAAAAAGTAAAAGTATTCCGATCCAGCTGCTAGTTTGAAAACTGTAGAACATTTTTGTGGGACAACCCCTTTAACAGTACACTTGATTCCTTTAATTTTAAGGACTCTTATTGCAATAAATCGCATGGTCGTATCAAAGCTTGAGTATATGTAATATGATGCACTCTCAGTCCTACATTACCGGCAAAGATTAAAGAATATTTCACATTTTATTCACTAATTAACTCAAGTTTCAGACCAGTGGATCTTTTTGCATCAAACAATCTCCTCAAAATTCGATCTGATAATTAGATTTTTGTGCCTTTTCAGTTAATACATAATGTACCTCAACTGTAAATTTACAGATAATTGAAGTAATAATGAACCTGTGGGATGGCTGCTTTATACAGAAATCTAAGGTGACTTTCAATGAGCAATCCCAATCATTTATGAAAATCCCCGTACTCCAGGCCCGTATCCATCTCTATCTTTTGGGCAGGGTTGTCTAGTTTAGAAACACATTAAGACATATGTGGGGTCATTTATAAAACTGACCAATCAGATTCCACCTTCCATTTTCCAAAGCAGCTGTCAAAAATAAAAGATGGAACCTGATTGGTTGCTATGGGCAACTAAGCCAGTTCTACTTAACATCAGTGTGGGGGGATGGGGCGGATTTATCATTACTTCATGACAACTTTCTGGCATAAAACAGTCACAGACCTTGTGTTTGCATCTTTTTAAACGCCATAGTTGAATATAGGCCCATGTGGCGTTTCTACTCCTCCCAAAAGGGAGCGTGCCAAGGGAAGGGAGCAAATTTATCTTCTTTTTGAGCTGCCATGGATTTCAGTATAGGTGCTTGAACTGCAGGAGGGTGCACCTAATTTATGACGAGATGTGCACCTCATCATAAATTAGGCACACCTTCCAGCAGCACAGGGGATATTTTAAAAAAATGGCGTAAAATGCCAGTCTATGATAAATTCTCCCTTTGTGTCACGTTGCCATGCAATTACTAAGGATTTCTGGAATCCTGGCAGCAGGACAACCCTAGATCATTTTGGTGGCATTTAGTGATCATTTTCACAGAAAGGGATTGTACAAAGCAGAAACCACATTATGCTCTTACGACAATACACTGTGACTGTGCAGTACCCCAGAAGGACTACTGCAAAGGGTTAATTGTTGCTAAAGAGTTAATGCAATGTTATTGAGTTAAATGTTGTGATTTGATGTTTTATATGCACCTCATGGCACTGTATGGACAACCTAAAGATTAATATCTTGGCAAACTGTGTTAGGTTGTCAGGGTGATAAAGCATGTCCACCCCTGATTAGTTAGTGTGTGTCTAGCTGAGTTACCGACAAGACCTACATGTGTGTCTGAGTCTACAATAGCCAAGGAAGCAACCCTACTTCCAAAATACCACTGAGAAAAGGCTGTGCATTGGATTCAGGTATTTGATGTTGTGGAGAGGGTATTGATAAGAGTAACCTGACACACTTTTATAAGAGATTGTACACTCATGTGACACCTCTCAGCCTGGGACCTGCAGTACTGATTCTGAAGGTTTTGCAACACTGGGATTATCTTGGGAAGTATTTGCAGTAAGGCTTAGGGACTACTCCTACAATCATTGCTGCCTATACATAGCTATGTATTACTACTCCCATCTTCAATTCAGTAAAGAAAGACTTTGTTATTACAATAAACAGTCCTGGTTATTGACTCCACCATCCATCCGCCCGTGTGCTAAATCCATACAACTCCCTTGCACCTGCCAAACATCCACCATCAAGGCCACCCACATCAGGGAAGAGCCTCAGAAGGTGTCTAATGGCAAAGTAGGGAAAACAAATGGTTAACAAACTAGCAGACCTGGTTAGGTTACCAGGGTGATAGATTTGGTCCGTCTCCTGATTAGAGTGTTATGTGAGAGACGCTACAGGTAAAATTTGTGTGAGAGTCTCTACAAAGTAGCCCCAGAGAGAAGCCTCATCCAGGAGACACAGCTCCTGAGACTGAACAGCTGCCAGAAGGCCACTTGACTGACAGGATAACCCTGAAGGAACATGCATAGACTGGTCATCCAGATCTAAGATCTGCACCCCTCTGTCTGGGAATTGCAGAAAGAGTTTATGAGAACGGAATTTCACACCTGTGGTTATTTGGGGAGATTGTAAAGTGAACTGAGAGTGAGACACAGGGAGGACTACTACTACCATCATTGTTACTGCCTATACACAACTATCGGGAGAAGACTTGTCTGTAACATACCTCAGAACTGTGCCTATTGCTGCTATATGAACTACTACTCCCATTATCAATTCAGTAAAGAGACACTTTATTTATTGCATCCAAATGGGCTGTTTGTCTGTAAATAGTTTGCAAATAGTTGACATTGTTTGAGGGCTCATGGCTACACCTGACATATGGTTTCATGCATCCTCTGAGTTGTACAGAGCCATTATATACCATCTATACAAAAGTATGGGGCCTTAACGTACCTCCGCATTCTTCCGATTTCATACGAAGACATACCAAGATTTTTTTCCGTTTCCGTTTGTTCCGTTAAAATGTGCCAGAAAAATGTACCATGTTCACTAGACTCTTACATGTGAATTTATTATTCCCTAGAAACATACATAAGTAACTGAAATAGCCCAGATGTGTGGAAGTAAGATATGCAGCCATCTCGAATCTAAGGAGTCATATAGGCTCCATGCACAAAGACTTGGCCATATTACCAAACATCTACTTAAGGAGCACCTGTCACTACTCCTGACATGTCTGCTTTAGTAAATTATTGTATTCTACGTGAAATGCCAATTCTTCACACATTCCTCTATTATTCCTGCTAGAAGTGTTGAAAATGAATTGCCAACTGGGTGTTAGCAGTTGGGGGGGCGGGGGGGGGGAAGGGTCTCCCTGAACAGCCAGACACTGTCCTATCAGCTCTGTCAGTGTGAGGCTGTGTGGAGACACACCCTTAAAGGGGTTATCAGAGAGGGGTTATCTCACCTGAATATACTTACCTGGCTCTCTGCTCGCTGCGCCACTCCTGTTACCCGCACCGCTGCAGCTGCTTCTCCCCCTCTTGTGGATGAAAACATCTGGTGTCGGGGTGGGAAGGGGGAGCAGCCAATGGCAGGCGGTGACGGAGACGAGCCTCACTAGCATAGCGGATGATGCCTGCCCCATCACCGCCTGCCATTTATTGCTCTCCTGCCCCCCACACCTGATGTTCTCATCTGCTCACAGGGAGAAGCTGCAGTGGAGGTGTGTGGACCAGGAACAGCACGGGGACCCAGGTAAGTAGATTCAGTGAGGGGCCTGGGCATATGGGAGACACTTTTTAGTCTTTTTAGTCTCCCCTTTAAGTGGTAGCACCCAGTTGTCGATTCATTAATAAACTTCTAGTAGGAAAAATAGAGCAATTGCATAAGACAGAGTTTTTTGAAAAGATGCAGAATTGTTATTGCAAGTAATTACTAAAACTTAGTAATTAATATTATAAAAATGAGTTTCTGTCTGTCTGTCTGTTCTCTATGCGCGACCAAACTACTGGACCGGCTTTCATCAAATTCGGCACACATGGACATCAGGTGTCCGGGAAGGTTTTAGACCAGGTCTCAGCTCTCTAGGACATACCATTCCCAAGATATTCCCAAAATATGACCTGCATTAGCCAATATTAGCCTGGGAGCTTTGGTTTCAAACCCCAACTGCCATTCTCTGCACAGACACACACAGGGAGGGTAGGTTTCCATAACAACACAGCAAGGTAATTAGCAGTCAGCTGAGGAGCTCAGGTAATAACCCAGCCATTTCTATTCACTGCTTTAAAGGGGCAGAGGGCTGTGGATAACACTGTTAAAGGAATATTCCGTTTACCAGAAATATAACTTATGTTTTAGACTAATTTTAGACTAAGACCGTTCAGTAGTAATAAAAGATGTTTTCTTCCACTGCTACCCATTGCGTATCCTCATAAATTACCATGGCATCGACCTGTAATTGAGGCCACCCTCAAAAGAAGGACTTAAAACCCCTGCCCCATGTCTCGCTAAATCACGCCCCCGACTCAGTCAGGCCACGCCCCGTCCCACTCCGCAGCCAAAGGGGATTGAAAAAATAAAAGTAAAAATCAATTTCTGTCAGCTGCAGGGGTGGAAGGGAGGGTGACTTTCTCTCTGCAATGACACACAGAAACATTAAATGAAATAGATTAAATACACCCGTGCAAAGCGATGTTTTCTTCCACTGCTACCCACTGTGTTTCCTCATAAATTACCATGGCATTTACCTGTAATTCAGGCCACTCTCAAAAGAAGAACTTAAAAGCACCCGTCCCAAGGTCCCGCTAAACCACGCCCCTGACCTGGTCAGGTCACGCCCCCTCACACTCCGCAGCCAATTGGGATTTAAACAATGAAGGTAAAAATCAACTTCTGTCAGCTGCATTGACTTTCTCTCTGCAACGACACACAGAAACATTAAATGAAATAGATAAAATAAACCCAGGCGAAGCCGGGTCCTTCTGCTAGTATATATATATATATATATATATATATATATATATATATATATATATATCCTGTTCACACCTTAAGTTACCTTATTATGTATTTATTATTATTATTTATTATTATTATTAATTATTATTATTATTAATTTATTTATTATTATTTATTTTATTATGTTCTGGAATTGTTGTAAGTGTAATTTCCTACTGAATATGCATTGAGTCCCCAAAATAAACCTGTGCTTTAAAATGAAATATACTAGTGGGTAAAAGCTGATGCCTCCCATATCACGGATAACACATAGTTATTATATAGCAGGTTGCTTAGCATAGCTTTTTCTGATAGATAGCAATGCTAGTTTTTAATTCCCAGTATACTGTACTTAAAGTAGCTTATAACTTGCAAGGTGACCTCCCAATGTGCTTCACACATTATAGTAGATGTGTTTCATCTATTTAAATCTGATGGAATTCTGCACTGTTTCCCATGGCTCGGATCCCACTCTAAGCTTTTACACTGTCCTTGACTATAAATAGGACATATAGTCAGAAACACTAAGATAACTCTTAATCACTCCGTTTTTATATGGGAATGGTCAATTTGGACAGAGCTCAAGCCTAGAAGGTGAAGGGTGATAGCAAAGGGTACAGGCAGCATTTATGACATAAAGAAGGAGCATTGATTCCCTATTTTGTCTCCGCAATTTAACGGTATTGATCCTTTTCTGGGGGAGAAATTTACTACAGGGGGACACAGGTTCAAACTGAAGGAGAGTGTGTCCAGACAGGCATCTCTCTATGTGTCTGAAGATACAATTAGTGTTGAGCGAATCTGAGGGAATTTCAGGGAAAATTTGATTTGCCGCAAACAATTTCCTCGTGCTTCATGGTAGCAAATTGATTTTCCCTGAAATGGTGGTAAAAAATGTAAAAAAAAATACTTGCTTCATCCGTTTGAGTGCAAAGAGCAGACCGCCGCCATCTTGATTGAAGATCATGTGCGAAATCCTGTGCATGCCAGAAGATGTGGTGATGTTACAACAGGCCACGCAAGATTTCGCGCTGGATCTTCAATCAAGATGTCGGCGGTCGGCTCTTCACGCTCAAACAGATGAAGCAAGTATGATTTTTTAACATTTTTTTCCACCATGGATGAGGTAAGTATGAGTTTATTTATTTTTCTATTTTACACTTTAATATTAATGTCAGATGCCGTGATCAGCGATGAACGTGGCATCTGAGGGGTACAATGATGTGGGGCAGCGCAATCGCCGCTCCCTGTCATTGCACCCACTACTTACATAGAAATGCTCTTTGTGACAAAGTAATTCATAACAAAGCGTTTTTTTTTTTTTTTTTTGCAAAATTCACCAAAGCAGCTGAATCGAATTTTCCAATACTTCACTTATCTCTAGAAACAGTCATTTGGTGGTATATATCAAATCTAGTTAACCACTGACTGCCATAGTACATCCATACAGGGGTGTAGATCCTCATAACATAGAATGAAATGGGGTCCTTTTTTGTGCTGGTTAACAGCACCACAAAATCACAGAAACAAATAAAAAAAACATCCTGCACGATATGATAAATTAATATGCTGATGTGCATGGCCACATTTATAAAATAAAAATCACATAAAATAATGCACTAATACAATAGATGCAAAAATTATATATGGACTAGACCCTCATTCTGATATGATAAAATCTGAGACTCACAGCCAATATATTTTGATCAAAACACATCTGTGCCCGCCTACCAGCGCCAAGGTGGTCTCAGTTTTTTGTGCACTTTTTCCCTGCCTATCCCACAGGCGACCTTGATTAGGTGGTACATATAACCGTGTGTGCTCCTCCTCTCATTGGTTGCTGATGCACACAGAGGTGACTAGGAGCAGCACACTATATGTGCAGAGTTTGCTCCCCTGAACGGTAGGTAGGTTTAAAGTAGGACCTGACTGACTGAGACCACCCTGGCTCTGGTAGGTGGGAACAGATGTGTTTTGATCAAAATATATTGGTTGAGAGTCTCAGATTTTATCATATCAGAGTGAGGGTTTAGTCCATGTATAATGCTTGTGATTTTGCTTTTAAAAGCACCACAAGCCTAACCTTCTTGATCAAGATGACTTGGTGCTTGTTTGTTCCTCCCATCTCCTTTCCAAGATCCTTAAAGAAGAACTCCCGCAAAAATTTTTATTCTCTGACCTGTTAGAAAGGTGCATGATATAATCCGTAGTGATTGTCATTTTCTTATCAGTGACTGTTTCTGTGAGTAAAAACCTCTCTTCTTATTGTAGCTGGGTCATGTGACCAACTCCCTGACCTCCAACTGACCCAGGACAGCAAGCCAGTAACTGCTCTATTCATTCCTATGGGAGCCTCACTTTCATCACTTTCACTTTCTCATAGGAATACATAGAAAATTAGACTTCCTGTCCACACATAAGTCTATGTGTGAGTTGGTGAGTCTAATTGCTGTTCACATTACACAGATAAAAAACTTCAGGATGATAGAAGTCAAAAATACAGACACTGGCAAGAAAATGACATTCACTGCAGATTACATCATGTACATTTCTAGCAGGACACGGAATAAAATTTTTGTCGGGAGTTCTTTAAGTTAATTCTCCACATCCTTGCTTGATACCATTGTAGGACCTGTGGAGAGGTGATCACTTTGCGGGTCCATTAAAATAAAGGATGCAGCCAACCTGGTCTGGACAATTCTCTGCAGGGGCCTAGGGTTGTCTCTACGGTAACTGTGCCCTCGATGAGAAGTAATTATTGTCTCAGAATAATGAAACATTGTGATATCAGAGCAAAAACTTTGCAAATGAGGAAAAAAAATAAGTAATATAGTCAGTAGGGCATTGATTGTGAAAGTAAAACTCGAGGGACCACCACCAAAATAACAAGTGCAGGCTGTATAAACTGGTGAGTAGAGAAGAAAGAGTAAAAATGGAGAGAAAAATGAAATAGTGAAATGGTGACACATTGAAAGGAACATGGCAAAAGACTATACTATCACCTTAAAGGGGTTGTCCGAGTTATTTTTTTGTTCTTTATATGTTTCTAACTTGTCAGGTATAACAACTTTCCCATATACTTTGTGTTTCTAAAGCTGCTGGTTTCTCAGAGTTGACTGAGGGTCACATGACCTGTGATGTCACCTTATCTCTCTGCTCTGTGATGTTTCGTTCACAAGCCTCAAAGATCAGATAACAGTCTGTACACGAGACGTCACTGGCCACGCCCCCTTTCTTTGCCGGGCTCCTGCTATCTGCTTTCTTCCTGGTTTCCTTCAGATAAAACATTAACCCCTTCAGCCAGAACACACTGAGGGCTCAAGGCTTTATAAAACAGTAGCTGCAGCAGTGAGAGGAGACAAATGCTGGGCACAAGAGCTGTAGAGGAATTGTATTGTACAAGAACAGGTAGGGAGAATTTCCTGTGTGTATCAGCATTGTCATTGTACAGCTGGGACTTGTAGTCCTGCACATACAACATGCTGCTGAGTATTCCAGCAGGCAGACATGTCATTCAGCACTTGTATTCATTCCCTTTGCAGAGAGGGGGGGAGAAGGGGGAGGGGCTGAGATTTGTTGTTATTGCATGTAAACAAAGGCCAGAAGAGAACCAGGGAAATGAGGAAATATGGATTTTTTTTGCCTAAAACTTGCTTAACTTAGTTATATATTGCTGCCCATCAGATTTACAGTGCTATATATTTTTTGTCATAACTCGGACAACCCCTTTAATGTTACTAAGCGGATATAGATCTACTTTGTCTACTAAGATTTGACTTGGAGCTACTCCTAAAGCCCCTCCCCCCGTTCTTCACCCTTTAACCTAATTGGACTTCCCTGCAGGGGAACCACCAGGCTGCTACCTCTTGCTCTTGGAGTAGTCTCTGTTAAGTAGACTGTTGACTCACGGGGGTCAGGATCCAAGGATGTGAAGTATGGAGTTCAGGCAGAGGTCAAGTCAAGTAGTGAAGTATCAGATCTGCAGTCAGGTAGAAGTCAGCACAGGAGAGCAGGTGGGACAAGTAGCACACCTTTGCAGGAAACGAGAACCTATTGCTCAGGTACTCTCCCACTGGGGAAGGTGCCTAATATACTCTAGGAAGGTCTGCCATATTCTGGAACTGATTAGGGTGCATTTGCTGACCCTTTAAAAGCTCGAGAGAGCACACACATGCACCCTACGGGCAACAGAAAGCATAGCAGCAGGAAGTAGGCTGCTGCTTGCATGGAGCAGTGCTACTTCGGCAGACGGGCCCGTCAGGCAAGAAGAGAGGGTCTGAGCAGGTCTGAGCCATCAGGGAAGTGGAGTGATAGAACAGGTGAGCTATACGGCAGCTGTAACTACTGGAGAAACAGAGCGGCAGTGGACACGGACTGTCGTCATAACACATAAGTTGCAAAGGCAATTTGAAAATATTCTGTTTTGAAAGAAGGTAAGCTGCTTGAAAGTATACGGACCTTAAAGGGTTTCTGTCATCAGATTTAACCCTTTTAAACCTGCTGACATTAGCGATGTGCTAATGTCAGCAGACCCTAACTGTGGTATTATTATGTTTATTGGGGGCCCCCTTACTGTGATAATCTTACTTTTGTTATATGTGAATGAGCCTCTAGGAGCAGGGGGGAAGGGCGTTGCTCCTGCTCCTAGAGGCTCCGTTTTCCTACCTCCTTCCACACTCCAAGGTCCTTGATTGACAGGGCCAGCGCTCGTCTTCTCTGGCCAGCCCTGTGTGCCGGGTAAATCTCGCGCATGTGCAGTGCAGCACACAGGGCCGGCAGCAGGACACGAACGCTGCCTGGCCTTGTCAATCAAGGACCTTGGGGTGTGGAAGGAGGTAGGAAAACGGAGCCTCTAGGAGCAGGGGCAACGCCCCCCCCCCCCCCCCCCCGCTCCTAGAGTCTCATTTACCTATAACAAAAGTAAGATTATCACAGTAAGGGGGCCCCCAATAAATATAATAATACCACAGTTAGGGTCTGCTGACATTAGTACATCTCTAATGTCAGCAGGTTTAAAAGGGTTAAATCTGATTACAGAAACCCTTTAAGGTGGCTTGGAAATTGGGAAAACTGATGATAGGAATATTCCCACCTCTAACCATTTATGATAAATCCACAGAAAATGCCATAATTGTCTGGTATATGCAGGTCCAGGTTGGGAAAACAAAAGTCATTTGACTCTTTTCGCAATTCACCACTGTCCCTATTAAATTCAATCAGGCCCCACAGAATCATGGAATAGGGATGATCAGAGACCCAAAGGTCACTTATGCCATCTACTGTGGAGATACCAAAAGTGTTTACGTTCCGTCAATCTGTTAATTAGAAGTTAAGAATTACTGGATTAGCCAGGAGCTGGTATTACATCACCCTGAGAACTGAGAGCTGACATGGAACTGTTTATGATAGGCAACAACGCCATTGTTATCCGCATACATTGTAATTAATAGACCCAATTGTTATTTTTTACATTGTTTTTCAAACGTATTAAGTATATGTACCAGCTTTGTATGCGGTGGCCTTGCGGTGATTATCATGTCTTTTGTTATAGTTGATCCTTTTACTTTCACTGAAACAATTCCTGAAGGCATTCATTGACCTAATAACACATGAAGACATTCATCTAGAAATAGTAACAATAGTAAGATCTTAGTTGTAGAGTCTGCAGTGTATACCAGAGGCAAGCAGACAGGTCCAGTCATCTCTTATAAGTAGCTGCTAAAATGAGAATAATGTACTATAGCTATTATAGAATACAGAACTGTATTACATACTGTAACAAGCGTACGTAGAAGAATAAAAAAAAATAGATACTATTATTTTTTGGTTACTATCCACCTAAAAAACTTCAGTCTTTACACTGGCCACAATAGACTGACAATTACTGTTTTATAGAGCTCACTGGCTTCACTGGGTAGACTTGGACAGAGACAGCAGAGGTTGGGGTATTCATTGACAGCTGGTTCTACTGGAATCCTAGAAAAGGCAAGATAGTAAAGGCCCTTGAACATGGAACAATTTAGAGGCAATTATCAGTAACAAACTGTTTGTTCTTGATAATTGCCTGTTGTTTTGCAGAGGGGAGAGCTGCATTTACATGCAGCAATCATTCCCTTTGTACGGGAACAAGTGATTGGTTCTGTGACTGTTTGTTCCCATACAGATTCAATGTTTGCTGGCAGCATATCAGGGCAATCATCTCTGATTTACTTATTCATCAGGTGATCAGCAGCACATTTACATAGGGCAATTTTTGGGAATGAGCATAAGGCTTGTTCTTTGTTAATTATGCAGTGACCTGGTGGTTCACTGGTTAATGGTAGTTGTGTAACTTTGTTGTGTGTATTATGTCCCACTGGCTGTATACGGAGAAATGGTTAATTTCCCTTCCCTAGACTCAGTTGCTAGGTGTGGGCTGGCCCCACCCCCTCTGAGCTGGGAATTGTAGAATAGTGTAGTGTGCAGTCAGGGTGTGCAGCTTGCAGTCACAAGTGTGCAGCTAAAGTGAGAGAAGCAGCAGACAGGGTTACACCAGCCCTGCAAGCTAAGAGTGACCAGAAAAGTGACTGGAAACCTGTGTCAGCCTCTGAGAGAAAGCCCTGAATTTGGTAGAAGGTTGAGGGCCGTTACAAAACTTACATTGCATGAACAAGACATCAGTGCAAGAAAATGCATATACAGTATTGAGGCTGTTGACTTCACTGCATTTGGTTGGGAAAAAGCTTCAGGCACCCTACCACACTGAGACAGACTGACCATCTGTTAAAAGACTAGACCCCACAGTTTGGTATTGTAGTACTATACCATGAGTGAGAATTTATTGTGAGAGAGACTTTGCGACCCTTTGACCAAATGAGAAGTGTGTTTGGATTAGTTGAAAAGAGACTCAGAGAGATACTCATTGTACGGCCTATATCCCTATATGCAGCCTTGGGAAAACTGAAACCTGAAAACTCTGAGCTTAGTCTTCAATTGCCTGTATGTATCAGCTACCTAAATTGCTTAAGTACAGTGGACTGGTTACTCCTAAATCCAGCCTCATCATTGCCTTGCACCACCACTCTGCACTGTTGCATTATGACTCCTCCCCAGTACTCTGAGGGAACTCTGCCTTGCACCACAAAACCCACCAACACCAAGGACACCTCACCTGCCACCAAGCAGGAGACTACAAACCAGTGTGTACCCTGAGGGGAAGAAAGGGGTGCACACCTCCCATCACTGCCAGACTCAGGGAGCACCATAGTGAGTACTGCTACCGTGACTACTACTACTGCTACCTTCACCATCACCACCACTCCTGTCCTCCACCCTGGCTCACTGCAATTACTCCGGTCTTTGCCCTGTGTATAAGGTCCTTAGCACTAAAGCTCTGTATACTGCTCCATGGTCTCTGGTGGAGGTGGAATGGACTCCATCACATCCACAGGACAGTAATAATTTATTCCTCACCCCCATGGCAGCTGCCCTAAAGCATACACCCTGCTGCACTGCCTATGCGGGCATTATAGGGGGCATCACAGTTGCTCAATATTTAGCACTGGTCTCTTGCAGCCATGAAGTCTTGGATTCGAATCCAGCCATGAGCAACAATTGTATGAAATGTTTGCGTTTGCCTGAGTTTAATCCTGGTATTGTCTTGATCGATTATATATAAAATTAGATTGCTGCTCCATTGGGTACAAGGGCCAATGTGAGTGAAAGGTACTTTCACTTCATTACCAGGCATAGTGATGTCTATATGAGTTTGCCTGGTGGACCTAAAATGTGTGTATGTTATGTAACTGACTAATTGATCATCTGCCCCACATATCTGCTAGATGTACTGCAGACTATGAAAACGTCTCATGGTCAATGAGCAGTACCCCAAAACAGGATACTTGCAAATTGTTCTTGATTTGATATTATTTAATCTGTTCATATTTTGTATGTATTCCCAGAAGCTGTCTGTAGGTGGCACTGTTTAGTAAATTGTGCCCTCATTCAGCAGAGGGAATTAGCTTTCCCCTCTAAAGCTACTTTCATACCTGCGGCATGGGGTTCCGGCAGGCAGTTCCAGTCCCACATGTGCACCTTCGGCAGCACGGATCCGGCGGGCTGTTCACCCACCGGAACAACCTGCCGGAGCCCCGTGCCGAAGGTGTGAAAGGGGCCTAAGAGGGTTCTGGTCAATATTGTATCAGCCACTTCAGTTTAGCTCTGCCTGCTGTTAATGGAAGATGCTAGTTCAGTTTAGCTCCAGGACAAACATTATTCCTGTTAAGATAACAATCCCTGAGGGGAGCCCATCATTAGGGTGTGTCCCGAAAGAAGAAAAGGTGCACCCTAGGGAGCATTGATGTGAGGATTGCCACTGAGTAATTATTGCAGCCAGAGCCACTATCATTCCCATCATCCGCTCTGCTCCTCTAAGGCTTGTGGCAAATATATCAGTAGACACCTCTTGTACATCAGTCTTTGCAAAATGAAGTATAGCTTTATTCCTGGCATGTCCTTTGGTTGCCACCTTTGTCACTATGTTTGTAGAGACATCCGCTGGCCTGACAATTAGCAGGAGTAGCGAGTCTCAGAAATTGCTTTAATAGCATAAAAGCCCAAATATGTGTAATTTTCAAAGGTTACACCTAGAAATTTGAATGTGATTTTCATGTTCATAAAAAATCAGCTAAATATGCAAAAGAATAAAGAGCGGGGACACTGGATCTACTAACCTGCTGTAATTATGAAGCGCACAGGTCACGACATGCTAAGAAATAACCTACTTTTAAATGAATAGCTACTTTCCCAACAGCAATATACTCCAGTTAAGGATATTATTATCCATAATTACACTCTGAGGTCGTTGTGATCAAAGTCAAAATGTATGAGCCCGGCATTAGTAATAGTAGTGAAGAAATGACATGAAAAGTATAATAAACTAATTCCATATTTTATTATCTCTGGCTAAAATAAACTCAGAATGAAGTGGTCTGTGTATGTTATGAACAATTTTACTCCATTTTGACCAACAGTATCCAACAGGTCAAGAGAGTTTATAGTGTCAGTGATTAGCTATGGAGGGTGCAGGTGTACCTGCCCCACTTGGATCCTAATGCCTGAGGAACCTGATGGCCCCTATGCCAAGAAGACACTAGTATTATAAAGGACACATGATAGATGGGGGCCATGTTGCCAATTTATCTATTGGTTCCAGGTCTACAGTATTGATGATGACCTATGCTAGCTGAAGGGGCACAGATCTCTTTGCACGTTGGCAATTTAAAAATATTTTTGGTTGTATTGTTTAATTCACCACCCGCTGGGGCACATGAAATTGAATTGATTCTCTTTCCTAGCTAAAGTCTACTCCCAACAATTCACCATCTGATGTCACCTTGAGCATCATATGAAAGGGGAGCAGTGGTGCTTGACTAATCTTACCAAATCAGTGGTGAACCTTAGTTTCTGCTTCCTGAAACTGTCTTTTCTCTAGACCATGGTCCCTTACCTTTTGAAAGTCACAAGCCACAATGGTATCAGCAGTTGACAACGGATGGGGAGCCATAAGTAGGGAGCACGAGAGCCACATGTGACTTCCAAACCATTGGTAAGAGGGCTGAAATTAAGGGCACTCCCTCCTACAAGAAAACAGTAGCCTTTGCCAGTTTTGCTAATTGATTGCCCCATTGCCATTTTTGTTCACCCCATTACAGAGACAATACCACCCAAGTTGAACTGTTATGTGACTGTCTACTAAAGCATACATATGTATGTACTTACTGTATGTATGCGATATTCTATTATACCTCATTGTACTGACCTGCATTTAAAGGAGTTGTGCCAAGTTATGTTATCCCCTATCCCCAGGATAGAGAATATCTAGCTGATCATTGGAGGTCCAACTGAAGGGGACACCTACCGATCCCAAGAATGAGGGTCCCGTTCTCCCTTTCTGAAGGAGCAGCAGGTCAAGCATGTGTCCTGCCACTTCATTCATTCTATATGAGAGCGCCAGAGACAGCCGAGTACAGTGTTCGAATATTTCTGGCAGTCCCATAGAGAATGAATGGAGCAGCAGGACACATGCTTGCGCAGGGGAACATGACCCCCATTCTGAGGATCGGTGAGGATAGGGGACAGTTTATAAACTTTGTACAATCCCTTTAAGTGCACTATGTATAATAGGCCATGTGGATGTGCTATGTGTTATGTGCCTTATGCCATGTAAGGTGAGAGCTAAGTAATTGAAAAATGAGTGCAGCACTGTGGGTGAAACACCCTGTATAGGTAATGCATAGAGGTATACATAGAGTGGCGATGTCATAAGTGGCCTGTGATTGTGAGTGATGTAGTCGGCAGTCATATTGATCAACCCAGCAGGAGTGTGGAGAGGAGGATGGGAGTGGTTGTGGTAACTGTGGTCATGGTAGTCATGGTGGCTGGGTCTGCCTCCCTCACTCCCAGGGCTGGTATATTATTGAGGGGGTTTGCAGGATAGTAGCAGTAGTCTCTAGTAGTCCTCTCGGATAATGAAAGGTAGGTTTTTTCTTGATGGTGAGATATGGAATCATATGAAACAGAGCAGAGTTGAACAAGGTAACTTAAAGTCTTTACTTGAATAGTAGATACAAGACACATCCATGCAAGATGGAGGCACAAATCTTAGTACCAGTTCCAACAAGTTCTGGTTGAATCATGGGTCCAGGGTCCTTCTGAGATGAAAAGCTTTACATAGAAATTCCTTACGTACAGGTCCAGTGGTAGGGTTCACATAAATCCACAATTACTCTGCAAGTCCTTCCGCGATGCAGATTCTACAAAGCAGTACTGCAAGTTATAAACTAATATGAATGGGAGCCAGAAGCTTTTAAACCCAAATAAGTGCTATCAGGTCTATTAGCCATAGACGTGTGTTACCGTCAGTGACGAAAACCTTGCAGTCCTTTTTCAGCTGCTCAACAATCTCGGGGGTTCTTCAGCTGCTCACAGTCCAAGGGGCTCAATCAATACCCTCTAGGCCAACCTAGGGGCTCAAACTCTACCTTCCTTCTGGGAAGCATCTTAGGAGCTGGAATTACCCATGGTAAGAGTACAACCTATATTTAAAGTCAAAACACTATAAAACAGTATTTTCTATGCAGATGCCATAAACCAGTGCAAAACATTATAAAACAGTTCAGAACATCAGAAATATATCACATCACATAGACTGCTATAGAATATCTTTGCTTTAGCCACTAGCAGTGACCTAATAGGACACTGCACATATACCTTTAGACTCCAAAGCTGGAAGTCAGCAAAACCCTGCTTGGTAGTTAGTTAGCAATGGAGGTAGAGTGGCGTTCTGTAACACGTGCACCCCATCAGGAACTACAGGGGGCAGAAATGCAGCAAAACCCACAGCAGCAAAAGGATAACTTGGAGTAGGGGAATCCACTTTGCACTACCTAGCCCGCACAAGGCTACAAGTAACATGCAGAGAAGTCAAGTCATGAGTAAAGTTCAGCTACAAGGCTGAAGCTGGTTTCTTATTTGAGGCTGAAGTTGGTTTCTTATTCATCAGTTTCTTATCCACATCATTTGTATTTTTTGTTTTTTAATGAATTTTAAGGACACCTTATTACCAGTAACAGAAAAAGTTGCAATGAGCTGTCCAGCAATCAGCTGAAAGCAGCATTAAAATAAAAAGTGGGCCACAAAATGGGCATGAAAGTGGGCACAAAAAAGTGTGATTTAAGGAGTTAAATGAATTCAGGCCCGTGATATTTCGCTGCCAACATACAGAGGGGGATGTCCTGTATCAGATACAATGGAGTTCAGTTACTTATTAAAATCAGTAAAAAGTGTTCGTCTACCCACTTTGATGCCAGTTTTCATGCCCAGAACCTGTTTGGGCCAGGCTGAACTCCACTGTATCTGATGCGGGGCATCACCCACTATATGTTGGCAGGGTGAGGTCCCTGGCCCGGATTGATTTAAGTCCTTAAAAACATCAGTTACTTACTCAAATCATTGAAAAGTGCCCATCTGCTCACTTTGATGCCAGTTTTCATAACCAGAACCTGTGTGGGCCGGGCTGACCACCACTGCATCTGATGCAGGACATCACCCTCTGTATGTAGGCAGTGCGAGATCAGTGGCCTGAATTCATTTAACCCCTTAAAAACATCTCTTATTCAAATCAGTAAAAAAGTGCCCATCTGCCCATTTTGATACCAGTTCTTGTGCCCAGAACCTGTTCGGGCCAGGCTGAACTCCACTGGATCTGATGCAGGACATCACCCTCTGAATGTTGGCAGTGCGAGATCACTGTCCTGAAATTCATTTAATTCCTTAAATCACGCTTTTTGGGACCATTTTGATGCCCATTTTGTGCCCATCTGTTGTATTTTAATACTGCTTTCAACTGATTTACTTTTAGGACAGCTCACTGCACCTTTGCCTACTACTTGGGATAAGGTGTCCTCAAAATTTATTATAAAACCCAAAAATACAAATGATATGAATAAGAAACTGTCGACTAAGAAACCAACTGCAGGCTCGTAGTCCAGCTCGCTTGTCGCAAGTAGAAACAGCTGTATAGAGAGCGGCATACCAGTCTAAGCCTGTGGAGTGTGTCGTAAAAAAGAGAGAACAATTTGTTAAGATGCGATGAGGAGAGCATTGCCATAGTCTGTCAAAGAGCCAAAGCCACCCCCTGCTGCCCAGCAGAAGGAGATTCAGAGACACATCATCACCATCCAGGAATGAAGAGACTGTATGTTTGTCAGCTTTGTTGCCACACAAGGAAACAGTCTCTGTGCCTAACCTGTTGCCGCAGACTAAGCCTGTGCCCTCTATTAGAGACCGTAGTCACTATCAAGACAGTTGCCCCACGTCAGAATGTAACAACTAAGCCAGTTACCTCTTGTAAGTTCTCTGTCAGTGCCAACGTTTCTGCCCTACACGAGTTCAGTAGAAATTGTTGTTCCAGGTATGGTATGTCATGTTTTAAGTGAGGAACCACATACACCAATCATGGACCAAAGAAGATCCTAGGTAAGGTCTGAGCCCCTTACACACCAGTTGGGGAACCCTGCTCTAGACCATTGAAGATTCCATGCTGGTCAAGGTTTCCCATAAAAAAACAGCAGCAAGACCTGTCACACAGGGCATAGCTATATGAGGTGCAGGGGTGGCCATTGTACCTGGGTCCTGGAGCTTGATTTGGCCCAGAATGCACATTATATACCAATTTTTAAAACTCTCTTATTTGTGTATTGTATATGCCAGGATGTATACATTTGGATGCCGATGTACAGTAGTACCAGAATAGGGTACTTGCAAAGCTGTTTTATTATGTAATGTTATTATGTAAATATTATTTGATGTATTGTATACCCAGCATACAACTTTGTATGGATCAGTTAGGGTTAACAATGACTTGTCAGAAGCTAGAAGATGGACTTTGGTCCACCCTTAGTTCTGTGGTGACTCTAGTGTTAGCTGAGGAAGTGAGAGGAGCTACATGTGCTCATGCATCAAGCTATGCATCAAGAAAGCCATGTCTTAGTTTTCCAGAAAGACAGAGAAAGAACTAGAAGGTCCAAAATCTGCACGGTCAAGCATTAGAGTCAGTCAGTAAGGATTTGCTGTTTAAAGAGGTTGTTTCGCAAAACATATTCTACATTTTTTCAAACCAGCACCTGGATCTGAATTCTTCTGTAATTGCATGTACTTAAACATTTAGTATAGACACTGAGCTATTCAACAAAATCTATCTGTATATCGCCACCTGCTATTTATTCTTTTCCATATTTGTGTCCATCTTACTGAGCTGGTAGAACGTGTTCAGTTTTAATCATCAACTGCCAGCAGCCATACAGTATGTTGTGTTACAAGCTATGGCAGTTACAGAGCAAGAGTTACAGCAGAAAGGACATGCCCCCTGAGCGTCCAGGCTGAAGATTAATCTAGGACAACAATTGTAGCAATGAATGAGGAGATCTCTGGATCTACGTGAGGTACAGGGCTGGTTCTAGCTTTGTTAGAAAGAGATCATCATGTACTATATCATTTCTGATTTTTATTTTTTACATCAATCATGACACAACCCCTTTAAGACTGATAAAGATTTTACTGCAGTGAGAGGGACATTACTAATATACCCTTCACACTTTGACACAGTCCTGGCCAGCCGTATCTTAATCCTGTGCCCTCGGCTGGGAATTACAGACAAATTTGGAAGAACCTTATCGCCAGCCTTAGATTCTGTAGAGAGAAAGAGACTTTGGACAGAGAGAGAGGAAAGAAGTACTACAACCCTCATTGTTGTAACATAGTTTATACGTACCGTATTTTTCGCTTTATAAGACGCACCCGAAGATAAGACGCACCCCAGATTTTAGAGTAGGAAAATGAGAAAAAAATATTTTTCATCAGACCCCCCATAAATTTCAGGACATCACATCAGACCCCCATCAGACCTCAGAACAGCCCAGTGTGCCCCCATCAGACCTCAGATCAGCCCAGTGTGCCCCCATCAGACCTCAGATCAGCCCAGTGTGCCCCCATCAGACCTCAGAACAGCCCAGTGTGCCCCCATCAGACCTCAGATCAGCCCACTGTGCCCCCAACAGACCTCAGAACAGCCCACTGTGCCCCCATCAGACCTCAGAACAGCCCAGTGTTCCCCCATCAGACCTGAGATCAGCCCAGTATGCCCCCATCAGACCTCAGAACAGCCGAGTGTGCCCCCATCAGACCTCAGAACAGCCGAGTGTGCCCCCATCAGACCTCAGAACAGCCCAGTGTGCCCCCATCAGACCTCAGAACAGCCCAGTGTGCCCCCATCAGACCTCAGAACAGCCCAGTGTGCCCCCATCAGACCTCAGAACAGCCCAGTGTGTCCCCATCAGACCTCAGAACAGCCCAGTGTGCCCCCATCAGACCTCAGATCAGCCCACCCAGCCCCATAACAATAAAATAAAAACCTCTCTTCCCTGTCCTACGCCGCGGCTCTGCTCCGGGTCTGGTGCTGCACTGTAACCTGACTTCCATAATGGAAGCGCTCACTTGCATTCGCTTTATAAGACGCAGGGGCGGACATACCGCCTGTGCAGCCGGTTCGGCTGCACAAGGGCCCAGGGCCGAAGGGGGGCCCTTTCTTACCGGCGGCAGGGAGAGATGAGCGCTTCCATTTTGGAAGCGCTCATCTCTATATTCATCTGTATCGCCATCCTTAGGACGGCGATACAGATGGATAATGCGGGGCAAGGGAGGGAGAGGCTGAAACAGGCGGCACGATGACATCATCGCGCCGCCTGAGCCGTACAGCGCAGGACATAGGCCGGAAGAAGCCTGCATCGCGTCGCTGACAGAGGCTAGGAGGTAAATATAAGTGTTAATTTTTTTCATTTAAGTTGGCACACAGTGGGGGCACTATGGGGGAGGAGCACTATGGGGGCCACTATGGAGGAGGAGCACTATGAGGGCACAATGGGGGCACTATGGAGGGCACTATGGAGGAGGAGCACAATGCGGGCACTATGGAGGAGGAACACTATGGGGGCCACTATGGAGGAGGAGCACTATGGGGGCACAATGGAGGAGGAGCACAATGGGGGCACTATGGAGGAGGAGCACTATGGGGGCCACTATGGAGGAGGAGCACTATGGGGGCACAATGGAGGAGGAGCACAATGGGGGCACTATGGAGGAGGAACACTATGGGGGCCACTATGGAGGAGGAGCACTATGGGGGCACAATGGAGGAGGAGCACAATGGGGGCACTATAGAGGAGGAGCACTATGGGGGCACTATGGAGGTGGAGCACTATGGAGGGCACTATGGAGGAGGAACACTATGGGGGCCACTATGGAGGAGGAGCACTATGGGGGCATAATGGAGGAGGAGCACAATGGGGGCACTATGGAGGAGGAACACTATGGGGGCCACTATGGAGGAGGAGCACAATGGGGGCACTATGGAGGAGGAGCACTATGGGGGGCCACTATGGAGGAGGAGCACTATGGAGGAGGAGCACTAGGGGGGCCACTATGGAGGAGGAGCACTACGGGGGCACTATGGATGAGGAGCACAATGGGGGGCACTATCTAGGAGGAGCACTATGGGGGGCCCTATCATATATACTGGCTCACATGGGGGGCACTATTGAGGAGGAGGAGGAGCATTATGGGGGGTACTCTGGAGGAGGAGGACTACTGTGGGGGGCCCTATATATATACTGGCACTATGGAGGGGGAGGATCACTATGGGGGCCCTATCTTATATACTGGCAGACATAGGGGGCACTATGGAGAAGGGGGGAGAGGAGCACTATTGGGGTCATTGTATAGGGGCACTAAGAGGGTTTTTTTGGGTACATAGTAGGGGCATTGGCACACATTATGAGGGCACTATGGGGACATTGGCTGGCTGGGGGCACTAATTATTTCTATTGGTGGGACTTTGGGGAGCACTATTACGGTGGGGGGCACAGTATCAGCTTAGCACATTTATTTTTGGGGAACATTATGGTTACACTGTTAGTGTCAGGGACACTATTTCGTAGGTGCAGTTATTTTTTAGGGCACTGTGTGCCAATAATTACTGAAGGTGGTAGTATTTGAGGGGACTGTTTCTGCAGTATAGTTTTGGGGAGCACAGCGGGCACAGTATTGGGGGTGGCAGGATGAGGAGTTCAAGAAGGTGGGAGAATGATGGAAAAGTAGGAAACTAAGATGTCTATTTGTCAAACTCCACAGAGAGAAGAGATGGCTGGAAGAAATCATCATGGCGGTCTGGTCTGAAAGGAGAAGATGAGGAAAGAGAACATCTACATCTAAGAAGACGTCACTGGATGTAAGAGGTATGTGGACCTGTATTATGCTACTTTCACATTTGAGTTAGTGATTCTGGCAGGCTGGTCCAGCAGAGAACAGCCTTCTGGAATTCACTGGATCCGGCACTGCTGGATGCAGAATGCCCGCTGGCCCCATTAACTATAATGGGGTCAGGCAGAGATCCGGCCACAATCTGGCAAAAATGCCGAGAATCAGCGGGACACAAACTGCTGCATGCCTGAGTTTGTGTCCGGCCAATTTCTTGCATTCTCTGCCAAATCAGGTGGCTGGAGCGTAGTGCTGCATGTGTGAAAGTAACCTTACCCTTTGTGTTATGTATTTCTGTATGTAATGTTAGGACACCTTAGGTTATGTTGAGAATTTGGTTTGGGAAAGGAAGGGGGGGCCCAGACACATTCCTTGCACAGGGGCCCTCTGCTGTCTGTGTCCGCCCCTGATAAGACGCACTGCAATTTTCCCCCTACTTTTGGGGGGAAAAAAGTGCGTCTTATAAAACGAAAAATACGGTAGTTTATGAAGCTGAAAAAAGACATCTGTCCATCCAGTTCAGCCTGATATCCTGCAAGTTGATCTAGAAGAAAAAAATTCTGTGAGGTAGAAGCTAATTTTCCTTACTTTAGGGGAAAAAAAATCTTCCTGACTCCAATCAGGCAATCAGAATAACTCTCTGGATCAACGACCCCTCTCTAGTAACTATAACCTCTGATATTATTACATTCCAGAAATACATCCAGGCCCCTCCTGAACTCTTTTAGTAAACTTACCATCACCACCTCCTCAGGCAGAGAGTTCCATAGTCTCACTGCTCTTACAGTAAAGAATCCTCTTCTATGTTTGTGTACAAACCTTCTTTACTCTAGACGCAGAGGATGTCCCCTCATCACAGTCCTGGGGATAAATAGATGATGGGAGAGATCTCTGTACTGACCCCTGATATATTTATACATAGTTATTAGATCTCCCCTCAGTCGTCTTTTTTCTAAAGTGAATAATCCTAATTTTGATAATTTTTCTGTGTACTGTAGTCCACCCATTCCAGTTATTATTTTAGTTGTTCTCCTCTGGACCTTCTCCACCTCTGCTATGTCTGCCTTGTTCACAGGAGCCCAGAACTGTACACAGTACTCCATGTGTGGTCTGACTAATGGTTTGTAAAGTGACAGGACTATGTTCTCATCACATGACTGATCCTTCATGAAGCCATGCTGATATGGCATTATTTGTTTATTTTTATTGAGGTACTCCAAGATAGCATCTCTTAGAAAACTTTCAAACAGTTTACCCATGACAGATGTTAAACTTACCGGCCTATAGTTTCTGGACTCTGTTTTTGGACCTTTTTTGAATATTGGCACCACATTTGCTATGCACCAATCCTGTGGAACAGTCCCTGTCTGTATAGAGTCCTTAAATATTAGAAATAAGGGTCTGGCAATGAAATTACTTCTCTTAGGATATGGGGGTGTATGCCATCTGGTTCCGGTAATTTGTCTATTTTCATCTTTTTAAATCGCAGCTGTACTTCTTCCTGGGTCAGACAGGGCACTTTTAATACATACATTCCTATCAGGGAATATTTGTGCTGTGAACAGTTGGGAACTGCGTTTCATATTGTTGGATGTACTACAACCCCCATTTTGCACTTTAGTAAATAGAGACTTCCAGCACTTACATCTCCTGTCTTGCACCTGTTTAACATTCATAACACTAAGGGCACCCCAACTAACATCAGGTAGGAGCCCCTACATCAGGGTGTGCTTTTAGGGATGAAAGGGTGCGCCCTCCTGTCACTGACACCCTAGGGAACATCCGTGTGAGGATTGCCACTGTGAATAACTGTTGCAGCCAAAGCCACTATCACGCCCGTCCTCTTTTCCTCCGGGGTTTGCAGCATCTCTGACGGATGCCATACAGTGGCCTCTATTACCCATAGGTCTAATTGTATAAAAGGAATATGTTTTGCATATACTTTTTTTTTCTGGATACTGTTGTATGAAATAGTGTAGTTTCAGCTATGTTCTTGTCCCAGAGAATTTAAGATGCGTAGATCTCTGAGAATTCTGACACTTTATTTCTATCCTATTTACTTAAGATAAGAATCTAAAGTCTTTGGAAGTTCAAAATGCCATTGAAAATATTAGCTTGGAATTAGTTCCTGGAGCTCAGTTCAAGGCTAGAATTACAGAAGGAGGAAATGAAGAAAAGAGACTGTGGGGGGTTATAATTGGAAATTGATGGTGGGAATTGGTGGTAAGAAGAGACGTTAACTTATAAAAAAAAAAAGTACAGCATTTACATAGTTTTTAGAGGTAAGAAAAATTATCTATGAAATATGATGAGATAAATATATTTTGTACGAGCTGAAAGGCTATATCTACTTATTTATTTCTTCAATGCAAGAAAAAAATGTAGCAACTTTGCCATTAGTCTTAATTTTAAATCCGCATCTGACTATCCGCACCGCAAAAATAAAGAACATGTTCTATGTTTTTGCGGTGCGGAGGCATGGACAGAAACACCACGGAAGTACTCCGCAGTGCTTCCGTGGGGTTCCGATCCGTGCCTCCGTTCAGCACCGCACCGCATCTCGGTGATTGCAGACCCATTCAAGAGAATGGGCCCGCTATCAGTAATGCGGAGTTCACACAGGCGGTGCCCGTGCATTGCGGACCCGCCGTATGCAGGCCGCAATACGGGCACGGCCACACAACAGCCGTGTGAACGAGCCCTAAGTGTGTTAGAGAAGTAAAAAAAAGTGGTTGAAAAGGTGGACACAGTTGTTAAAGACCTTAGAAAGTTAGTGATAACTAAGGATGCGGACAACAAACTATCTTTAACGATTGCAGCATTTTTTTTAATTTTGGGTGGAATTTCTGCATCATTTTGTAACAACCACAAGGTCAAGTGGTCAAGGGGTGATACTATCAGAGATCTCACACTGAGAATACTCCACCCACTCTCCTTTACGTTGCATCTGCATTAACTACAAACCTCATTCCACCCAAAATGTATACAAGCTTCACAGAAACCCATGGTTTGTAATGGTCAGATTCCAAGTAATAAGTACGACTCCTGGTGGTTTAAAGCGGTTTAAGGTGATGAAAGTCTTAATATTGATAAGCTTTTTACATGGTGATCTCAAGGGTGATTATTAGTTAATGTGATATCTACTATTCCTGGATGGTTTATTGGTCAACATTTATTATTAACCCATAGAGGACCCGCGCTGTACACGTACGGCAGGCTGATTGAGCGGGTGCAGGAGCTGCGCCCGCCCGATCAGCCTTATGGACCCGGCAGTCACTGACAGCCAGGCCCCTGCTGCATATGCTGGCGTAATAAACCCCTTGTATGCTGCGGTCCCGACGCTGCAGTGACGGGGACCCAATGGCAGAGAAGGCAGCCTGATGCCTTCCATAGGCATCGGGGCTTGCCTTCTACAGAAGCCTGTGAGATCCAGCCCCTTAGGGCCCATTCACACTACCGTGTGAATGAGCCCGCATCTATTCTGCAATTTTGCAGAATAGATGTGGCCCCATTCACTTCAATGGGCGGCTCGTGATCTCCATGCCGCAGCTCCGCAAGAAAATATAGAATATGTCCTATTCTTGTCTGCAACAGCGGACAAGAATAGGCATCTTTTATGGTGTGCCAGCAATGTGTGTTCCGCAAATTGCGGAACACACACCGTTCGGCATCCGTGGTATTGCGGATCCGCATTTTTGCGGACCCGCAGTGTCACGGCCGTCTGAACGGCCCCTTAGGAGGGGTCTCACAGGCAGGCTGTCAGCATACAAGCTGACAGTCAATGCATTGCAATACATGATGATCAGACCCCCAGGAGTTGTGTAAAAAGTTAAAAAAGTGTTTTTCATAATAAAAAAAGTTTCAAATAAAAAAAAGAAAAACAGACATATTGGGTATTGCCACGTCCGTAATGGCTCTATAAAAGTATCACATGATTCACCCCTTCACCAGCCATTTTTTGTCAAGTTATATCACAAAAAGTGCAACACCAAGCGATCAAAAGTGCTTTTATTGTGTTAAAAGTGAATTTTTTTAAAAAAAATAGACATATCGCCGCATCCATAACAACCAGTTCTATTAAAATATCACATGACCTAACCCCTCAGGTGAACACCATAAAAAAAATGTAAAAAAGCTATTTTTTGTCACCTTACTTCACAAAAAGTGTAATACCAAGTGTTCAAAAATTCCTATGTACCTCAAAATAGTACCAATCAAACCGTCATCTCATCCTGCAAATAATGAGACCCTACCTAAGACAATCGCCCAAAAAATTAAAAAAAAACTATGGCTCTCAGAATATGGAGACACTAAAACATGATTTTTTTGGTCTCAAAAATGCTTTTATTGTGTAATACCTAAATAAATTTAAAAAAGCATACATATTAGGTATTGCCACGTTCGTAACAACCTGCTGTATAAAAATATCACATGAGCTAACCCCTCAGGTGAACATGGGTTTTGTTTTTATAATGTTTCCTATGTGTTAAAACTGACCTGTTAATGTGTTTTATTACTGAAAAAAATATAAAAATAAAAACTACTCTTTTCTTTGTATCGCCATATTCTAACCCTGATAACTTTTTTACTTTTATGTGTGCAGAGCTTTGTGAGGGCTCATTTTTGATGGGGTAATCTGTACTTTTCACTGAATACCCTCTTGGGTTGTGTATGACTTTTTGATCACTTTTTATTCAATTTTTGATGGGAGGTGAAGTGACAAAAAATGTTTAATTGGCCATTTTGACTTTTTTTCCATTTCGCTGTTTACAGTATGGGACAACTATTTTTATATTTTAATAGTATGGGCGTTTTTGCACCAGGATGTTTATTTTTTTAATTGTTTATGCATTTTTATTTTCATTTTGGGGAAATTAGATTTTCATTTTTGTACTTTTTTTTTATATATACTTTTTAATAGTTCCCATAGGGAACTATAACAAGCAATCATTAGATTGCTTCTCTCATAGACCATAATGCTTTGGAGCCTATGAGAATTACATTATGTTTCTATAGACCCCTGCCACAGGCAGGGTCTTCACAGCCTCGGATCATTCAGAAGGACAGAGGCTACCGCACACTCCATCCAGCACCCCCGATCCTCACTAGGGGGAGCCGGTGCATGGCTGGAAGAACATGCTCCCGGTTTTTGACCTGGCAGATGTAGTGGTCACATTTGACCACGGCATCTGAGTGGTAAAATATAAGCAATCATCGTTATTGTCGATTGCATACATTAGCCCCGGGTCCCTACTGTTTTAAACAGCAGGCACCCATCAGCTATAGCGCCCGCTGCACTCGCAAGCAGATGCCATCTTTAAATGGGTTAAAGGGTATTGCAGCCCAGGTCCATTGACTTTAATGGAACTGAGCTGCGCATAAGCCATGCGACCAAATAACACTTGCTCGTTAGTAAAGATGTCATGTTTATGATTCAATTGCAACCTCCAGTCTCTCTGTCTCCTATTTTTTTGCACAGCACCACTGCAACACCAAGGGCACCCACCTTCCATCAGGCAGAAGACCACAACCAGGGTGTGACCTAGGGGAAGACAACTACAAGGTGGGCCCCCTCTTCACTGCACAACCGTGGGAGAGCAGGAGAATGACACTGCCACCAAGAGTCCACCACCACTACCACTCCCACTCCCACTCTCCTCTCCTGCTCCCTTTCCAGGGTTGTTGCATTATTGTGTTTATATTTACAAAGAATGGATTAAAAATCATTTCAGTATCCTCAGACGTGATCTTTACCATTTGTATATATTTTATGAATATTTAGCAGGGACAAATATCACGTATACCATCCAATACATTGATGCCATTTTAAATATATCAAGCTATTCCAAGAAGCGTCTATTCAATAAAGTCTTTGATGTCGCCCTGCATATTTATTTTCCTTTACCATACTAGCCTATATATTTTGCTTAGCAGAGTTATTCATGTCCTTTTCCATGTCATACAAAACACATAAAGCTGCAGGCAGTATCCTTTAAACTCTGAATGTGACCCAATCCTGATAATCCCATATGAATTTGTAGTGAATACAAAAAAATAAATGTGCAAATGATGAACCCCCATCCCCTAAAGGAACAGATCACGTGAAAGTGATGATCTGGTCACCCAGTCCACCGAGACATCCACATGATCTTATCACAAAGCCTTTCTGACACAGAATGTCAAGCGAATTACACTTCAGGGAGAGAGCCAGAGTCAGAAAATGGCTTCTATTATTTACAAGACCAGAAAATTGCTCTTTAACATGGTAACATGAAATAATTATTAACTGTAACCGCCGGTGACCTCAGTCATGTCCAAAATATTTATCTTGAACTTTTTATCTGTTCTCCATCGAACAAGAGGCTCTTTCTAAACGTTGGCCTCCACGGGACGGCGAGGAGAGCGTGTCTACACATTGTGGTGAACTTGTGACCTCTCCAAAAAGTTGCGTCATAAGTTCAAGCAACGAGGAAGAGTTCTCTAATGTTGTATTGTGTTATTATTAACTTTCTGACCCCTGTGATTAAGGGGAAGTACGGAGTGAATGCACACTGTGACTCAACCTTAAACTTTTAACCCAGATCTAATAACAACGATAATTGTGCAGCCTCTTCTGTAGATGGAATTTTCAAATTTTGCTTTGAACGTGTCATAAATTTCCTGATTTTTTTCTTTTTCTTCTGCGATAGAATGAATCACAAGGACGACAATGCTATGTTTTACCCACAAGGGTTTTCTCGGTTGATGGAAATGTGAGAAATTGAAGAAAGTGATATAGATTTGCAAGGAATTGACCACAGTCGGATTAGCGTGTAATTCTCGCTGTTTGTTATCGTGCTACGCTAGTTAATATTTATTGAAAAGGATTATCTGAAAGGCAAAATGCAAACAGACTTCACACTCGGTCAAGATAACATGATAGGCATTCACAGATAATCTGGTTATCGTAGCACAAATCAGACCCCAAAGGAACTGGTTGATTGGCTTGCGACCCCCTATGTATATAGCACTCTGTAGGTAGCTGGGACGGCAGTAATGCTCCATAAGCACATAGGAGAATATGTATAAAAAAGCATATTTACAGAGTAAATCATGTTTAGAGAGCACCTGGCCGGTTTCCCTCATACTGCACATGTTTCTGTTTTAGAGGGCTGTTCAATTTGCTTCAAGTGCGCTCCTGTTTTCTGTACCACGTAAGTCCAATCAAGCTTAAAGGGGTATTCCCATCTTAGACAATGTCTGATAGGTGCGGCTCCCGCCGCTGGGACCCACACCTATATCGAGAACGGAGCGGGGAGCGCTGTGCTTGGAGGACCCGGGGAAACCCTCCCCGGGAAAGGGTCTGGCCACCACCAGTCTCAGCCCCCTGCTGCTCCCATAGAAATGAATGGGAGCACACCGCACATGCGCGGCCACCGCTCACATTCGTTTCTATGTAGCCGACGGAAAAAGCCGAGCCAGGGATTCAGCTGCTTTGCAGAATTTTACAAGAAATTTGCTTCGTCATGAATTACCTCACCACAAAGCACATTTGTTTTGTAAGTAGCAGGTGCAATGACAGGGAACAGCAATTGCCCCCCCCTCCATCATTGAAGCCCTCAGATGCCACATTTATCGCTGATCACAGCATCTGAGATCCATATTAAAGCATTTTACGGGTTGCTCCTAATTAAAAAGAAAATTAAATTGTACTTACCTCATCCATTTGAGCGCTAAGAGCTTGAAGATCCAGTGCGAACTCTCAAGCGGCACGTGATGACATCTTCACGTTGGCTGGTGTGGTGACGTCCTACGCATCACAGGATCTTTAAGCAAGATGGCCATAGTGGCCTCTTTGCACTAAAATGGATGAGGTAAGTATGATTTTTCCAAAAAATTTACTACCATTTTAGGGAAATTCACTTTGTCACCACAAAGAACGACTAACTTTAGCTTCGCGGCGAATCAAATTTTTCTTGAAATTCGGATCGAAGTCCACTTAGTTAACTTTGATTCCCTCAACAATATTGGTGGTGTTTTTTTTGTTGTTGGTTGACATGGGCAAACTGAAAGCTGTGCTGTGATTGGTTGCTATAAGCAACAAACAGATTGTCTTTTTAAACAGCACATGCAGAGATATGAGAGGCAGAGTGAGAAGCTGTGCCTCAGCAGCTATAGTTCCATTTGTGCATGAAATGCAAGCTGCATCATTCGTTGCCATGATCAACAAAGAGCTTGTTTTTTAGCACTCTGAATCACAAAAGAATCTCATTTTCTGACAACACACAGGAAGAGGCAGATTTAGAAGTTCTGTAATATAATGAAAGCTGTGATGTTATTGGTTTCTATGAGCAAAAAATGAAAACTGTGCTGTGATTGGTTGCTATGGGCAGCAAACAGTTTGTCTTTTAGATAGGGAGATGAGAGGCAGACTGAAATGCAGGGAAGATGAGTGGCAAGCTTTCTATATATATATACTGTACATGTTCTGTTCCCCATTACCCTACTATTTACATGTTGGATACCTGGGCAGTTAAAGGGGTTGTCCCACAAAAAATATTTTACAGTTTTCAAACCAGCACTTGGATTTGAATACTTTTGTAATTGCATGTAATTACTAATTTTGCATAACCAGTGAGTTATTCAATAATATGTATCTGAATAGCGCCACCTGGTTTTTGTTCTTTTTCTTATTTCTTTGACAGGCACATTAAGAAGGCTGCACATGCTCAGTTTTATCAACTGGCTCCTGAGATGTGATAGGGAGAGCTGAGACACGCCCCCTGAGCTGCAGCAGAAAAGACACTCTCCTTGAGCTGTCAGCTTGATACAAATCTAGCAGAGCAATGAATGGGGAGATCTCTGGATCCATGTGAGGTACAGGACTGGTTCTAGCTTTGTTAGAAAGAGATTGTCATGTGATGTCATGTGTACTATACCGAAAAAAGAGTATATAAGGCAGCACTACTTTTTCTTATTAAATTCAAGCAGTGGTGGAGCCAGCAGTGTTAGGCCTCAGCCCTCAGGCCCCCAGGAATCCTGTAGTAAATTATGGAAAACCGCAGCACTCACTGTCTTCAGATGCAGTATCAAGTTTATTCACCAACCAGGCGACGTTTCGGCTACAAGAGCCTTTTTCAAGCAAAGGCTCTTGTAGCCGAAACGTCGCCTTGTTGGTGAATAAACTTGATACTGCATCTGAAGACAGTGAGTGCTGCGGTTTTCCATAATTTACTACGTAATGTGTACTATGTGATGTCTGGGTCACATGATACTTGTGACGCCCTGTTTAGTTCTATCCAGGGCCAAAATGGCCTGTACCATTGTTTTTCTTTTTTTTAGGGAGAGGCTACTGTATTGATATAATAAAGCTCTGCAAGCAAAAATTTAAATAGATGTATATTAGAAATGAGAATTGAGAATTGCTCAACCTCATATTCTCTACATAAATTACCGATGTAGAAAATAAATAATCATTAAAACACCTCATTAAGGTGGATCATAAATCGTATATGTACTAGGTTTAGTTGAGATTCGATCAAGGCATGTAAGAGCCTATAAAGAAGAAACAAACTTTCATATATATATATATATATATATATATATATATATATATACAGTACAGACCAAAAGTTTGGACACAGCTTCTCATTCAAAGAGTTTTCTGTATTTTCATGACTATGAAAATTGTAGATTCACACTGAAGGCATCAAAATTATGAATTAACACATGTGGAATTATATATTTAACAAAAAGGTGTGAAACAACTGAAAATATGTCTTATATTCTAGGTACTTCAAAGTAGCCACCTTTTGCTTTGATTACTGCTTTGCACACTCTTGGCATTCTCTTGATGAACTTCAAGAGGTAGTCACCTTAAATGGTTTTCACTTCACAGGTGTGCCCTGTCAGGTTTAATAAGTGGGATTTCTTGCCTTATAAATGGGGTCGAGTTGTGTTGTGCAGAAGTCAGGTGGATACACAGCTGATAGTCCTACTGAATAGACTGTTAGAATTTGTATTACGGCAAGAAAAAAGCAGCTAAGTAAAGAAAAACAAGTGGCCATCATTACTTTAAAAAATGAAGGTCAGTCAGTCCGAAAAATTGGGAAAACTTTGAAAGTGTACCCTGGTGCAGTCGCAAAAACCATCAAGCGCTACAAAGAAACTGGCTCACAAGAGGACCGCCCCAGGAAAGGAAGACCAAGAGTCACCTCTGCTGCGGAGGATAAGTTCATCTGAGTCACCAGACTCAGAAATCACAGGTTAACAGCAGCTCAGATTAGAGACCGGGTCAATGCCACACAGAGTTCTAGCAGCAGACATATCTCTACAACAACTGTTAAGAGGAGACTGTGTGCAGCAGGCCTTCAGGGTAAAATAGCTGCTAGGAAACCACTGCTAAGGACAGGCAACAAGCAGAGGAGACTTGTTTGGGCTAAAGAACACAAGGAATGGACATTAGACCAGTGGAAATCTGTGCTTTGGTCTGATGAGCCCAAATTTGAGATCTTTGGTTCCAACCACCGTGTCTTTGTGCGACGCAGAAAAGGTGAACGGATGGACTCTACATGCCTGGTTCCCACCATGAAGCATGGAGGAGGAGGTGTGATGGTGTGGGGGTGCTTTGCTGGTGACACTGTTGGGGATTTCTTCAAAATTGAAGGCATACTGAACCAGCATGGCTACCACAGCATCTTGCAGCGGCATGTTATTCCATCCGGTTTGCGTTTAGTTGGACCATCATTTATTTATCAAAAGGACAATGACCCCAAACACACCTCCAGGCTGTGTAAGGGCTATTTGACCAAGAAGGAGAGTGATGGGGTGCTACGACAGATGACCTGGCCTCCACAGTCACCAAACCTGAACCCAATCGAGATGGTTTGGGGTGAGCTGGACCGCAGAGTGAAGGCAAAAGGGCCAACAAGTGCTAAGCATCTCTGGGAACTCCTTCAAGACTGTTGGAATACCATTTCAGGTGACTACCTCTTGAAGCTCATCAAGAGAATGTCAAGAGTGTGTAAAGCAGTAATCAACGCAAAAGGTAGATACTTTGAAGAACCTAGAATATAAGACATATTTTCAGTTGTTTCACACTTTTTTTGTTAAGTATATAATTCCAAATCTTATTAGCCTTGATCAAGATTTCTATAACTGATTTCATTTTTGAAGGAATTTTTTTACCCTTGGCACAAACTCTTTAAACCTGAGAAATTTGGTGCATCTTTAGATCGTCTAAGGTTACACTATCTACAATTTAGACCAATTATGAAATCTGTCCCATTGTACATATGTGCTATTCTATTACAGCTGGAAGGCCTCCTAGTGTAGATTAAAATTTGTCAAACAATCCAATCTATTTTGCAGTCATACAACCCAGGATCTTGAAGTAGGAACCAACACAAACATACCGTACTGTCTTAAGGAATTGTAGTGTCCAACCATTCACCATTATAAGAGATTGGTTTCCTTATTTCCTGCATGCGCATAGACACTGAATGTAATTTCGATGTTAATCTGACTATTTCCGGCCATTACTCTTTGATGAGTGTGACAACATTGTGGATTAAAGCAGCTATGTTGGATTGTGATAGTCACAGCTTTATTGTGCAGTACTATCCTTCTTGAAGACAAATGATCCGTGTCATCATCATGCGTTACCTTTCCCATTACCCCATACTCATGAATGAGAGAACACCTCTATATAAGCAGTAATTCAGCCATTTCAGGCTAATCATTGAGATAACCGTTCATTTTTCTCTTTAGTTAACAAATCTGTTGACCTTTACATTACGGAAGGCTTCAAGGTAAGGAACATGCAGTGTCTCGTGGACCTGTCTTGTCACTCATTATTCTCTCTGACCTTACTGCCGCTCTCGGCTTGAAATGCTCCAGATTAATGAGGCATTTGTTCTCCGTGAAGAATCTATTTAAAAATACAGTTTTAATGAGTTGCTTAAGATTGATGATTATTATCTGTTTGCTTATACAATATCATTTTGTTGCCAGCTTTTGGCATGCAAGAGTGTAGTTAGATTTTTATTGTGGGACATTAGCATTGTATTAAATATCGTGTCTTAGGGTAAAATATTTGTTGTATAAAATAAAATTTATGCTTTTAAAAAAATTAATATTTTGAGACTGTTGGAGTGTGGGAGTCGTTGCCGTTAGAAACAGTCCTGACTCAGGCCTTGGCAAAATAAGCCCAGGTTTATTTTTGAGCAAAATCAAAACAAATTAACAAAAACAAAGTTCAGGAGAATAAGGGGTTAAGTTGCAGCTACCTTAGGATCAAGTAGCACCCCAGCTCTCAGATCATCCAGTCTGAACTGAAGATACCTCCACCTACATGCAAGTGCACTTATATACAATTTACCAGTTCCCAGAATCCATCAGTCTTAAAGGAACATGCATTTGGTTTAAAACAGAAATATTGCACATAAATCATACATTAAACTACATAAAACACAAAGCATTCTAGCTGTCTCCTTTTAAAATAAAAAAGGAGCTTACAATCTATATACATTTTGCCAAATTATACCAAACATAACATAAGAACATAAACCCACTAGGTTTGGCTGCAGCTTTGCCTCACCTGGCAGTAATTAGCAGCACCCTATATAAACCCAGCACACCCTCTCCTCAGGTTTAGTCTCCTGCAGGTAAGTAGCTGGTAATGCTGTGTGTGTTGGTGGGGAATACTGAGCTAGTTTGTCTGTGGAAATGATAGTGGGCAGAGACAAAGGTTTGCTGGCCAGCATGTGGAAAAGAGAGAGAAAGATACATACATACAGATAGACAGACTTGCTCACTATTAACCCCTCAACATACCCCCCAGCTCAAGTGGAAGCTTGTCCTTCCACAGAATACCTCTCTTGGACCTGGGTACCAAATCGGGATAGATGATCTGCATTCTTATGCTGACTTCCCGGTTTGTACTGGACCGAGAATCTGTATGGCTGTAAGCTCAAGTACCACCTTGTCAGACGGGCATTGTCACCTTTCATTGTGTTCAACCAAAATAAAGGATGATGGTCAGAGATTAACACAAATTCCTTTCCCAGTACATAATAACGCAAAGACTCTATAGCCCACTTGATGGCTAAACATTCTTTTTCTATAGTAGAATATTTCTCCTCCCTGGGAAACAATTTTCTACTAATATACAGAATTGGGTGTTCTTCTCCATTCTGAAGCTGGCACAGAACAGCCCCGATACCTCTTTCTGACGCATCGACTTGGACTAGGAATGGCAGAGAAAAGTTTGGATTACTTAATATAGGGGCAGAACAAAGCTTCTCTTTTAAGCTATTAAAGGCATTTTCACATTCGGGTGTCCACTCAACAAGGTTCCTCTTTGTCTTCTTGGTAAGATCACTTAATGGAGCTGCCAAACTGGAAAAATTTGGAATAAATCGGCGGTAATAGCCGGCCAGTCCTAAAAATGATCTCACCTCTTTTTTTGTTTTTGGGATTGGGGCATCCCTCACTGCTGTGACTTTGGACATTTCCGGTTTTATTTTCCCACCACCTATAACATAGCCTAGATAGGATGTTTCTTTCTGAGCTATTGTACATTTTGTGGGATTGATTGTAAGTCCAGCTTTTGCTATGGCACAGATTACATTGTCTAAATGCAACAGATGAGACTTCCAATCAGAACTAAAGACAATGACATCGTCCAGATACGCTGCACAGTAGGAGCTATGTGGTTTAATGACTGTATCTATTAACCTTTGAAATGTAGCGGGGGCATTATGTAACCCAAAAGGCATACATGTGAACTGAAATAATCCTTGTGGGGTGGCAAAAGCTGTTTTTTCACGGGAGTCTTCTGCAAGTGGTATCTGCCAATAGCCCTTAGTCAGATCAAATGTGGAAATGTATTGTGCATCACCCAACCTAGTGATCAGGTCTTCAATATGGGGCATAGGGTAAGTGTCAAATTTAGAGATCTGATTGAGTTTTCTAAAATCAATACAGAATCTTATTTCTCCATTTTTCTTGGGTACGATCACAATGGGAGAACACCAGGGGCTAGAAGATGGCTCAATGACCCCTAATTTTAACATATTTTGTACTTCTATGTCTATCACTGGTTTAAGTTTTTCTGGTACTCTGTAGGGTTTTTGACGTATTGGTTTTGCATCACCAGTGTCAATCACATGCCGGACTAAGTTTGTATGACCTGGTGTAGTAACAAGTGTGCGTTCATGTTTCTGAATCAATAGATCTATATCTTTATTTTGTTTTTCAGAAAGCTCCCTACCTCTCTTAATTTCAGAGATTTGTGAAGAACTAGGGGACAATACCGAGTATGCCTGCTCAATTACATTTGGGTGACATTCTGACAGGATAGTACAGGAAACATTTGGTCTATCAACCCATTTTTTAAGCAGATTGGCATGGAAAATTTTCTTCTCCTGAATTCTGCCTGGCATAGAAATCTCATAGTCTACAGGACCAGTTTGACGTATGACTTCAAATGGTCCCTGCCATTTTGCTAGCAGTTTGTTATCAGATGTTGGCAGTAACAGTAAAACCTTATCACCTGGCAAAAAAGATTTTTGCTTAGCAGATTTGTCATACCAATGTTTCATGCGTGACTGTGCCTCTGAAACGTTGATTTTCACAAAATCCGCTAACTCTGCCAGTTTTTCTCGCATAGAAATGACATAATCCACCAGGTTTTTTTGGTTTGAGCTAGGCTTTTCCCAGCATTCCTTTATCACATCCAGTGGTCCTCTTGGTCTTCTCCCATAGAGCAACTCAAATGGAGAGAAGCCAGTGGCTGCTTGTGGAACCTCCCTGTATGCAAATAACACATAGGGAAGCAGTTGATCCCATTGCTTTGGATACTGTACCACAAATTTACACAGCATTTTTTTAAGCGTTTGGTTGAAGCGTTCCACCAAACCATCAGTTTGGGGATGATAAGGAGTGGTCCTTACAGCCTCAATACCAAGAAGCTGATGGATTTGCTTCATTAAACTGGACTGGAAGTTTGAACCTTGGTCTGTAAGAATTGTATGAGGAATACCCATCCGACTAAAGAACTTAATCAGTTCCTCTGCAATTCTTTTTGTAGTGATAGTTCTTAAAGGGATAGCCTCTGGATACCGGGTCATATAGTCACTTATAACAAGAATATATTGGTTACCTTGTTTACTTTTTTCAAGAGGACCAATGATATCCAGAGCTATCCTTTCAAAAGGGGTATCAACCACAGGGATGGGAAGCAATTTACATTTTTTGTCACCTGGAGCAATATATTGACATTCTGGACATGATTCACAAAAATTTGCCACATCAGCATGTATTTTAGGCCAAAAGAACCGGTTCAGTATTCTTGACAGAGTTTTATTCCTACCCAGATGTCCAGAGAGTGGAATACTGTGAGCAATATTCATAATTGACTCTCTGTACTCAGAGGGTACCAGGATTTGCCACACTTGCTCTTCTGTCTGTGGGTGCTGGCAAACCCTATACAGGATATCATTTTTTAGTGTGTAATAGGGATACTGTTTGGGTTCCTCTGTGTCATCTTTTACCTGAGAGAACTGTATGGCAAGGGTGTAATCTTGTCTCTGCTTACCAGACATATCCTCCCACTTTAGAGGACAACCAGGTCCTTTTTCTAAGAGACAATGTTCAGACCGCCATTTTTCATGGGCAAGTCGCTTTTCTCTCTTAGAAAGATGACTTTTACCATTACCATGGAGTATATCACCATCAAATGGAAATATGTCACCTAAAGATTGTACATTAGACAGTTTTTTAGATTGTGACCTAGTTGTAACTGCAGAAATCAAACTGCCATTTTTGATCATAGTACAGAACTCAGGTATGTCTTGACCCAAGACTACAGGATATGGCAGCTTAGGTACTACCCCCATTTCCAATGACATTTGCATGTCATCTACTTGCACAGGTATAATAGCCTTCGGGTACACCTTCTGATCACCATGCACACATGTCAATAGCAAATGACCTGCTATATTGGCAGAGTCCACCAAATCTGATCTGATAAGAGACTGCTGACTCCCAGTATCAATCAAGGCAGTCACCATGTGGGAGTTAACAGTAACAGGCTGCAAAAAGTCCTTCACAAGTCCAGCACAATTTGCAGATCCTTTTCCCTTTTTACTGCTTGCACTGACACAGTCCTTAGCATAATGTCCAGCTTTACCACAGGAAAAACAAGTAAGTTCCTTATGCTGGCCTTTATACTTAACAATCTCAGCCCTTTGCTTATCAGTAACAGTAGTAAAAGGAGCAGGTCTTACCACACTTGGTTTCTGGATCAGTCCTTTTCTTGCAAGCAAAAAATTTTCAGCAAGTGTCACTGCTTGCTCACCATCATCAGGCTGATGTTCCTTGACCCAGATTTGCATTGGTGCAGGCAAGACATCCAAGAATTGTTCAAGAATGATAGTCTCCATCACCTGTTGAACAGTCTTGCCCTCAGGAGCAATCCACTTGGTGCATAGTTCAGTCAGCTGGGTGTAGGCCTCTCTTGGTCCTTCCCTGTCCTGGTATCTGTAGGTCCGGAATTTTTGGCGAAATGTCTCTGCATGTATATTGTAGCGTCTCAGAATTGCAGCTTTAACTTTTTGGTACTTTTCTGCATCCTCAGTGCGCATTTGACTGTATGCCTGCAGAGCTTTGCTGGTGAGGAATGGTGCAAGATGAAGGACCCACTGATCTTCAGGCCACTTATTTGCTTGAGCTACTTTTTCAAACACTTTAAGATATGACTCTATATCATCAGTCTCTGATAGCTTAGTAAGCTTTAAACTTGTAGCAGGAGGTATACTGCGCTGCATGGCTTGCAGCACCTGTAAGAACTGTTCATCTCTCCGTGCTCTTTCCTGTTCTTGTTGCCGCAACTCAATTTTACGTTGCTCCTCCTCTTTTTCTCTCCTCCATTGCTCACGTTCATAAGCGTACTTTTCCTCCTCTTTTCTACGCTGGTCACTTAATTCTTGGCGGTGAACCAACCATACAAGGAGTTCCTCTACGTTTTTAGGAGTAGTTGCACTCACCGGTGGATCTGTACTGCTCCCAGCTGCAGCGCCCTCCTCTGGAATTATGGCTTCAGATAACTCAGTCTGGGTGCCTTCCATTTTGGATTTAAGGAGTGCTGGTTGGCGTCTTTTGGCAGGTCTGGATGGTTGTGTAGATCCCTTAGTTCGCTGAGATCGCCTTGGAGAAGAAGTTGTTATAAATCTCCGGGTGTGACCTCTTCCGGCCATGTACTGAGTGGACCACTGTACTTATTAGTCCAGTACAGACGGCAATCCCACTTCTGACACCATATGTTGGAGTGTGGGAGTCGTTGCCGTTAGAAACAGTCCTCACTCAGGCCTTGGCAAAATAAGCCCAGGTTTATTTTTGAGCAAAATCAAAACAAATTAACAAAAACAAAGTTCAGGAGAATAAGGGGTTAAGTTGCAGCTACCTTAGGATCAAGTAGCACCCCAGCTCTCAGATCATCCAGTCTGAACTGAAGATACCTCCACCTACATGCAAGTGCACTTATATACAATTTACCAGTTCCCAGAATCCATCAGTCTTAAAGGAACATGCATTTGGTTTAAAACAGAAATATTTCACATAAATCATACATTAAACTACATAAAACACAAAGCATTCTAGCTGTCTCCTTTTAAAATAAAAAAAGGAGCTTACAATCTATATACATTTTGCCAAATTATACCAAACATAACATAAGAACATAAACCTACTAGGTTTGGCTGCAGCTTTGCCTCACCTGGCAGTAATTAGCAGCACCCTATATAAACCCAGCACACCCTCTCCTCAGGTTTAGTCTCCTGCAAATAAGTAGCTGGTAATGCTGTGTGTGTTGGTGGGGAATACTGAGCTAGTTTGTCTGTGGAAAAATGATAGTGGGCAGAGACAAAGGTTTGCTGGCCAGCATGTGGAAAAGAGAGAGAAAGATACATACATACAGATAGACAGACTTGCTCACTATTAACCCCTCAACAGAGACCAATTTAACACAAAGAAAAAAAAAATTAAAGGGGTTTTCCAAGACTTCAATACTGATGACTAGGGATGAGCGAACCGAACCGTAACGAACCAGATTCGTTACGAACTTTACCGAACGTTCGGTTCGTCCCCGAACCGAACTTTCGTCAAGTTCGTATGAATCAGGTTCGTAAATAAAGTTTACTTTTTCCACAGAATAGACCAGGATACAAGGGATTATTTATTACTCCTACAATCCCTTGTATCCTGGTGTGACCCTCGTGTCAAACCACCCTTTTGGGAGGAGAATGGCCGAGATGGGTTATTATTTTCGTTCGTCCGAACGTTCGTTCGGACGAGCGAACAGAACCGTAACGAACCAGATTCGTTTAAGAACTTTTAAGACGAATCTGGTTAAAATAAAAACGGCACATCAAATGCGTACATATTCAGTTAAGTAGCGTACCTTTGACAACGCTAGACTGTATGTTCGTTATTTGTGCGGGAATGTTCGCATTAGCGTACGTATTAGTGTAGATTCTCAAATATGCGTATATTCGTTCGTATAAGGTTCGTTTTAGGTTCGGTTCGTACGAATCCGAACTTCAAGAAAGTTCGCCGAAGCGAACCGAACCGAACTTTTCAAAAGTTCGCTCATCCCTACTGATGACCTATCATCTGGATAGGTCATCAGTAGCTGATCGATGGGGGTCCAACACCACCGCCGATCAGCTGTTTGAGAAGGCAGCCGTGGAATACTCCAGCTTTTGGTAGGCCATGTGACGTCACGTTCATTGGTAACACGCCTTGGCGCAACTCAGCCCCATTGAAATGAGCTGTGATACCAAGCACAGTCAGTGTACAGTGCAGTGCTTGGTGAGCACAGAGATGGCGACGGTGCTCACAGGAGAGCCAGTACCTTCTCAAACTGATTGGCGGGGGTCTTGGGAGTCATACCCTCACTGATCAGATATTGATGACCTATCTTTAGGGTAGGTAATCAGTATTAAAGTCTCGGAAAACACCTTTAAAGGGATATCCCAGTTTGAGCAAATAAATGTGAGTCACCTCCTACAACAGTTTCAAATAACCATACCGCCATGAAGGTTAGGTGCCCAGAATCATAATCCAGAATCATGTGAAAATCTGGTATAATCCTAAGAAATGCTTTTTAGGCCTGTTTCACACTTGCATTGACATCTCCGGCAGGGGAGCAACCTGCCAGAGATGTCTGGACGCTAGCTGACACCTTGACGGCCCCATTTACTATAATGGCGACCAGTGGAGATCCGTCCACAACCTGGCAAACATGCTGATAAGCGGCTCGACGAAAACTGTTGCATGCTTACAACCCCTGTACACCAACGGGAAATATGCTGCAACCTTATTAGCAACTGGAAAAAGAGTGGAAGAGGACGTCTTGTCAACCTGCCAGAGATGTCTGGACGCTAGCTGACACCTTGACGGCCCCATTTACTATAATGGCGACCAGTGGAGATCCGTCCACAACCTGGCAAACATGCTGATAAGCGGCTCAACGAAAACTGTTGCATGCTTACAACCCCTGTACACCAACGGGAAATATGCTGCAACCTTATTAGCAACTGGAAAAAGAGTGGAAGAGGACGTCTTGTCATGTAGGTGTCCTTCATACATTTCCAGAAGGAAAATTCTTCCGTAGTGAGACAATAATATGCATTTTAATATACAAAATAACAAGTTGACATTTATAACCAAACTTTGATAGAACTTGCCCTTGTCAGATTCTAAATTCAGATGTGCAATGCCTCTGGTGTGCATCTACTCCGCGGCAAGTGCGTGCGGAATAGCGGAGAAGGTCATCACACTGCAATACACAAGAATTGTACTATATACAAAGGTTTGTCACTTCAGGAGGGCCACAGATTGCATGTAGAGATTCAGTCTTTCTTCTGACCATTCCTTTTTTTTCTATATCCTTCCTTCTGCGACTCCCTAAGCCAATCAAGAGCCGCAAAAGTGACCCACCCCCACCACTGATTGGCTGAGTGGACATTTCCTGCCATTTCCTGTGTGTTGAGACAGGACCAGGATGTAGAGATCAGCAGGCATCCAGTAGGGACTGATGAGGGCAGTATCACTTCTGTTTTTTTTTTATTTAGTTTTTTTATCCCATGCTAAGGCTTTGAAATAATTTTTCTCATCTGAACAAACCCTTTTAACCACTGCTCTTCCTCATCCTGAGCTGCTGTGTGCTGTGATTGGAGTTTTATTAATTTACGTTGCTTAGTCATTGTATTACAGTAATTCCATTTCTGAATATATATTGATTCAAATTGACTCACGTTGTTAATTACGGTATTTAGATCCGGCAGAGGATCTCTTTAACCGGAAATAAAGGGATCTGGTTTGATTTTGCGCATCAGGATGCATCTGTTCCGTTAAGATGCGCTTGTGTGAAATCAAAACGGAAAGAAAACGATCCATTGAAAGACAATGGGTGACAGATCAGTTTTTTTAGGCTCCTAAAAAAAAAAGGATCCGTCACCATTGACTTACATTGTTCCGTTTTTTTTTTTCAGTTTTTATGAGAAGACACAAAACCACAGCTTGCACCTGTCCCAAAACAGAATGCTGCCGGAACGGAAGACATACTGAATGGATCTCTTTCCAGTCAGAATACATGAGGGCTAAACTGTATCCTCTGCCAAATCTCAATACCGGTAAACAACAACCCAAGTGTGAAAGTAGCCTAATCCGGTCTAAGACTTAAGGCCCTTTTAGACGGGCCGATTATTCTCCCTGCCCGAGCACTGATCAGCGATATCGGCGCTCGGGCAGGGAGCCTTTACACGGCCCGACGAATCGAGCGCCGGGCCGCACGAGTGATCGCTGTATCGCTCGTGCGGCCGGGAAGCTCCATACTGTCAGCCCGACAGATTGGATCTTTTGGTTTCTACAAAAGATCCAATCAGCCGACGAACGAGCGTTTTGCTCGTTCGTCGGCTGATTAGGGCCACTTTTACACGGGCCGATTATCGGCACTAGCGTTCCTAGGAACGATTTTTCGGCCGATAATCGGCCCGTGTAAAAGGACCTTTAGTGTGAACTTAATGTATCGAATGCACTATGCCAAAAAAGTGCCGCCATATATCAGTTGGTAAATGACCCCCATAATGTTGTTACCATTGCAAATAAAACATAATCCTCACCACAAACTTTTCCAAGGTCTACTTCGTCTTTACACTTGTAACCTTCAAATTATTTTGAAGAAACTCTCTATATATTCTTGTCTCTTTGCGGCATCTGCTTTCTTCAAGGTTACATTACCTAAATGGATGCCCCTAGCTGCTTCAGATTCATATCTATACATCCGAAATGATCTATCTGTTCAGGAGCTTCTCATACGGCTCTTATTTTACAGAATAATTACACTGTTGGCCTTTAAAGAGGTAAATCTGCTAAGACCAAAAATATTAAAGTGAGCACTTGGCACCTTATATGCCGTGTCACACGTTGTGATCTGCTGATATAAGCGTTCTGTTTATCTCACTTTTACACAGCCAAGATAGGAAGAAGCCGCTCCAGTTATGATGAGATCTCTTCAGTAGGTGTCTGCTATGTATGAGAGATTGGCAGACCGGGCAAATGGGTTAAAGACTGGAAATACATTTTATTTTTCATCAAATATGTTGGCAGGCGCCCCAAAAATTCTGATTTATAGAGGATTTATGTATTTCATATTTTAACTTTTCCAAATAGAAATAACAAATAACAGAGATGAATTAAAGGGGAGATGGTCACAGGGCCCCCTACGCGTTTGGTCCTCAACCACCATGACAGATAAGCAGGAACGGTCCACAGAAATGTGGAGGATTGAGAGGAGCCTATTGCATGGTGTATTAATTATGAAGTCACCGTGTCTCCAGTGCCAAATATCACAGAAATCTACATCTTCTTCCCAACATTTTTTTTCCAGATATGATGCAATTTTACCTGTACCACCGATCGTCCTTACCAAAGACCATGGAGGCCATTACATCTACATCATCTTCCCACCATCTTTTTCCAGACAGGAGGCAATTTTACCCCCACCGCCTCTTGTCCTTACCAAAGACCATGGAGGACATTAATTAAGACCGTTATTTTATATATCAGTCTTAATCTATCCCCTGCTGATGTGCCACAACTATTGTGTACCTCCACGTGGCACCTAATTACTGCACAATGTTGAGTACAGCTCTTCTTTGATCATGACATATGAAGCAGACACCTCCTAATAATTGTGGCACATCTATACAGATCTGTGCAAGGGAGCTGGGGAAGAATTCAGGTAAAATCTACGCCAGTTTTTTGGGTACATTATAATAAATGCATCGGCCAAAACTCAGCAACCTTTTGACACCAGTTTTCTGGCATACAAGAGTTGATCGATGTCTCCCCCAGATATTTTTGACACCAATGGTAACCAAGAAATGTAATGATCCCTCCCCAGTTGTCCCTAGAGTATGTCACAATTGCCCAGCACCAGACAGCAGTGATTGTTCATCCCCATACAGAGGGGACGACTGCTGCATGGAAATATCAGACAGCTTCAAAATGAGTGCACAGTGTGGACAGGCAGCAGGGAAAGCAAGAAGGATGCTTGGCTGTATTACTAGAGCAGGGATCAGCAACCTCCGGCACTACAGGTGTTGTGAAACTACATCTCCCATCATACACACTTGCTTGGCTGTTCTCTGAACGCCCACAGAAGTGAAAGAAGCATGCTGGGAGTTGTAGTTTCACAACTAGAGTGCAGAAGATTGCTGATCCCTGCGCTAGAGGTATAACGAGTAGGAAGAGAGGGATTGTGATCCCACTGTATAGAGCGCTAGTGAGACCACATCTGGAATACTGTGTCCAGTTCTGGAGACCTCACCTACAAAAAGACATAGATAAAATGGAACGGGTGCAGAGATGGGCTACAAACATGGTGGGGGGTCTTAAGCATAAAACATACCAGGATAGACTTGAAGAACTTAATCTCATAGTCTCGAGGAAAGAAGGGATTAATATTACAGTTTAAAATAAAATAAAAAATAAATAAAGTCATACTTACCCTCATCCATTTGATCACGAAGAGTCGGCTGCTGCCATCTTGATTGAAGAACAAGCACCAAATCTTGCACAGCCTGTGATGACGTCATCATGTCGGCTGGCTTCGTGATGTCATACGTCACCGTGCACGGGACTTCAAGCGGGATCTTCAATCAAGATGGGGACGGTCGGCTCTTCACGCTCAAAAGGATGAAGTAAGTATGATTTTTAAAACTTTTTACAGCCATTCTGCAGATCGAATTCCTCTTCGTCAGGTTTGATTCGCTCAACACTAATAATAATGTAAGGGCAGACTAGATGGACTAGGTGGTCTTCTGCAGTCAATCTTCTATGTTTCTATGTTAAATGCAGCTCTGCTGCGACTCAACTATTTAGCAATTATCAGGAATGAACGGTTAATTTCCGATCGGCATCGGGCCGTGTAATAGGGCACTAAATTAACACTGCTACATCTGTACACAGGCTAATGTACTGATAAAGTACACTTCCTGTATATTCTTAGGTCAACATTTTCATACAGTGATGCTGCGATCCACCCCCGATTCTCCTGATGCCAGCTCTGCTTCACAGGGGTCTGCTATCATTCTAGTGAGGTGCTAATGGTTGCCTGTCATTGACTATAAGCATCAAGTCTATTGATTTTATCACCTTCATGTTAGTCTTGTGTGAGAAGCGTCACCTCCGTGTTATCTCATTAAGATAATGTACTAGGCTTGAAAACCAATGTTTAGAGTTTACAGCTCATTAACTTAAAGCCCTTGTAATAATGGTTTCTGAGCTGACCAATATTTTCCCTTCTCACGTGGAAAGCTTCCTGCGGACTCCTCGGTTATTTTCTGGCTGACAAGTATTACAGCACAGTCTCATCAATAGCTCTCTGTATAATGCCTCCATTTCTAATTCCTCCAGATTGCTCCTCAATATTAGGAAGCACAGCCAAACCCTTTAGATAGCTGCCACCCAAAGGCTCGTCCTACCAACAGCTATCCCTCCTGCACCCCTTTCCCATACAGATGCATGATTACTATTAACACTGGTTACACAGAAACAGCTGAAAAATAGAGTCAAAATTAAACTTATATATACATAAGGTGTCCCCAAGCATAGTGACCATGCTTGGAAACACCCCCTTTCATGTTGGTAACACTAACACCATATATGGACACATCCATATATGGAGTCAGAGCAGGGACTCTAAGCTGGGAAATTCCCCATTCCCGTCTGCGATCTGAATGCTGCCATCCGGACTGAAGCAGGGGGCCCCTTAGAGGATTTGGGCCCTGGGCAATTGCCCAGTTTGCCGGCCCTGGGTCAATAGCTGCCATTTTCCTCCAGTTCTCTCTGATTAATATGTGGAACAGGGGGCTTAGGACGTGAGAGGCGGGCACAGCAGTTGAATTCAAGAGGGCATGTGCGCTCACCAGCAAGTTACGTACATGAGCACCTGATTCTCACAGCATTAATTACCGCTGAGAGCTCATTAGTTACTGAGTGAAAAGCAAGTGAGGAGGGCTCGGGTGGCCCTTTGGGCATCAGCCCACCCGGAAATTTCCCTTTAAAGTCTATGGCCAATCCGACCCTGGTTGCATTGGTAAAAAAGGCTTCAGTTTAGGGTTAGTATGGTGTCAGTATCAGAATTGGACCTCAAAAGATTGCTTTCTCCAATGAATCACATTTTCTGTTTCATCAAATGGATGGACATTGGTGTGTCAGGTGAGAAACATCAGAGAACAACCATTCCTGGAAGAACACGAGCTGGTGGTGGCAGTGTTATGGTCTGGTGAATGTTTTGGTGGCATTCTCTCAGCCGACTCATCCATGTAGAAGGCACTCTCTACTGATTTGGGTATGAATTCATCCTTACAAATCACGTACACCCATACGTGCTGATTGGCCTCCCTGAGGCGAATAGGATTTTCCACCAAGACAATACATGTCACATAGCTAGAAATGTCCAATATTGGTTGTAAACCATGACCAGGGCTTCCAAATAGTACAGGGGCTCCCTAATTTCCCAGACTTCCAATTGAGCATCTGTAGAACCAGCTCAATCATCATGCTCACTCTAGGGATCCTCCCCCACACACCTTCTAGCAGCTGTGGGATGCACTGCAGTCAGCATGGCTACCAGGACCTTACTGAGTCACTCCCAGCCCGTCTAGCTGCTGTCCGTGCTGCATGCACTCTGGATATTAGCTGCTGGGCATAATAATGTGCAAAACTATAATACTATAACCAATTCATTTCTCCATTTACACATTTTTGTTACAAATAATATGAAGACAATTTGCTATGAGGTTCTCATTCATGGCCACTGCACATGCATTCACACTAATAGAGTATAATTAATTGTTGATTAATTGCAACAGCCAATGACATTGACCCCAATTTAGCGATAACAAAAAGCAATTAAAGAATCATTTGAAACAAATGCATAACAAGCACAATAACTTTACTACAGGCTGATATTTTATAGTTTTTGAAACCTTCACCCTCAGTGACATTGTCCACAAACTGAAAGAGAGATTTGAAAAAAAGACTAATAAAAAAAAGTTATTTTGTTGCAAAACAATCTGTATTTTCCTCATAACGCTCATACAAATTACAGTAGATTTATTTCATAGGCTTAGTAGTATTTGAATTCTAAATCCAGAGCAGTGAGCTCTGTATACAGTTTTACAGGAGGTTTATTTTAGTGACGATCTAGCAAGCCCTAAAAGCTAGAAATGAGCTATGCCAAGCCTTAAAGCCAAATATTAGTGGAGCACCCATCCTGACAAGGGCGACCTCTCATCAGGTGCTGCAAACCTAATTCATTGGTCTAATTATTTCACCCTGCCTGCTATAATCCTACTCCTCCACGTTTCACTTCCCAGAAATAAGAAGCAGTGTGATGGCATGGGTTATCGTTACAAAGGCAGTGGCTCCGCTCTGTAGCTGTGCATGGTCTTTTTACTGCTAAGACCCACCATCGGGGTAAACCCCGCCTTCTAGCCAATACAATGGAAGTAAGGACTCTGGCTGCGAGCAGTCACCACCTGGTTCTAACTGGATGAGCTTCTGTTGGGTTTGGTCAAGGGTTGCTTAGGAGACCTAGTGGTGCACCTCCACACCCAATTACCTATTCAGGCTAATTGTTAATTAGAACAAGGAGAATGGAAGACTACTACACTATTACTATACACTTAATAATATATAAATGAATGGGAATGTATAAAGTAAAGTAAGTATGGGAATGTATGAAGTTGATTATAATAGTCTTCCTTTCTCCTTGTTCTAATTAACCTAAGCTTGCTTTGAGGTGAATCCCCCAATGTTTCATCAAAATCCTTCTCACTTAGCGGTCGCCCTTAGGGCTTACTTCAGTTCGTTTCTAGTTAGTCTAGCTTGGTAGATTATCACTAAGATAAACCCCAAGATGGCGCAGTAAATGAATACAGAACACGCTGCTCTGGATCCCTACGGCTCCCTTTCACTCCCAGAGGTTTTTTTGTTTTTGTGTTTTTGTTTTGCGCTCCCTGCCTTCACACAGCTATAACTTTTTTATTTTTCTGTTCACATAGCTGTATGAGGGCTTGTTTTTTGCGGGACAAGTTGTACTTTCCAATGCCTCCATTTAATATTGCATAATATTGCAAAGTGGTAAAAAATTCCAAATCGGGTGAAATTGCAAAAAAATGCAATTCTGCCACAGTTTCACAGGTTTTTTTATTTACGGCGTTCGATGTGTATTAAAACCGACCAGTTACTTTCATTCTACAGGTCTGTCAGAATCCGGCAATATCTAATATGTATATTTTTTTCTTGCGTTTTGACAAAATAATTATAAAGTTGGAATTTTTTTTCGTCGCCATATTTTGACCCCTATAACTTTTTGGTATTTATGTGTACGGAGATGTATGGGGACTCATTTTTTTGCGGGGCGATCTGAACTTTTCATTTATACCATTCTGGGGTGTGTATGATTTTTTGATCACTTTTTATTTAATTTTTTTAGAAAAAAGCGACAAAAGCCGGCGAATTGGCCATTTTGATGCTTTTTCCAGTTACGCTGTTTTCCGTATGGGAAAGAAATTTTAATATTTTTATAATATGGGCGTTTTCGCACATGATGATACCCATGATGTGTATTTTTTTATTTTTTTACTACTTTTATTTTTATTTTGGGGAAAGGGTGGTGATTTCAATTTTTATGTTTTTTTTTTAATTTTTTTTATTTTTAAAAACTTTATTTGATTTTTTTCACTTTTTTATAGTTTCCATAGGAACACATCAGGATTGACCATGGCATCCGAGGGGTTAAACGCCCGCAATCGGCATTACTGCTGGTTGTGGACATCAGCCGCCGGTGTCTGCTGTAGTAATCAGCAGTCCACATGCGCCCAGCGCCATACTATTATGCCGCTGGGCGCGAGGGGTTAATACAAAGTCTATCTCCACCTAATTATGTGCAGTATACTGTAGCATTTTAAAGTGTAACTACAGCTGGCCAACACATTAGATATCTATTACCATGCATGTGTTCTAAATCGAGAGAGGAGAGAAATTTATTGACATGCATCTCTGGTGGCAATTTCAAGACTATATACACCTTTGGTGGCAATTTATTTTTTATTATTGCATTGTACTTATTTGGAGCTACAAATCATTTTTTTCAAGTGGTCTTTATTAAAATTGATGTGCCGTTTTCTCTGCACAGCTTTCAGTTCATCTACTAGCAGGATTTGTATTTTCTCTCTGCTCCGTCAGGCAGCAAGCTGACAGGCTCCTTATCTCTGCTCTCTGACCCTTTTAAACACTCATTATAGCTCAGTTCTTATCTTACTGTAATAAGTGTTTATGACCTCTTAGTAATTTAGAGATAGGGTTTATTAGATGAGCAGCGCAAAGTGAAAATGAAAGTACCATTTACACAGAAAAACAGTTAATGTTTTGTGACAGAACGGCTCAATATTTTTTGCAAAGGCCAATTGAAAAAATGATTAGATTATTAAAAGGGAGGGAAGGTATTTCTTACAATGAGAGCCTAGAAAAATCAAGCTTGTCCAACTTGGAAAAAGATACCTCAAGGTGATCTCATTTACATACCTAAATACTGTACATGTGTGGTCAGTACAAAAAGCTGGCGCATGATTTATTTATACCAAATACTTCACCATGGACCATTCATTGTGGGAGGAGGAAAGGTGATTCGGGCATAAGTACAGGAAAGGATTCTTTACAGTTAGAGCAAACTGTGGAACGTTCTACCCCAAGAGGTAGTAATAGCAGATACTAAACAGTATTAGTCAGCATTTAAAAAAGGGCTTCAATCTTATCACATGACAAATGGTATTGAGGGTTATAAGTAAAACTTAATGTTTTTTTATTGATCAAGAAAGGTTGACATTGATGGAACAGTGATTTTTCCCCCTATGTATGCTATGCTGTATGTATGCTATATATTGTACACCTGTTCTGTCATGGGTGCGGGTGGAAGGAATTACATATGCAACATTACTTTGGATATTTTTTATTATATTAAATATTCTACATTTTTTAAGCCAGCACCTGGACCTAAATATTTTAGTAACTGCACATAATTAAAATTTAGTATTGTCACTGAATTATTCACTGAAATCTATCTAAACCCCCCCTTCTGCACTCTAGTAGAGAGAGACTTATCTATTTTGTACAACTGGCTTGGTTACGGACTCCAGCCACAGCACCTACATTTCCTGCCATGCACCTGTACAACACTCATAACACCAATGGCACCCCCGATACCATCATGCAGGAACCCCAACATTAGGGTGTGCCCTGAGGGAGGGAAGAAAGGATTTGCCCTTCTGACACTGCCCCAGCACCTAAGGAGCATTTGCCTCAGGAGTTCCACTGTGATTTCAGAGGATAACCATTGCAGCCAGAGCCACTACCACTCCCATCACCCACTCCGGTCAATGTGGTCGAGCAGGCCCTTTGGTGACCCCTCAAGTCACCTCTGAACTCCTCCTTTCCAGGGTGCTGCCACATGAAAAGTGTAATGGTGGCTCTGCACATGTTACTGCTCTCTGGGTTGGGTCGTGAAGGTGGAGTGCAGCCCCCGATGCTTACAAAATGTAAGAGAGTTAGTAGTAGGGGGTAACTTACAGTTGGTCTTTACTTGAAAAACATGGAAATACATTTCTGATTCACAAAGGTTTCATTAATTTCATCAGCAGGTTACAACAATCAGTGGTTGATGGCAGTCATACCTTTCTTTCCTTGAAGACCTTATTATGTGGCTGTCAGGCCAGGACCGCTTTAACCATGGAGCGAATGGTGCACTTGCACAGAGCCCCCCAATGAGTTAAAATGACCCGGTGTAAGGCCAGGACATGGGTGGTTTTGTCCTTGACTATGCTTCTTGGGTCATCCCTAATGACCCTGCGATGGCAGCAATACAAGTTAGTATTCTTCCACAGCACTATTTATGCGAGGCTTCCTTTTATTTACTCTTCTTGTGCTTGCATCATGGTATGATTTACTTATATCTAATGCGCTTATGCTACAACTCTACATATATTTGGGATCCTTTAGTACTTTGCTATTACTGGCACTTTAGAAGCTGATTTTTTTATTCATCCCGATGCAGATTTTGCCTTATCAGGGGCTTGTGCTGTGGTTTTCAGAGTTCTTGTTTATCAACTGATGCTCCTCATGAATTTTGTATATTTTAAGTGCTTTTAACTTTTTGGTCTTTGTCTCTGTATTAATAAAATGATGGTATTTTAATGATTGCGTGCCTGGTGTGCTCTGTTTTTATATGTGTACTCTGGTTTGTCTAAACTATAAACTACAGATTGCCTCCGTAGTCATAAATATAAAAAGTTAAAAAAAGTTAGTCAAAATATGGCGATACAAAAAAATAGAAAATTAAACTTTTTCAGAGTTTGTATTTAAAAAAAAAATATTAAATCACGAGAAAATGATAAAATAATGTCTAATTGTACTGAACTGCAGATTGACATTCTTGTGAGTTTTATTAGATAAGGCCTACCTTCAGTACACTTTGCCGCTCATTTTTTTTCAAAAATGAAGCAAAGGATTGCTAATTGAAAGGTACCATTACATTCAGCTGAGCTAGTCCAACAATGTAATGGTGGTTAGTTATCAAGACCAGCATTTTCGATATATTTTACTGATAGAAAAAAAGTGATATTTTTAGCATTGTTTCCTGTTTATTTTTCTACTGTTCACATTTCCCACTACAAAATCTGTTGATTTGATTGTTCAGTTTAATACGGTCCCTAGGGATCGGTGCTATGGAAAGGTGGTATAAGAAATCAGGTCAGAAGTAGAAGAATAAGGCCTCTTTCACACGAACGATACGGATTGGCTCAGGATGCGTTCAGGGTGCGTACAGTGAAACTCACACTATTTTGCAAGCAAGTTCAGTCAGTTTTGTCTGTGATTGTGTTCAGTTTTTCAGGGCGGGTGCAGTGCATTTTGATGCGTTTTTCACATACATGAAATAAACAGGTTTACAAACAACATCGACTAGCAACCATCAGTGAAAAATGCATTGCACCTGGACTGCACCCGGACTGCATTGCATCCGGATGCAATGCGTTTTGCACTGGAGCCCCATTCACTTCTATGGGGCCAGGGCTGCGTGAAAAAAAAATGCAGAATACAGAACACGCTGCGATTCTCACGCAGCGCAGAACTAATGCGTGAAAAAAAACAGTCATGTACAAAGACCTATTAAAATGAATGTAAGCTGGCACGTGTGGCTATGGGTGTCCACTGTGTAATGCAGGTTTTTTGAGTTGGTCTGGACATGATTTGGGCTAAGGTGATTGGTGATTGAGCTGTAGTCCCTCACCTGCAGCAAAGTCTGGATTTCTATGGTTGCTGCTCACTCTGCTGACTGTAATGCTGTAGCTTTGCAGGTTTTGAAATCTCTTTGGAGCAGTGGTCTCACAGATTAGTTGGTTCCCTGGTCCCTAAGACCCTTTGAGCAGGAGCAATAGGACATACTTTCTCACTCCTCACTGTCCAAGGTAAGACTGTCCTGGCAGGAAGTATGATTAGCCCACTCCTACCAAGAGGGGAGAAATAAGATGGTTAGTCCCATTCCTGATGCCAACCATACCTCACCTGAAGGTGTACAGTACAAACATTAGATAATATTACAAACCAAACGTTTGCAGATACCCCCTTGACCAGGGTACTGCAATTGTATCATGTAAGTGAAGCCTACATGGAGTCAATCTTAAACTGACAATCTCAAAACAATATTTCTTTCAAGTGTGTGTTCTCTTTAATGTGGAGCAGATAAAATGCAGCACTCGTGTGCCAGACAGAAACCACAGTAAGACAACGTCTACTCGGTGGTTACCATTTTAGGGTCAAGGCATATATTTAGGTGCCCCAGTTAAATAGTGCAATGGCATGCAAAGAGCAATGCTCAAAAACTAGTTGCATGGTTTCAAAAATAAGTCATGACCTACTTCTTCTTCCTGACCCAAGGCAAATGACTAACGCAGAGGCAGACTGTGACCTGCTTAGACTGGTTTAGTGTGTCAACTGCCACCTGGTTTTATGTCATTGAACATTTAATGAAGCTATCTAAATCAGGCAGAGTTAACCCAGAAACCACGCTACAGTCTTAAGTTGTATTTTTAGGTTAAATCCTGTTAAATACATTAAGCAGCATCCTAAGCTTGCTGTGTTTTGAAACTTTGTTAATCCATCTTGTATCTTTGCTGGCGGTAGAAATTATCTTCTGCTCCAGGTCTTTACTATAGGAATGTCCAGTTACACATAGGAATAAGGGCAAAAAAACACAAGGGCAGTGTGTTATATCCAGTCGTCCTATAGCTGACCCATTGCAAAAAAAATAAAAAAATTTGAGCCTGTGGGTTCTCAAGCATCACTCTAGCAAATGATGTTTAGCTGGACACAGACAAAGTATCACAGGGAACAGGCAGCTAATCCTGCCGACTCCACTATTAACATGCATGCTCAGCTTGGTGGAGAGAAAATTTAGCTCCCGTGGAAAGAAAGAACTGAGTATGCTGAAAGCCAAAATGCCTGAAATTTCTTTCCCCTGACATCAGCTGTAAAGTGGCATGAGAATCCCATTTGTCAGCCATTTCCACCAAAATTGAATCCGTCTTTCTGTCCAATTTGTATGGCCACCATAACAGCAGAAATGCAATTGTGCTGATAAAAATTATATTTTAGTGAAAACTAGGGATGAACAAATTGCTCAAAGTTCAATTTGGGCAAATCGGGCAGCCGATTCAATCAGGGCTTGAAAATTTGTGTATGACACTCTGAGGTCTCCTGAGACTAATATTGTTTTTCTCTCCTCTCTCACTTAAAAAAAAATAAATATATATATATATATATATATATATATACATATACATACATAAATACATACATCTTTCTCACTCCAAAGTTGGTCAGAATCAAATACCCAAAAATTTTACAAAATTGAAGTTTTACAAAATTTGTGTTGAATAGATTCACTCATCTCTAGTCAATACTCTTTGAATAAAACTTTCTCATAGGTGCGTATGTTATGAAGGGGTTATCCCGTCCTATAAAACATGAAAATCAGACAAGACAGTCTCTAACAAATCTAGAACCAGCCCTGCACCTCACATAGATCCAGAGATCTCCACATTCATTGCTGAAATTGTTCTTCTAGATTTATTTCAAGCTAGCAGCTCAGGGGTATGTCCAATCTGCTGTAGCTGATGGCAGTTGAAGGATGGAACTGAGCATGTGCGTCCACCTCAGTAAGCTGGACAAGGAATTTACAAAAAGGACAAACAGCAGGTGGCGCTATACAGATGGATTTAAGTGAATAACTCAGTAGCTATACTAAATTTTTAATTACATGTCGTTACAAAAGTATTCAGATCCAGGTGCTGGTTTAACCCCTTAACGCTGAATGACGGCTTATCCCGTCATGGGCAGGAGCTGCTTGCCGCCCCATGACGGGATAAGCCGTCATGGCATTAAACTGTCACCATGTCTGATGACATGGTGACAGCGCTGAGACCCCGGCTGTTAATTACAGCCAGGGGTCTCAGCTAACCAGCCCGGGACCAATAGGGGCGGTCCCGGGCCAGCGATCGCTGTGATTGGCTAGTCTGGTTAGACTAGCCAATCACAGGATACGCGTGTGCTGGTTGAAAGGATCTGATCCCCGCAGTCCGAGACTCCTCATAAAATGTTTGCAGAAGCCCCCCCCCGTCCCCCCCACCCCACACTTTGTCCGGCAGTTTACATTTTTAACATTCCCCCCCCTCCTCGATGTCAGGATGGCCGAGCGGTGAAGCAGAGTATCAGCGTACAGCTGACACTCTGCTTCAAACGGCCGACATCGCTGCTGGCAGCGATGTCGGCCGTTTAACCCCTTACATGCCGCGGTCCGTAGGGACCACAGTATGGAAAGGGTTAACAGGGCTCCCTCCCTCTCCCATCGGGCGCTGCGGTGCTCTGGCAGCGCACCGATGGTGTGCGGAGGAGAGAGGGAGGGAGCTCCCTCCCATCGGGACGCTGCTCTGCTGTGGCAGCGTCCCGATGGTTGCCATGGCAACCGGGGGACGCTCCCGATGGTTGCCATGGCAACCGGATGCTTCCGATGGTTACCATGGCAACCGGACGCTTTCGTCCGGCTTGCCATGGTAAAGCTTACTATGAATGAAAATACACTGCAGTACACTATACAGTGTACTGCAGTGTATTGTAAAACACCAGACCCACTGGATCTTCAAGAACCAAGTGGGTCTGAGTCAAAAAGTGTAAAAAAAAAAGTGTAAAAAAAAATAAAAAAGTAAAAAAAAAATCCCATTTTTCCCCATATAAGCACATGTTAATTGATTAAAAATGAAGAAAATAAAATACCTTAACATATTAGGTATCGCCGCGTCCGTAAAAACCCGCTCTATAAAAATATCACAAATAAACAATAAAAACAGGGTAAAAAAAGCCATTTTTTTTCACTTTACATCACAAAAAGTGTAATACAAAGTGATCAAAAAGGCATATGCCCCTCAAACTAGCACCAATCTAACCATCACCTCTTCCCGCAAAAAATGAGCCCCTACCTGAGACAATTGCCCAAAAAATAAAAAAACTACAGCTCTCAGACAATAGAGACACTAAAACACGATTTTGTTGTTTCAAAAATTATATTATTGTGTAAAACTTAAATAAATAAAAAAAACTATACATGTTGGGTATCGCCACGTCTGTAACAACCTGCTCTACAAAAATATCACATTAGTTAACCCCTCAGGTGAACACAGTAAAAAAAAAAAAAAACTGAGCCAGAACAGCCATTTTTGTTTAACCTTGCCTAGCAAAAAGTGTAATCAAAAATCATATGTACCCCAAAATAGTATCAATAACACTGTCACCTTATCCCTTAGTTTCCAAAATATGGGCACTTTTTGGTTGTTTCTACTGTAGGGGTGCATCGGGGGGGGCTTCAAATGGGACATGGAGTCTAAAAACCAGTCCAGCAAAATTCGCCCTCCAAAAACCATCTGGCGCACCTTTCCTTCTGCGCTTGCCCATGCACCCATACAGTAGTTTACAATCACATGTGGGGTGTTTCTGTAAATTGCAGAATCAGGGTAATAGTTTTTGAGGTTTTTTTTGCTATTAACCCTTGATGTGTTACAGGAAAAAATTGATTAAAATGGAAAATCTGCAAAAAAAAGTGAAATTTTGAAATGTCATCTCCATTTTCCTTTAAATCTTATGGAATACATAAAGGGTTAACAAAGTTTGTAAAATTAGTTTTGAAAACCTTGAGGGGTGTAGTTTCTAAAATGGGGTAATTTATGGTGGTTTCTATTATGTAAGCCCCACAAAGTGACTTCAGAACTGAACTGGTCCTTAAAAAAAATGGTTTTGGAAAATTTCTTAAAAATTTTAAGAATTGCTTCTAAAATTCTAAGCCTTCTAACATCCCCAAAAAATAAAATTACATCTACAAAATGATGGCAACATAAAGTAGTCATATGGGAAATGTAAAGTAATAACTATTTTGTGAGGAATCACTATCTGCCTTAATAGCAGAGAAATTCAAAGTTTGAAAATTACACATTTTTCCAAATTTTCTGTAAATTTAGGATTTTTTTTTTATAAATAAAGGTGATTTATATTGACTCAAATTTACCACTGTCGTGGAGTACAATATGTCACGAAAAAACAATCTTGGAATCAGTCGAATCGGTGAAAGAATCCCAAAGTTATGAATTAATAAAGTGACACATGGCAGATTTAAAAAATGTGGCTTCGGCATTAAGTGTAAAAGTAGCTTCGGCCTTAAGGGGTTAAAAATGTAGAATATTTTTCATGGGACAACCCCTTTTTTTAGTTATTTATTTTTTACTGCTGCCACTGAGGAAAGGACTTGGTTCAATTACAATCTCTATGTTCGAGGCTTGGAACTGTTATTGGATGCTTGCAGTAAGCTCTCCAATACAATTATTATGTTACCATACCATACTGTGTGTGAAGAGAGAAAATGCATACCCCATGCTATACTTCGCACTTCCTAACTAAATGACTTGCGTATGCTTACTTGCCATATATCTCTTCATTTTACCTTCCTGTTCCACCATTCTGACACCACACCTCTTCCCGGGCTGCAGTGGTGATCACAAGCCTCAGCGGTGTATGATGTATAGGCTGCAGTAGTATATGGGAAATCACTGCTGAAGTCAAAACAATATATCACTGGCTGCAGCAACAGGAAGAGTGACAGGATGAAAGGGGGCGCAGGAAAGTAAGGAAAGATATTTTTGTTATTTTACCAGGCTCCCAGCCAGTGGCATACATAGAGAAGTAAGGGCCCGATAGCAAAGATCAAACCAGGCCCCCCACACAGGACAGAAGAGTTTCTGCCTAAACCCTTTCAATGACCCTTGGGCCATTTTTTCCACTGCCTCATTTACTAAAAGTTGTTCCTTTATAGGGTAGAGTCCTGACCAGGTTTTCACCTCCAGTAGAAGAGGGGATGATCCCAACTAAGACTGGGCCCCCTCTTGCCTTGGGCCCCATAGCATTTGCATGGTCTGTCGCTATGGTAGTTACGCCCCTGGTCCCAGCACTTTGGTAAAATAAAATCAAAAACTCAGACAACCCCATTTAACACAGTGACACTGATTTATTAAGTTATTGTGCTTAGAATCTTTCTAAAAAGTGGCACCAGTTGGCGCAATATGTTACAATTAAAAGGTTTTCCAACTTTTTCGACTCACTTAAAAAGGAATGGGGCTTAATGGGAAGGGGCTGGGATTCGAGGGAAGGGAGTATGGCCTAAGATGCAATGTTTTGCGCCAAAGTTGTGCCACAGTTCTGCCGTAAAATTCTGTCTCAAATTAAGCCAACCAAAGGCTGGCAAGACATGATTTCTGCCAGCTGCCATGTTAAAGAGACCTTGTGTAGTTTCCAATAAAATATTACAATACATGCATTCTACCTAGCCAGAGTAGTCACAGGGCTGATTCACATGGCTGTGCTCGGTCCAGGAAAATACCTTCCTTGTATCAGTCGCATCTTCCAGACCAACCACGGCTACCTTGACCCGAACAGACTGCATAATAGTGTTTTATGATACAGGCAGTTCCTATCTGATCACGACTATTATACTGTACTCACATGATGGTCGTGTGAATCAGCCCTTACATATCTGGTAAGTCTCTCTATGTCCCCACCACCTACCGTAGCCAAGATATTTTTGTATTAGGTCATTTGCACCCATAGATTTCCATCACCACACTGCCCCTACGAAGCAAAAGAAATGAGAATCTCTCAGTAGAGCAGCCTCATATTTTTTCATTATTTTAAAGGGGTCGTGCAAGAATTGGGGGATAGGGGGTGTTTCCTGGTGTGGCTCCCAGCTCCTTCTCCTACCAGCCTGCGGTGCTCCATTGGGATGTCTCACATCCAGTTTGACTTCACCGCAGCCAATCGCTGGCCATGGTGGTGATCGTCTCCCCTTATGTTATGACAAATGATCACATGATGCAAGAGGATCCAGTCTCGGTTGTCTCGGAGGTGATGATAAACTGGATGTGAGGGATCCTAGAGGAGCATCACAGGCCGGGAGGAGAAGGTACGGTGAGCCAGTGCCGGGAAGCAGGTAAGCTTCCCTTTACAGGTCTGGCCAAGTACGGGGCTTGCCAACATCCCCACCCCCTTCTTGCCTTTTTCTGTTTATCCTCATCTACTTACATTGAGAAGACTTTTTATATATAGTCATTCTTTAACATATTTTTTGGCAGCACAATATGCAATACAAAATATACTGGAGCTGTACATTTTTGATTAATTAGATTACTAAGAATTCTGCCTTCTATAGAAGGGCACGTCAATGGCTTTTAGCGGTATCTGTCATAGAATTAACCAAACCGTTTACTTAATCTCAGAAGAGATCTTGATGCGGGAAGGGGGGCAGGGTAAAAAGTTAATGAGCTGCGTCTGAATCTAATTAAGATCCTTACTCTGCAGTTGGAGGCAGTGATGGAGTGCCTTAGGAAAGGAGACAAGAGGTGTCTCCACTTCTCCAGCCACAGTTTTACAGGCTTCTGGGATGTAAAGGATCACTTAGAAAGCAAGAGAACAAGCACTCCAGCATCTGAACTACATAGCCGAAGGGCAAATGGGTCCAGTCATGAGCAAAACTAAGCGTGCAATATTTCTTAATTAACGTATGCAAGACAGAAGTTAAATTGGTAAAATATTGACTTCCCGAGATGAAAACAAGCTCTTCAGTCATCGTAAGATAAGTGCTTGTCTCCAGGCATAACCTTAATGTACAAAGTTGGCCAATTTTATAGGACACTTTGAACCCAACAATTAGCGGTGTCACTGAAGAAAAAAAAATTGAAGCCATTTTGTATGGGGAAAAAAATGCGATAAAATTTTTTGCTTGGTTCACAACATAGTCCAAAAAATGTGCTAATTAAAGAAAAATATATTACCATTTAATAGAATATACTATATTCTCTTCTGTAAGTTCGTAACAAACTGTATTCAGTAGTTCCTTAAAGGGGTTGTCCAGGAATAAATTATTTTTTCTGGATGCTCATAGCCTGCCTCTGCTCTGAATCATACTTAACTGCTCCCTGCCAGTCTAGTCCTGTGCGCTGGATCCCGCAACATATCCATCTGCTGGTTTACTTGCTCCCCAGCACAGGCATGGTCCAATAACTGGCTTAAGGTGATGTGTCCACAAGACAAAAAAAAAATTAAAAATTTAATGGTGCCAGAATACGGTAATCCAAAATAAAATAAAAAAAACAAAAAACTTTAAAAAGAAATTTTTAAAGGGAGTCTGTCACCTCCCAGGCCCCTATAAAGCACTAAAATAGCCCCATAGCACATGCTCTAATAAATGCAACGTTACCTTTTGCGGCTTCTTTTGACCTTCAGAAACGCCAAAAACGCACTTTTAATGGTATGCAAATGAGGTATCGGAAGAGCCCGGAGGCGGGGTTCACCGGGCTCGAGCCCGGGCTCCTGTCCTTATTTGAATGAATTCCCCGACCCAGCTACTTGCCGCACCCGCCCTCCAAGTATCTCGGGTCCTCCCTTCCTTCCATACAAATCCCGCGCCTGCGCAGCCTTCTGCCGGGACGGCGCATGCGCACTGTGATGCCCACTTTGGGCACGGCATCGCCGTACCTAGTGCACATGCGCCGTCCCGGCAGAAGGCTGCGCAGGCGCGGGATTTGTATGGAAGGAAGGGAGGACCCGAGATACGTGGAGGGCGGGTGCGGCAAATAGCTGGGGCGGGGAATTCATTCAAATAAGGACAGGAGCCCGGGCTCGAGCCCGGTGAACCCTGCCTCCGGGCTCTTCCGATACCTCATTTGCATACCATTAAAAGTGCGTTTTTGGCGTTTCTGAAGGTCAAAAGAAGCCGCAAAAGGTAACGTTGCATTTATTAGAGCATGTGCTATGGGGCTATTTTAGTGCTTTATAGGGGCCTGGGAGGTGACAGACTCCCTTTAAAGTTTTTTGCCGAGCACCCGAGTATAATGGAAGTCAATGGGAGAAGACCGGACACCCCCTGCTCGGATGAGGGGAGGGTGTCTGGTCCATAGGGAAACATCAGAAAATGGTGGAAACACCACAGAAATGGTTAGGGAACAGCATGGGGAGGATGTCTGGATGCATCTTGGACACCAAAGTCGCTGCTATTAACGATGATGGCCGACTATTACGCCACTTTTACAGAATGACAAAAATACCCCCCCAAAACCCAAGATAACATCGATTTTACAGGAAATATTGTTAGGAAACATAGATTTACTTGTACGTTAAGCGCAAGTGCTGCCAAAAATTACACGGATGAGGCACTCCTATACAACAGGTATATCATATAAAGGAGGGCCTCATTCACATTGTGGTATAATTGTGAGACTCAGACACTCATAAAGCCTATGCACTAAGAGAAAGGGCTGCCAAAAATTACAAGGAACATGCACTCCAATACACCCTTTATTACACATAAAGTAGGGCATCAGACACACCCGTGAAAAATTATCATTGATGGCCTGCTGCTGACACTCATAGTAACATACATAGTAACATAGTTTATAAGGCTGAAAAAAGACATCTGTCCATCCAGTTCGGCCTGTTTTCCTACAAGTTGATCCAGAAGAAGGCAAAAAACCCTTGTGAGGTAGAAGCCAATTTTCCCCACTTTGGGGGAAAAAAAATCCTTCACGACTCCAATCAGGCAATCAGAATTACTCCCTGGATCAACGACCCCTCTCTAGTAACTATAACTTGTAATATTATTACCCTCCAGAAATACATCCAGGCCTCTCTTGAACTCGTTTAGTGAACTTACCATAACCACCTCCTCAGGCAGAGAGTTCCATAGTCTCACTGCCCTTACCGTAAAGAATCCTCTTTGATGTTTGTGTACAAACCTTCTTTCCTCCAGACGCAGAGGATGTCCCCTCGTCAGTCACAGTCCTGGGGATAAATAGATGATGGGAGAGATCTCTGTACTGACCCCTGATATATTTATACATAGTTATTAGATCTCGCCTCAGTCGTCTTTTTTCTAAAGTGAATAAGCCTAATTTTGATAATCTTTCTGGGTACTATAGTCCACCCATTCCAGTTATTACTTTAGTTGCCCTCCTCTGAACCCTCTCCAGCTCTGCTATGTCTGCCTTGTTCACAGGAGCCCAGAACTGTACACAGTACTCCATGTGTGGTCTGACTAGTAATTTGTAAAGTGGCAGGACTATGTTCTCATCACGGGCATCTATGCCCGTCTTATCCAAGACCTTGTTCACGGCCTACATAGCGTCCAGCGTCCTGTTTGTAGGGAGGATGCCTCCCTACAAACAGGACGCTGGACGCTATGTAGGCCGTGAACAAGGTCTTGGATAAGACCGAAACGTTGGCCCTTGTCCTTATACCTATATCTTTGGATGGATGACTTAGGACAAATAAACCTTACAAAGTTTGAAACAATATTTTGAGTGCCGTGGTTACTCCAATCAGTCCTTGCATTCATTTTACCACTGAGCACCAACAACTCCAAACGGAGTGCCGACCATCATCACGTGTTATTGTTCATTTTGATAAGCGTCAACCTGTCAGCATTGTCAGTTGACCCCAGCGGCACTAAATACCCGCTCAGACAAAACGCTGGTGGCAGGGCAGGCCAGCACTTCCAAGGCGTAGAGCGCCAGTTCATGCCACGTGTCCAGCTTAGACACCCAATAATTATACGGCACAGAGGGATAGCTGAGGACATTGACACGGTCAGCTACGTACTCCTTTACCATCTTCCAAAACTTTTCCCTCCTTGTCACACTAAGCTGCTCATCAGGGTGAGGGTGCTGGCGGGGTGTCATAAAACTGTCCCAGGCCTTGGAGAGTGTCGCCTTGCCTTTGTTGGAACTGCTGTGTGTTCCCCTCGTCTCCCCTCCTCGAGTGGCCAAGGAACTACGTACTCTGCCGCTAGCGTTGTCAGATAGAAATTTGTGGAGCAATTTTTCGACAAGGGCCTTCTGGTATTGCAACATTTTACTTGTCCTCTCCACCACAGGAATAAGAGATGGGAAGTTCTCTTTGTAGCGGGCGTCGAGAAGGGTGAGCAACCAGTAATCGATGTTGCCTAATATGCGTATAACGCACAGGTCATGGGAAAGGCAGCCTAGCATGAAGTCAGCCATGTGTGTCAGAGTCCCAACAGACAAGGCTTCGCTCTCCCCACTAGGAGCATCACTCTCAATATCCTCCTCGTCCTCCTCTTCAGCCCATCCACACCGAAGAGATGGTGTAAACGTGGTATGCCTACCCTGTGTAGCGGTGGCAACCGTCTCCTCCACCAATTGGCGCTGAGAAGACGAATCGAGGGTGGTCTGGCTATCACCCTGTGTAGGGTCTTCCCCCATTTCCACCTCTTCCACACACAGAGCATCGGCCTTTATTGTAAGCAGCGAGCTTTTTAGCAAACACAGAAGTGGGATGGTTAGGCTGATAATGGCATTATCGCCGCTCACCATCTGTGTAGATTCATCAAACTTGCGTAACACCTCACAGAGGTCAGACATCAATGCCCACTCATCGCTTGTGAAGAGCGGAAGCTGACTAGAAAGGCACCGACCGTGGTGCAGCTGGTATTCTACTACTGCTCTTTGCTGCTCACAAAGCCTGCTCAACATGTGTAAGGTGGAATTCCATTGCGTGCTCAGGTCGCACAGCAGTCGGTGAGCCGGCAACCACAAGCGCTGCTGCAGGGTTGCCAGGCCGGCTGAAGCTGTCGGTGACTTGTGGAAACTTGTGGAAATTTCAGATACCGCTGAACCAATAAGTTGAATACATGTGCCAGGAATGGTATGTGTGGGAGGTTGGCCAGCTCCAAAGCCGCTACCAAGTTGCGGCTGTTATCGGATATGACCATGCCTGGCTGTAGGTTGACTGGTGAGAGCCACAGCTCAGCGTGTTCCCTTATGCCACGCCACAGCTCTGCGGCAGTTTGCTGTTTGTCACCCAGGCAAATAAGCTTCGGCCTGTTGACGCTTACCAACTGCTGTGCTACACTGCTTCCAGCTACTGACAGAAGTCTGAGTGGTGCTGCTAGATGGCCATTCTGCATGGGAAGAAGTGGAGGAGGAGGTGGTGGAAGAGAAGGAGGGGTTGCAGCCGCTATTATAGATGGCAGTGGAAATCCGGATGGAAGTAGGGCCCGCAATCCTCGGCGTGGGTAGCACCTGGGCCATCCCAGGGGACGACTCGCTCCCAGCCTCCACAACGTTCACCCAGTGTGCCATCAGGGAAATGTAGCATCCCTGGCCACAAGCGCTTGTCCATGTGTCAGTTGTTAAGTGGACCTTGCCAGTAACTGTGTTGGTCAGGGCCCAGGTTATGTTTCGGGACACATGCTGGTGTAAGGCAGGGACGGCACACCGGGAAAAATAGTGGCGGCTGGGGACTGCGTAACAAGGGACAGCCGCCGCCATCAGGCTGCAAAAGGCCTCGGTGTCCAGAAGCCTAAACGGCAACATTTCCAGGGCCAGCAACTTGGAAAGTTGCGCGTTTAGAGCAATGGCCTGTGGGTGGGTGGCAGGGTATTTGCGCTTGCGTCCAAATGCCTGCAGTAAGGACATTTGAACGCTGCGCTGGGACACTGTAGTGGACGTGCTGGCTGATGTTTCCTGCGAAGGTCCAGGTGCAGGGCGTGAGGCATCTGGGCCTGCGTCTTGGACAGCATGTAACAGAGGGGAAGAGGAGGCAGTGGTGTGACCTGCAGACACAGATCGTGGACTCAGGCGTTCAGCCCACCTTTTAGGGTGCTTTGCTGACATGTGTCGGATCATGCTGGTGGTGGTCAGGTTGCTGGTGTTTATGCCCCTGCTCATCTTGGTACAGCACATGTTACAAATTACAATCCTTTTATCGTCAGCACTTTCCTCAAAAAAACTCCAGACTGCGGAACACCTAACCCTTGGCAAGGGAGCTGGCCGCAAGTCGCTGCTCTGGGGAACAGTTGCGGGCCTGGTTGTCATGGCCTGCCTTCTCCCTTTTTCCACCACACTGCCTCTTCCAGCCTGTTGCGCTGCTGCGGATCCCTCCCCCTCTGTACTGCTGTCCTCGCTTGGCTTGCCACCTTCCCAGGTTGGGTCAGCTATTTCGTCGTCCACCACCTCCTCTTCCACATCCTCACTCTGCTCCTCCTCCTGACATGATGAACTAACAAGAACCTGACTTAACTGCGTCTCATCCTCATCCACAAACTCTTGAGACACAAATTGCCCTTGACTTATTGGCAACTGTGTCTCATCATCATCCACCTCGGGAGAAAATACTTGTCGTTCCCCACCGTCATCATCTTCAGACTGTGTTTGCTCAATAGGTTGGGAATCAGGGCATAATATCTCCTCATGTCCCACTTCAAGCGGCCTTGGCAAGAGGGCTAAGCCAAGGGACGGTGATGAAAAAAGCTCCTCGGAATATCCCAATGTGGGAACTCTTCTTTGCCCAGACTCTGCATGGTGGGAGGAAGGAGGATCAGGGTGAGGATGTGGTTGCCCAGACTCTAGGCTACTGAGACTGGACTTTGTGGAAGAGGGGGTGGTGCTGAACTGACTGGAAGCACTATCACCTGCAATCCAACCAACTATCTGCTCGCACTGCTGTGGCGACAAGAGTTGCGTCTTGCGCCACCCTGCAAACTGTGACATGAAGCTAGGAGTTTTGGATGACTGTTTCTTGTGCTCTGCCAGCAGGCACAGTTTCACCGCGCCCAGAGCCATGGCCTCTGCATTCACCATCAGCAGCACGCCCACTTCCCGGTCCCTTAGTGCTCGCCTTGAGCATATTGTATAGTATAAATGCAACTTGGTCACATATACAGTACTGCAGATTTTTATTAACTGTATGATCAGAAAATTTTTAAATGTCCAATATTCCGAATGCGCTAACGTTATAGAGCAGCAGCAAATAAGGAACTGCGGCCTAAATTAACTGTATTAAATACGGAGGTCAGCTACAGAGAATTTTGAACGGTTGTAATACGCTGTGCACCTAGTGTTACTGACAGGGCACACCTGGGTTTTGTTTGACACCGGCAAAAAAAAAAAAAAAAAAAAAAAAAGACTTATTTCACAACGGACTTTGGTCTTTTTTGAACAGCGAAATTCGTTCTACCTACCCAAATACTATCCCTATTAATTAATTCCCTCCTTGGGAAAATTGAACCGCAGCAGCAAATGAGGAACTGCGGCCTAAATTAACGGTATTAAATATGGAGGTTAGCTACAGAGACTTTTGAACGGTTGTAATATGCTGTGCACCTAGCGTTACTGACAGGGCACACCTGGGTTTTTTTGGACAACCAAAAAAATAAAAAAAAGACGTATTTCCCAATGGACGTTTGAAATTCTATCAATACGCAAATATTATACAGCAAGACGCAAAAGAATTACTGCGGGCTTAGCAGCAGAAATTATAGCAAAGTATGTCAGGTATATAGTATACAGAGAGTGTCCTACAGCATGCAGCAGCAGCACATGTGGCATTAATGGCAGGCCACCTAGTGCCTGATATTTAAAGTACTCAAATATCAGTAAATAAAGGTTTGTGACAGATGTAATGGCCCTTACAAGGGCTTTTGGGTCTTTTTGGAGCGATTTCTATCCCTGCCTAGCGTGCTTCTCTCCCTACACTCTCTGTCCCTCCTTGCAGCACCTCTCCCTGTCTAACACTGGCCGGGTCACATGTCACCGGGTGCTTTATAGCACCCGATGACGCGTTCCCAGCCAGCCAATCAGTGTAATGCCAGTAGCTAAGATGGCTACTGGTATTACACTGAATCCCATACCTCCACGCACGCTAATTGACTAATTAGCCTGCGGGGACTCAAGCATGGCGCTCAAGTACACTCGGTATTCGGACGAACATGTTCGCTCAACACTAAAAATGATATAACTTGGAGTCACTGTCAATGTACTGACCTACAATTTTTTATTTTACTCAACTCTACTCTATAGCGCTGACATATTCTGCAGCGCGTTACAGGCATTATCCCCAGTGGGATCAGGCCATGTGATAGTATACATACATGTGAGCATAATGATCTCAATTACATAATTGCATCAAGTGTTCAAAACAATACAGTAATAGAGACAATCCACAAGTACGAGTGCAGTACTCCGCCCAGTGTTACATAACAAACAAATTAATGGCAATCCCAAAGGTTGTAATGTCCACCGTGAAATGTAATGTGGGAGGGACTACTGCACTCATTGTACTTGTGGATTGTCTCTATAACTTTATTGTTTTCAACACAATGCAATTATGTAACCGAGATCATTATACTCACATGTATATATCACTATCAAATGGCCTGATATCTTTGCTTGATAAAGGCCTAATTGTGTTGGGCTGAAACGCTAGGGAATAAACTGGGTCCAACACCCTGTTCACCGTATTTTGGAGTGCTGCCTCATTGTTCTATATTTGGATCTCATAGTGGACCCCTTGACCTAGGGTCCCAGAGGGACTGCACACTACGAACTTAGGGGCACATTTATTAAGACCAGCGTTTTATATCTGGCGGTGGATCAGCCGAAATTATAATGAGGTGCTAACCTCTCCATAACTTCACCGCTTCCAGCGCCAGTTCTAAATGTCTTACACTTAGACCATTTTCTACACCTAAAACAGGCATAGAAAATGATGTCTGGGACAGGATGGCTGGCTTTCCCCTTCCCCACCCGCACCATGGCCACAATTTTAGACCTGGCGTTAGTGGGGAAAAGTAGTAGATAGCGGCACTACTAAAAGTTGAAAGTCTGAAATACGCCTAATTTAGTAAAAAATACTACTCTTCTCCCCCCAAAAATAGTAAAAATTCACCTCACAAAAAAAAAAAGTTATGGGCCTTAAAATGAAAGTATGAAACAGCGCAAAAATTGGATGTGTCCTAAAGTTTTATACCGACGGCAAATCTACTAAATAGGCCATCAATATCTGATCAAAGGAGGTTGGAGCAGCCCACACCCCCACCGATCGGCTGTTCCCGAGTAGGTCTGGTTCCAGAATTACATACAGTACAGTAACTCAATCAAATGTTTAGCGAATGGAGCGGGTTACTGCAACTCTGTTTCGGTTCACTTCAGTTGGACCAGCTCCGACCAGTACACAGTGGATGGAGCTGTGAACTTCTGGTACCAGAGCTAATCGGGAAGAGCTGATCGGCAGGGGTTGAGCTGCTCGGACATCCGCTGACCAGATATTGATGGCCTAACCTGAGCATAGGCCATGACTATAAACATCCTGGACATCTGCTTTAAGGAGTTAAATTATCAAGGCGTGTAAATGCCCTCGTCAAGTAATTGTCACATTCCAGACATATCAAGACCTCAGTCTGATTTTTTTTGCCAAATGCCAATCCATGCGTGAGATATCTTTAGCTAAACAGCAATGTGATGCTAGGTTGAAATCTCGTGTTCAGCTATTACCTTCTTCTGCGTTCATTTACTCATGTTAAATGCAGACACAGCAGGCAAGTGTATTACTGCACGATGTCACGTATAGAGCATGCCACGACCTGCAATAAACATACTCAGATTACTGCAAAACCCTGTGCATTGCCAAGGCTTCACAAGGTTATGGATCTTGACCTTGTAATATTAGCTACTACAAGCTTCCTATGCACTGAAGAAACGCTCAATGCCAGTGTTCCTCAACTCCAGCCCTCGGGGCCCACCTGCCGGTCATGTTTTAAGGATTTCTGTAGTATTTAACAGGTGATATAGTTAGTGTCAATGAATCAGGACCTTTTATATCTGTTCTTCCATATATGGCGCCATTTTCAAACACACCTGCTTGCTTACTTACCTTCTATCCTACCTACTATGCGGCATAGTGTCGGAAGAAGGCAATTATGTAGAAACGTTACACCATCTATGCCAGAATAATCAATAAAGTCTAAAATTCACTTTTAATAGCTGTGGTATCTATTTCAAGTATTTATGGGGTTGGATCCCTACACACAGCGTCAACCTAGCAGTGTGCGACAAAGAATATTTCAAATTAATTGATTTTCCCAGAAATTCAGAGAACAAATTCAGAGAAAATTGATCCATTCCAACAAAGCTTGAGCAAATATGGCTTTGCAGCCAATCAAATTTTCCCTACTGGGCTTCAGCAAACTTCTAGGACTCAGCTCCATACTTCAATCTGGATTTCTTTCCTCCAGATCAGCTCCACTCCAGCGTGTCATATGGCAGTCAGCACCAGAAGAGACAGAATTTCCACTAATGGTGAAGAACTGTAATTCCAGATTTGTTTAAAATACTTCATTATACTTGGAATAAAATGGAATAGATAAAAGAGGCCATCAACATTAAAACTCTGCCCGACCCGGGTTTCACCTTAGCTTTTTTCAAGGGCCTTCCAGCTCGATGGGGGAGTGTTGGGTCCATTTCAGCGGTAGCTCTCTCCCTCTAACTTCCACAGCTTCTAACAGAACACATGGCTGGTGGCAGTTGAAGATCTAAACTAAGTGTGTGTGACCACCTTAGTGAAGCAAACAAGAAATAAGAAAAAGAACAGCAGGAGGCACAACACAGATCCACTTTATTGAATAGCTCAGTGGTTATACAATTTTTTTTATTACATGTAGTTGCAAAAGTATTCAGATCCAGGTGCTGGTTTAAAAAAATGTAGGATGTTTATCTTGGCACAACCCCTTTTCTAGCCCTCCCTATCCAAATCTTTGCTTAGACAATGCATATGTGTATCATTCGTTGGCTCCACTTCTCCCCTCCCTCTTCTTCTCCCATTAGAAAGTACCCCTCTTTGGGGTTCCTCGGGCTTCAGTCCTAGGTCCTCTACTCTTGACACAAAACTATAACCTGCCGTACTACAGACCACGAGTGACTGTCCGCCATCTCTAACATTATGTCCTCTCTCTATCCGACACTGAATCTTTTAAAAACTGAATTTCTCTCCATCTACTAACCTACCTAAACCTGATATTTCCCTCTGTGTTTGGCACTGCCATCATGCCTATGCAGCACGCCCGTTTTCTTGATGTTACGTTTGACACTGATCTTTCCTTCACCCCCTATATTCATTTTCTTACCTGTTTATGTTTCCTGCACCTCAAAACCATCAGTAGAATCCGCCCATTTCAAAATCTCTCATTGTCGCCCTATCCTGAGGATAGGTCATCATTAGTTAAATCCCGGAAAACCCCTTTAACGGCAAAATTCACAACAGGTGTTTGATCCATGAATCGCCCAATAAATTTCCTGGTTCAATTAGAATTGGTATTTAAACAGTCCTCCTCATCATGGTGTTGACATTTTGACATCATGAGACCAAGACGACACCAAACAATTGATTAACCGTACCTATATGATTTAAACAAGAGGTCATTTTCTGCTGATACATTCCCTTTAAAGAGGAACTACTAATTACATTCACAGATGTAGAATGAAACTTTTCCACAGCTCATCATAGCAGTAAATATATCAGATAAGGTCACCACTGTTAGATGAGATCTTCTCCCAATATGACAGCCAGCTCCTGGAGGACACCGCAGCTGCCAGTAGAAAAATAATGAAACTGATATCCAAAAAAACTATAACATGCACAGCAAACACTAAATCTAATGTAACATCTCAAGTCATCTGAAAGAGACACTAAACAGGAAGTTTTGATTCTCTCAACTTCGCTGATTAACTGTAGTCATAGCAGCTATATGAGGCTCCGGATTACGGTCAAGTTAAGAAGAATTGGACTTGACAGTCCATAAAAGACCCGACTATTACAATGGGGCAACACTTAGCCAATCCTCTGTGTGTTACCATACATTAAAGTCCAATGATTTTTAAAGGATGCTGCCAAGTCTTTCTATGGAAGTCCAGAGGAATGTCTCCAACTATGAGAACTTCAGGATGCATGGAATAACAAACATCTCTAGACCAGATGATTGATGATTTGTTTGGCACCGCACTTCCTTCAACTCCAGCAAATGTTCTGGAAGACAGTTGTAAGGGATTACTAATGGATATTTTCTATCAATACAGTCTTCAAGGAGTATGTTATGTTCCTTGTGAGATGTGAAAAAATTCAAACTGAACAGGGTACAGGGATGTATTGGGAGCTTAAAGCTGCCTTGGAAAAAATTAAAAGTGGCCACATGCTGTTGGTGGATCCAAACAGGCAGCAGAAGGCATTGTCAACATGAGTAGGTGGGTCAGAAAACCAGTAGGCATGGTCACACTGCTGGTAGGTGGGGCAATCCACATGTAAGCAAGGCATTGCATCGGAAGAACTCTGTATCCTAAACTGACATGATGTGGATTTCAAATACGCATCATAGGTCAAATCCACAGCGTTGATAGTAGCAGCGAGGAGGATATGGGAAGTTTGTGCAACCAGATCTTCAGATAATTTGACATAAGGTGCGGATCTTAAAGGGGTTGTCCCAGGAAAAATATTCTAGTTTTCAAACCAGCACTTGGATCTGAATACTTTTGTAATTGCATGTAATAAAAAATTTTGTATAGCTACTGAGTTATTCAATAACATGTATTGTGCTACTTAATTTCTTATTTCTTAGTCCTGCTCACTGAGATGGCCGCACATGCTCAGTTTCATCCTTCAACTGCCTCCTGAGCTGTGATAGGGAGAACATGGACACGCCCCCTGAGCTGCAGCAGAAAAGACCCTCCCCTTGAGCTGTCAGTGTGATATAAATCTAGCAGAGCAATGAATGGGGAGATCTCTGGATCCATGTGAGGTACAGGGCTGGTTCTAGCTTTGTTAGAAGGAGATTGTCATGTCCTATACGTTGTCTAATTTTTATTTTTTACATTAATCATGGGATAACCCCTTTAATTTACATTGCCATGCTGAGGATTTTCACCATGGATGCAATGCAAAGGGTGAAATCTGCATTTCCAAAATCCAAAGCAGAATTGTCATGATAAACTGCAGATTTTCCACTGGAGAAAATCCACAGTGGGCACGTCAAGTGTAAGTGAACCCTTGCTGTTCCCAAAGATGATAAAATGCTCACATTGCTCTAACATCCGGGAGCGTGATACAGTAATAAGGTTTGTAGCTGGTAAGCCTTATTAGCTCCTCCTCTACAATATGACTGCCACATATTGAACGTTCTGATGTTGCCCAAGGTCAGCACCCTGTGATTCGTCATGTCCTTACGCTGGTAGTATCAGATCATCATGCACCCGACCAGTGGCCTTGGAAGATCTAACTATTACAGTATTAATAACAGGAAGGAAATAAGGAGAGTAGCGGTCTACCATGAATTTTCCTAGTAAGGTCTATTGGCAGTCCACACCTGAACCAAAATCAGGTCACCAGACTTAAGATGATTTTTTTTTCTTGGACAAGACCATAAACACAATATTTGCATCAGCCACCCTACAGTTGGCAACATTACCCAATATCCTCTGCACTAGGGCAAGTCTGTGATTAGCACTGTTGCCTAGCATCACTAGGGTGCTGGGTTCAAAACCAACCAAGAGCAGTATCTGCATGGTGTTTGTATGATCTATCTGTGTTTGCATGGGTTTCCTAAAGGCTTTCTGGTTTCTTTCCATACACCAAAAATATGCAGAGGTAAATAGCGGAGGGCAGATCCGGTTACCATTGTGGTCACACCAGACGGATCCTCCCCCATTGACTTGCATTGGGGGTCATTCCGGATCCGTCTTGGTGCGGATGCCTGGACCGGAGAGCAAACCGCAGCATGCTGCGGTTTGTTCTCCGGTCTGAAGACGGAACGGAATGCTTTCAGGAGCATTCCGTTGTCTTCAGTTCAGTTTTGTCCCCATTGACAATGAATGGGGACAAAACTGAAGCGTTTTATTCCGGTATTGAGTCCCTATGACGGAACTCAATACCGGAATTTTAAAAGGCTAGTGTGAAAGTAGACTTAGTAAACTAAAACACCATAAAAGTATATCACTGTGATAAAAATGACAATCTGTGGTGGTCTAGGGAAGTGAAGGGTATCGTATTACTTACCTATCCAGGCTCTAGAACTATTCATGCTCATGTTCCAGGAGGCTCCCAGAAAAAGAGAAGACCCTCAGAGAGTCCAGGGAGATTAGGCAAATATCCCAGACACCACTGTATGTGGCACTGGGTTTATGCTGCGTCATCAGACACAGCCCCGATGAACATAGGTTCACTGAGGGTGAACTGTGGGGTGCTATGCATTATTAAAAAAAGGGTGTGACCGTTGGGGTGTGGTCTTGGAGAAAGGGGCATGTCAGTGCCGAAAAAAAAATTTGATGGCATACAAAACCCGCTGTACACTCCTACCTCCTGAATGCAAACAATGAGAAGTTGTCAAGTATGGTTCGGGCAGAGGAAAGAGCTGTACCCAATCATATTAGGAGAAACATATTAAATTATTGTTGCCAGAGTATCAGTTACTCATGGGTCAGTCACTCACTGCAGAGAGGCAAATCCAAGCTTATGTCATGAGTATCAGTAGTCCAAGGTCGTGGATAGGAGGAGGAGCAGCTACTCAGTGCTAAAAGTACAGTGCAATGTAGAAGAACAATGACAGGGGCTTCAGATTAACCTGGCCTTTAATTCAGCTAAAGGCTAAACTAGCATTGAGCTGAAGCCATTTTATAGACAAGGAGGTTTGCCAGTATTCAAAATATGCAAGTCCTCTGATTTCGAACGGACTGGCCAGCTATCTCCTGACTTTCCCCTGACAGATGAAGTCATCGCAAGGATCATGCATGTTATGTCACCCTTTTGCTCTCAGGAGAGATAAGCCACCACCACGTGTGGCTGGCAGCAGCTTACTCCCCACTGACAATACATGCATACTTTGTTGAACCAAGCATACATGTGTAAGGATGAGTTGGGAGGAATAGCTGTTGGCTAAAAGAACTTTTGGATGAAAGCTATTGAAGGTGTATGGACATATTCTTTCTACTCATATAGGACAGCAATACTAAAGTACCCAGTGAAGTATGACTTGTTACCGGTTGCCATGGTAACCATCGGGACGCTGCCACAGCAGAGCAGCGTCCCGATGGGAGGGAGCTCTCTCCCTCTCACAGGCCCCACCATCGGAGCGCTGCTGCAGCGCCCGATGGGAGAGGGAGGGAGCGCCCTCCCTGTTAACCCTTCCATGCCGTGGTCCTTATGGACCGCGGCATGGAAGGGGTTAAACGGCCGACATTGCTGACACTGTATGCTGACACTCTGCTTCAACCGCTCGGCCATCCTGGAAATTGAGGGGGGGGGGGGGGGGGTAAATGAAAAATACAGTTTGGGGAAGGAGGGGGGGGGGGGAAATCGGGGGCACTTTTGGATTACCTTTACAGGATCTGATCCCCCGCAGTCGGACTGCGGGGATCAGATCCTTACATCCAGTCCCCCGTATCCTGTGATTGGCTAGTCTGAACAGACTAGCCAATCACAGCGATCGCCATTATGGGGGGAGCACGGCTCCCCCCGAGGCCTTTACTGTGGATGGCTGGCTGTGTTTAACAGCCGCCATCGCAGCATGTAAACCCCACTGCACTGCGAAGCGGGCGTTTACATGCAGGACGTACCGGTACGCCCTGTAGTGCGAACTACCTCGCGCCCAGGATGTACCGGTAATAAACAAATGCCCACGGTTTGATAACTGTGCATTCCAATACCGTGGTATATCGTGGAACCGGTTACCACTGCAACCCTAGTCAGCAGTCACATGAACAGACACTTTTCCAAGAGGTAGTATAGCCTGATAGTCTCACTGCAGCAAAGGCCTGATCACCGTATAGCGGTTAAAAGGTTCAGACAAAGGGGGCCATTTAAGCTGTCTATACACATTCAATAATTGTCAGCTGAACAATCGTTTGACAGCTCTCTCTTCCAACTCCCTCCTGGCTGCCCCATACACATTCGGCTTAGCCAGACAGGTTTGTGTATTGTATGGGTAGAGGGAAAAAAGCTGCTACCAGACACTTCTGTTGTTGGTTTACCTCCTCAGAGATTATTGTCCCTCCCGGCATCATCTGTCAGTGGACAGTTGGGAGCTCCCCACACACATTAGCATCTCGGCCAAACTCACTGTTCTTGGTGGGTTCGGCCGACAAAAGATTAATGTGCATGGCCAGATTTAGAGTCCATTCACACGTCCGCAAGTGTTTTGTGGTCCGCAAATTGTGGATCCAGAAAAAGAGGACCGCACATGGCCGACCCTGTGATAGAAATGTCTATTCTTGTCCGTGGCTGCGAACAAGAATAGGACATGTTCTATCTTTTTTTGCATGGCTGCAGAACGGAACTACAGATGGGGACAATAGAAATTAATGGGTCCACACCCATTCCGCAAAACTGCGGAACGGATGCGGACCCATTCATACGGACGTGTGACTGGACCCTTAGACAATGTTCTTAGACATATCCCCATCTGTTTAAGTGACACAGTGGATCCGCATCCACAACAGCTACTATGGTGAAATCATGAAATTTAAGATTCTCTTTAGGTAAAATAATAAACAATACATAAACATTTTAATATTTTAATATTTATTCAAATCCTCATCAGGAAATGAACACTAAGATTAAAAAAAATAATAAAAGAATCACACTGCATTATATACAAGGCTCGTGACACCACAGGAAAACGAGAAATCTCTCATTAAAATAACACAATTAAAACAGTTTTCTGTAAACCTTAGAATCCATAACTGAATGGCAAAGAAACAAGATTTCATATTGCAATGCTTAATTACTTCATTTACAATTTTTTTTTATAAAATGAAAATATATAAACTATCGGTCACATTGCAGTTGTGGGCCCCCCCCCCCACTAAAATTAAATATTGTATCATTAAATGGGACCCTCCACTCATTAGACTATCCAGGGGGACTATGAAAAAACCCACAATACTGTTATTTTTGATTAGTCTCTGACCTGACTGTGAAGTCGTCACGCACAGGACATCTTCCCATGCATCGTACATGCAGAATTTAATTACAGTTTTAAATAAAATTCAATTTCTGTACATTTTCCCAAGGTACAATGATATGCATACATGCAAAACAAGAAGGCCAAGAACCCATCTGCTTCTCTGCTTCTATATACATATTCATATATATTCATAGACTGTATAGAACCCGAAAACAGGTTTCAATAAAACAATACAAAAAGGTTGACTTATGGAAAACAATATTTACAGCCATTTTCTTTTAAAAAACGCTAACATACCAACGCATAACTGATTATTTACAGTGATATTTACATAGGAAGAAAACCATTTTATTCGTTTGTAAAAAAAATACAATATATTTGAAAATGTTCTCCAAATTATTTTTTTACATAAATTTAAATATTGTTTGATAACCCAAAAAAAATTCACGCAATTTCTTAATTTTGCTAGAATAAACACATTTTCGATTGGAAATATTTTCATGATTTTTCGGGGAGAAAAAACAAAAGCATTTTAGGCCAGTGCACGATGTGATAAGGCAAACCATGCTAGCATATGAAACAATAAGACCTAGAAGATGTGCAACCCTACATGCAAAAGTAGCAGCCAACCTTTATCATGTGAATATCCATCTTTTAAAGGGTTTCTGTCATCAGAATTTACCATAGTAAACCAAGTGTCATTTGCAATACGCAAATGACACCTGATGACAGATCTGTTTGTTTTATACTTTTCTGTAAAGTTGTTAGTGAGAAAACTCCGTTTTTAAAATATGTAAATTAGCTCCCTAGGTGCAGTAGGCGTGAACCCTGCACCTAGTAGCGGCCGTAATGCCTCCTCTTACCCCTCCTCCGTAGCGTTGATTGACAGGGCCAGGCAGCCAGCTCTTTCAGCTCCCGGCCCTGTTCGAGTCCGAAATCCCGCTCCTGCGCATTGCGATCAGCAATCCGCGCATGCGCGTTGAGCCGCCGGCCGCCCGGCTTCCTCAATGCGCCTGCATTGCTGATCGCAATGCGCAGGCGTGGGATTTCGGACTCGAACAGGGCCGGGAGCCGAAATAGCTGGCTGCCTGGCCCTGTCAATCAACGCTACGGAGGAGGGGTAAGAGGAGGCATTATGGCCGCTACTAGGTGCAGGGTTCACGCCTACTGCACGCACCTAGGGGAGCTAATTTACATATTTTAAAAACAGTTTTCTCACTAACAACTTTACAGAAAAGTATAAAACAAACAGATCTGTCATCAGGTGTCATTTGCGTATTGCAAATGACACTTGGTTTACTATGGTAAATTCTGATGACAGAAACCCTTTAACGGCATGCCGTTCTGAGGTCCAATATTCGGTGCTGATCAATGTCTTCATATATCTTTGAAGTGGTCAAATCTAATACTATTTCTCCAAATTGCCTGCATAGACAAAACAGTTAAATTATACACTTCTAGGTGGAGGTCTGCCGTCTACTGCATACTGGTTTACCACTGATTTCAATGTATAATCAGTAGGCAACAGACTCTAAAGCTCCCCCTAGTGGTGGCTTCATGCAGAGAGAATTTTATTAAACACTATGTCTATCAGGGCAATTTGAAGAAATTAGAGCAGGTTTGGATGTACATGTAAATTAAAAATGTCAAGGTTCATACATTAATCTTTATGTGGTTCTCCCTGGAGTTGAAGAGTTACCAATTTCTCAAATGCAAATGGCCCATAATTGCATTTTTTGGAAGATTGTATACCTTGAATGGGTATGCACTGACTGAAAATGCTGGAGTATGTCCTCATATACACCTCTGAGATGTATAAAAGTAAAACGGGGCCATACTGTATCTCTGTATGACTCTGATATCATAGAGAATCCAACAGAAAAAAATGCTTTACTGAATGGCATATTACAGCTGTATTTGCTTATAGTGAATATTAAGGATTTCAATTTCTTATGATACAAATTCAATACATTCTGACACATACACATATAGAATAATTAATACCCAACAGAATAATGCAAAAGGAAATATTTGCATCTCCTTAAAACAGTGCCTAATAAAGGCACCTAAGGGTGGCACATGGCATATGTTTCTATAGTAGGGAGCTGTAAGAATGCAGCAGATTTTAAGAGTCTGTCACCTCCAAAACATAACCATACCTTTCTTGTGAAAATCCAGTCATCTAATCCTGAGAAATGGTCCTTTTATGCAAATATGTTTTTCAGTGCACCATGGGCAAGTCCACTCCACTAGGTACACCATCACTCTCTGCAAGTAATGCCACGCAGAGGCCCCCCATCTTGTTAGATTGGGATTACAGAGCCGGTAGCGATGACGCAGGGGGAGCCATGTGCACTGAAATGAGTGGTCCTACCCACATTTTTGCATAAAAATAAAAGGAAACATTTCTCAGGATTTCATTTTAGGACTGGATTTTCACATTAAAGGTAGGATTATGGTTAGGGGCCCCTACCTTAGGCCGCTTTCACACAGTGTTTGTTCAGTGATTTCCATTAGTGATTGTCAACCAAAACCATAAGTCAAGCCTATACAGAAATAAGGTGTTTTTCACCCGCAATCAATGATAAAAATCACTTATCAAACACTGAATGTGTGAAAGTAGCCTTATATGGCAGTATGTTTACTCTGAAACCGGTTTTAGGTAAACTCTAAAATATACTGTCATTTTTTGTTTTGCAGTTTTTTTTCCTCCAGAATTCTCAGCTCAACACAAAAGCTAATTTATCTTATTTGCTAAAATAAAAAATTCACTCACTGTGTCATTTTTGTAGACTTAAAAAAAAAAAATCAGATGCTTTATAGAACAGAAAAATAATATTTTCAGATTTATATGTCTCGTATCGCCTCTTATTTACATACACAGCATATATCTATATACATATTTTAGGCACACAACAAGTGAGGGCAGAGATACTCGGATAGTAAAATCTTCTCTTCAGTAATTAACATGTAAACTTCGTTAGCTGCCTCTTAAAGAAGAAAATAACTCAGTGTAAGAAAAAAAAGTTTCTCTTTTAAATAAAGCATTGAGCTGTTCACACGGGTACGTACTTGATTTATCACGGGTTTGTAATTGTAAAAGGTGGGGGCCACTAGTCTGGAGATGAATGCAAATTTTTTATTTTTTTGGCAGACTGTAAACAAGGTGTTTAAAGTTAATCACCCGTAAAATAAGTTAGGAGAAATCATATAATGAAACTTTAGCTTCCGATCATTTCAGTAGCAGCTAGGTCAGCATTCAACTTAAAATAACCTCAAAGTCAGGCTTCGCTTAGCTTAGTATAAAAAGAAAATGCAGAAATAGTACAGAACAATATACATCTCAGTCACTGATTCTAGTGGGCTTCATTACATTAGGAATACATTGTAAGAATGTAGAATTCATTTAAGCACAGTTTGATTGGCTTTAAAATCTGTAAATTATAAATGATGTATTTATTTGTGCCTCTTTTTTTACCATATGAGAAAAATGTATTTTTATTATTAAAAAAAAAGTCTAATGTAACTAAAGCAATATGAATTTATACTATTTTCAAAGGTAGAAAAAAATAAAATGTATATATATATATATATATATATATATATATATATATATATATATATAATCATTTGGGTTTTTTTTTCAAATACAAAAAAAAAAAATATATTTTAGAAGGATTACTGTATGCTGTATTTTGGATAAAGTAATTTTTTTTTAAATAAATATAATTTAGGTTGCCAAAAATTTGCAGTGCAATAACAAATAAATAAGAAATAATAATAATAAAATATCCTGATATCAAAGTGGCATCACATTTATTTTTCAAAGTGTTATCAGGATTTCTGAATTTCTTATGCCCCTTTCACACGAGCGGGAGACTCGCATGTCTCCCGCAACGCATCTACAGGGCTGGACTCGGCACGGACAGGGATCACATATAATGCTATGCGATCCCAGTCAGTGCCGAGTCCACCCCTGTAGATGCGTTGCGGGAGACATGCGAGTCTCCCGCTCGTGTGAAAGGGGCATTAGGGTGACCAAGAACGTATTATGGTGCCATATGAAGCATCTCAAAGACCTATGGAGCAGATGGCACCCACATAATTTTAGAGATGTGGTGCCATACACGGACCCTATGCAGAGAGCTACGTTGTGCGTATGAGGCCCTAGGCGATACAGAGCAGTATGGATTTTGAACCTATTTTGATTCTGATTAATTAAAGAGCTAGAAAGACCACCCAGGCACAGAACATCACTTAATGCCATGAACACAGAAATGTTGCAGTGCAGTATGTTGATTATTATACTTTTTGGTATATTCCTAGTCTCCTGATTCATACAGGACATTGTCCTTAGATTTGTCAGCATATGTGTACTACACAGGGGCTGCTGAAACAGGTAGGACAAGAACAAATAAGTTATATTCAAGCGGTTTTCTAGATTTTTAATATTGATGATCTATCCTCCAGGTCATCAATATCACATCAGTGGGGGGAGAGGGGCTGACACTTGAAGTCCCCACCAATCCACTGTTTGAAGAGGCTGCAGAGTCCCTGTGGGCACTGCACTAGGCCATCCATTGAACAGCGGCTGTGCTTGGTTCTGCAGCTTGGCCCTGTTCAATTGAATGGGGCGGAGCTGCACCTAGGCCACGTTACCGCTGAACGTGATCTGGGAAGAAGCTGCAGCGCACACACCGACTGCCGTGGTCTCTTCAGACAGCTGATCAGCAAGAGAGCCAGGAGTTGGATTCCTGCTGGACTATATGCTTTTGCATTGATAGTACTGTGCTTTACCATGAGCATATTGGAGTGAAGGGGCCTGAACTCCGAATTTCTATGCATATTCTGAAAGATCAAGAAGATTAACATTCACAGCCTATCCTTAAAGGCACGCTGTTGTGTTGAACATCCAGCTCGACCTGTCAGCAGCATTTTATAGAGCAGGAGGAGCTGAGCAGATTGATATAAAGTTTTGAGGGACAAACTAAGTTAGGATCGCCCACTAAACTCTATGCATAGGAAGAGCAGGGATTTCAAACAATATATCACAACTTAGGCCTCATGCACATGACCATATGTATTTTGCAGTCCACAAAATATGAATGACGTCCGCGTTGCACCCGTTTCTTCTGCCGACCCCCTGATTTCAATGGGTACTTGGACTGCATTTTGCAGCCAAGAGTAGGACATGTTCTATCCTCTGTGGAACTGACATAAGGATGAAGAAAGTATACAGATCATCCATGTGATTTCTGCATCTGTGTGTCTGTTCTGCAAAGGTTACAACATGTCCTACTCTTAGCCGCAAAATGGGGACCATGGAGCCACTGAAGTCAATGGGTCCATAAAAAAAAAAACCAATGCAACACGGATATCTTCAGTATTTTCGCGAACCGCACAGTCATGTGCATAAGGCATTATATTACATTTTTGTCAACAGAACCATATATCAGTCTGCTCAGCTCCTTCTGCTGCGGGCAGGTCAGACTGAATGTTCAATGTGACAAGTTCCTACTAAGATAAGGTAGGGCATCACTGTGGGAATAGTTAAGGTCTGACCTCCAACAACCCCCCGATCAGCAGAATGAAGGTGTGTCACGGCTGATCTATTGCTTGCCCAGGCACAGTGGCTTCTTGCATGAGGCTATAACTGATACTATAGCTCAGCTCCATTGCAGTGAATGAGGCCGAGCTGCATTATCATTACAGTGGCATGGACAAGTTGCTGCACCTGGATACACATTGAAGGGGCTAACATAGTCTGCTGATTGGAGGACCGCTACCAGTCACCTATTGGACTGGTTAGGGTCTAACCACTGGGATCACCCCACCAATCATGAGAATGGGGGACCCATAAACCCAGAATATAGCAGCAGGTTGAGCATGCACACTGCCGCTCCATTCATCTCTTTGAGACTGCTGAAAATAGCCAAGTTCTTGTACTCAGTTACCTCCGCCAGTCCCAAAGAGATGCATGGAGAGGCAGTGCACATGCTCGACCTGCTGCTCCATCCATTTCAGGGTTCCCCACAGCATACCAGGCTCCTGTTCTCATGACCAATGGGTGCCCCAGCAGTCAGACCCCCATCTATTATAATAGTTATCCCCCTTTCTGTGGATAAGGAATCATTTGAAATAAGAGGAATACCCTTTAATGGTTGTTCCTTAGAAAATATCTGTAATGTAAATGTGTACCACTGAGACAAAAAATGTAAAATATGGGGATTAAAAAAAACCCAAAAACAATAAAAAAAGCAACCCAACTGACAATCGGTCAAACACATAATAGTAGTGTCACCACCATGGTCATAACAAAATGTCATTAGAATGGATATTCACACAAACCAGGGGCTTTCACACCGTTCTCCGTGTCGAAATGGAAAGTCATGCGTCATTTTAAATGGCAATGTTGTTACCTTGGGAAAACGACTTTAAGTATTCCATTTACCACTGGGTTACACGGCTGTGACCTTGTGGTAACCGGCCAGGTTCACTGTGCTTGCTGGATTGATTTTACATTAAAGACAAACTGCCGAGAACATAAAAGTATCCAAAAGAAAAACCATAGTAATCACAATAAGGATTACATGTCGCCATCTGGTCACTTATGTGCTTAAAAATACAGAGAAAACCTAAAAGCTGCTTTTGTGTATTTTGCCTATGTTCACAAGAACTATCCAAATTTGTACCAAGATTATAATTACTTAGATGATGTTTTTGTAACTAAAATTTTGTGGATTTTTTTTTTTTTGGCAATGATAGATGTATGGTTAGAGTTGTCGTGTTATAGTTTACCCGTAGTGAAAGTGTTCAATTCTAAAAAAAAAAAAATAAAAAAAAAACCACACCTTTATTCAAGTACCCCAGAAGAAAACGCCTATTTTACCAGAATAATTTTTTGAAACTGCTAAGAACACGTATTATAAAGCCAATGTACCCCGCTGCTAAATTAGGAGCAACATAAAATATTAAAAGGTAAAAAAGAAGAAGTTTTAATAACAGTACATTTACTAGAACCACAAGCAAGATCAACCTAAGTCCATAAAATGATAACATGTCCGTAAGATCATGCCATTTATTACATCATGCATGATACAACGAAAAAAAAAATACATTATTTTTTAAAATGTGAAACAATCTGTTGCAAATTTCTCAGCGTTTTATTCGGGCTCCTTCTTTATGGTAAGCATATCAAGAAGCCCATAGTTGCTGCTATTGGAATTATGCAAAGTGTTATTTACAACATTGGGCGGTTTGGTGTAACCGATCCCGTTTGTTCCTCTACTATGGGCCGATTCCCTTCTGTAGGCCATCTCTGCCGCTTGTCCCAACAGTGACTCAGTCCAGCTGTTTCGATCTCTTAAGTCCTGACTAGCAGCCGTATGTGCCCCCCTTTGTAGCATATAGTACAGTATAGGGTTGGTTTTCGTCAGTCTAGGCGAGTCTTTCCCAAAGTCATTTTTTTCCATGTCTGTGATGACCCATTTAATGGGACCTTTGTCATTAGGGGGAGGGCACATATTCATAAGTCCGGACTCAGTTCGTGGAGGGTTATTTCTTAAAATGTCTGGGGAGGAATGAGGAGAGTTCTTTAAAGGAGATGGATATTGAAATGGCATTTGACCTAAATTATTTTGATGAGAATGCTTTCCCATAAACATATTTAGAGAAGGAAGCATAAAATCTGAGTTTCCTGACAAGTTACTTCTGTTTCCTCTTATAAGTTCATCAACCGGCGTATTGTTCCTATGCTGAGAGTCCCTGACACAATTTTCTGAAAGCAAGAGCTGTTTCAGCACATTAAAACCTTTACTCTCTCTTGTCCAACTCAAGTTTTTATTCCCATTCATGGAATTCTGACCCGTAAGGTTCTTGTTATCATGATCAGTCTTTGTGCCATTGACTTTGTCTTCATGGAGAATGGGTCCCTCACCTGAAGAGGGTGAAGTGCAGAACTGCAAATTGCCAGCCTCTGGTGAATTCATTTTTGCTATTTTTCCTTGGCTTTCCACAGGGTCATTTTGGTGCATTTTTCTTTTTTTAGGCACAATACAAGATATTTTTGAATCTGTCTGTCTGGGTTCAGAATGTCTACTATTTACATCGAGATCACTGGTATCATATCCCTCTTGGTTTTGACGTAGCAGGCGACTTAAAAGGCCATTTTTTGAAAGTGAAAAATCCTGTGGAGAAGAGTGTGGAGATCTCACATCCTCTGGACTCAGTCTTGCAGCTTTGTGCACCGAGGCCGCTAAGGGGCTTGGAGCACTCATCTCTTGGTCAGCACCAATGATGTCATCCTCAGGCTCAGTTTTAATTCTGAAAGATACAATTTGCTGATTTGGAGACTTTTCAGTCCTGTCTATGTTAGCTTCATCTTTTATGATTGGTTTCTGTACTTTTTCAGTTTTACATTTGTTGTTGGGTGTGGCTAGCAGCAGCTGAAGTACAGTACGACGTTCTAGAAGGTTTTCAATTTCAGAGCCAGAAAATGCAGAATCTATGGGAGTAGACGGACTACTAAATACTCTGCTTTCTTCAAATGTCCGTGATGGATTTGCAACCAAGGGACTGTTCAGTCTTTCAATTAACCCTAAAGATTTGGAATTTGTTGGGCCTATTGATTTAGATTGCCTTAGTTCTTCAGGAACGGGTGTTGACTTACCACATTGAGCTAAATTTTGTAACAACTTACTAGCACTGAAAGATGAATTTTGTGCGTTTTCGTTAGCTAGTGGGACAGTTGTTTGAAGTGCTTTGTTTCTAGTAAGCTCTATCAAATGGCTTGATGCTGGGTTTATGACCCTTTCTGGCTGAATGTTGTTTATGAAAGAAGTAAAGGGAGGCTTGACTGGAAAAGACTGGTGAGTTAGGTTCATTGGAGAATCTGCTTTTGTAGACGAGTGCAAAGAGAGTGCATTTAATGGAGAGGAATTGCGAATGCCTGGACTTTCGGAGAGAGGACCAGGAGTTGAGAAACTGAACTTGGACACATCTGTAGCCTTCTGTTGTGTTTGAAGAGCTTCAATTGTTGATGGAACATCTTCTGTTTTATGCCCAAGCAATAGTTGTAACAGTGTTACCTTTTGATATGGTTTTAGAGTAGTATCCACTGGTGAGTCTTTAGGTTCTTTGCCGATATCAATTCCATTGACTTTTGGATCCCAGTTGTGAAGCAACGACTCGGTTAAATTTTCAATAGAGGCAGCAGAATGCAACATCTGGGACTTGTCTGCTCTGTTCTTGAAGGACAGATCTATGGGTACACAGTTGGAATGAGTGCTTTCATCATCACTGCTCTCCTCTTCTGTAAAGCTAGGATTGTTATCGGAACAGTCATCTGTAGTTGTAGGTGTAGCACTTTCGTCAAACGCTGTATATTTGTCATTGTGTGAAAGACTTTTTCCAACACTTGCACCGTTTTGGCTTTTTAGAAGGTGCAAAAGTAAACTGTTGTTGGGCGATGGCTTTCCGTGGCTCCTTTCCGAATGATTTTTATATCCAACTGTTTTCAGGGGAGAATTTGAAACACCAAGCGTGCTTGAGAAAGGAGAGCTATTGCCTGCATTGCTTATTCCGTTGGTGACCGTCCTTGCTTGAGTATTGAGACTAGCTGGCACATTTGATGACAACTGAAGCCTACCAAGATCTTTCTCCGAGCATTCCTTCAATCTCGCCATTGCTGCCAGCCTTTCACTTGCTAACTGACTTGCGCTCTGTGCTTTAAGGGCATGTTCTCTGGAGTACTGCTGCAAGTGTGCCTCGCTGGAAAGCAGAAGAGCAAGCTGACTACAGGCCACACTTGGTTTAGGCGAAGCGGTGGGACTTGACCTTTTCTCCACCATATTTGCAACAGCTTGAAGCCTTGCCGCACATGAAATTGGCTCACCTACCATTTTAGTGCTACTTTGTGCAGAAAGAGAAGGTTCAACAAACTTTTCCTGAATGGAACCTTTGGCCAGACCAGTCAGATTATTGTCCACTGTGTTATCTTTAGATTTGCTTTTGTTTAAGATAGTCTTTAGGTGGTTTGAAGCCAAACCATAGCACTGGTTATCCTTTTCTTCCAGGTTTCCCTGCTGAGGGAGGGAAAATCCTTGGTCTTTAAGACTTTGTTTAATCTGTTGAGACAGTGCAACGCTCTGCAGCCTAGAGCTAAACGACTGCAGCAAAGAAGCCAGCAACGTGCTATCTTGTTTCCCTTTTGGAACATTTTCAACCATCCCAGCTAAGAGAGATTCATTCTGGCCGTTTCCATTGACAGACTCAGATATTCTTCTCCTCTTTGCAGCATGCCAGTCCTCTGAAGACTGCAAGAGCCTGGCCTTCTTGAGATGCAACATGCCGGACGACTGACTGCTGTTGTGCACTGGGGCATTATTCTTACAGTTCGTAAAAACATTCCCAGTAATGTTAAAGTGGTCATCTGCTTTTACACGGCCCGAGAGTTTGTCCACCGCTGTTACAGAGCCGCCTGCTGCTTGATGCATTAGTAATCCTTCTAGATACGTTAAAACAATGGGATCCTGTTGCATTTCAGAGCTAAGCTCTTCTCCATGAGTCATGTTCAACAAACGTATGCGTAGAAGCTATGTCTTTACCTACTTTAGAGAATGCTGAAGGTTTAGGCTAAATGTTCTAAAGCAGATATCTATGTTCTTTTTAAAATCATTTCTCCATTAATTTCCAAACAGATGTCCTCGGAAGAATCTTTGCCAAGAGTACGAATGTTCCATCAAATTAGTGTTGAGGCAACATGTTGAAATGGTGTGTATCAATCTGTCAGAACTCTGCTCGCATAAGACAATCTTCTCAGTTTATCCATGGAAACAGGGCTTTAATTCTTCTATAATCGATCACCTTAAAATCAAAGAAAGAAAAAAACAAGTGTAAGTATTACATTATCAAAACTAGTTACAATGCAGTTTTAACTGGTCCTAATAAATTCATTACTACTCAACAGAAAAAGGTAATACAACATAGGATTACCATAAGGAACCCAACGTAAATATTAAAAATAGATTAAAAATTGAATTAGTTACATGCATGAGCAACTAGCAGGTACTTATAACCATTCATATGCACATAATCCCATTGATTGGTAGCATCCAAGTAAAAATGGCTTAACTTTAGCATGGGCCATTAGTGTTGATTGGAGGTGGTTCAACCAACACCAACCTTCATCCAAATACATATGGTGCTGTGTTTGGATAAGTATTGAAGTTGAGGTCATCATTCTGATGGGATTTGGTAGTCAACTCTCAAACTTTGATGGTCAGTTCTAAAGATCAAATAGGTGTACACCAAGATTGACCATACATGAGATATCTGTTGGCCAAAAGCTTGTTCAGCCGAGAGCTCTCTATCCTGATTTCCTGGTGGCTCATCATGCATATGTCATAAATGGGAGAGGTGACAATGCCATGGCTAAACAACTCTGGAAGTGGATTATCTCCTGAAGTAGAAAAGAATCAGGCATTTGAGATCCAACTGTCCAATCCTTATTCCCTCAACATCTGCAATCAGAGGAGAGTCAGGAGGCCCCCATACACCCTAGATGGTTGGCAGATCCTGCTGAATTGAACAGGAATGGTCAGCAGTTAAAGAGGATACCCCATGAGTGATATAAAAAAATGGAAACAAGACATCATATAGTAGATTCAAGTTTTTTTTCTAACAAACATAGAACCAGCCCTGTATCTCACGTGGATCCAGAGATCTCCCCGTTCATTCCAGCAATTGCTCTGCTAGACTTTTCTTCAAAACCTCAGCTGAAAGGGCAACTCCTTTCTGCTCCAGTGGGAACTAAGCATGTATGTCCACCACAGTGAGCTGGACAGAGAAGTTAGAAAGAGGGCAAACAGCAGGTGGCGCTATACAGATAGATTTCAGGGATTTAAGTGGCTATAGTAAAAATTTAATTACATACAATTACAAAAGTATTCAGACCCAGGCACTGGTTTGAAAACTGTAGACTATTTTTTGTGGGACAACCTCTTTAAATTAATGTGTATAGACACCTTTAGCCCTGACAACCCGCTTCAATCAATCACTAATTAGGAAATAAAGCTAAAATTATTAGTTTTATCTCTACTTTGTAATCTACCATGTATAATATTTGTATATATCCTTAAAACATGTTGGAAGGTTAAACACCATACATTCAACTTAAATCACCTTTAAAAATAGATGCAACGCAGGGTAAGCCCTCAACGGCAATGTCAAGGTCACAGAGTAGCATGCAAGATTACAACCAGGACTGATGTAACAGCTGGCATTTGATCCAGGCTCCTGGGGTTTAGAATACACTTAACATACACACACTCAATTTACGCATACTGTACATTGTATCACAAGTGTTTAGCACGCTTCAGGACGGCCAAATACTTAGCCTTGCGTGACTTTCTGTGTAAACCATCGGAAAACCAGCAACCAAAGGAGAAAATAAAACACTGGAACAAAGCACTGTATCATTAATTACAGCACATCAGCAACCATGCCAGTCATCCTCGTGCTGAAATTAAAAAGGCGACTAATATAAAAGGGCAAGATGCCGGACAAATATCTAATATGATTGGAGGCTTCAGAACTATATTTCTGAAGTATTATTTTCTCCTATAACATCTACTTGATCATGAATGACTAAATTATGTCCAAATGGCCGCAGTCACCCTTAAAATAATAGGCCCCGACATTCAGGACTGTTCACCTTTTGACTTTTTGTGGTTTTTAGGCCAGAAATAAAATTGTAGCAACTGGTGCCCTGTTTCTAATACAGAACTCAGACTCCTGAATGGAATTAAATTGTGACTAGATACAGCCACCACTAGAGGGAGCATGACATTTTAAATAAGCTCTTATCCAGGTGGTGAAAAGGTTGGCTCTCTAGTGCCACCTATAGAATGGCTACCATAGTCAATGCCTGACCCTTTACCGGTCTTAGGCTACTTTCACACTAGCGTTTTAAAATTCCGGTATTGAGTTCCGTCATAGGGGCTCAATACCGGAATAAAACGCTTCAGTTTTGTCCCCATTCATTGTCAATGGGGACAAAACTGAACTGAAGACAACGGAGGCTCCTGAAAGCATTCCGTTCCGTCTTCAGACCGGAGAACAAACCGCAGCATGCTGCGGTTTGCTCTCCGGTCCAGGCATCCGCACCAAGACGGATCCGGAATGACCCCCAATGCAAGTCAATGGGGGTGGATCCGTCTGGTGTGACCACAATGGTAACCGGATCCGCCCTCCATTGACTTTCAATGGAGTTCATGACGGATCCGGCTACACATACACACATACAGACATAGACATACACATAAACAAACATACACAGACATATAGACATACAAATACACATACATACTTACATGCACCCCGGCAGGTCTTCAGAGTGTCGGAGGGACAGGACGGCGCGCACAGGTGACGATTCCACCAGGCGCCCAGCAGAGGGCGCTGTGGGGAATCGTCACCTGTGCGAGCCGTCCTGTCCCTCCGACGCTCTGAAGACCTGCCGGTAGCATGTAAGTATGTATGTGTATTTGTCTGTGTATATGTGTGTGTATGTTTATGTGTATGTATGTACTGTGTGAAATGTGTGGGGCCGGAGCGCAGTTCCGGCTCCACACATGTCACTGCGGCAGGCCTGATCCGGCAGCACCCTTCACCTGCCGGATCAGGCCTGCCGCTAGGGTGAAAGTAGCCTTAGAACATGACTTGGGTTATAAAGTAAAGACTAGGATATTTTCCACAAGAAAAAGACCTATCTGCAGACAGCCGTTTTGTGGGTTTTGCCCCTCCTGTATGTAGAGCAGGGCACTGACTGGCTTGGTGAGAGGCCTTTGACAATGGTCTGGGAGAATAACACCACCATGAGTACAACACATAAACAGTACACAGTATGCTCCTAAGCTCCATCTAGTGGTGGCTGCAGGCAGCCATAATGTTATCCATCTCTATGACAGACAGCAGTTTTGTGGGTTTTGCCCCTCCTGTATGCAGAGCAGGGCTCTGACTGTCTTGATGAGAGGCCTTTGACATTGGTATAGGATATTAACATAATAACCACCATGAGTCCAAAACATAAACAGTACACAGTATGCTCGTAAGCTCCATCTAGTGGTGGCTGCAGGAAGCCATAATGTTATAGTCTATCTCTATAGTCTTATCTTTTTTAGAAAAAATATGAAACTCTGACTGCTACTGAGATATATTACGAAATGAATTAGTGCTATATCTAGTACTGGTATGCTCTATTGTGGCAAACAGGTCTTTGGTTCTCATAAGGCACCTGGATCTAGTTGCAACCCTTACCTCTGCTCTACTCAATAGTTATGTCATTGCCCATACATTGGAGATAACCATTAGAAAAAAAACCACGTTGACACATATAACTTATTGAAATCCAAATCACTTGCGTGTTTTGAGCGAGACCTCGTTCTTAATCATAGGTCCTTCTAGAATTGAATAAGAAGTTTGGATCTCAATATGTTCTATATGATGAAATAATAACCTGTATGTGCTGGACATCGAATCTGGGAGCTGGCCTCTACTTTTCAAGAAGACAGGTGGGCTGATGTGATCTCCATTTTTTATTTTTGTAATAGCTGGGTATGAGGCTACCCACAGACTCCATTTTGTTCTTTCTAATAAAATACATATTACCTGCCTTGCTCCTCATAGTTAATTTACCATAGTGTGAAAGAATGTGATGACTTATTTGCTCTAGGTTCTATTTTTGCCTTTACACTGAGTCTTTCTGGATCATTGGATATACACCTATTGACGGAAGGTTCTCCCTGTGTACGGTTAATTAATGGCGCACATAAATTCTGAAGACTGCTCGACTTTTCTAAAGGAGACAGATTTCTTGGAAAGTGTAAATTCCTGGAATCATTAAGGCAATAACTTTGTAGGTAGCAACAATGCAACATTTTCTAATAACCTGAAAGTCTCCAAATCAGCAAACAGAACAGAAAGTTCAATTTCTTCGCCTTTCTTCAATAAAACTTGGAGTAAGAAATGCCCTAGAGCCAATATGGAGTACTGTAACCGAGGATCATAACAAGCACCATGCATGATCAGTCATTTTCCTTTCCCTCTTGTGTACAACTAGGTTCCCAACATCTTTCACCTGTATGTTCGGCGTGGAAATCTTCCTGACTTCATTAACAGAACATGTGCCAAAGGCTATCCTTTTGCCAAATACTTGGTGGACCTCTTGTGCCCTATTCTTGCCAACTCGCCCAGCTGCATTTACATGCATTCTCTCTGTATGGGGATGAACAATCGCTTCTGTGACCATTCATCCCCATACAGATTCATTGTCTGTCGGCAGCATATCCATGGGGCAATGCGCTGCGAACAAACAACCATAAAATACGTGATCATCGAATGCTCGTTCGTTGAGTGATCGGTGGACCATTGGCAATTATCAGGAATGAACATTCAGACAAATGTTCCTCCTCATTAATTATTCCAATCCTCAGCAAATGTGTAAAAGGGCCCTTACTGTATGAACCACAAATCAGCTCTAAAAAGTCATAATGACTAACACTAAATCAAGCAAGTCTCAAATCAGAGAAACATGACAAACTTTCCTGAAGGCCTTGTTCACATCAGTCCTGGAGGATCTGCCTCACCTTCTGCCATATTTTCTAGAAAAAAATATGCACCGTGCATCGCAAAATGATAGACACCACGATGAAACCCAACAGCGCCCATTATAGGTCAATGGGGTCCGTTGGTCTGCTATGACAGAGTCGAAAAGCAGAAATCCCAAAGTAGATGTGAACAAAGCCATACAAGCTTATTAATAGTCAAAATGCTGACAGCAAAAATATTGGAAGAGCACGTGTCTAGAGAGAATGCCAATATCACACACACACTGAAGACAACAAGAAAAAAAATCCATTTTACACAAGTACCACCTTGTCACACAGTGTTGGCGGTCATGTATGGAGTACAACCTTGATGACCGGTATAACCGTAGCACCGGAGCTCCTTTGGTCATAAGCAATTGATATTACAGTCACTTTGGATACTGAGGTAAGCATCTGATTTTATATGCAGGCAATTAACTTGTGGCATGGTCTATCAGACGCAATATAAGTGAGATATTGTCCCTTACAACCATATAGGAGGCGCCATACTTTTGCAGTTATGAATGCCTATGGCACTGTAGTATAGAACTACAGGAACTCCATGAGCCGCCACACAAGCTCCGTGCTCTCGGCTCTGCTATATGCATGAGGTCTTATTCAGAAGTGTCTGCAGGTGGCAATCTGCTGAACTGCATCACTGCTTCTATAAGTGTCCAGATCAGGCCAAGTGAATGGCTATGAGGTTAGTATTTTTGTATCAGTATTTGTAAGCCAAAACCAGGAGTGGGTCCTAAACATACAAGTGGCACAAACATGTCTATGATACCTTTTCTCTGTAGGTTCCAATTCTGATTTTGGCTTACAAATACTGAACCTGTGAACCAGGCCTAAGTACTAGCTGGGACCCTATACTGGTCGCTGCGTGGGGTTACTGTAGCCTGTTTAATTGCTCCAAAGATCTCCTCCATCGTGACGCTTTAGACCAAGACGTTGCCTCAGTAAAAAAAAGTTAATTCCGTTTATTTCCTGCAGATTGCAATTCTAGACGAGGACCTCCAGGTACAGTGGCCTATTAAGAAGCAAACCTCCCGGTGTTTGCTAGAGATGCAATTTGCATAAACCTGACATGCAGTCTTCCCTCTGAACAAAGCATACATTTATTTAAAGTCCATGACCTCACGCTAAACTCTAGCCACTCGGCTAATTTGGCATCAAGGCATTCAGTACAATGCTGTACCTACTTAAAGCAGTTAAATGACCCGATAAATGAACTCTCGGCTAAAAACAATGCGCTCACTGTACCGGCCATGTCACTGAATCAACAACGTATTTCGCCTTTGTGCTTTGTACGGTTTTATCTGGTGAGGTCTTCTGAGTCACAGCCTTCTATATTATAACATTAAGGGGGGAATTTATTATTATAACACGCCTAATTTTTGCACAAAAAATTTAGTGCAAGTGCCATCTCTCCGCAGGTCTTGGAAGTTTCACAAAAATGGGGTGTGGCGAGGGCGGGTGACCCTGCCACATTTATCATCTTCTGTGCCAGTATTCTGGCATAGAAGAACACTGAAATCTAGGTTTCAGTACAGGCGCATGGACTGCCAAATGCTGTGCCTAATTTCTGATGAGGTGTACGCCTTGTCATAAATCAGGTGCAGCACCCGGCAGCGCACCAGGTTATAATAGCCTACCGTACGGCAGAAATGGATCCTGGCACAACACAGTGTCATATTCAAAGATGCTCTAGAACTGTTATTTAATGAGAAATGTAAGTAGCTAACGGGGATTGGCCCATCTAGTACATTGGGTGCATATCGCTAGGAAATGCCACCAGTGTCTGATAAGTGCCCATCTCTGGGACCTGCATCCATCTCTAGAATGGAAGATGCAAAGTGAAGGAGAGTGGAGTGCGCATGTTCGGCTGCATTCATTTCTATAGGATTGCCAAAAATAGCTGGGAAGCGCACTCACCGCTCCATTCATCTCTATGGGGTTAATGGAAATAGCTGTGCCAACACTCGCCTATTTTCGGCAGACCCATAGAAATGAATGGAGGGCGGCCGCGCATGCACAGTCCACTCTCCTTTACTTTGCAGGCTCCATTCTACAGATAGGTGCAGGTCCTGGATGTGCCACCAATGTATGAGATGGACCAACTCCTTCAATAACAACATATATGTCAGGAGAGGTGTTCATGTGATCGTAGCAGCCTCTTCAGAGTTTACCTCAGTCTGTCTAACTGAACAGAGTACATATAGTAGCGGTGGTGCAGGCCCATTCAAACTGCTGATTTGTGAGGTGTTGATAGTTGGACCCTCACTAACCTGGACACCATGTGTGGACTTCCCATGGTTCATTAGAGTTGGAGCACCATAGACTTGTATGAAGATGTAGGTGTTGCTCTTGTGTTTCAGCACCAGTATAAGGACTGTCTGAAAGTGGTCATAATGAGGATGCATTTTAAAGGCCATATAGTTGCCCCAAAAACCAGCCACCATAGAAAGGGATGCAGATCTTGCGGCCATTGTGGTTGTTAAAAAGTGACTGTATTGTGGCCAAATGAAAATGATACATTTGTCTCTGTTTGTCTTCATATAAGGCCTCCTTGCAGACGCCATCCTAAGCGCTCCCACTATCCACCAACGGCCGTGATCAAGGTCCGGGAAGGACCGAAACGTTGGCCTTATATGTGATAAATGTGAATGATACTAACAAACAAAGCGTCTTGTCTTCTACTAATCTTCGCTGTGTGTCGTGATTTGTATATAAGAATTCATATATAAGACTTCGGCGGAAACATCCGTGTGCTTTCTGTGTCTATTCCGCAAAAGGTAGAACAAGTCCTATATTGGGCCAAAAAAGGAGTTTCACGGACCCATTGAAGTCAACGGGTCCGCAAAAATTCAGATGCAACACAGATGTCACACAGGCATCATCCGTATTTTGTGGACCACAAAATACATACGGTCGTATGAAGGGGCCTTAGTGCGTAATGTCTCCTTTAGGGCTGATGCACATGACCATAGTGTGTTTTGCGGTCTGCAAATTGCGGATACCGGCCATGTGCTTTCCGGGAACGGAACATCCTGGCCTCTATAAGACTGCCTTATTCTTGTCCTTATAAGAAACAATAATAGGACGTGCTTTTTTTTTTTTGCAGAACGGCCATGTGGGCATACGAACATGGAATGCACACCGTTTTTTTTTTTTCAGACCCATTGAAGTGAATAGTTCCGCATACGGGCCACAAAACAAAAAAAAAATGGAAAAAAATAAGTTTGTGTGCATGAGCCCTTAAAGTGTAATAATACCAAAAGTATCACTGTGATATATTCGGAGAAGGAAACAGGTTACAGTCAATGTGGGTGAATAAATGGCATATTATTTCGTATGTTGGTTTCTGTTGAATGTAAAAAGTTCCTAAAGTCAGAAACAGAATTTATGTTCCCTATTAATAGTCAGCAGCAATAACAATAATCCTGTGGAAGTTCCTGCCTCATAAATTTCTATGGCAGGCTAAAAACCTATGATGCCTGAAGAATGGAGAATATACAGTATGTAATATCCCTATAGATGCATGCTCCATAGGTATCTGAATGCTACATCAAATTCTCCTCACCTTATGCAGAGTACATACTTCTCAATGCTACAGGCCACAGTGGAGAAAGGTCTTCTGAGGTCTTTCCCCTCAGAGATACCTTCTCCTCCCCCCCTCCTCATATTATACTATAAGCTCCCATGCAGATTTAAAACTCATGTACGTCGGCCACCTGTTCTGTGAAAGTGGACCAAATACTTCAGCTGCCTCTACTGTTAATGTAAACAGGGTACCTTTCACATGCTAAGTCAGAATCACAAGGAGAGCCCATCTCGGACCACTTCACGAGATGTGCTGGAGAAGACATCGACTTGGACTTCGAGCACATTAAGCTCGAGGAGATACAAAGACTTGAAATCGTCTGCGACTACGGAGATGATAGACCTAATGCCGTAACGAGATTGCACTTCACTTATCCTTAATTATAATTCAATCTTCCCGACGTAAACGACAGAAAATAATCTTGGAACGCCTCGATTTGTGATACGGTAACAACAGCTTACAAGCATACCTCTGTGTTTCTCTCTCGCTCTCTGCAAGCGTTGGTGCCCGGCGCAGGTACGGCGTGGCAATCAATTTGTTCTGCAGACACAACGGCTTCCTTAGCATACTAATGAAAATACAACCTTCTTTCTCCTTCGACTTGACTCCCCCGGTGCCCAGGTCCTGACCAGTACGAAAGGAGGGAGAGAATATCCTCTAAGACACCTACTGGTGCTAATCAACAGCATGCGTGTCAGGGCATAGGATTAAAACCTTTTACTACGCCTGAAATCACTCCAAGCAGCTAAGCGTATGCAGAACAAGGTCAGCGTTAAACACGTATACACACACACACGCAAGTAGACTTGAGTGCACTAATTCATCACTCATTGCCACTGACTGACTTTTACCTCCAGGGAGTGCAAATTACGTCTTAGGGTAGGGATAGTATTAGTAGCAGGTGCCACTTCGTTGGGTCTACTTACAGGTCCCTTTGCACAAAAAAAAAAAAAAAAAAAAAAATTAAAAAATTAAAAAAAAAAAATAACATTTTTCATTCGATCCGTGTCACTACACCCGGGCGCCGACGCAATCGCCTGTGCGCGGTTTGTTATGCTGCTATAGCATCAAACAGCAGGTAACCTCTTTGTCCGGAGACGTCTGAGGGCAGACACAAAATCTGCCAAGCTATTCCCCTTCAGTGAGCACCTACTTCTAGAAAACCAGTCAGGGAGGTGCGCTCAGCCATGAAACATCTTATTAACCTTTCAAAAGAAGGAGGGAGGGAGAAAAGAAAGAAGAGTTAATGTCTAACAGCCCACAGAACCTTCTACCCTAGATACTTCTGATGTGAGATACCATCACCGGGCAAAAAGTAGAAAAAATAACAAAATAAAATAAAAATGAGTTGCCGTCTACAACTTTTTGCAAATTGGATGTAGAATTTGAGATGAGCCCTTTGCTCCCCAGTGACAACATCCCGCCTTCGTAGATCAATGTCCCAGGCTTTTCCATGTTATCCTCTCCATTCTCCATGGCTTGCTCACTGCACCGTACTCTAATCACTGACATCCAATATATAAGCAGCCGCAATGAGACATCATGAAAGGGACAATAATCAATAACGCCAGCCGTCGTCCTTGACACAGTGACATTGGATCGCCGCCATGTGATACCGAGTCGCCTTCCCACCTGGCTTGTGACCTTGTCCTTTAGATGACCCGAAGCCTTCTGCATGAGGCAGGAGGCTCCTCCTTGCTGTCTCAGCAAGGTCGAATAGGTCAGCATGTCCCCATCTATAATCCGCCACCATTTGTCAGCGGGGAGGCTTGAAGGAGGCATGCTTGCTACAAGGAGAGAATGCCCAATTAGGCAGCTGTCACACAAAGCATTGGATGCAAAATTATCCCCTGTCAAAAGAAAGAGCAGCTGCGGGTGCCAATTACAACAATCTTTCCACCCTTTGGCTGCCGGAAACCAGACAGAAACAACAGGGGAGAATGTCACAACATGGCATTGAACTGGAGCGGTAATGTGAAATGACCATGGCCATGCCCAGAAGGTCACTGAAAGACACAATGTTCCTCAATGACCCTCATGAACTTGGGTCCTTGTGGAGGCACAAACACAACAATTACGGGGTTAAAAGCACTGCCTTTGTGTTAGGTAATGTACTGGTAAAGTAAGTGTCGGAGCAGATCACTCACAGAACCAGTATGATATCAGTGCTCAGCCTGGGAACCTTCACCTGCTGCATGTCCAGCAAATGTCTGATAATCTAATGTATAGTGAGGAACCTCAACAGCATTCCACACAAGGAAAGTGGGACAACGTGTAGAGATGGGGCCACGAGGAGAAATCAGCTCGGAAAGGTCATGTCCACTGTTCTACAGGTCAACTCAAAAATAAACACATGACATTTGTAAAAATATCTGAGAGGGTTTGATGGCATCTACACTGATAGAGATAGATAGATAGATATGAGATAGATAGAAGAGAGATAGATAGATAGGAGAGAGATAGATAGATAGGAGATAGATAGGAGAGAGATAGATAGATAGGAGAGAGAGAGAGATAGATAGATAGATAGATAGGAGAGAGATAGATAGGAGATAGATAGATAGGAGATAGATAGGAGATAGATAGATAGGAGATAGATAGATAGATAGATAGATAGATAGATAGATAGATAGATAGATAGATAGATAGGAGATAGATAGATAGAAGATAGATAGATAGATAGATAGATAGATATGAGATAGATATGAGATAGATAGATAGATAGATAGATAGATAGATAGATAGATATGAGATATATAGATATGAGATATATAGATATGAGATATATAGATATGAGATATATAGATATGAGATATATAGATATGAGATATATAGATATGAGATATATAGATATGAGATATATAGATATGAGATATATAGATATGAGATATATAGATATGAGATAGATAGATATGAGATAGATATGAGATAGATATGAGATATATAGATATGAGATAGATAGATATGAGATAGATATGAGATAGATATGAGATAGATAGATAGATAGATATGAGATAGATAGATAGAAGCTCAGTCATACTAACCTCACTGAGTGCAAGAGACTGGCATGAAAAATGTGCAATGCTGATATAAAAAAACAAACCCTAGCTGCTTATATTGTGCAAACTGACATTTCAGAAATTTTAAAATTTCACATTTTTATTTTGCTCCATTTATTTGGAAGAAAACTTAAAAGCAAAAGAAGTAGTCGTCACAGTCAGGTTACTAATGAAAAGGTCAATGGATTTCCGTCCACATAGCGGTTAAATATCAGACACTGGGAAGGACACAAAGCATGGAACTGGCATTAGGAGCAAACTTTCCGCTTACAGCAGGAGATCCTGGAAAACTTTGGCCGCATTGAGATACACAGAGATCCATTTCCTCCTCCAGACAGCCAAGCTACATTCCCCGAAAGACTAAACAGCTGTGGACAGATGTGACCGTGAGGGGGAACCTGGGACTAACAAATCACATTCATCATTATTCACCCATTAGCGTGTACATGTACCTCAGGTGATCCTACACTAATTACAGGAACTATTCCCCATCTAGAGCTATGATTTATACATCTTTGGTGCATTTTTGGTCCAGTTTTTTTGTGTGGGTTCAACAAGAATGGAACACTTCTATTCTATGGCAGCCTATGTCTGCTCCTCCCAGTGACTTACTTACTATGGAAGCCCGACCATGTGACTGCTATGGGGCCCATGGTAAGTGGGGGGACCTGGTGCTGGACTCCTTCTTCTGCTTCCCAACATAGGTCCATGGCATTTTCCTGCAGCTGCCACTAGAGGGAGCTCAGCGCAAACAGATTTTACAGCTGCCAATTCAATGGTAACTGTATACATTCCTGTGCCAGAGCTCCCCCTAGTGGTGGCAGTAGGCAGCCATAAGGTGGCATGTAAAATACATAGTGGGGAGATTTATCTTGCACCAGGAAAGTGGATTTAAAAAGTCGCAAGCTGTGTATTTGTGACTTTTTGAAAAAAAAAAAACAAAAAAAAAAAACGTGCAAGTGCCTCTTTTTACGTTGTCCTCGTCACTTTTCCAAATGGAGGCGTGGCAAGGGCGAGAAAGGGCGTAGCCAACAGCCAAGGCAAACTTATCTTCATTTACACTTACAGCCAATAGCAGATGGGGACGAGACTCCCTAGCATTACGAGTGACACTAGGGAGGCTCTTCCCCATCACCACATGCAATTGGCTGAACACCCCCGCCCCCAAAAAAAAACAAAAAACAACCAAAAAAACGGATGTTTTCATCTTTGTGACAAGGAGATGCAGTGGCAGCCCTGTGGGCTTCAGAAGCAACGCGGGTACCAGGGAGCGAGATAAGTACATTGGGGGAGATTTATCACAACTGGTGTAAAGGAGAACTGGCATAGTTGCCCATAGCAACCAATCAGATTGATCCTTTCATTTTCCAAAGTAGCTGTGAAAAATCAAAGCTGGAATCTGATTGGTTGCCAGGGGCAACTAAGCCAGTTCTACTTTACACCAGTTGTGATAAATATCCCCCATTGTGTGTGAGGGGCTGGGGCATTTCAGGGGTCAGATAACCCCTTTACATTTTTTCCACAGTAATAACTCACTGTAAAGGAAGTTATATAAAGTGCATATGATGGAATTATTTATTGTGAAGTTTTCTAGTAAGTTCTACAGCGGCACTTTCGCACATTGTAAGAGCATTACCTTAAAATACAGTACGTAAAATAACTGCAGATGGCGTCACCGGTAGATTGCGCCAAGTTTGGAGAAGAGGAAGCAGTGACGAGCACTAATAATTACTGAACCAGCACACAAGTGTAAATGACCGCTCCGACTGATCGAAATAGCAAACGTCTGTTCACATGATTTTTCACAATGTCTGACAGATGGTCCCCTTGAGACAGATGTCATATTGAGAGACGCAACCGTTTGTCCATTGTGATGACTGCTACCGTGCGAACGGCAAATGACTGACCCCAAATTGTGAAAAATCACACCGTATATGACCAGCTAAGAGCGCGGCCATCCAATGAAAAGATGCGAGTACAATAAAAAATAAATTGACAGATGAGGGGGGGGGGGGGGGGGGGGGTTAAATACAAGTTCTGCACATATCCCATATATCATTCAATGCTACTCATGCAGTATATACCGCAGTACAAGTCCCACGTTTCTTTATTTAGCAGCTGGCTTTAAAGGGAATGTGTCATCAGAAAACGACCTATTGTTTAAATCATGTTTTTATGTTTTTTATATTTTAAAGAACTTTTGATTGTTATTCCTAATTTTCCATGTCAATATCTATATTTAAACAAAAACTATAAAATCCTGCAGTTTTTGCACTGGCCACGAGGCCTAATAATAGACGCCACTTCTTGGTCTCTAAAGATCCTTTTACTGCAGTTATCTGCTTATCATCACAAGCAGGATTAGAATGACATATATCACCTCTATGTATAGATAACACTGGATCCTTCATTCACATTTGGTGATTGTCAAAGCTTATGTACTTCCTCCTGACCTCTGCACAGATCACAGAGCCCGCCCTAGACAACTCTCCCATAGAAGTCGATGAGGTCCCCTCCTCACCAGCGCATCCATGCCCGGAGGGGCTGCCGTAAGGCAATGCTTTAAATGCTTTTAAGAACAGCTCAGGCAAGATGGCCGCCCCCATAATTGTGTTCAGCAATTAAATCGTGTTCAGGAAAAGTATGTGTGTTACTATCTGGTTTTAACAGGCAGAAAAAATTTTTGGTGACGCATGCATTTTAAAGGGAATGCTCACGTATGACAATTATTGTTTCTAAGAAGGACCATTTGACAAAAAGCTATTCACAGTCACCGCTAAGAGTTTAGCTGCCATCTGAGCGGGAACTCAGCAGCAAGTGTTCAATTTCTCTGCAGCGCCACCAGAGGACAAATGAAACATTACAGTTGCCTATTGAAATCAGTGAGCTGCTTGTGTAATACAAGGAGGTCTTGGATCCTACAAAGTAAAAAAAACTCTGCGTCGCCCCAATAAATCAGGCCCCAACAACCTAGAATGTCCTAATAATTTGTTAAATCTAATGTTTATAGGGGGCCCTAATCATTGATCAAGCGCAATCCACCATGTGTAGAACAATCCCCCATGAATCCCCATGTGTAGAACAATCCCCCATGTGTAGAACAATCCCCCATGTGTAGAACAATCCCCCATGTGTAGAACAATCCCCCATGTGTAGAACAATCCCCCATGTGTAGAACAATCCCTATGTGTAGCGGTAAATCTTATATGCTTGGGGGAGGGGTGAAGAAGACAGTATTGCCTACTTGTCTGGTTAACAATTTCTTTTCATTAAGTGTATGTAGACCAAGAAACCCGTTGTCCACTTTCAGCAAAGATCCATCTAATGGAAGGCAGGACATGAGCTTATGGAAAAACCGGAGACCAGAACTGATGTCTTTACACATAGATGATGGCTTCTGTTCCCTTAAGTAGTTGCAGAGCCGCTACCCTAGGTGGCAGCAAAACAAACAACTCGGTTCAGATTGACATATCTCTGATGGGATGATTTGTACCTATGGGAAAACCTTAAGGCTAATGGGTCGCAATAATATATTGCATTATGGAAAAACATCTAGTGAACGTCCTGGGGAGGAATGACTGCAAGGACTTTTGGGTCCTTCTTTGGTAACACAAGTCTTCATATAAATGGTCTAAATATTTCAAGAATGCAAACTATTTCTTTAAAATCCACCAGAGTGCTGGAATTAGCTATACATGCATGCGGCCTGGACATAGCAAAAATTATCGCAATGACTAAAACGACGTTCCCATAGTAAAACCCTTTCAATCGTAGGAGGTTTCATTCCACATTAATGCCGTGGATATGGCGGATTCTCATTGGAATTTTAATAAACACTGTGGGTGCAATGCTGTAGACAAGCAGCTGAGATTCCTCCTAATAAAATAACCCATAGACAATGGGTGATCTACCATGACTTCCTCTACTTTGTGCACATTTCCCAGTATACTTTAACCTAGCGCCAAGGGATAGCCTTGAAGTTATGGGACTGTCATGGAAATGGCACCTCCATGAGATTGGGATTTCTAGGAAGTGTTTGGGATGGGGCTTAAAAAGCTCAAACATTGGGGGGGGGGTCATTGAAGGAAGTTGGAGACAAGTGATTAGATGGAATCTGGAAGGTGAATATGTTGGCCATCCACATGAGATATCTGTTGGCCAAACCCTTGTAAGCCCGAAAGCTATACTTATGGCTGCTTGGCTTGGCTGAGTGTTCATGCATTCTGAATAGGGAGAGGTATGTAACCCATTGTCAGACACCTATGGTGTTGGCTTATCTTCCTAGGAAGAAAAGGATTGGGATGTTCAACCACAGCTACAAGAACTTATCTTCCACGTTGGATGGCTCCCATGCACATTAGAGGATCATCTGGTTCTGCCATTTGGCCAATGAAGATCTAATGTGTATGGACGGCTTAAGAGTTTCCTTCTCAGATGGTCCAATACATTTTATGCCCAACTCTATAGATTCCCCTCTGTCTCAATCGATGATATGGTCGCCACATAGGCATCGATCATAGCTCCAACCATTCATTATTAATGTGTTTGTGACCACCTTACAACACGAGGAAGATCAAAGATTAAAAAGGAACGGTCACAAGAATTAAGATTCTGTTCTACAGTGGAAGAATATCCCTTTAAATAATTGAAATCCTCTCCATCAACTACAAAGCCGTTTTGAAGCAGTCCAGCTTTGTTCTTTACATGTGTTCTAATTAAGTAAGAAACGACCTTGTCATCACACACAGCAGAAATCCTGGATTATGTCTAACAGCGGGAAAAAAAAATGAAAAAATAAAAAAAAAAGAAAAGAACACGAGGAGAAAGGGAATAAAATAAGCACCTCGTTTACTGATGAGCGGAGAAGTTTTGGTTGGCTGGATGCTGTAGCAGTTTCACTGCATAATTTTGTGTGTGCTGAATGTCACAGGGCGGGTTAGATTGACCTTGAGATGCATCAGCAACACAGCAAGGGTCGAGATGCCTGCAGGCGTCCTTGTACTGGATTTACAAGACAAAAACCTTCAAACTGGCTGAAGGACATCTTAAATCTCTTCAAAGGTTTTCTGAACTAATCTGGGCTGCTCTTAGCCGGATCTGTGCCAGTATGAAAGGCAAAATGAAAAACAAGGTCTTTGACAGGCATGTGGTCTCCTTTTAACCCTTTCGGGCCGTCATAACCGTTGTGATAATCTTTTTTTTGTATAAAATCTCGATACGGCCAAAGACAACACTATGCGTAGCAATGCAACAAGCTTATGACGAGTCTGCTACGTTCTCATGGGAGACGAATTATGTGACAGACCCACCGATTATGAACCTGCCCAACACCAATGTGCCGCAACGTCTGCCGTTTCAGGGTTGGACCTACTGTATCTTTAGTAACCAGTAACATTATTGAGAACTACAAGGCAAAAACTGTTGAATATATTATTAGGAAAGCAATTCATGATGAGACATGAACCACAAAGTGCCTCATGCTTTGATGACATTAGTTGTCAAAAGAAGAAAAAGTCATTAAAGAGATATTTTTCAAAATTGATAAAAAAACAATTATGGTGGAAGCATGAACAGGAGAAGACTTCTCGAAATCCTACAATAAAATGATAAAAGGTGTACTTTACAGAAAGGTTGAGTAACTTAGCACAAGACTTAGTTAACGCAAGTGCCTTAAAGTTGCCAATAATTTTAAAAAACTTTTGAGAGGTGACATGTCTGGATGCGGCCACGTTCTACAAGTCAGTTCGTCAATTGCCGAGATCTCCAAGGAAAGCAGAGCAGATCAGAAACAAAGGAGCACAGTGCTCAACTGAGTCTCCATGCCACCATCCAGCCCTCCACTGACCAAGAACTGGTCTACCCTTTGAAAACAATGCCGCACATAGAGGTACAGCCAGCTATTGGTACCACTGGCCATGGCAGATGGTAGATGGCTGCCATGCAGAGAGATGGTTGTCCATAAAATCTGGCAAAGTAGAAGCTCTTACAGAGAAGCTTTCTGCTCAAAGGGACTCCATCCTTTGAGACAACGCCTTTAAAGGCGTTATCCCATGATTAATGGAAGAAATAAAAATCTGGAACTAAGCATGTGCGTCCACCTTAGTGAGGTGGACAGAGAAAGGCACTGCAATAACTTTACAATACACCATAGAACTGCATGAAGACCTAGCGTACCTACTGCTTCCAACTGATCTAACATATATCCAGTAGATAGGTGAGGAAGGTAAACTTGAAGCTGAAAGTTAGGGAGACTGGGGGATACTTGGTCCCATGTTCATATGTGCCCGCATTGCTGAGAAAAATTAAGTTTTAATATATGCAAATGAGCCTCTAGAAGCAATGGGGGCGTTGCTGTTACTCCCAAAGACCGAGTTCTCTCTGCAACTGCCGCAGCCTCTGAACTTTAGAAGTCAGGGTCAGGCGTGACGACATTTACACTGCCTGGCTCTGTCAGTCAAAGTGCAGAGGGTGTGGCAGTTGCAGAGACAGCAGAGCCTCTAGGTGTAATGGTAACGCCCCCGTTGCTCCTAGAGGCTCATTTGCATATATTAAAACATCATTTTTCTCAGCAATGCGGACACATATGAACATGGGACCAACACAGATGTCTTCAGCTGCCAAGAGCACATGTAACAGGTCAGCCAGTGTCATAGGTACAAATCTGCTGACAGATGTCCTTTAAAAAAATGTACTGATATGGTCTGAAAAGCACAGATTGGCAGAATTTAAAGGGGGTTTTCCAGGATTATGATATTGATGGCCTATCCTTTGGTGTTTACCCAACACCCCCACTAATCAGCTGTTTTAGAATAACTGATGGCAGAACTGCACAGCTCCATGCGTTTTGAAGTGGGTGGAGCTTGTTACTGCAGTGAAGGGGACCCACCCTGTCCGCTACATAATAGACAGAGCTGTGTAGTCCCGCTGCCTAGCGCCATAGCTAAGTGAAACAGCTGATTGGCAGGATGCGGGGTGTCAGACCCCTGCCAATTCAGATATTGATGACCTATCCTAAGGACAGGTCATCAATATAAAAATCCTGGAAAATCCCTTTAAAAGCATAGACTCCAGGGACAAATTATTAATGTACGAGTCTGTTTCTTTTCTGACTTCAGCATAAAAAAAATAAAATGAAAAATAAAATTTCATTAATTGAAATGTGAACTGGGAATCTGAAAGAAATTATTATTTTGACCTTAAGGAATTCACCTTTAAATCTTCAGCCAGAGCTAATATTGACTTAGATTGCATCAAACAGATGGAAATAATAGGCGGGAGCGAATATATAAAGCAAATAAGAAGGAATCCATTCCTGCAGCGGGGCTCTGATCCTATCTCTCATATCCAGCATCAGTAGCAGCACTGGTTCTGTGTGGTGAGAGCGGGAGAATTCCAGCGAGTGAAGCTCACTATGACAATGCCTTCAAGCATCTTTAGCTTAGTATAGGTCACAGATGTCCTTGGGGGAGGACAGAAGAGGTGAAAGAGAGACCAATACCGCCTTACAGAGTGATCGGATTCACTCACCATGCATCATACAATCTATTTTGAACACCTCTGCATAGTTAGAAGGAAGAGACACCCAACAGCGAAAAAATAAAAGGCACAAGTCAGCATAATGGCATGCAGAAGTCAAGGAGGTGACATGGAACAGACCCTTGTGTGAATGGAATATTTCTGCATCGAAACGGAATGTTAAACTACTTGATGTAGCAGAGTTGGAATTCTCATTTAGGCTGATTTCACATCTGCGTTTTCCTTTCTGGTATTGATATCAGTCATAGGATCTCAAAACCGGAGGAAAACGCTTCAGTTTTGTCCCCATTTATTGTCAATGGGGACAAAACTGAATGGAACTGAGTGCACCAGAATGCATTCCGTTTCGTTGCGTTCCCATGACGGACACAAAACCACTGCAAGCGGAGTCATGGGATAATGATCAGGATGGATCCGGCACGAAACACACAAAGCCAATGGCGCCTGATCCGTTTTCTCAGACATGAAAGAAAATGGATCCGGCGCCCAAACACTTACAATGGTTTTAGTGCCGGATCCGTCTTGGTCATTTTAGAGATGATACAACCGGATGCGTTCAGAAGGAATGCAGACAGTTGTATTATCAGTAACGGAAGCATTTTTGCTGATCCATGATAGATCCAGCAAAAACGCTGATGTGAAAGTAGACTTAGGCTACATTTACACAGCCGGTGCCCACAAACAGCGGGTCAGCAATATGCAGGCAGCGGCCCTGTGCACCATTCCGGAAGGACGGTGCGGAATGGAGGCAGGGAACCTGTTTCTGTCCGTGCCTCCGCATCGCACTACTGCATGCATGTAATACTTTTTTGCAGTGCGAACAGACCATGGACCCATTCAAGTTGAATGGGTCTGGATCCTCCTGTGGAATCTGCACGGATGTTGCCCGACGGCCGATCAACGGTCGTGTGAATGTAGCCTTAAAGGGGGTGTCCCAATAGGACATCTGCTGTCCATATTCCTTACTAGCAATCAGACCCAGCTGATCACTGCCTTTACCCGTTCACACATTTTGGAACAATCAGTAGTTTTATCCACAGTCCTATATAAAATTCATTGTTGTATTCTTCCAATGAGTGGTTTGTCCTCCAACACCCGTGACAAAAATTACCGAGAACATTTACAGCATACATAGGAGAGAACGAGAATTTTTAAAAACTCTATTAGACCATCAGCCAGACTGTAGAAGGGCTACAATGAGGACCTCCCTCTATCTCTGGAGGACCCGAGATGTCCACGCATTACTCAAACATCCCAATGACTGTAATACTTCAAATTTCCAGTGGTAGCGCTGCAGAGGATCTGAATACTTGCCATCAGGTCTCCCCTGGATTATAGACCATCTCTGGAATTCCAGCAGTTGGAACACCCTGGGATCAGCTGATTTCTGGGGGACCTTTTCACAAAACAAAAAGCTCTCAAAATGTTTTTTGGAGACTAAAATATTGTTTGATCTTTTGATCCATGAGGGGGAGGGGGGGGGGATTCAAATCCCACGACCCTGCTGATCGCAGCCCCCTGACTGTTTATCCAGGCACAGTGAAGCGTTAGTAGGTCTGACTGTGCCTGGTACTGCAGCTTAACCCCATATATGTGAATGAAGCAAAGCTGTAGTACCGGATCAGTGTTTCAGAACTGGAAAACCCCCAGTATCCTATAAAACCACCAACGATCATACAGAGTCATAACAGTTGTATATGTGGAGTCAGAACTGTAGTGAAACTCAGCGCACTTTCAGAACTGATGATATATTTTTTTTACCTCCTCTAAGATAGCTACCTAGATGACCGGTCCGTTTCTGTCTGGAAACTTCCCCCTCCCCCCCCCCCCAAAAAAAAAAACTTTTTATACTAAGGTATTTGTTTCCATGGCTCGGCTTCTACAAATTCCTGAATAGCAAATCTGCTAAATTATAGGGGTTGTCTCAAAACTACAGCTTAACACTTATCCAGATAGGTGATGTCTGATCGGTGGGAGTCCAAACGCTTGGATGGATCATGAGAATGGGGGTGTGCCCTGTTCGAATTCGGCAGTGGTCAAGTATCCATTTTGCCACTCATTCAAAGTCTATGGGCCTAGCTAAATAGTCAAATAAAGCGCTCAGCTATCTCTGCCAGTCTGACAGACTTTGAAAGGAGTGATCATGTACACGCAGGACCACCGCTCCAGGGACGCGAAAACCCAATCTTGTTTCCCGCAACGAACGGACCCTAATCACTTATCGTGTGGAAAGGCGATAACTTGTCATTCTGGGACAACTCCTTGAAGGCCACTTTCACAGTGTTTCACAATGTTTGCTGTCCCTTAGACAGGGTATGGGCTCTCCTTAAAGAGACCAGCTATGGAGACTATTTAGCAGTGCATTATGCAGGGTTGGATTGGCCCAACAGAGGATACTGACCCCATAGTGGGCATCAAAGGTCCAGGAGAATCAAAAATCATTTTGTGATTGAGCCATTCACTTGCCACTAGGGACTGTTTCTTTGAATCATAACCTATTAGACTTTACTGATGAAAATTGGGGGTTGGGTTCTGAAAATAATTTCCTCTGGTGGGCCCAAGGAACCCCAGTCCAACACTGGCTCCACGGTATAGAGACTTATTACCAATGATCCATGGAAAAAATATATGCAGAGAGGTATCTCCCAGGGAAAGAGAACCACCTTCTAAAGCCAACTTCTGGAGGTGGCTCCCTATGAGACAAAGTCCCACTTTTTAACAAGGCTTGGAACATGACGAGGGAAAATAGCCAAGCCCAAATATCCATCTGTAGACAGCTATCTATGGATGGATATTTGGCTTGGCTATTTTCCCGTGTCATGTTCCAAGCCTTGTTAAAAAGTCAGACTTTGTCTCATAGGGAGCCACCTCCAGAAGTTGGCATTAGAAGGTGGTCCTCTTTCCCTGGGAGATACTTCTCTGCATCTACTATGTTTGTTGGAGATAGTGTCTGATGTACAGATGTAGCAATCCTCATCTTGATTCTTAAGGAGCGAGGTAACAATGACAAGGAACTTTTGACTGACTTTTTCAACGGCTTTTGGGTCGTGATTTCAGGCTGTGACAAGATCTCACACTCAGAACTGCTGCATCTGTATAACTCGTTCAAATGTTATTCCAGAGGGATATAGTGGCAGCCACTGTCCTCCACTGGAACTCACAATCTAAGTTAAAAGGATTTTCCAAGATTTTAATACTGATGACCTATACTCAGGATAGGTCGTCAGTATTTGATCGATGAGGGTCCGACACCCGAGACCCCTGCTGATCAGCTGTTTGAGAAAGCACCAGCACACCTGTGGGTGCCACAGCCTTCTCTGTGCTCACCAAGCACAGCGCCGTACATTGTACAGTGGCTGTGCTTGGTATCGCGCTCAGCCCCATTCAGTTCTATGATGTGAGATGTGCCTAGGCCTTGTGACCAATGAACGTGACGTCACTGACCTAGGAAAAGCAGAGAGGAGGCCATGCCATTACTGCGAGTGCTGCTGCCTTCTCAAACATTTAATCGGTGGGTCTCAGATGTCGGACCCCCACCAATCAGATACTGATGACCGATCCAGAGGATAAGTCATCAGTATAAAATTCCCCAAACCCCCTTTAATGATGATCTGAGGCAAGGATGTGTTACTTATAGATCCAGGTGTCTGTATGCTCGTAGAGGTACTGAAATGTGCTTCTTTAGTCTCTGCATTGTGATAAGTGGTGCCACATGACAAACTCATCTCTAGGATGATGTTGCTGTGTTGTCAAAAACAAATTGCTGTTGAGGGAGATACTTAGAAAGCTGCTATGAGCGATCTTCAAAGCCCAGGAGGACGCCCTGCACCCAGCCGATACTGTTAAAAATATCCCATCACTGCTGTAAACACCAGCCGGAGAAATCAACCTTACAAGCACCTGAGAAGGACCGCTCCGGAAAGCTAATACCGAGATGCCCCCTTACAGGGGTACATGAACTTCCCGGACCATTGATGTATGACTGAAATATCAACCTTCACGCTGACGTAATATAATGAATACACTGCCGCGTGAGTTACCATATTTATAGTGGTCAGGATAGGTCATCAATATCTGATCGGAGGGGGTCCGACACCTGGCACTCCCACCGATCAGCTGTTTGACGAGGAGGTGACGCTCCATGCGAGCACCACTTCCTGGTCTTCACACTGGTGCCGTAGTGTCCACATCTTTTGCAGCCCCATTGAAATGAATGGACCCCAATGATCAGATCTTGATGATAGGTCATCAATAAAAAAATCGCTGCACAACCCCTTTAATTTATTCTGGGTCAACCGATATAACCCATATGCAAATAATAGGTGTTTTTTTTGTTTTTTAAATTACAGGTGCCCTTTAAACAATTGTCATTATAAGTAATTAAAGGAATGTCTCACAAAAAATATTCTACATTTTTTCAACCCAGCACCTGGACCTTGATACTTTTGTAATTGGATGTAATTAAAAAGTAAGCATAGCCACTGAGCTATTCAATAGAATGCATTTGTAAAGCGTCACCTATTGTTTATTTTCTTTCTAATTTTTCTGTCCATCTTGCTGAAGTGGACGCACATGCTCAGTTCCATCCTGCCACTAGCTGTATCTACTGTTAGAAGCTGTCACAGTTACAGGAAAAAAGCTGCAGCAAAAAGGACACACCACCTGAGAAAGAATACGCCCCCTAAACTGTGATGGGGAGAGACCTGCAGAAGAAAGGACATGCCCCCTGAGCTGGCAGTATGAAATAAATCTAAATGACGTATTGGAGCAATGAAGGGGGGAAATCTCTGGATCCATGTGAGGTACAGGGCTGGATCTGTTAATAGCTGAAATACACCTTTAATTGGTGCTTGCTATGAATCACGTTACTAGAAGCAAGAAATCTACCGGTATGTAGACTCTGGCGCGGATTTACTTATATGTTTGTGCCGAAAATCTGTCTAAAAAGTGGTGCAAATCGGTGCAATTTTGTCGCATCTAATAGGTGTAGCTTGACAGGAAGGGGTGTGGCTTCTCCAGGAAGGGTGTGGCCTAAGATGCAACATGTGAACCACAATTCAGGCATAACATTCTGTCTGTCATTCTGTAATCTAAACAAATTTGTCTATTCCTGCACCCTATGTAAATCCGTCCACTGTGTTTTTGCTCTTTGAATTAAAAGAGTGAGCAAGTTGTGAAGAACCAGGACAGAGGTTACTGCACACCTGCTATGCATAATCCCCAATTATTTAATTAATTCAGAAGAACCAAACAATGTATATCATCAGGTTCTCTATATATAGTTCTTCAAATTGCATTTATTAAAATGAGTCTTAATGAAACCTTCAAGGGCATCTGAAATCCAAGAGCCTAGTGCTTCTGTCAAGGTCACTTCTGGAGACCAGTTTGGTCAACCAACCATTGACTTGGGGCCTACACACCTCTCCTTGTAATAGGAGATTGGAAACAAGATATCTATTTGTAGACAAAGCTTCATTTCAGCCGGGCCCTACGTACTCATCCCTGTAGGTGCTGCATGTGAAGCCGACTGAGGACATTATATTGCTGCATTGCAACCTTTCCTATCTTTGGTTAGGCTACTTGCACACCTCCGGTGTGAAATTTGCATGGCTGAAGCAGCTGATTCTCTGCTTGCCTGCCGGAATGTGTACAGATCTCCGCTTAAAAGGGTTGTCCCACAAAAAATATTCTACAGTTTTCAAACCAGCACCTGGATCTGAATACCTTTGTAATTGCATGTAACTAAAAATTTTGCATAGCCACTCAGTTATTTAATAAAATTTATCTGTATAGCTCCACCTGCTGTTTGTTTTTTTTCTTATTTCTTTGTCCGGCTCACTGAGATGGCTGCACATGCTCAGTTTTAGCCTTCAACTGCCTCCTGTGCTGTGATTGGGAGAGCATGGACACACCACCCGAGCTGTGATAGGGAGAGCATGGACACGCCCCCTGAGCTACAGCAGAAAAGACACTCCCATGAGCTTTTAGCTTGATATAAATCTAACAGAGCAATGAATGTGGGGATCCTTGGATCCATGTCATGTACTATATGATGTACATATTGTCATTTTTTACATTAGTCATGGGATAACCCCTTTAATGTGGCCGGCGAACATTCTGTCCGTATCTGGCGTTCTCAAATGTGGATGGAATGGCAGGTGTAAAAGTAGCCTTAGGTTACTTTCACACTTGCGCCTTCCCTTTCCGCTATTGAGATCCACAATGTAAGTCAATAGGGATGGATCCGTTTTCTCTGACACAATAGAAAACGGATCCGTCCTCCATAGACTTTCAATAGAGTTCATGACGGATGGCTATTTTAGAGATAATAAAACCGGATCCGTTCAGAATGGATGCAGATAGTTGTATTATCAGTAACGGAAGCGTTTTTGCTGATCCATGATGGATCCAGCAAAAACGCTGGTGTGAAAGTAGCCTTACGTGCACATTGGTGTGGACTGACAAAGAGAAATTCTGCACGGATTTTAGTGCGGATTTCCGCACCAAAATCCTCACGTGTTACTGGCAGAATTTGATGTGGTTTTGCCCTGATCTCATTGCAAAGGGTGAAATCCACACGAAAAATGCACACAAAGAATTGACTTCTAAATCTGCACAACAGGACAATTTCCATAAGAAAGAAAAAAGCAAGGTGTGAATGAGATTTGTCAAATCTCATTCGAGTTGCGATACGTTTTTTCAGAATGAAAATCCGCACAGAAAAAAATTGCTTAATCCGCAACGTGTAGGTAGATTTAGTGTTTCTCCTCAGATAAGCAGCATTATTTTTTTGATTATTTGCCAAACCAGTAATAGACAGTATTATCTGCCCTCTTAGCAATACCTGGGCTCTTCTAAATGGGTTATCTCATGATTAATATGGTATACAACAGTCTCTTTCTAACAAACTTAGAACCAGCCCTGTACTGCACATGGGTCCAGAGATCTCCTCATTAATTGCTCTGCTACATTTTTTTCAAACTGGGGCGTGTCCTTTCCGCTACAGCTGATGGCAGTTGGCAGCTGGAACTGAGCATGTGCTTCCATCTCCGTGAGCTTGACAAAGAATTTTAAAAAATGGTCAAACAGCAGGTGGCGCTATATAGATAGATTCCAGCGAATAGCTCAGTGGCTATACTACATTTTTTAATTAATTAAAATAATTACAAAAGTATTCAGATTTAGGGGCTGGTTTGAAAAGTGTAAAACATTTTTCATGGGACAACCCCTTTAATCACCTGTTCCTGAAGAACACTTTTTAGGCTGCATTTACGCACAGCTTGCATTATATTCGTACCAGTGTGAATGACTTTCATTTTTTAAATACTAAAAGCTTTCTGTGTTCCTTACACTGCATATCCAGGCTAAAGTCCAGGAGAAGACCTTTTGTGACCAAAGTGACACTATTGACCGCCACAAACCAAACAGTCAAGTGACAAACAAGTGCAGGAAGCTGGACTGTGAGAACGACCTACTGTACACAGGATCACATCCATTTCATCACTGGGAAAGAGGTCAAGGAGACGTCAATCAATGACCTCCATGCATAGAGCACCAGCTTTTCAGAGTAGCAGGAAAAACAATACAAGGCATTGTAAAAAAAAAAACAAAAAACAAAAAAAAACACCAGTAAAATGAAAGGGGTTATCCTACAAATTACTCTGGGGTAATGCACATCATTGTTTTAGCTATGTCAGTGCAAAAAATATGCAGCTCTTTAGTATCATTTTCACTTTCTTTTCTCTTTTACTCGCATTATCTAGAGCAGGGACGTTTATCCTGCGGCCCTCCAGCTGTTACCAAACTACAACTCCCAGCTTGTCTGGACAGCCTACAGCTATTAGGGCATGCTGGGAGGTGTAGTTTTGGCCGCAGGTTGAGCATCCCTGATCTAGAGCTCTTGCCTCTTCTATTTCTATGGGAAGGCAGCAGATCACCACTTATGTGACCATCAAGCACCTGCATATCTCAGGAGTGCACTGCACAGAAAATAATCTCTTAGGCCTCATGCACATGGCCGTTGCCCGGCAGTGCCCGTATTGTGGTCCGCATATACAGAGCGTCCGCAATATACAGGCCCCGGCCGTTTGTGCACCGCATCACGGATGTAGACTCATTCACTTGAATGGGTCCTCAATCCAGAATGTGCGTCGCGAAATAGAGGCACGCAACCCCACAGAAGCACTAGGGAGTGCTTCCGTAGGGTTTCTCTCCGTGCCTCCGCAGCACAATAAAATAGAACCTGTTCTATTTTTTTTTTGTGATGGGGGCGGATCATGGACCCATTGAGATGTTGCCCGTGCATTGGGGACAGCAAATTGTGGTCCCCAATGCACCGAACGGCCACACAACGGTTGTATGCATGAGGCCTTACACACAGCTCCAGGTAAAGTGTAGTACTGTATAGGTCAGTGATGGCTAAACCTCCGGTACTCCAGCTGTGGTGAAACTACCACTCCCAGCATGCTCCATTCATTTCTGTGGAGTTATGAGAACAGCCAACCAAGTGTACATCTTGGGAGTTGTAGTTTTACCACAGCTGGAGTGCCGGAGGTTAGCCATCACAGGTATAGGTGGTACAGGTAAGACAGCAGTACAGTCCATGTAGTACAGGTAAGACAGCAGTACAGTCCATGTAGTACAGCTAAGACAGCAGTACAGTCCACGTAATACAGGTAAGACAGCAGTACAGTCCACGTAGTACAGGTAAGACAGCAGTACAGTCCACGTAGTACAGGTAAGACAGCAGTACAGTCCACGTAATACAGGTAAGACAGCAGTACAGTCCATGTAATACAGGTAAGACAGCAGTACAGTCCATGTAGTACAGTTAAGACAGCAGTACAGTCCATGTAGTACAGCTAAGACAGCAGTACAGTCCATGTAATACAGGTAAGACAGCAGTACAGTCCATGTAGTACAGGTAAGACAGCAGTACAGTCCATGTAGTACAGGTAAGACAGCAGTACAGTCCATGTAATACAGGTAAGACAGCAGTACAGTCCATGTAGTACAGGTAAGACAGCAGTACAGTCTATGTAGTACAGGTAAGACAGCAGTACAGTCCATGTAGTACAGGTAAGACAGCAGTACAGTCCACGTAGTACAGGTAAGACAGCAGTACAGTCCATGTAGTACAGCTAAGACAGCAGTACAGTCCATGTAATACAGGTAAGACAGCAGTACAGTCCACGTAGTACAGGTAAGACAGCAGTACAGTCCACGTAGTACAGGTAAGACAGCAGTACAGTCCACGTAATACAGGTAAGACAGCAGTACAGTCCATGTAATACAGGTAAGACAGCAGTACAGTCCATGTAGTACAGTTAAGACAGCAGTACAGTCCATGTAGTACAGCTAAGACAGCAGTACAGTCCATGTAATACAGGTAAGACAGCAGTACAGTCCATGTAGTACAGGTAAGACAGCAGTACAGTCCATGTAGTACAGGTAAGACAGCAGTACAGTCCATGTAATACAGGTAAGACAGCAGTACAGTCCATGTAGTACAGTTAAGACAGCAGTACAGTCCATGTAGTACAGCTAAGACAGCAGTACAGTCCATGTAATACAGGTAAGACAGCAGTACAGTCCATGTAGTACAGGTAAGACAGCAGTACAGTCCATGTAGTACAGGTAAGACAGCAGTACAGTCCATGTAATACAGGTAAGACAGCAGTACAGTCCATGTAGTACAGGTAAGACAGCAGTACAGTCTATGTAGTACAGGTAAGACAGCAGTACAGTCCACGTAGTACAGGTAAGACAGCAGTACAGTCCATGTAGTACAGCTAAGACAGCAGTACAGTCCATGTAATACAGGTAAGACAGCAGTACAGTCCACGTAGTACAGGTAAGACAGCAGTACAGTCCACGTAGTACAGGTAAGACAGCAGTACAGTCCACGTAATACAGGTAAGACAGCAGTACAGTCCATGTAATACAGGTAAGACAGCAGTACAGTCCATGTAGTACAGTTAAGACAGCAGTACAGTCCATGTAGTACAGCTAAGACAGCAGTACAGTCCATGTAATACAGGTAAGACAGCAGTACAGTCCATGTAGTACAGGTAAGACAGCAGTACAGTCCATGTAGTACAGGTAAGACAGCAGTACAGTCCATGTAATACAGGTAAGACAGCAGTACAGTCCATGTAGTACAGGTAAGACAGCAGTACAGTCTATGTAGTACAGGTAAGACAGCAGTACAGTCCACGTAGTACAGGTAAGACAGCAGTACAGTCCACGTAGTACAGGTAAGACAGCAGTACAGTCCATGTAGTACAGTAGACAGCAGTACAGTCCATGTAGTACAGGTAAGACAGCAGTACAGTCCATGTAGTACAGGTAAGACAGCAGTACAGTCCATGTAGTACAGGTAAGACAGCAGTACAGTCCATGTAGTACAGGTAAGACAGCAGTACAGTCCATGTAGTACAGGTAAGACAGCAGTACAGTCCATGTAGTACAGGTAAGACAGCAGTACAGTCCATGTAGTACAGGTAAGACAGCAGTACAGTGCTCATGGTAGAGGTAGAGAACAGGAGAGTATGTGTAATGTAGTGATATAGCAGCACAGTAAATAGATAGCAGTACTGTCATGGCTGAATTATACTGTCGATGTACTCACTTGGCCACGTACTTTTTGCATGTCATTAATACAGACCTTTGATATTCTGTGTAGGAGGAGGCCACATCTACAACACGTACAACCCTTTGAAGTGAGTAAACCACAGTCTAGACACTCATCGCAAGTCACTAGAAATGAGAGGTGTCTCAAAGCAAATCATCTCATTAGCTGTAAGGAAATGGCAGTTCGTGTAGTCACAATGTAACAAAGGGGTCAACAAAATGATCGGAAACAAATCCAAAGGTTGTTGATTTACGTCGTTAGGAATGATCGGTTATTGTGTGTGAAAATATGATAACTGTAGTTAAAATATCTGAATGTTATTGGATGAATCACATCAATCCCCTGCAGATTACAGTAGAGACTCCAGGTCATCGGCCTATGTGCGGGGAACCTTCCTAACAAGACAGGTCCGGGCTGTGCTATTTGGTAAAATGTCATGGTTCCTAATGGAAACCGGAAGGACATTATTATTAGTGCCGTTCATGGCCATCATTGGACAGATACACTGCTTCTGCAGGAAAAACTCATGTGTGAGATATATATGCTTCCAAGATGGATAAGGCTAGGTAGCTTTACAAATCTGTGCTAGCTTAGCTATTTCCCATACAGGCGGCGGCACTTGCGGAGTGGGCTCTCCATTCATTTCTATGGGACTTCCGAAAATAGCCGAGCACGCTCCCTTGGCTATTTTCGGAACTGCCAAAGAAATGAAATAAGAGAACGCACGCACGGTGAGATCTCCTTCAAATCCGGGGGCAGGTTCCCGAGGTGGGTCCCACACATATCTGAAAACCCCGGACACAATGAATGTTCTTACATTTCGGTGAGTGCCCCATCAAGCATTTACACTGCAATCTGGATATTTCCTTTAAATATAAGTAAACCCAGAGCAAATGCACAAGTAGGTGACCTGCAGAGGAGAAAAATAAAAAGCTAAGCCAGAATGTCAACCTCCGTATAGCGGCCATGTACCTACAATTATCTATAGGAGAGCTAAAGAGGAAAATAAACACCCGGCAGAGGACGGACCGCAGAAAGTTTGTGCGTTCAGGAGATAAAGACAAGTAAAAAATACCAGTCTTTACTCGGTAAATTATCAGGTTGTTTTATATAAACAGGAGGCTGAGAAGCAGAAGAATGGCGAGCGGAGCGATAAGCGGTCAGTGCGACCAGTCAGTCTGCTCTTAGGAATAAATAACAAAATACAAGGAGCCCTTCTGGAAAATCTCCGTGTTCCTCCCCACAGGCCCAGTGCGCAGGACCCTGCAATGTGCAGGAGGTATAAAGGTGGCTATAAAGCATGGATGACTGTCCACCATGTAATTTGTATAGGGGTGCCCCGAGTCTCTCCCAACAGCAGATGTCAGGGGAAGAAGGATAAGGCATGTGGACTTTCAGCAAGCCAAACCTTTGCTCTTAGGAAAGATAAGCCTTTGGCAGGGATGCCTGGCATCCACTTAAAGGGGTTAGCCAAAGTCTAAAGTATCCCCCCCAATACCCAGGCCCCTCGTATATATTATACTTACCTGCTGCCCGGCACTTGCGTCACTCTCGGTCCCTGCACGGCACAACATCTGGCGGGGGAGAGCAGCCAACGCGGCCTGCTAATGGATGCACCCCACCCACCCCCCTCCCGGCCATGCAGGGTTTCGGAGTGACACGGGTGCCGGGGAGCAGGCAATTGGGGGGATCTTTTAGACTTCAGATAACCCCTTTAAGGTGCCCATCCACCTTCAATGGGGAGAAAGGATCACTTAGTGATCCACTGTTTCATTTGGAGAAAAGCACATTTAAAGGGGTTATCCAACCCCTAGCAAGCCGTGGCGGGGACTATTGGCTGCTCCACCCATCGCCGGATCTTTTGATCTGAGCGACGGGGAGATGCAGCGGTGACCGTGCAGGGATCTGGAGCAACAGGGGTGCCGGGGAGCAGGTAAGTATAATGTATACGAGGGGGAGTCATTATAGGGGTTTAAGCTATAAGCAAATGAGCAGTTAAGTGCAATGAGGGCGGGAACAAGCCACTCTGTGCATCCTTGCTCCTCCTACTTCCTCTTCCTGATTGAAAGGGACAGGTTCTTATATAGTTAACTGGTCTCTCCCTGTCAATCAAAAAGGAGAGAGAGGAGCTGGTAGAAGAATCAGGAGGAGCAAGGGTGCACAGAGTAGCTTGGGCCCACCCACAGTGCACTTAAATGCTCATTTGCATAGGGGTACTTTTTCTCCAGGATGAAGCAACAAACCTTTTGAGCTGGATAAGACTGCAAGCGCACAAGCCCTTTAATACTGCATTAAAAATACAACTCACAGGAGCTGGTCAATGAGACACCAGTGCGTCTACAATCTCACAGAAGGAGCCATCTCCTAAAATATAACTTTTATTGATATTTTAAAAATAGAAACCAACAGAAAAAGTGCAAAACAAAAAATAAAGATAACTAATCGGGCAAATCCAAATCCGTAGTAGGAGGGATCTTGTGCCAAGCCAGGTAAGTATGATGGAAAGAGGACTAACCCTGTTGATTGCCCTAAACTCCAAGACCCTACCTACAAACGGAATAGCCGCCCCGACAGGGGCGATCTCGTGTCTCGTACCTTCTATTTTCCCTATTTAGGCCCTGAGACAGCAGAAACCATCACCAAGCTATAACTGCTAACCATATGCTATATTCAAGCAGGGTTTTTATACTGGTCTATCAAGCCAACAAGTTATTATTACTTTGTGATGCCTAAAAAATGTCCATCTGGATTATAAGTGGTGTATTTTATTAACCCCCCCCCCCTTGAGGTGACAAACACACTATAATAATGAAGTATTTAATACATTTATACTGTTAGTCACTTTGCCAAAGGATGTCATTATTTGACATTGGGAACTGTATGTTATGGATAATAGATCCAACTATTTATTAAAGGGTTTCTGTCACCAGTTTTTTTCGGTATGAATCAGGCTGACATTAGAGATGTGCTAATGTCACCTGATTCCAAATATATATCTGTTTTATTTACTGGTGCCCCCATTTTTATATAAAATGAACTTTTATTTTATGCTAATAAGGCCTCTAGGTGCAAGGGGCGTTACCCCTGCTCCTAGAGGCTCTGTTGATTGACAGGACCAGGCAGAGAAGAAACACTCCATTCACCATAGCTTGCAAGGACCTTCAATGATGTCATGACCATGTGATCAGTCACATGGTTTAGGAGGAGACAGGCTGTTGGTGTGATCCTAACCATGTGACTGATCACATGGTCATGACATCATTGAAGGTCCTTGCAAGCTATGGTGAATGGAGTGTTTCTTCTCTGCCTGGTTCTGTCAATCAACAGAGCCTCTAGGAGCAGGGGTAACGCCCCTTGCACTTAGGAGCCTTATTAGCATAAAATAAAAGTTCATTTTATATAAAAATGGGGGCACCAGTAAATAAAACAGATATATATTTGGAATCAGGTGACATTAGCACATCTCTAATGTCAGCCTGATTCATACTGGAAAAACTGGTGACAGAAACCCTTTAACACTCACTAAACCACTGAGTTTGTAGTGTGAATTGGGTCTAAGAGCTATATGTTGGGGAGATTCATTTCTCCATGGGTCTTGTCCCCTGAGGAGCCTAAGAACAACGGCAAAACGCGTTGGAACACTTTTAAAATATATAGCTCAACAATTTGAACTTATAATTGCTGGATGTGAAATATCAGGTCACCTCTAGTCTTATTCGACGTTATTGGTTGTTCGTAGTACAACTTTATATCCAGGTGATCAATGTTTGAACCTTACAACACCATTATATCTCTTTCAACAATATACTGATCACCTTGATATATGTATATTTGTATATACAATTTTCTTCATGCTCAGTTAGTCAGAGTGGTGTGGTATGAGCAGTTATAGCTTGGTGATGATTTATGCTGTCTCAGGGCCTAAATAGGGAAAATAGAAGGTACGAGACACGAGATCGCCCCTGTCGGGGCGGCTATTCCGTTTGTAGGTAGGGTCTTGGAGTTTAGGGCAATCAACAGGGTTAGTCCTCTTTCCATCATACTTACCTGGCTTGGCACAAGATCCCTCCTACTACGGATTTGGATTTGCCCGATTAGTTATCTTTATTTTTTGTTTTGCACTTTTTCTGTTGGTTTCTATTTCTAAAATATCAATAAAAGTTATATTTTAGGAGATGGCTCCTTCTGTGAGATTGCATTAAAAATACAGCATTACAAATAATCTAAAAGGTCACGTGGCATCAAAAGAAGAATATATTTTATAATACAAAATGAGATTTTAGACTAAAATATAGTAATCTACCATAAGATATTGACTAGGCGAAATGGATTTCAGAGACCGCATGGGACGTTTAATCTGGAATTAGTAATAGTTATCTAATTGCAATCATACATCGGAAGAAAAATTTCTTGTTATCACACAGGGAAACAAGAAATCTTCTTAACAGGAAGGGCAGGTGACATTGATCCAGGCATATAAGCCATACCACCCTTGGACAGGACAGCAGACACCTTGGATAAGAATTGCCTTAATTACATTTATTTACATGACTCATAACATTGTTCCAACCTGAAGTCAGCGACTCCAAGGTCACCGAGCCGGGAGGTAGTAGTGAAATACGGCTTTAACGGCCACTTGCACTGACACACAAACACAACACCTAAATAAATCACTATACAGAAGCTGGGCAAGATACAAGCAGCAGAGAAATTTGCTCAAGGAACTAATTTTTTGTGTTGTCTTCTATTAGATGTCTGGATTACCTGATCACTAGAAATGTCAAAATGTTTCCTGGAGAGGTTCATCACTTAAAGGGTCTGTCTCAGCTCAGACAATAGGGGTATATTGCTAGGATATGCCCCCATTGTCTTATAGGTGCGGGCCTCACCGCTGGTACCCGCACCTATATCGGGAACGGAGCCCTGAAAGGTGTTGGCTGGAAGACTATGGGTCCAGCCATCACCAAGCGCTCCCCCCATAGAAGTGAATGGGAGCCCACCGTGCATGACCGCCCACCGCTCCCATTCACTTCTATGGGCCAGACGGAAATAGCTGAGCCAGCACTCGGCTATTTTCAGCGCCCCCATAGAAAATGAATGGAGGGCGGCTGTGCCTGTGCAGAGCGCTCTCCATTACTTTCGGGGCTCCGATATATAGGAGAGAATCCCATCGGTGGGACCCGCACCTATCCGACAATGGGGGCATATCCTAGTGATATGCCCCCATCGTTTGCGATGAGACAACCCCTTTAAAGGGAACCCATCATCTCCGAAACACCCCCTGAACTAGAGTAAGCAGTGTATAGTGTAAGTGATGCTGAATCCGAATATGTAAGTTTTATCTTCATACTCACTTCCATTCCAACGCTGTGCTCCCACAAACCTGCAGTAAAATGCACTCAGTGGACTCCAGTTCTCACTCACATAATGGAGAGGACTCAAAGAAGAGTCCTCTCAATGCATTTTACTGCTGGTTTGTGGGAGCACAGCGTCAGAATGGAAGTGAGTATGAAGATAAAACTTACATATTCGGATTCAGCATCACTTACACTTTACATCTCTTACTCTAGTTCAGGGGGTGTTTTGGAGATGACAGGTTCCCTTTAAAGTAAATCTCTTACTGCACAGATAAATGGCAGCCAAACCTGACGATTTCAGTGGGACCAGCCAACCATCTAATGTGTATAAGGGGTCCCGACTCTCCACCAGGGAGATAAGGGTCTAAACTTTTGTTTGCAGGGAAATATCTCATGATGAGGCATGTGAAGCAGCCCAGTCAGCTTTCATTCATTCCTACTTCTAAATTCACAAAACTATATACAGTAGCTATATCTCTCTCTAGATAGTGGAAAAGCCAATAGTATCTCTGGGGCTAAATGTGAGGAAGGAAAGAGGTTAACTAAGGGCGGGTTCGCATAGGTTTTATTGAATTCCATTATAGGTTCCATTATAACAGAGTTCGACAGGACTATTTTTTCCGTCATGTAAGAAGGAACCAAAGGGAACAGATATGTGTCCACATAGACATGTATTAGCAAAACGGAAAGTCTCTTAAAGGTTTCCGTCCTAGAATTCCGTTAAATTCTGTTATAATGGAACCTATAACAGAATTCAATAACGCCAATGCGAACCCACCATAAGCCAACTGCTATGCATTCTGGGCGATGCAGGTGCTTGGTTCTCTTAAGTGATAAGCTGCTTCCCACCCACAGAAAGGGAATAAAGTCCTTCAGATACATGAGTAAAAAGGAGCTTTAAATTCAGGGGATAACCACTATCGGTCAACTAATCATGGAAAAATATTGTTTTTGTCCCCTTTAAAAGGGCTATCTTACTACAGAGAACCAGATATTTTGGGTATAGTTGCTGTAGGCTGCTCATTTTTCCTGCAGTGGCCACTAAAGGCCAAATGAAGTATTTCATGTGTCCATTTCGTTGAATGGACATCCATGGACAGACCAGGCCCACCACAGTGAGAGCTGCTGCTCGTTAGCGGCTTATAGAGGGGCGTTCCTCAGCAATATAGCATATAGAAATCACCAAGAAAGGTCAAACCAAATTCATTTGTGTGGTGTATCCCTTCAGACAGAAGCAATCAATGATAACAAGAAGACTAGATGAAATAAAATAATTACAGATGTTGAAGAGAGTTTCTACTGTAGGAGATTGCATCATGATCAACCATTAACAAAAACACTTCCCGTTACAGCAGATGACTTGAGATAATTGTAAGAATACACAGAGAAGTGAATCATAATAAACGGGTAAGAAGAAGAACGCGGCCCTTTGTTGGCCGACTCCTTATTGCCTGTCACTAAAGGGTTCAGACGTGCAATAAGTTATTTATTAACGGGTTTCATAAGGGAGGGGAAAAAAGGGTGAAACATTTCCATCGCCGACAGATCAACAGCTTTTACTGAATACTTAATGACTGGGCTTCCTCCTCGAGTAATTGACTTTCATTACTCATTTATCAGCAGGATGACTCCAGAAACATCTTCCTACTATGCAGTCATCGAATGTCAAAGCTTCATCTGATCACCGGCCTGTATTTATATCCAGCCTTAGTGTTCGGCCTCGTGGTGGCGTAGACACAAATTGTACATCATGATGTCTAGATCTACAATTGATACTTGTAGAAGAAAGAAAAAAACTCACGTCTACAGCAAACAAAGAGAAGAAGAAAAAAAACAACATACTGAGCGTTCTGTGCGGTGGAAGGTCAGAACCACCAGACCTTCAGTATTATGTTGTCAAAGGTCGAATGTGTAGACCAGGCCTCGAGGGCTTGGACTAAAAAAAAAAAATCATTCCTGGTTTATAGAAGGACATTTCGGTATGCAGATACTAATACTGCTGCCAACCCAATAACAAAGCAGAACAGTGTAGCTCAACCAGTGACGGGAACCCACAAGTATTTTATTAAAAAGCTTAGAGTTGAAAGGTTGTCTGAGGCCAAGTATCCTATTTTGGCTCAACAAACCCTTCTGGCAAAACCTAGAGTTTACAGCTCTCTCATTCAGACCTTCCTCTATTACAATGGGTGATGGGGGTTAATCCAAGATAAAGTACTCCCAACTGTCTAAAGGCAGATCGGGGGGCCTAAAAAATATTCCTAACATGACATCACTGAGGCATAGCACAGAATGTCCTGCATTTTCTTGAAGACCTCTTAAGCCTACAATATTATTAGCAAATTCATGCACGTACATATGTTCACAGCTAATAATTGTCAGAAATATCTGGGCACAAAGTTCACTTTCAAAATGTCACCACCATAATCTGTGTTGAGTAACGTGAGCATGTGTTTATCCACCTACAAGATCCCAAAAGAATAGACAAACTCTGGCTTACATAGGGAATCGGGGGCCTCATAGTAAAGAGAAAAATCCCACCCCATGACACCACCACACATTCAACCCCTTGACACCCAACACCACTCCTCCATGTTAAAAGTACATCCCTGGATAGGTTTTCTCCACCAATTAAAAGCATAAGGCCGACTTGGACTAGACCGTTTGTGAGACCACATGAAGTAAAGTCCAGTTCCTTTTACAGGGATTAAAAGGTGAATTTCAGGGAAGGGAGGGTGGCACTCAAACAATGGCCTTAGGAGTAGCCACAAGCCAAATCTGGTCAAGTGACACAGTGGGTACACGGTGTTAACCACTGATCAGAAACAACCGGAGTAACTGTACAACATATACTGAATAATACACAAGCGGTATAAAAGAATATACCGGTATCTCATCTATACTCCAAAGCAGAAGCAGACCCCTGTCATCACAAATTATGGGGCTCTTACCAAACACTAGCGGGTATACAACTTTGGGGGGTTGGGGAAAGTGTTGGCAAACCTCTCCTCTTGGCCAGTCCTGTGAAGGAAAGCCTACTTACCTGCTTTCCGCTGTTGGCTCCCCACTCCTCTCCCCGCCTGAGCTCTTCTGCCATGCTATCTCTAAGTAAACTTCCGTTTTGACTCGACTGCAGCAAATTACTGGCCGCAGCGGTGACCTGCTCCCCTCGTGTCACAAGACCATTTGGCATGACGTAAGGGGAGCAGATCAATGCTGCGGTGGCATCAAAACTGAAGTTTACTCACATGGAGTGCAGCCGAGCAGCTGAGGCCAAGGAGAGAAGGAGCAGAGAGCCGGGATGCAGGTAAGTATGCTTCCCTTACAGGTGTGGCCAAAAGGAGAGGTTTTCCAAACCCACCCCCCAAAGGTGCACAAACTATTTAAAGGGAAGCTGTCCCAATGAAAGCTCAAAGTAAGCTGCAGGCAGTATGATGTAGAGCAGGAGGAGCTGAGCAGATTGATATATAGTTTTATGGGAATATGGGAAAAGGTTCAGTAAAACCTGTAATTTACTCATTTGTATCTCAGCTCATTCTGAGCTTTGAAGTCGAGGAGGTGGTCCTATCAGTGACTGACAGCTGCCTGTGTATACAGAGTCATAGAGGGAAGGCTGTCAATCACAGATAGGACCGCCTCCTGGACTTCAAAGCCCAGAAAGAGCACAGATATAAATAAGTAAATTACAGGTTTTTCTGAATCTTTTCCCATAAAATTATATATCAATCATCTCAGCTCCTCCCGCTCTATAACTTGCTGCCTGCAGCTCAGACATGTTCAGGTGACATGTGCCCTTGAAACACTTCAACTGTGTTAATAAATTACATTTGAGAAGCATTTATTAATTCCATTTTTTGGAGATGCTGCAGTTAACAAAACTGATCTTGTAACGAAGACTAGGGTCATGTCCTTTCCATCCTTACGCCCTCCCGTACTGATCTGATGACCGAATGGTCAATCCGCCCTCTACAAAGTGCAGATACAATATTTCGTATGCTTGCATAATATTTGCAGAACCGTTTTCCAGTAAGGAAAGGGCATCTTGATTAGAATTGTATTTCCTTACTAAATACGACTAAGGACGCATTGTGAATGGTAGTATTTTTGGTGCACTGTGGCATGACATTAAGAACGACCTCCCTCCCTGGCCCTATGAAAAGTGCGGTTACATAAGAGCCCGCTATCATTAAAGAAATATTGTTTCTTATTCTGTAAAGAACTCTTCCCACGCAGGAGATAATGCACTTCTATTCACTCTGAGAAGAGTGAACGCCTCCATGCAACTGAACAAATAGTGAATAACTGCATAGGCTTTATTAACAACAAAAAGTGCAACGTGCCGACGACCTTATGCCGATACAGTGAATGTCACTGGGAGAAGAAAGCCTGACAGGCTATAATTACCGGGTGCCTACACGCAGTACACCTGTATGTACAGGCACACATGCCGGGCAGACAAGCATGGCCTGTGAGAGCATTCATTCCCATTGTCGACATGATCTGCAAATTGCTGCACTTCAATATGGAAAAAGTAAGTCAAATGATGAAGTAGTAGTACATTAATACATGTACCAAAGACACTCAGAGGGTTTTACTTTAGCCTCCACCTTCATTGTCTATACAGACACAGCACTGTCCATTGGGATTGACCGGCGGTACCAAGCACAGCCACCCAAGACTGTGAAGAGGTCGCCATGCTTGATGGAACACTATGGTCCCTTAATTCTGTCCATTGTCAGGGTCTCGAGGGTTAGACACCACACTGACCAAACAGTTATGGCCCAACTTAAAAATATCTAAAAAAAACACCAGCAAATTGCATAAAATAAAAACAAAACACATTGCACTAGCGCAAATGCCTTGTGTCCAGCCACATCTGCAGAAGACTGTTTCTACAAGGCAGAATTATCGTAGACCGGCGGCTAATTCAGGCACAGCATCCGGCAGTCCCTGCACCTATACTGGCTGGCATAGATTTCAGTGTTCTTTTACGCCAAAAAAAAAGGCGTAAAAGATGAGTAATGTAGAGTAGCCACCTCTCCAACCTCGTCATGACCCCTCTTTTTGGAAAAGTGGCAAGGCCAGTGGAGAAACACCACTTCTGGCATCAAAAAAGTTGCAAACATGTAGCTTGCAACTACTTCATATAAACTTTTTTGCTGTGTATATATTAATGATAAATCTGCCCCTGCCCCTTTGACTACTGGACAACACCTTGGGTTGTCCAAGACCTAAAAAAATTGGGGGGGACCAAAATTGAAAAAAAATAAATAAATAACCCCACTTACCCGGTTCCAGCAGGACATCTCCTGTCCCTGCCGTTTCTGGTCTTTGCCAGAATGAAAGTGTGACGTGTCATCTACATGCACGCCAGGGACTGGTCGTCAGCGCTGATGTGCATGTAAACGGCATATCACACTTCTGGTCCAGAGCTGGAACCGGGATGCTCTCACTAGACATGTTGTGTTTTTGGGAACATGCCGAGCCATCTCTACGTTTTTTTAGGTCTCAGACTAGCCCTTTAAGAATACAGCAGACAAAAATGATTAGAGCTTCTCAGTAGCACCCAATCATGCAATTTAATTTTCTAATTTGCTAAACAAAAATGTTGGAATTGAATTGACTGAAGAAATTTTTACGTGTGAGATTCAAAAACTGAAGGCTTCATTCTCTGCATATTAGAACCAGCATATTCATCGGCGCTATACAAAAAGCGTGGGCTGTCTCATTTATCCATCGGCCAAGACTGCCATCAAGTCTTTCGGTAAGGCCAAACGGTCAATGCCAAATGTGGCCAAAATCCTTCAGTGGTCACATGATTGTACTGTAGGTGGGCGTGGCTTGGCCACATGCGGGCTCATTCTCAGCCATATAAACAACCTAACATTCATTTTTAGGAAACCAATCAGTACAACTTTGGAATTGTTTTTAGTAGAACATGCTAGAGGTTGTAGTCCTTCTACACTGGATACATTTACCCTTGGTGAAGCAGAGCGCGAGATATTGCTGCTGCTCATTCTCAATTGTGCATGAAACGTCTGCAGAATAAGAAGCCCATGAACCCTTGGGTACACAGTTTATACAATGAAGGTGTCATATACTGTGATGCTCAGCAAATACGCAATTACTGTTTCAAGTTAAAACAATTGAAAGCAAAATAATCTTAAGATCAACGGCTTTTGTTTGCAACTTATGGAAACGCAGCAACAATTTGCTTCTGGCAAGGTTGATAAAATATATCCAAAGCTATAGCTGCAAATGTTACTTGGCAAGGGGAAGAGCGCAGACGTTTCAAGGTCTTCCTGAAACTCTTTCAAAATGTAAAATTGCCTCCGTAGACTGAGACCGATCTTAGCACTGACCTTCACATACCAGCACCTACGTCCTTCATATAAATAACGTTGTGAGAGATAACCAAAAGACAGAATTCCACCCCAGTAATGTGCTCACCTCAGAGAAATGCAAGCAAATTATATTGAACTAGAGGTGGAAGGAAAATGGTGGCAATCCAAGGAGGAACACGTGTAAAAACACTGGGTAGGTGGGCATTTTCTAAAAATATATTTTTAAGTATTAAGCTTCATGGGCATCACCATATTACAGATCTGTGACCTGTAAATCCACAATATGGTCCTGGACCTCCGATTCTGCCACATGCAGTGGACGTGCTGTGGAACCATATGGTAGAACAAGTACTGCCCAGTGTCCGCTTTTTGCATACATTTTAGAAAGGCTCTACAAAAATGTGTAATGGCATAAGAAACCGCTACATTGCTCCAGGGCAGACGCCTCCTAGGGGTCCGAAATAAACAAGTCACGGTGTCCGTAGCCTCCTATGATGGCGGCTGTGTCCGCTGTTGCACTGGTGCTAAAAATGGTCTTTGTATCTCCTGCATCTGGACCCGAACCCAACGCTTTTAGCACCTCAGCTGAGACCATGGGAAGCTAAGGGTGTTGTGGGCACTGGTTGGGCTTTGAAAAGCCCTGAAGTAATTTATTGATTTCTTATGCAATTACGCATTTTTGCAGAAATCGGACAATCCCAGTTGTTTAGAAGGTTGATTACATAACTGTTTTAGGCAGGAAAGTAAGTCACCTACAAGTGGTCAACATCATCATCCAGCATGTTCTCTGGTTGCCCCAGCAGTTCTGCAAGTCATTCTCCTTATCTTCCAGTGACAGGGGAATAAACAAAGCCCATAAAGACAGTGTACTGTACAGAACACAGCACTCCCCCTGCCCACTTAAATGGGTTATCCCATGAATAATGTAAAAAATGAGAAAAAGACATCATACAATACATGACAATACTTTTCTAATAAACCTAGAACCAGCCCTGTACCTGACATGGATCCAGAGATCTCGACATTCATTGCTCTGCTAGATTTATATCAAGCTGACAGCTCAAGGGGAGTGTCTTTTCCACTGCAGCTAAGGGGGCGTGCCTCAGCTCTCTCCCCATTACAGCTCAGGAGGCGTGTCCATGCTCTCCCCATTACAGCTCAGGAGGCGTGTCCATGCTCTCCCTATCACAGCTCAGGAGGCGTGTCCATGCTCTCCCTATCACAGCTCAGGAGGCGTGTCCATGCTCTCCCTATCACAGCTCAGGAGACGTGACTCAGCTCTCCTTATCACAACTCATGAGGCAGCTGAAGGATGAAACTGAGCATGTGTGGCCATCTCACTGAGCAGGTCAAAGAAATAAGAAATTAAGTGGCAGATCCAGGTGCTGGTTTGAGAACTATAGAATATTTTTCGTGGGACAACCCCTTTAAGTACATATAGCAGCATACTGTGAAATGACACCATAGTCAGACCAATATAAGCTAGTTTAATACTTGTGCAAAAGCAATCTGGTAGGCTGTTCTGGCAGAGGAACAGCCTGTAAGAGTTGTCTGGATCCAGCCTAGCCAGATACAGCCGTTTACCGTGGGAGCCCATTGACCACAGTAGAAACCAGCAGGGATCCAGCTGCTCCCTGGCATAAATACCAGGATTCTGCCAGACAAAATCTGTTGCCTGCAGCCAGATTCCTGCCAGATCCCATTATAGTTTATGGGGTCCGGCGGGCATGTGCCGGATTGCTGTGCCACAATTGTTAAAGTAGCTTTAAAATGATTTTCCCCCATATTGATAACGCAGGCCATAAATATCTAAATATAGGGTTCACCTGCAGATATTTCTGTCAAATCCTAGAACTAAGGGTGCCTGGTCTCCCATTCCTGATGCAGAGGAGGTCACTTATGTGCTTAATATTCATTACCATGGGGTCTGTCACTATCACAACAGTTGGACTCCCACCAAAGACATTTATTGTATATTCTATTCATATACAACCAAAGTGTGTGAAAATGGCAGCATAATTTCTATATTTACATAAAACTAATAATCTGGGAATATCTATGATATTTCTACACATGGTTAATGGTATTAGTAGGACTTCAAGCCTTGTAGCTACAGCGATGTATATTCAACATATATAATCCTGTGTTCTTGGACGCAATTCATAGACATACTTTCCTGACATGAAGAAGACCTTCCTATGGATGCCTCTCAAGCTTGGTATGGGTCATATATCTTTGCAGCAGCAATAATTACCGGGTCGTGGAACAGAGGTCAGGTTACTCCCTTATCGCACATTCTCCCATGACCTCCAGAACTGGAAAAATATCAGAGATGGAAAACTAACCTCTATTAACCTCCAATAACCCTTCCAATCTGGAAGGTCATATGGGCAGAGGCAAACAATCCGTGTGTGAAATAAATGTTACCGGACCTTTTTTAATGAACAAAAGGAAAATAAAATAATTGGCTGCCTCCCATATAAAACAATCCTACGACATGCGGACTACTCGCCTCTGAAACGTCTACACCATACAGAACTCTCTTCTAAATACAATCAGTAGATACAAGTCCTTGATATGGCCTACAATGCCCCCTGCCGTTCTTCATTATATCAATATTTCAGGGAAATTAGGGTGACAGACAATATGGTGGCTGGCTTTACAGTTTCCACAGGGGTTACCGCTTTAGGCTACTTTCACACTTGCGTTTTATAATTCCGGTATTGAGTTCCGTCAATGGGGACAAAACTGAACTGAAGACAACAGAATGCTCCTAAAAGCATTCCGTTCCGTCTTCAGACCGGAGAGCAAACCGCAAGTCAATGGGGACGGATCCATTTGGTGTGACACAATGGTGAACGGATCCGTCACCTGCACATATACATACATATAAACATACACAGACATATACACATACATACATACACATAAACATACACAGACATATACACTTACAAATACACATACATACTTACATGCTCCCGGCAGGTCTCCACAGTGCAGGAGGAGCAGGACGGCGCACACATAGGACGATTCCACCTGGCGCCCAGCAGAGGGCGCTGTGGGGAATCGTCTTAGGCTACTTTCACACTAGCGGCAGCACGGATCCGGCACCTAAAGGGTGCCGACGGATCCGTACTGCCGCTGATACAGCGCTCCGGCCCCACACATGTTGACACACACATTGGAACAAGACACAGACAAACATACATACATACATACACACACATACATACATACATAATTACATACTCCACCAGGGACGCCGGCAGAACGTCTTCACGCGCCTCCTGCGCGCAGTGATGACGATTCCCCACAGCGCCCTCTACTGGGCGCAGTGGGGAAACGTCATAGCTGCGCACAGGAGGCGCGTGAAGACATGCTGCCGGCGTCCCTGGAGTATGTGAGTATGTATGTGTGTGTGTATGTATGTATGTATGTCTGTCTGTATCTATCTATCTCTGTAGCCGGATCCGGAATGACCCCCCATTGCAAGTCAATGGAGGACAGATCCGGATTACTGGTGTGTCCACACCAAATGGATCCGTCCCCATTGACTTGCATTGGGGGGTCATTCCGGATTCGTCTTGGTGCGGATGCCTGGACCGGAGAGAAAACCGCAGCATGCTGCGGTTTGCTCTCCGGTCTGAAGACGGAACGGAATGCTTTCAGGAGCATTCCGTTGTCTTCAGTTCAGTTTTGTCCCCATTGACAATGAATGGGGACAAAACTGAAGCGTTTTTTTCCGGTATTGAGCCCCTATGACGGAACTCAATACCGGAATTTAAAAACGCTAGTGTGAAAGTAGCCCAATGTGCACGCCGTCCTGCTCCTCCTGCGCTGTGGAGACCTGCCGGGAGCATGTAAGTATGTATGTGTATTTGTAAGTGTATATGTCTGTGTGTGTGTGAGCGCGGTTCCGGCCCCACACATGTCCCTGCGGCAGCACGGATCCGGCGGCACCCTTCACCGCTAATGTGGAAGAGGCCTTAGACTTCTGAAGTACAGTCTAGTTCCAAACCGAACACCTCAGTACAACTAGGTAGATGTTCACTCATGAGCTACAGCCGTGGTCTACTGGTAGTCGGCTTTCCAGAAAGCAGGTATAAGAGGGGTTCTCCAAGGTTTTGACAAAATTCTAGCTTTCAAACAACCGAAGATCATTTCTAGTGTTGAGTGACTCGAAATCCACGAAGTTCGATTCGCTGCGAAGCCGAATTTCTTTGTGCTTTGTGGTAGCGAATTGATTTTCCCTGAAATAATGTAAAAAACAAAACAAAAAAAATATTTACCTCATTTATTTGCTCGCGACGGGCCGGCAGCCACCATCTTGTTGAAGATCTTGCACGAAATCCCGCGCGTATTACATAGGACGTCACCACACCGGCCAACCTGATGACATCAAGGCCCGCGCAAAATTTTGCGCTAGATCTTCAATCAAGAGGGCAGCTGCCTGCCCGTCGCAAGCAAATGGATGAGGTAAGTTTTTTTTAATTTTGCACCCACATTATTTTTATCAGATGTCGTGATGATCACGTATGAACAAGGCATCTAAGGGTACAATGACGGGGAGTGGCACAATTGTCGCTCCCTGTCATTGCACCCACTGCTTACAAAGAAATGCACTCTGTCACAAAGCAAATTATTATTTTTTTTTAATTAGGTGAAGCAGCCAAATTGAATTTTTGAATATTTCGCTCGTCCACAACTACTGAACATTCCAATGTGCCTCACATTCTGCAATCTAGTCTGAGCACATGTGACCACCTGAATGGCTGAAGGCTCTTCCGGATGTCTAACGTCTTAACCGGACATACTCCTATGTCTTCTTGTTCAGGTACATAATGGACATGCAACTGAACAGGAAGACATAGGAGCACATCCAGTCGAGACATCAACAGAAGAGCCTGCAGGATGTCAGTGAGTCATGTAAGCACAGCCCAAACTGTGGAATTGGTGGCACGAAGGTAAGGTAAGAAGTTGTGACACCATCTTCCTTCCATGGGTTGTATGAAAGCTAGAATTTTGTCCAAGCCCCAAAGGATCCCTTTGACCATATTTAACATTTTAGGCTTGTTTCATGAGTTCCAGCAGGCTGCAGGAGGAGCTCTCTAGATCCGGCGTAGCCAGATGTTACCGGAATGCCCGCCAACCTGATTGACTTTAATGGGGTCTGGATGGGATTCGGCCGCTACCCGGCAAATATGCTGGAATTCGGCCGGCCAAAAACTGCTGCACACAGTCTCTGCTAGAACTACTGACGGCGGTGTAAACGAGGCCTAAGCTAGTGACTACATATTATTGGCCTACAAAAGGAAAAATACAAAGTCACAAAGAGCTGAGCTAGATAAAGAATTCAGAGTATGCCAACTCATACATAATACATAACTATAAAAGTATTTCTATGATTTACAGTAAACCAAATACAGGTAGGTATTTTCTGTATCATGGTCTCCAGACTCGAGAAATTTTTTACTGTCTGCTCTGTACTGACGAGGGGCAAGGACCCTGAAACAGCTGTCTACATATCTATTTTATGGAAAGTGAACAGAAGGCTTCCCTACAACTCTAGGCTATAGCCTCTAGAGATATCCGCACCTACTTCCTATGATTCAGATTTACGGGTATATATTGCACAGTACGCGTCACATATAAACGTTAGCACAATAACCAAGAACCTCATAAAACCCGCTCACCGAGGTTACCGTGAGGTAACAGATGTCAATGTTGGTTTAGAGCTCGCCATATACTGAACAACGCCTCACTGTTAACAATAAGTATGGGGCAAGGGGTACGAGCAAAGTCAATTATCTGTTTTCCGAAGGGGTGTGACAGCTTATATCCAGAACAGCAGAAGAAAAAAAAAATACCGCCTCTGATGTTCACAGTCAACATATTTTTTTCCCCTCTGTTGCCAAGTCAATCACACGTCCTTGAGACTGTGTTAATATTAGACAACACCGCCTGACCTCCGCTTGACATTAAACCGGAGAACAACCTTGAACTGTAAATGAACTACAAACCTTATCCCCGGCAGCTTTCTCTCTCATCAACATTTTATTAATAGTATCGAATTGCGAGAGATAACTCAATTCTAACTTTACAAAGTCACGCGGTGGACAAAAACACATTAAATGGGATGCATAAGCAAAAAGAGAACGTAAAAGACATGCCATCTTACAGCATAAGATAACAAAAATATCTCAAAAGATGACAAAGCCAAGTAGAAACGGTGATCAAAAATGATACCTTTACACAGATAGAGCAGTGCTGGGTCGACCACTTAAGATCTTGATGCTATAATGGTATCTGCAGGATTTAAAGGGGTTGTCTCCGTCAGTAAATGGCATTTATCATGTGGAGAAAGTTAATACCAGCCACTTACTAATGCATTGTGATTGACCATATTGCTTCCTTTGCTGGCTGGATTCATTTTTCCATCACATTATACACTGTTCATTTCCAGGGTTACGATCACTCTGCAGCGGTGGTCGTTCTTGCACACTATAGGGAAAGGTGTCAGTCTCTCTGGTGGCAGGGACTGTGGGAGCTCACATAGGCTGGTGCTTTTTTCTATATTGTGCAAGCACGACCACTGCTGCTGGATTGAAGGGTGGTCGTAACCATGGAAACGAGCAGTGTATAATGTGATAGAAAAATGAATCCAGCCAGCAAAGGAAGCAATATGGACAATCACAATACATTAGTAAGTGCCTGGTATTAACTTTCTCTACATGATAAATGCCAATAAGACAACCCCTTTAAAAAGATAACCCTACCACGTTATGTGGACTCAAGAGAGTGATCTCAATGTAGAAAGAGGGCAGCCTAAAAAAAAACAAAAAGAGTTAAATACCAAATGCAGCTCTGCTACATCAGCGCATGTAAATGCACACATATACCTGTATACAAATCAAAGAACAAATCACAGGTAGTCCATTCACCGGAATATGCACCAAAATTCTGGTATTCTATTTTGGCCTAGGAACAGAATACCAAATTACTGGATTTGGCATATGCCGGACACGGGCGACAACCAATGGATCCCATTGACTATAACGGGGCAGCATTTTGTCCTTTTTTGCCGGAATCTGCAGTGGATTGGCACCCAGCCTAACCTTTCTGGGTAGTTTGCTATGGATGTCTATGTGCGTTATCAGCTGCTGAGGTGACCACTGCCATAAACCTGATTATCTGACTGAGGATACAACTGGATTCATACTGTGCATATATATATTATACACATTGTCTAGCTATGAGCCCGACAGCATTACAACCAATGGGTGATTACAATTCTCACCTAGGACATTTATGGCTCATCTACAAGAAATGTTTGCGGGTGCCCCTTATGAGACCCGCACCTAAGTGGAGATCAGGGGTCCTTGGACCTGCTTGGTGAGGTGTCCACCAGCTAAAACATCCAGCTGGGGGATAAATGGAGAGGCAAGTTCACAGCTCTCTCTATTCACTTCTATGGGAGTCATGGAAACAGAGGAGCCCATTGAGGGTCAGGAGGTCCCCCTGTCGTACATATGGCAGGGATCCATATCCGTCACAAGTATATAGCATATCCTGTGGTTATGCCATAAATGTCCGAAGGTGGGAATACCCTTTTAAACTAGCTCATACGCCAAATGTGCTCCACAAACATGACGTAAAGATGGCCATATATACAAGCGCTACATACTAACCAACAATTAAAAAGTAAAAAGGGCGGAGTTTAAACCCCACCTGCTCTCCCGGCACTAGGAAAGGTATCCTACAGAGTGGGTTCAGTATATATATGAAGAGCCTATCTTCCCTAAATTTATTGTAGGCCGGCTGGCAACAAACGAGGTAGCATTTAGCTTAGGTTCCTGTCCAAAATAGGTCACCTTGCCGTGGTGGTTGGGCACAAAAGATTTTGATCGAAATATATGCTAAGAACCTCACGTTTATTCATATGGTGAGTATGGGATTAGTTCATATATTGAGTGTTTTGCGGAGGGCTATTGCATGGTGTTTGATATTCCAGATCACGCTGGCTCAGTGGTTAGCACTGGTGCCCTGCAACGCTGGGGTCTTAGGTTCGAATCCAATCAGGGGCAACATCTACATGGAGTTTGTATGTTCTCCCCGTGTTTGAGGGGGTTTCCTCCGGGTACTCCAAAGACGTAATGATTGTGAGCTCCGTGGGGGATGGCAGGTGATGCTAACGTCTGTAAAGATATAAGTGAGCAGGATAAATAATCTCTGTAATGATTTGTTTGGTGCACAATTATAACATCGCTCCAATGAAATAAAGGATAAAAGATATTTTAGAATTCCGCACCGACCAATACAACACGGACACATCTAGTCTCATGAAAATGATAAAGGACGCTTCACGTGTCAACATGGTAGATTTTTTTGCCCTTTACTCCAAGACAGTCATTCGGCTTGAAAAATAGCAGAAGAGTTAGAGGACTGTGGGAAATCTCCTTAATTGTCACACAGGGAAGACACTCCTGCACTCCTCTAATTAACGCCATGTCTTCACGTTGTGACCTTTTGTTCTTTTCTATTATCCCTACCAAGCAGAAGTTCAAATGCTTAAGAAAAATAAACTTAATTGGGGAATGTGCAGCGTGCGGTGACTGAAGGAGGACAGGAAAGCTTTGTTTGCCATGTCATGTAGGTTACAGTTCAGGCATAAAGCGGATTATAAAGCAGCACGTTGCACGTCTCCTTCATACACCTACTATGCTCCAGGACAGCTCCGCTCCTTTGTCTGCTCTTTACTAAAACGCCTTCTTCCCTGGAATCCTAAATCACAGACGCATAGAACATTTACGGGGAAATCAATGAACCCTGAGGTCCGTTTCGAAAGGCGAAAGGTAAATCTGACGTCGAATCTGTGCAAGGTCTACACAAATGAATGGGGTGAAGAAAATGCAAAACCACGGAACTGCGGTTCAATATCATAGAAATAAAAAAGTCTGTTAGTCCCCAGTCCGGCTACTGGTAACATATGGTGTGTCCTACACGAGGCCTCCAAAGTGCCCGGTGGTGGACCACAATAATGCTAAGCCATAAAACACCCTCACACAGAACAGCCTATGCTGTAGAACAGGTCACCCTACATATAAGAGAGGACTTTATGGATGCGACCTCCAGAACTTGCTATAAAGCGGGACATGGACACCAGATTTTTGGCATTTGATAATGCCAATGTCAATGGAATCCACAGCAAAGTCTATAATGTCGACCAAATGGTTTCTCCAGATGTCTACTGTTGGGGAAATTGGAGGAAACAAGAAGAAGAAGACGTTGGATGTCTGGCAAATGCTTTTCTCCATTAAAATATACATGCACTCTGTTGCAATCTGAATGTTCTTGGAGGAGATATCTACTCTACGTTTATGGTTTCCATTAGACACAAGTAACCCAGGAGTCAGAATATATTAGAAGGTTGTACCCTGTCCCGATTCAGCCATTGGTTTCCACTGACCTCCATTGCCCTAAAACACAGCTTTTCAACTTATTTCCAAGTTGATGTCCCTAATCATGTTTCAAGGCTCCGTAATGGCTTACAGTCTGGCAGGGTAGTCACCTAGAGGTGGCACTAAAAGGACAGTCTTCTTCCTTCTGGAGGACAGCTAATTTGCATACTTTTTCCCAGGGAGCATTGCCTGTTAGTCAGGGAGAACAAATGCCTTCCAAGAGCTCCATCAAAGATATCTTACTCAACCGACCAGAATCTGACGAGGAGTAAAAACTCACAAAAAAGTGCCGCCTGCAGATAAGAATCCCACCAGCTGGATCTCCACAAGAAGAACCAGTACCTTCCATGAGCAAGGTCATAACATTGAAAGAAAAGATGTGGAGGGAACCCGGCTCTTAAAAAAACTCCAACTCAAATGAGCTGTCACGTCTCGAGACCTCCACAGAGCTGTCACCATAAGCCTTGCTCACTAAGAAGCTTATTTGTCTAGATGCATAGCTGAAGAGACGATTCCCCAAATCCTTTACCAAGCAACGAAAGGACATATTCCCAGCAACCTGTAAAATGACGTGAGTTACAGTAACAAGTTAGACAGTATGGATTATGTGTGTCTAGGTCAACTTGTAAGAGATTATGAGGGCATCTAAATTCTCCCATTTTAAGATGAAGGGCATGATTCACTAATCTGCATGATGTCATCCTGAGCTCATTAGAGGCCAACGGCCAATCCACAGTCATGTATCTAGAGTTGTTAAGGACAGAGCAGTGGGAGATAGAAGATCCTCTATAGTCAGACATAGTAAGACATTGAATCACAAACTTATAGGAAAACAGGCCGAACTGGACGGACAGATGTCTTTTTTCGGCCTTGTAAACTATGTTACTATGTAACATAAATAAAAAAAAATCAACCTTAAGTCAAGACAAACTCGGATGTAGCAGAGCTATAAATTCGAAGGTGAATCAGTGATGATGTCAGCGGGACACTGAGAATCAACCAATGTGCAAGTTATAGCATGTGCATCACACAGTGTTCACATTCATCCGGCCAAGAAGTAAAGAGCTTGTCCAAGATAATTAAAAACCTTGGGCAACTCTAAAATGTCTTAAAATAATAATAATAAAAAAACACTAAATAGTCAACTATTTCTCCAGCTGGTCTACATCTGAGGACAGTGATTGGTTGAAGTGGTCACATACCATATCCAGGCACGTCACCATTGCTGTCTGGAATTAACAGTGCAGGGTGTAAAGGACCAGCGCTGGAGAAACGGGCAAGTATGTCATTTTTTATTTTTTTAGGGGTTGTCTGAGATTTTTAATTATCCCGTTCAAACCCTTTAAGGTACGCTGGGATGTTTTGCAATAAAATTAAGTCCCTTAATCTTTAAAGAGGACCTCTCCCCTCTCCTGACATGCCTGTTTTACTAGCTTCATGCATTCCCCATGTAATAACAATTCTGGAGAATCTATTCTTATGACTCTATGTTGTGCTGTTCCTTTATTATTTCTACTAGAAGATATGAATGAATTGCTAGCAGTCTGCAGTAAGGGTACAGAGGGGTGGTAACCAGTTGGGGGTGTGTACCTGCACAGTCTGAAACTGGAAGCACTGATTGGATAGAGTGAGTCTGTGCAGGGACACCCCCCAACTGGTTACCACCCCCTCTGTACCCTTACTGCAGACTGCTAGCAATTCTTTCATCAATTCTAGTAGAAATAATAAAGGAATCGCACAACATAGAGCCATATTTCGAAATAAGCAGCATTTCAATTGTTTGTGCGGATTTCACCGTTTTCAATGCAAGGGTGCGATCTGCACCAAAATCGCAACAATTCCGCACCAAAAACCCAAGTAATGGATAAGATTTTTGGTGGGGATTTCGTAAAGAAACACTCAAAAATTTCTGTGGAATTTCTGCACGACAAAAACTGTCTGTAACTGTACTGTAAGAGGGGAATAACTACTGTGTGGGGGCATTAAGGTAGCACCGCTACTGTGAAAGGGGCATTAGGGAGGAATAACTACTGTGTTGGGGGGGGGGAAGAGGACTGGGTAGGATTGGGCATGTATACACAGACACTGGGTGGAATAAAAGGCGTGGTTTAGAGTAGAACTAAAAAAGTACAAAAATAAAATAAAATCATACGCTGCTGTGTTGTCCCTCCTTGGTTGGGAGATGTATGGCATGCTTTTGGTGGCACTACTGGTTGGTCATCTATCAGTAGACTCATTTCCATTAAAGGTCCTGGGCACCTTCACCGGACATACATAGGCAACTATTTGTTGTTTTTTTTTTCTAAAAATCAACCCTCAGTTGGCACCACAGAGGTAAAAGTCTTCAATAACTGCGACCCCCACCGACTGTCTACATTAAATCCTTTCCAATAGCTGTGATCCCCAGGTCGTGTCTTTCATACCATACAGCTCACATGCAAGTCAAATTCAGCTCAAAAGTTTAAAGTCAATTTCTTGCGCTTATTAGTTTTTTTTATTTTTCACTCCGGTGCATAAATCAAGCGGTTCAAGCATAGACATTCAGAAAAGAGGAAATGTAAAAACTGTAGGGGAGCAAAAGTTCAAGTTCAATATAACAAAGTTTACTATGCATCAAACACATAAAAGAGAGCGACGAGAGTAAAGGGTGTGAGCAACAGGAAAAAAAAAACAGCAGCTCCGGAGCAGATGGTTTGTAAGTAAGTGGGTGCAACTTGTGATATGGCAGACTGCCGTTTGCCAGCTAGACTTCGGGGGAAAAAAAATTAAAAATAAACTGTGGTCCATTAGCTCTTTTTATCAGTCTTCCCCCCTGCTGTCACTCGTGCCTGTACTTTTTTTTCTCAAAGCTTATGGAGTCCTGCTGATATTGAAGATGTCGGCATATCATCCATATGTACACAATCCACAAAAAGTAACGTTCTGGATCTTACGGTAAAACTAGATGCCTTGATTGTAAGAGCCGGAATCCATTTTTTGGAGCATATGGACTGATAAAGCGACACATGTGGAAGGCATCCTGAGGTCTTCAACTTTCCTTTCTTTTTTGGACTCTCACAACCTTAATTTAAGAATCAGTACTTTGATGCTACCGTAGGTCATTTAGAAGACATGTCAAAAGATCTTGTAGATCTTTACGTTGGCCACACACATATAGCGATCTGTAAGCACTGGATCGTAAACATGCATGCTCAGCTTGTCCACAGATTCAGGTTTACTTCGATGGGGGGTGGTCAGAAGATCTTGTAGATCTTTACTTGGCCACACACATAGAGCCTTCTGTAAACACTGGACTATAAACATGCTTGCTCAGCTTGGCTACACATTCAGGTTTACTTCGATCGGTGGATGGGGTGGGGAATAAGCCACCGTCAGACATATCCAGCAGTAGTATTCCCATGGGAACACAGAGGTTGATTTATCAAGACTGGCATTTCCTATGCTAGTCTTGATCTCCTGCACGCTGGATAAATTAAGTGCATCTCTGGCCCTCTGTGCACCACAAACTCAAATCTACACAAACGGCAGGCCTAGCTATAATTCACACCAGTTTGTCTCGGAAATGAAAGCTAATCCAGTGGGCTGCTGAGACTAGTCCCTCACTTAAAGGGGTTGTGCAGGTCATACATACTGATGAACTATAGTCAGGATAGGTCATCAATATCTGATTGGTGTGGTTCCGACACTCAGCACCACCAGCGATCATCTGTTTGAAGAGGAGGCAGCACAACATGCGAGCACAGCTTCCTCTTTATTACACTACATGTCTTCTCCTATGGAGCAGCAGCGTAGTGTAAATAGAAGTTCTCTCTCCATTCAAGTGAGTGGCACGAGTACTTGTCATTACACTGCACTTCTGAGACGACGGCCAGTGTAATAAACAGGAAGCAGCGCTCGCATGTAGCGCCTTCTCCGCATCAAACATCTGATCAGATACTGATGACCTATCCTGGGAATAAGTCATCAATATGTATGGCCTGCAAAGCCCCTTTAAGCCCTGCCTCTTTCGTTGCCACTTTGGGAAAAGTGTCGAAAAGCGTAAAAAGTCGTAACTTACAGCACAAATATAGTGTGCCATAATTTGCGACTTTTTAACGACACTTTTGTAGAATAAAAGCCTTGATAAACCTCCCCCAAAGGATCCAAAGTGGCTGACCCATTTTTTGCATTCTTGGCAATAGTCCCAATTTTGCTGGGCCAATTCCACGAATTGGACCACAGGCGTGGTTTATGCAAATTTTGGCCAAAAGTGCCCATTTTGGGGGCATTCTCTGCTTTCCTGCAACCTTTCCCGGTCACAATTTTGGCTTTTCTGACTATTTAAATGATGGTAAACATTAGAGATGAGCGAACGTGCTCGTAACGAGCAGTGTACCGCTCGGCTCCCCTGAGCTCGCATGGGCGCAGGCAGCCGCTTCTGTCCTCTTCACCCGACGGAAGTGGCTGCCTGCTCCCATGCGAGCGCAGGGGAGCCGAGCGGTACACTGCTCGTTACGAGCACGTTCGCTCATCTCTAGTAAACATGCATCTGCTGTCATAGTACTTTTATACATTAGATCACCTTCTGATCCCACCAACATAACCACCATTTGATGCCTTTCACTTTACTAGGGATTCAGCTCAAAAGTCACACGACTCACATAAGCGATATTATCTTGGCACAACGCCGTTCTATATAAAGGAACACGATACGGCGCACGCTCTATACAGATATGGAATTGTGAGAAAGTTCACAATCACAACGCCAGTGTTTGTTTTATCATTTCCCTTTGCCATTTTGATCTCAATTTTGCATTTCTAATCTGGTTTCTTGGCGACAATGTTTATGTCACGCAAGTTCTCGGCCCTGGTGACGTCACTCGCGTGTTCTGGAAATACAGTCAGACTGCGTGAAACGAAGGCTTATCCGTCATCGGAAGTCATCACCAATTCTATTCCACCATCTTCTACCAATATGGTCGCCATTACAACGTCCATAGGAAAGTTCACCCAGCTTTTCCATGCTCCTGAATAGCTCCATGCAACTGAATAGTTGAAGACCACAGCTATAGACCAACACTACTGGAATATGGATCTGTACGGCAAGGTCCTTCTGTTCTACGGTTGACTCCATGTGGTACATATTCTACATGCTTACATCATGTATGTATATGTACACGCACACTAGGATAAAGGTAATGGTAAAATTTCATACAAGCTACCCATAAGAGATTCAGCAAAGCTTAGTCACTGAGGATCACAAGTAAACTGCGTGAACCCAGCAGGTGCAAAGCGAACATTACTTATCACCCGGTCTTATCAAAAATTAAGATATAGGATAAAGCGCTGATGCTGGTAGCATTGCTGAACAGAAAATAGCTCAGAGACCTTGGGGAATATTTATCTAAACGGGTGTAAAGTAGAACTGGCTAAGTTGTCCCTAGCAGCCAATCAGATCCCACCTTTCATTTTCCAAAGGAGTTCTGAAAAACGAAAGGTGGAATCTGATTGGTTGCTAGGGACAACTAGGCCAGTTCTACTTTACACCAGTTTTGATAAATATTCCCTTTTATATCTGCATGAATAAGTACAACTCCCAGCATGCACTCTGCAAGTTTCTGTCGCAAAGGCAAGACTCACAATTTTTTTTTCCCATTCATTCATACAGGGGTATTATGCTGTAAAAAAAAAAAATAGTTTTAGGGGAGAATATACAGCACCTAAATGCAGAGGGAATCTGTAATACACTCAAATATAGACACTATGTGACAGGGTCTATGTATGAGGACTGCAGGGACCAACGGCCTTTTTATGAGGGAGGTTCCTGGTACCTAGAAACTCCCCTCTAAGCAGCTGAGGAGAGAACATTAGGAGAGCTTTACATCTCTGTTGCCCATAGCAACCAATCACAGCGCAGCTTTCATTTCGTATTCTGCTCTTAAAAAATGAAAGTTTTGTGGTGATTTGGTTGCTATGGCCAACAAAGACCATTTTTCTTTTAGTGGAGGTTCAAAAATCGGTAAATTGTGTGTTGAACCTATGTCAGAAAGCTAAGACTGAGCTTTGGGGTAAGTAAATTAATAAGTTCTTTAGTAGGGGAAGCTCTCTTCAAGCCAATTTATTGTTGTGGTTCGGGCCTTGTTCACACGGGTCAGATTTGACATGTTTTTCAACATGGATTTCCTGTTAAAATCTACGTTAAATCCAACAATAATCCACATGCGGCGTATTTATTAGAATGGGCTTTCTGCAGTATCGTTCACATGCAGCCTAAATTTTACACGAGGATATTTGACTACGGGGCACAAAACATCTTATTTCAGACAGAAACGACAACAGGACTAATCCTCGTGCAGATCTGCTGCTCACACTGCAGCATGTCCACGGTAAATCCATGGCAAAAATCCAAAGGTCAGTCTCGGATTTCTTCCAAAGAAATACAAATCCATTTTTTAAACCAACAGGTGAATGAAGCCTTTAGGGGCGTTCACACGACAGATTGTACAGGAGAATTTCAGCGTGGACCACCGCGGCTACGCTGATAGGGGGCACGTTCTTCTCGGGATGGCTGCAGCTTTAAACAGCCGCTCTGCGATCCTTACCGCCGCCTCCCATAGAAACCAATGGGAGGCATAAAGGATACAGCCACCAGTGGGTTTTTCGGCGCGGCACCAAAAATCAACTTTAAAATCCATCGTGTGACCGTCTCCTTAGGGTATATGAACACGGCAGCGTAGTTTATGCAGATTTTCCACACAGATATTTGTAAAGTTTTTCCACCAAATCGAGACTAAAATCCAAGTTTTTTAACTTGCAGATTTTCATGTGAACAGGCCTCAGATCTCACCCTTAGCTTTCCACTGAAAATCACGTAACTGACATGCTGCGGATTTCAAAATCCACAACGCAGGTCAATTTCCATCCTGAAATTTTCCACACAGTGTACATGACATTTTGAAAATCTTACCTACTTAGCTGGTACTTTATTACTCTTTGGATTTTCCTCACTGAAAATTTGTGCATAATCCACACCATACACTGAGAGCTCCCCCTAGTGATGGCAGCAGGAAGCCGGAATTTTATCAAGTAGTAGAAGATTTGGAGCTTTGCATAAAATCAGTGGCGGAGAGGAACTTTGCCATTTATGTCAGAGGCTCCAATGCGTTTGGAAACCCTGCTTAAAAATCCTATGTTTGCCTGTGACAAGATCTCACATATGAGAGCGTTCAAGTTTAATAAAACACGACCACAGGTTTCATTGGTTTCATTTAAATTCCTAGAATTCACACCAGAGTTATCTGCTCATGCCTTGTGTTCAGAGCCCTTACATTTCACTCTCCTCGAGGTTAATGCAGGTCTGAAATGAGGGATATTTCTGCGTATACGGCGCGCGCATAAGTCAGGGTCTGCATTCAGCACTGCAGCTCAATTCTAGCCAAGGGCAAAATGCTTAGCGCTGCAAATATCTCCTGATAATTTTATGACTCACAAACCATAAAGATAATAAGCCGTGCAGGTACAGGTTAACCGAATTACAGCCCTTCTACGGCTAAATAATACAAATGAAAATCTTTGCTAAGCAGAAGACCGGTCAATAATGGCCAATTTGCAGGACATGCTAAGCATAATGGGGGGGTAGGCAGCGGCGTGACAGTCTGATCAATTCAGGCTCTGGATCCGTCATCTTGGTATTTATAGGAGGTGTCTACTATAAGATACTGAACCTAAATGTGGCGGTGCCTCCTCCTGCCCCCCCCCATTTCATTTTTAATTGTCTGTATTCCTGACGTCACACCTTCTGCTGAACCGACCTTACAGCACCATAGGGATCTATAGGGTCCAGACTTAATTAGTAGAATAGAGGTTTCTATACACCCATCTGAATTAGGCCTTAAAGGGATATTCTGATTTCATGATATTCAGGACTGGTCTTCAATATCAGATCGGTGGGAATCTCGGCACCCTTGCCAATCAGCTACTTGAAGGGTCTGTGGAGCTGCATCCCCTTCGGTGTTGCCTTATAGCGGCGGTGCAGAGTAATTACACCTTTTTCTTCCATTCACTTGAATGGGACGAGTAGTTGTAATTATACTGCCCCGCCGCGATAATCTAGACATGGTGCAGGTAAACACTGAAGAGGACACAGCGCTCGGACAAGCGCCATGACCCCTTCAAACCGCTGATCAGCGGGGGAGCTGGGAGTCAGACCACCGCAGTTATGATACTGATGATCTGTCCTGAAGATAAGTCACTCCCTGTAAATCTGTCGCTTACAGTACTAATTTTCAAGAGTATTTCCAATAATTCAGATTTCAGTATGTGACTATACCTTTAAAGGGGTTGTCCATTCCTTTAAAGTAATGGCCTAGCTTCAGGATGGACCATCTGATTTGCACCTCACACCACTGCCAATCGGGGCAGATAAGGGTCAACCAAAAAGATTTTGAAACGCTGATCCTTTCTTTCATGGGAAGAAGCTGCTCCCAGAGGATTATGGCAGTAGCTTTCTCCCCTCTCCCCTTTCAGACGTGCATGTGTATGGCGGGGTCGGGAGAGACATTAATCTAATGAGCGTGGCCAGTCTTACAGTCACAGAGGTCACTTTTTATGATGGCAACGCTTAGCTGAACAAACATTTGACGGAAGACAAATTATGTCAAAGCACATGCAATGATTTACATAATTTAGGGAAGAAGCCTCCCACAGAACTCGGCTTATTGCTCCATTTGCACGCGTAGGAGCTGCACACTTCACCTTGGTGCAATCTTGTTTTCTTGCAAAACGAAAAGACAATACATTGAGCCATCAAAGGTTTAGTAGAATCTATCCATCTGTGGACATGTAGCAGAGCTGAATGTGTCAATACATTGTTGATTTTGTGTGCAGTGATAACTCGTTCAGCTCTGCTACACCCGAGACTCTAACATCTAGTATGACCAGTGTTCTCAAGCCGATTAAAGGCGTGTAGGTCAGGAGGTGATGAAATAGCTTTCTCCTATTACATCAACCTGTGAGCAAAGTCAACAGCCACACTGGAAACAACCACAGAAGGTGGCTCCCATGCAAAACGGAAATCACTGCACGCCACGTCACCCTGCAACATTGACTTCAGATACATGACCACATGGTGCAGAAGTCCTGATGTGGTGCCTATAAAGTAATGCCAGTCAGCGTCAGGTCCTATCTGTAGGCAGGGGCAGACTGGGAACTTAAAGTGGCCCTGGAAAAAATACCAATAGTGGCCATGTTTTGTAGTTGGGCCCAAATTGGTATAAGTCAGGGCCAGCAATACCACATTGTGGCACATTATACCACCCCAACAGAGCCAAATACCACAGTCCATCACAAAATAGAGCCAAAAAACGTCCACTGGCCGGCTGTGAGGAGGACCCAGGCAGCCCTCTGGGCATCGGCCCACCGGGAAAATTTCCCTTTAAGGTCTATGGCCAATCCGCCCCTGTCTGTAGGGTCCCAGAAGAGCATGAGAAGTTTGGGACAACTGGGAGATATAAAGGTATATGTAAGGTTTGCAGGGCTTCATACACATGTCCTATGGCTTTGTGTGCAAAATATAAATTGAACACCAAAAATAGGCTAAAAGAGGAGGAGGCCCTAAATGGGGTCCACCATCTAACTGGTCTAGGAGACCTAATAGTCACCTATGATCAGGGATGATCCAGATGGAACAACTCTTTGGCTTAGAGGTGGCTCAAATCGGTACAATTTGGCTCATCTAGTGTTTCTACACGCTCAACTGGAAGGTGTGGCTGAAGGGAAAGGGGTGGAGCTTTGCGGCCAAGCGGGTGGACCAAAGATGCACCATTTTGCGCCAAAATTCTGGAGTAAAAATTTGGTATAGAGTCAGGGAAAAGTGTCCACATGTATCAAACAATCTGAGCTCCTGTGATAGATCTTATGCAGGTCTAGACACCCGGTGTAGGGTTACACCATCTTTAAGATTAGTAAATCTAGGTCTGTGTGTCCAGGTTAGGAATTCTCTAATGCTACGTTCCCCGTTCATACAACTGGACATGTCAGGAGCCCAGGTGACTCTTTTACGAAGAGTCAAGCAGCAGAAATAATAATACGTTAATCCGAAGAGCCTTCTCACCATGGATCAATATCTGCCACCGTTACATGAAAGCCAACAAGATCCTGCACATGATTCATAAAGCAAAGGCCAGAGCGTCAGCCCACAGCCCGGCTACTGGTTATATCACGGTATATAAAGTATACTGCCATCTCTTTCTAATCAAGGATACATAGGAATCTCTTAGATAAGATAGCAGAACATTTCATGACTTGAGGAACACGTCAGAAAACAACTGATCGTATGAAGCAGCATGAAGACGACGCCGTGCCACCACAATGAGGAAGGTGTATGCCGCCCGATACGGGGACGGTGGTTTAAACCAGGGCACACAAAATAGCATTAAGGAGTTAACGCTCTATAAACACCAGTCCATCAGCTGTAATCTCCTTTCACAAAGTCCAGGAGGAGGACATGGATCACTGACAATACTACACATATCTAATTCAATTATTTGCATTGGGACAGGCAGGGCTGTGTATCGAGATGTCATTTATACCGTTCCTTCGTTGTTTTTAGGGGTTTAAGTCTTAATCCCCCTTCTGACGTACACACAGTCTGATACCCGATACACTCCTCCAAATGCACGAATGAAGACCCCAAATGTAACTGTGGTGAGTGCTATTTAGAGGGCAACAAACACTGACTAAGGAGATGACGAGTCAGTGATGGGATCATGTTCTCCAGAAGGCCAATGGTCTCCGAGATAACGTAAATCATCCCACATTCATAATCTTAGATTACAAAAACACCTATATATGTACAGGGAAAACAACTATAAAAAGCCCATCACATAATACAGCCAAAGGCCTACCTGATTCATGGAAACCACAAGTCCAAGCAAGGTTTGTCAGCCGATCTGTGGTTCCTCAGAAGATGAAACAGTTGTACGGGGCAACAGAGCATATAAGACCTCAAAAGGAGCTTCAAAGGAGATGTATATGTTGTTCTTCTGACAGGTCACAGAGACATATCCTCAGTGAGGATCCAGGCACAACCACCACCAATATCTACAATGAGACCATAAGGTCCTGCCAATGACAAGGTCCCTTGGGGCTCATACCATGCAGTCCAACAATATAGCTTGGAGATACAAGCTGTGACCGAAAGAGGAAGAACACCGACTAGATCCCAGTGCCCACACCTCCATCAATGCCATCTTCTGGTATGTATAAGGATAGCCTATGGGTAAAAAGCCCTTTCTTTTCACCCATTTATGAGTGAAGCTGCCCAGATACACCAGATAAAAGTCAGCCAAAATGGCCAATTTTGGCCAACCTATTATTTGAAAACTTCTGGCCGCCTAAAATGTGATCGGTCAGGTTAGAAAGGAAGGTTGGGAGGAAGTGTATGACATCATCAGATGAATTCTACCGATCATTTGCCAATTGTGGTAAGGAACAGGAAGACCATTTTTAAAAATGGACTCCCTAGCCCGTGATGGCTAACCTCCAACTGTGGTAAAACTACAACTCCCAAGATGCACACTAGCTTGGCTGTTTTCAGAACTCCATAGAAATGAATGGAGCATGCTGGGAGTCGTAGTTTCACCTCGGCTGGAGTGCGGGAGGTTAGCCATTACTGCTCCTAGCCGGTTTAGTCTGTTAGGTTGCTGATGGGATCACAACTGGTCGGTCACATTGTGGTGGACCAGAATCCTATGTGTATACCTTGCTTTACATTGGTCTAACACAAGGATGCCCAACCTGTGGCCAACTCCCAACATTCCCCGAGAGCTGTAGGCTATCCGGGCATGCTGGGAGTATAAGTTCTGGCCGCAGGTTGGTCTAAGAAAAGCTGGATTTTCCAAAGGGACAACCACTAAAGGTCTTCATTGAAGAACGTGGACTTATACCTAGATTTTCCAGACTCCTGAACGCCATAACTATCGAGATATACAAGCCTATACAGGTGGTCAGAGAAATCTCACTATATATAGGTAGGTTGGCCATTCAATAGTCTCAAGAAGCAATACTATCACCACCTGTCCCCAAAACATGAACTACATATGTATCTAAATGAGGTAGGTTAAACACCATAGATCTCAATTAAAAAGTGCCGCCATATCATGTCCTACCAACTTCCCACTTAGAAAATATGTAATATTTATTGGCGAGGAGACGTGATGTGAAAATGAACGGCCACGTGCTCACTACTATTTTTGGTAAGGACAGATCACAAATTGTTCCAAGGTAAAAATAAGGACCAATTGTTCTGTCTCCAACATTTGCGTTACATGAAATGTGACATCTTAAATTGCAATATAAGGTCAAAACAATGCAGGGGAAGCCAGCTGTGGTTAAAGTAAACCGCACTTGTGTGATGATTACAACCATAACTTGGGAGTGCTGCCAGTTAGTGGGCCGTCAGCGTGAGTCACCGAAACAGTCATTTTCCCTCCTCTACACGACTTTGAGGTTGTTCTGTACTATGTAACCCCCATCACCCCACCGAGGAGATTAACTGTGACTGCCACATGCAATAAATCACCAGCCGAACAGTCAAACATTGTCAAAGGGCGGTCTGGCCTGCAGAGCTTGCAATCTAACTCCCTTGTATTACATACAGCTGGGCCAGCAGTTCATATTTGCATTATACCGGATCCTAATACTGTATTACTATATTATTCGTCCTAATATTAAAGCACCTTGGTGTATGGCGGTAATACGTACATAGCAGACAATATCACTTTAAATGGCAATGCCTGCGGTATTATCCATAATGACCATGACTCCACTGGGTAGTAAAGCCCTTTGGTTTATATGGTTATATATAGCTGCACCTGATTGTACTGCACCGCAATATGTTGGTGCCATTACTATATACCGCTAAAGCACAACAGTATACATCGCTGCTTTATTAATATACATGACCGCTGTGATGGCTCCCTCTTGAGCTGCATATACATAGTAGATAAAGTTGGCCAAATTGGGTTATTTTGGCCGACCATCAGTTGAAAATTGTATGCAAAGTGCGCATGATGGACGATGGTGATGACGAAGATGTGATCCGTCGGGCTGAGAAGTTCGGATGTGGTTGGCTGAAACGACACGTGTATGGCAAGATTGCGTATTGAACCGGTTACTTTCCATAGTGTTTGATCAGATAGTTACTACTAAGAATGATCGGCCACATTCTGTCAGTGCAGACTCTGACATGTGTAATAGTAAAGCTGGTTGGTGCCATACCACTGTGGTGATATTACTTCCCTGGTACGGCACTACTATTAATACACAATATTACTGACACTGCTCCAGATGGTGACACTCTCTGGTATATGTAGGTGCCATATCAATATACTGGTATTATTATATTGGTGCTACATTAATATACAATATTGCTTCATTGCTCGCTCTTGATAGTACAGATTTCTGGTAAATGTTGGTGCTATATATATATATATATATTGGTATTACTGTGAGGGTGCTATATGCAATATTACTACTATTGCTTCCTCTTGATATAAAGCTGTCTGGTCTATGTTGGTGCCATATTAATAGACTGGTATTACGATGACGGTGAAACATTAATATATAATATTACTATTACTGCTCTGTCTTGATAGTGAAGTTCTCTGGTCTATGTTGGTGCTATATCAATATACTGGTATTACTATGACGGTGATACATTAATATATAGTTACATAATATTGCTTCCTCTTGATATAAACCGCTCCGGTATATGTTGGCACCATCTGTATACACTGCAATCTCCCTTCCACGTTGTACACCGCCGCAGCCTATGTTGTCGCTATCATCTCTACACACTGATTTCCCTTCCACGTTGTACACCGCCGCAGCCTATGTTGTCGCTATCATCTCTACACACTGTGATTTCCCTTCCACGTTGTACACCGCCGCAGCCTATGTTGTCACCATCATCTCTACGCACTGCGATTTCCCTTCCACATTGTACACCGCCGCAGCCTATGTTGGCGCCATCTGTATACACCGGGATTTCCCATCCACTTTGTACACCGCCGCAGCCTATGTTGTCGCTATCATCTCTACACACTGATTTCCCTTCCACGTTGTACACCGCCGCAGCCTATGTTGTCGCTATCATCTCTACGCACTGCAATTTCCCTTCCACGTTGTACACCGCCGCAGCCTATGTTGTCGCCATCTGTATACACTGCGATTTCCCTTCCACTTTGTACACCGCCGCAGCCTATGTTGGCGCCATCTGTATACACTGCGATTTCCCTTCCACGTTGTACACCGCCGCAGCCTATGTTGGCGCCATCTGTATACACTGCGATTTCCCTTCCACGTTGTACACCGCCACAGCCTATGTTGGCGCCATCTGTATACACTGCGATTTCCCTTCCACGTTGTACACCGCCGCAGCCTATGTTGGCACCATCTGTATACACTGCGATTTCCCTTCCACGTTGTACACCGCCACAGCCTATGTTGGCGCCATCTGTATACACTGCGATTTCCCTTCCACGTTGTACACCGCCACAGCCTATGTTGGCGCCATCTGTATACACTGCGATTTCCCTTCCACGTTGTACACCGCCGCAGCCTATGTTGGCGCTCCGGGACACAGCTCAGACAGTGACTGGAGATACAATGTAACACACAAGTCTCACATCCTGCCAATAACAAAGTCTGCAGCCTAGTTTCACTCCCCCACCCTGCCCAGCCAGTGTCCATTGTGACAGCTCAGGTAGGTGGCCCTGAGGGTGCTGCTCTCCCCCCTGTTTCCTGTAAGTAACCAGAAGAAGCCCCCTCCAGTGTGAGCCTAATCCTGGGGGGCTGGGAACATAACCCCCGGCGGTGTCATGTCAGTGTGCCAGATCCCAAGGTGGAGCATTACCTCATATCCAGAGGTCTGATGACAAACCAGACATCTCCTGGTGACACGGGCTCCTGCCCCAGCACCGGGGGACAATAGGGGGGTGCTCCGGGGACATAATGCTGGCAGCCCCCGGCCGCCTCTTCCTTCCTCCTCTCCAGCCTGAGCCAGACAGTGGGCTGCAGGAGAAGCACCACAGTCACGGCCATTCCCTGGTAACAATACAGCAGGAGGACTACTACTCACCCCAGAGCCAGGCCTCAGGTCTTCACATGTCCAGGGAGCAGCACTCCAAGCATCCACATTGTCCCCCAAATCCCAGAGTGTGACCTGCAGGGAGCAGCGGCGGCAGAGTCCTCCCCGGCGCCGCGTCCTCCTCCTATGTGAGAATCAGGGCTCTGCTGCAATGTCTGAGTGTCCTCCTCCAGCTCACCCGGCACCGCACACAGTCCCTCCCCCCGCCTGCCAGTCATCACACGGCGCTCAACCTTCCACCCACACACAGCACTGGAGGAGGCGGAGGCCCCAGTGCCACCCAGCCTGAGGAGGAGAGCCCACTGCACTGCCACCCAGCCGTGCTGCCAGTCTGAGGGGGAGAGCCCACTGCACAGCCACACAGCCGTGCTGCCAGTCTGAAGGGTCGGTGCCCACATACAGCACTGGAGGAGGAGGAAGCCGACTGCCAGCCTGAGGGGGAGAGCCCACTGCATTGCCACCTTGCCTGATAGGGAGAGCCCACTGCACTGCCACCCTGAGGGATCAGCACCCACACACAGCACTGGAGGAGGCCCACTGCCACCCAGCCGTGCTGCCAGCCTGAGGGGGGAGCTCACTGAACTGCTACCCAGCCTGAGGGGTCAGTGCCCACACACAGGACTGGAGGAGGCCTACTGCCACCCAGCCATGCTGCCAGCCTGAGGGGGAGAGCCCACTGAACTGCTACCCAGCCTGAGGGGTCAGTGCCCACACACAGCACTGCTGTCACTGGAGAAGGAGGAGGAGACCCCACTGCACTACCACCCAGTCCTGCTGCCAACTTGTGGGTTCAGTGCCCACACACAGCACTGGAGGAGGAGGTCCCACTGCACTGCCACCCAGCCATGCTGCCAGCCTGAGGGCTCAGTGCCCACACACAGGGGGCAGGGGAAGAACACACACACCTGGATCTATCTTCTTTAAAACTAAAAAACACAAGAAATCTGCACCCTTCCTACAAAAGCAGTACAAATCCTCGAACCCCCCAGCAATGTAATCTAGTATTAATCTGCATTCTGAGCTCAAGATGAAAAAGTGAGGATCCTTTATTCACCCATAAGAAATAAACCTGCGGCTCAGGCAGGTGACTCCATCGCCACAGTTCTTTATAAATAGTATGCTGTATGTGGGCACTCAATAATAATCGGTGCACTAGGTGTAATAAAGTGCACAAAAATTACGAAAAGAAATAAAAAACGATCTTTATAAGTGAAACTAGCAGAAGGACCCGGCTTCACACGGGTATATTTCATCTATTTCATTTAATGTTTGTGTGAGGTTAAAAGATATCCACAGTGTTCTCCATCACAGTGACCTCTACAGCATCCCACCACTTTAATAGTGGCCTGCACATTACCCTGCTCCTTTAACAGTGGCCTCCACAGTACCCATGTGCCTTAACAGTGATTTCACAGTACCCCGCTGCCTTAACAGTGACCTCCACAGCAGTTTCCCCTTTATTAGTGGCCTCCACAGTCCCCTTAACAGTGACCTCCACAGCGGCTGCCCCTTTAACAGTGACCTCCACAGCGGCTGACCCTTTATTAGTGACCTCCACAGTACCCCATCTCCTTAATAGTGATTTCCACAATAAGACACCCCATTAACAGTGATCTCCACAGAGCTCCATTCACTTTAAATGTGACCTCCACAACACCCTGCCCCTTTAACAATGACCTCTACAGCACCTCGCACCTTAACAATGAGCCCCATAGCGGACCGCCCCCTTAACTGTGACCTCTACAGTTCCCTGCCCCTTTAACAGAAACCTCCACAGCACCCACCCCTTTAACAGTGACTGCCACAGTACCCTGCTGCCTTAACATTGACCCCCACAGCGGCTGCCCTTTAACAGTGACCTCCACCTTCCCCTGCCCCCCTAACAGTAACCTTTACAGTGCTGCACGCTCCTTTAACATTGACCTCCACAGCATTTCTCTCCTTTAACAGTGATCTCCGCAGCACCCACCCCCTTAATATTGACCTTCACTGCGCCCGCCCCTTTAACAGTGACTGCCACAGTACCCCGCTCCCTTAACAGTGACCTCCACGGCATCTTGCCCCTTTAACAGTGATCTCCACAGAGCCCTGCCACCTTAACAGTGACCTCAACAGTGCCCACCCATTTATTAGTGAAGCAGCACTGTGCTGTCTGAGCGTGAGCTGCAGGGAGAAAATCACTCTCCCTCCCACCCCTGCAGCTGACAGAAGTTGATTTTTACCTTCATTTTTTCAATCCTCGTCGGCTGCGGAGTGGGTGTGACCTAAACAGGTCAGGCGTGGCTTAGCGGGACCTGGGGCCGGGGTTTTTAAGTCCATCTTCACTTCGCTCCCTTAACAGTGTCATCCACAGCGCTCTGTCCCTTTAAAGCTGACCTACAGCAATGAAGAAAAATGGCTGGGTTGTTATGGAAACCTGGTGTAAAACTATGTGTATGTGAAGACTAAGGGCCTGCGAGCTTCTATTGGCTAATAAGAGTCATGTGACCAGGCTTCTATTGGCTAATGCATTTCTTAGGAATATCTCAGGAACGGTATGTCCTAGAGAGTTGAGACCCGTTCTAAAACCTTCCCGGACACCTGATGTACCTGTGTGCCAAATTTCGTGATTGTAAATGCGATGGATGGACATACACACACACATACACTCAGCTTTATATATTAGATAGGTAGTGTGCCATTATACACACCTGGGTGAGACTGCCACCCCTGCACCCTCTCTGGTCACACCTGTGGGATCTGGGGGAAGATGCTGCAGGCTCCCACAGGAACAATGAACCGGCATCGTTGGGATATACATTATTAATGCTAATGAATACATTTTAATGTCATAAATAGGTCGTAGTATATTTATCAGTTGTAGTAAAAATTCCTTTAATCTGGTATTTAATCCAGAATGTCTGATAATCCGCCATAATCCTCAATAAATAGTAGAATTTCACAAAACGAACATAGAAAGTATTATGCATTATTCTGTGCAGAGCTGTGTCTACCTGTGCAGGCTAGTTTATATTATAATCTATGTCTGAATATTCAGTAATTCAGGATCTATAACGTCCAATTTATTTCACTCTGTATTGGCAGATATAGATGAACAGTATCAGACTGGTGGGGGTCTGACACCAGGGACCCCCATCGATCAGCTGTTTGAGGAGGCTGTGAGGGTTGCAGCTCACCTAGCACAGCGCCATACATTGTATAGTGGCTGTGCTTGGTATTGCAGCTCAGGCCCATTTACTTGCACCTAGACCAGTGATGGTGAACCTTTTAGAGACTGAGTGCCCAAACTGCAACCCAGAACCCACATATTTATCACAAAGTGCCAACACGGCAATTTACCCTGAATACTACAGTCCAATAGTATATCTTCCATGTACTTTATCACTTAGCTATAATAGCCTGCCTACGTTCAATGCGCTGCCTGTGCTGTTCATAGTGTGCCCTGTGCTGATGAATGGCAGGAAAAGTCTAAGGCATATTGGTACACCATAGACTTTTTCCAGGGTGCGGGTGCCCACAGAGAGGGCTCTGAGTGCCACCTCTGGCACCCGTGCCATAGGTTCGCCACCACTGACCTAGACCATGTGACTGATGAATATGACATCACTGACCTAAGACAAGGCCGCAGTGCCTAAGATATTGATGTTTACCTGCTAAGGTTCAGATAACAGTGGGCACCACAATGGCCATGTTTTCCAATATTAAATTAAAGGGGTTCTCTAGGTCTGATATTAAACTTAAAGAGGTTCTCTCAACTCAGACTTTAATGGCATATCACTAGGATATGACATTGATGTCAGATCGGTGCTGGTTTCACCTTTGGGACCCACTGCTATCTCCAGAATGGGGTCCGCAAAGAGAAGGAGAGCTCACCTTTCATGCATTCACTGCTAGGGAAGTTCAGAAACTTGTGAGCGCACACACTTGGCTGTTATCGGCAGTTCTATAGCAGTGAATGAAGACCGCGCAGGCGTGGCCACCCTCCCCTGGTCATGTGATTGGCAGGGGTCCCAGCAGTCTGATCACCTCCTAGGGGATAAATGTTTACAACCCCTTTAAGGCCCAAAATAACTCTGCTACTAGGGTGTAGGTCTTTACTATGTTTTTGTGCTCTTGTGTATTGTTAATGGTGTTTTTTGCACTTGCATTTTTTGGTGTGGCCATCTGCCACTGGCATTGTGTTAATTAGGTGGCATTTTTTGAAAAAACTCAGCTCAGCTCATGTGTGTAAGGACCCTTAAAGGGGTAAGTCTGTTCTGCCAAGATGAGTTGGCTGCATAGTGTTTCAATCAATGGGAACAGTAACATTCACACAACAGTGAAAATCATCCGTGCCTATGGGGCTATTCATGTGGTCATTTTTTTTAATGGCCAGTGAATACCATCGTCAGTTTTCACCGCCAGAGGGAACTTTTTGAAGTCAATGGGTCCGTTTTCAACTTTTGTATAGACAGCAGTGCATCCGTCTAACGACCATTAAATACTGTTTTCTTTCAGGAGTTAAAATGTAAAAAAATTTTTAAAAATGCACCTCATCCACTTGAATGCAGAAGGACCTGCACTCCCAGGTCCTGCTGCATCCAGTGAAAAGTGCTGGTTCAGGGAACGAGAGCCCCAGCATGTTCAAGTGGATGTGATGAGTATAATATATTTATAATTTTTTTTTTTAATTAATGTCGCCACTCGAGGGGATGGGGCATTATATTTGGGAGCACAACTGGAAGCCATTATACTTGTATATGTATGGGGCACAAATCTATCTATACTGGGCACAACTGGCGGCCATTCTAACTACCGGGGGCACAGTGGGGTGCATTATTTATTTATTTATTTGTCCATATTGCTTCCTTTGCTGGCTGGATTCATTTTTCCATCACGTTATACACTGCGCGTTTTCATGGTTTACGACCACCCTGCAATCCAGCAGCGGTGGTCGTTCTTGCACACTATAAGAAAAAAAGCACAAGCCTATGTGCACTCTTGCGGTCCCGGCCACCAGAGAGGCTGACACCTTTCCCTACAGTGTGTAAGCACAGCCACTGCTGATGGATTGCAGGATGGTCATAACCATGGAAACGAGCAGTGTACAATGTAATGGAAAAATAAATCCAGCCAGAAAAGGAGGCAATATGGACAATCACAATACATTAGTAAGTGCCTGGTATTAACTTCCTCTACATGATAAATGCCATTTGCTGAAGTGAGACAACCCCTTTAAAGTTATATTTATTGATGACCCATCCTCAGGACAGGTCATCAATATCAGATCGGCGGGGATCTGACACCCGGCACCCCCGCCGATCAGCTGTTTGAAGAGGAGGCGCACGCCGTACCAGCACTGCCTCCTCTTCATTGTTTACATGCTGGCCGTAACAGGGGTAGTGGTGAGTAGGTGTAATTGCACCTCACCGCCCCATTTATTTCAATATGAGGGCTCGTTCCTATACAAGTGTATGGGAGCGATTCTTCCCGTTGAAATAATTGGGGCGGTGAGGTGTAATTACACCTGCTCACTGCTACCCCTGTTACGGCCAGCATGTTCTCGACCATTAAAAATGGATGCAAAACGGCTATTAAAAAACGTACAGACAGCCAGAAAATGGATGCACAAATGTTTGAAAAATGGCCATAAAACTGACAGTGGGAGAGATTTATCAAAACTAGTGTAAAGCAGAACTGGCTGAGTTACCCATAGCAACCAATCAGATTCCACCTTTCATTTTTCAGAGCTCTTTTGGAAAATGAAAGGTGGAATCTGATTGGTTGCTATGGGTAACTAAGCTAGTTCTGCTTTACACCAGTTTGATAAATCTCCCCCAGTGTGTCCGTTTTTACCAGGAGTTTTTTTCACGTTTTGATATGAATGTAGCATTACTTTCTTAAATGACTGAGGGGGGTGTTGGATAAAACTGCTATACGTTTAGCGGGGTTGTATTTGTCTACTATCACATGTGTAATAACAGGGGGTAAATACTTTTCCCAGCGCAGAGTGCTACTACAGCCTGCCTGTAACCAGTTCATGTTGATCAGCAGAATGAACGCAGGAAGTAATTCATTATCGTAGGCCGCACTCACAGGTACGGGTGAGTACACAGTGTACTGGCAATGGATTTGGAAAAGACGAAGGAGCAGCGAGGTGACGTTGTCGCTTGTATTACCATTCCTCAGTGCTCAGGTACAATATGCTCAGCTGTGTACGAGCTTCGCCGTCTGCCTCAGAGCAGTAGGGATCCAGACTGTCCTGAGATTATTCAGGCCTCTGCCAAGTCTCTGCAATCTGTGCCGGTCCCTCGGTGAGGTCACTGCTTCTTATTTACAGGAAGACACAAGTAGCAGTTATTTTTCTTAAGTGCATTGTATAACATATGGGTATGACTTATTCTCTAAGTTACTGCCAGCCCTGTTTTCTGTGAAACCATAAATCCCATAGGGGAAAAAAGTAAGAAAAAAAAATAGATATAAACATAATATAATCATTTATATATGCGGTATATATAATTCTGGTAAGTCGTGGATCACATGCCACGTGGTCGAAGTCCATGCTGTCCCCCGTACTATAATGCCCCCATGTATATAATACTGTCCCGATAGTATAATGGCCCCAAATATATCATGTTCTCCCCCCTGTAGTATAATGCCCCCATATATAATGTTCTCCCCCTGTAGTATAATGCCCCCATATATAATGTTCTCCCCCTGTAGTATAATGCCCCCATATATAATGTTCTCCCCCTGTAGTATAATGCCCCCATATATAATGTTCTCCCCTGTAGTATAAGCCCCATATATAATGTTCTCCCCCTGTAGTATAATGCCCCATATATAATGTTCTTCCCCTGTAGTATAATGCCCCCCATATATAATGTTCTCCCCTGTAGTATAATGCCCCCATATATAATGTTCTCCCCCTGTAGTATAATGCCCATATATAATGTTCTCCCCCTGTAGTATAATGCCCCATATATAATGTTTCCCCTGTAGTATAATGCCCCATATATAATGTTCTCCCCCTGTAGTATAATGCCCCCATATATAATGTTCCCCCTGTATCTCCCCCTGCCCATATAATGCCTCCCCCTGTTATATAATTGTAATGTAGCACCCAAGGCCAGTATATACACTCACCGGCCACTTTATTAGGTACACCATGCTAGTAACGGGTTGGACCCCCTTTTGCCTTCAGAACTGCCTCAATTCTTCGTGGCATAGATTCAACAAGGTGCTGGAAGCATTCCTCAGAGATTTTGGTCCATATTGACATGATGGCATCACACAGTTGCCGCAGATTTTGTCGGCTGCACATCCATGATGCGAATCTCCCGTTCCACCACATCCCAAAGATGCTCTATTGGATTGAGATCTGGTGACTGTGGAGGCCATTTGAGTACAGTGAACTCATTGTCATGTTCAAGAAACCAGTCTGAGATGATTCCAGCTTTATGACATGGCGCATTATCCTGCTGAAAGTAGCCATCAGATGTTGGGTACATTGTGGTCATAAAGGGATGGACATGGTCAGCAACAATACTCAGGTAGGCTGTGGCGTTGCAACGATGCTCAATTGGTACCAAGGGGCCCAAAGAGTGCCAAGAAAATATTCCCCACACCATGACACCACCACCACCAGCTTGAACCGTTGATACAAGGCAGGATGGATTCATGCTTTCATGTTGTTGACGCCAAATTCTGACCTACCATCCGAATGTCGCAGCAGAAATCGAGACTCATCAGACCAGGCAACGTTTTTTCCAATCTTCTACTGTCCAATTTTGATGAGCTTGTGCAAATTGTAGCCTCAGTTTCCTGTTCTTAGCTGAAAGGAGTGGCACCCGGTGTGGTCTTCTGCTGCTGTAGCCCATCTGCCTCAAAGTTCGACGTACTGTGCGTTCAGAGATGCTCTTCTGCCTACCTTGGTTGTAACGGGTGGCAATTTGAGTCACTGTTGCCTTTCTATCAGCTCGAACCAGTCTGCCCATTCTCCTCTGACCTCTGGCATCAACAAGGCATTTCCACCCACAGAACTGCCGCTCACTGGATGTTTTTTCTTTTTCGGACCATTCTCTGTAAACCCTAGAGATGGTTGTGCGTGAAAATCCCAGTAGATCAGCAGTTTCTGAAATACTCAGACCAGCCCTTCTGGCACCAACAACCATGCCACGTTCAAAGGCACTCAAATCACCTTTCTTCCCCATACTGATGCTCGGTTTGAACTGCAGGAGATTGTCTTGACCATGTCTACATGCCTAAATGCACTGAGTTGCCGCCATGTGATTGGCTGATTAGAAATTAAGTGTTAACGAGCAGTTGGACAGGTGTACCTAATAAAGTGGCCGGTGAGTGTATATATATGTACAATGCTCTCCCCATAGTACAATTCCCCATATATATAATGCTCTCTCACCCTGTAGTATAATGCCTCCAAATATATATATAATGCTTTATCCTGCTGTAGTACAATGCCCCCATATACTGTATATAATGTTCTCCCCCTGTAGTATAATGCCCCAGTATATATGTATAATGCTCTCTCCTTCATAGTACAATACCCCATATATATAATGCTCTCTCCCCTGTAGTATAATGCCTCCGTATATATATAAAAAAACACTCTCTCGTAGCATAATGCCCCCATATATATAATCTCTCGTATATATATATATATATATATATATATATATATATATATATATATAATACTCTTCCCCATAGTATGAGGCCCCCATATATATATCTAATGTTCTCCCCCCTGTAGTATAATGTCCTGTATATATAATTCTCTCTCCGTAGTATAACGCATATATATATATATATATATATATATATATATATATTGTCGTAATGTGTATGGTAAAGTGGTGGAAGGTGTGTATATCTCACCCAGTTTCCTCAGATGGGATAGAGATAGATAAATCCAGGAAGCTGGACTTGCTTCAGCAGAGATAGTTTGCTGGAGCTGTTTTTTTTTTTTTTCATTTAATGGGCTGGATTTTATTTGGACTGAGAGGTTGGATTGGCAGTGGGACCTCCTAGTCCACACTCTTCCACTATGGCCTGAGGGATCCCAGGTGTAGGGTGCTGGGATCAATAGTGGGAAATAAAAGAAATCCCAGACTGTCAGGGGGGAAAGATGCCAGGAGAGCTGATGTAAAGCCTGATCTCTCCTGATGTGAGCAGGACGCTGTAGGTAATAGAGGAATCATCTGTTATATTAGATAGCGCCCAGATGGGCAGGTGTTTATTTTGTTTTCTGTGTTGTTGTGCTGGAGCCTCATATCACCCAGTGATGCTATAACCGGGATGATAACTTGAATTGCTGAACTGACCAAACAAAGCACTGTTTGGACTTTGAAACCTACTGCTTCAGTGGAAATCTGTCATTGTCGACCCCACTGGGAGTACAGATCCTATATATATATACAGTACAGACCAAAGGTTTGGACACACCTTCTCATTCAAAGAGTTTTCTGTATTTTCATGACTATGAAAATTGTAGATTCAGACTGAAGGCATCAAAACTATGAATTAACACATGTGGAATTATATACTTAACAAAAAAGTGTGAAACAACTGTAAATATGTCTTATATTCTAGGTTCTTCAAAGTAGCCACCTTTTGCTTTGATTACTGCTTTGCACACTCTTGGCATTCTCTTGATGAGCTTCAAGAGGTAGTCACCTGAAATGGTATTCCAACAGTCTTGAAGGAGTTCCCAGAGATGCTTAGTACTTGTTGGCCCTTATGCCTTCACTCTGCGGTCCAGCTCACCCAAAACCATCTCAATTGGGTTCAGGTCTGGTGACTGTGGAGGCCAGGTCATCTGGCGTAGCACCCCATCACTCTCCTTCTTGGTCAAATAGCCCTTATACAGCCTGGAGGTGTGTTTGGGGTCATTGTCCTGTTGATAAATAAATGATGGTCAACTAAACGCAAATCGGATGGAATAGCATGCCGCTGCAAGATGCTGTGGTAGCCATGCTGGTTCAGTATGCCTTCAATTTTGAATAAATCCCCAACAGTGTCACCAGCAAAGCACCCCCACACCATCACACCTCCTCCTCCATGCTTCACGGTGGGAACCAGGCATGTAGAGGTCATCCGTTCACCTTTTCTGCGTCGCACAAAGACACGGTGGTTGGAACCAAAGATCTCAAATTTGGACTCATCAGACCAAAGCACAGATTTCCACTGGTCTAATGTCCATTCCTTGTGTTCTTTAGCCCAAACAAGTCTCTTCTGCTTGTTGCCTGTCCTTAGCAGTGGTTTCCTAGCAGCTATTTTACCATGAAGGCCTGCTGCACACAGTCTCCTCTTAACAGTTGTTGTAGAGATGTGTCTGCCGCTAGAACTCTGTGTGGCATTGACCCGGTCTCTAATCTGAGCTGCTGTTAACCTGCGATTTCTGAGGCTGGTGACTCGGATGAACTTATCCTCCGCAGCAGAGGTGACTCTTGGTCTTCCTTTCCTTGGGCGGTCCTCATGTGAGCCAGTTTCTTTGTAGCGCTTGATGGTTTTTGCGACTTGGGGACACTTTCAAAGTTTTCCCAATTTTTCGGACTGACTGACCGTCATTTCTTAAAGTAATGATGGCCACTTGTTTTTCTTTACTTAGCTGCTTTTTTCTTGCCATAATACAAATTCTAACAGTCTATTCAGTAGGACTATCCGCTGTGTATCCACCTGACTTCTGCCCAACACAACTCATGGTCCCAACCCCCATTTATAAGGCAAGAAATCCCACTTATTAAACCTGACAGGGCAAACCTGTGAAGTGAAAACCATTTCAGGTGACTACCTCTTGAAGCTCATCAAGAGAATGACAAGAGTATGCAAAGCAGTAATCAAAGCAAAAGGTGGCTACTTTGAAGAACCTAGAATATAAGACATATTTTCAGTTGTTTCACACTTTTTTGTTAAGTATATAATTCCACATGTGTTAATTCATAGTTTTCATGCCTTCAGTGTGAATCTACAATTTTCATAGTCATGAAAATAGAGAAAACTCTTTAAGTGAGAAGACGTGTCTAAACTTTTGGTCTGTACTGTAATATATATATATATATAAAATACTTTCCCCCATATACATACGGTTCTCCACCCCTGTAGTCCTCCTGTAGTACAGTGCCCCCATATATATATTATATATATATAAAATGCCATCCCCCATAATATAATGCCCCCATAAATATATTGCTCCCCCGTGAGCCATTCTCTGCTGCTATCTGTGATGCAGGTCACAGGTATCTTCCCACCTGTGGCCTGAGTTGTTACATCCCAGCGCAGGCGATTGTGATGATGTCATCATCCCGAGGCCTGTGAGGCTGAGACATAGGCTACAATGTCCTGCCTTAAACTGTCGACCTCCTCAGAGGCAGGTCTGCTGCCACTTGAGGCAAGATGCTCATCTCACCTCATGGCAGAAGCGGGCCTGCCCATGACAAATGCTCAAGAAAATGGCTCAGGCTGGATGATAAATTTAATGTATGGGTAAATACTTTGGTCTAACTCTATAGCAACTATTGTTTGACTTACTTTGAGACAGATTGACAATTTTTGTGTGAAAATCGTATCTTTTTTTAAGTTCTGGCAGAAAAAACATGCGTAATTCACATCATGTTCAGGTAGCCTAACACTTCCTTCATGCATAATTTTTTATTGCATTATTTTCAGTGATTAAAGTTACTTAAAGGGGACCTGACAGCTCCGAAACACCCCCTGAACTAGAATGAGGTGTATAGTGTAAGTGATGCTGAATCCAATTATGTAATTTTTATCTTCATACTCACTTCCATTCCGACGCTGTGCTCCCACAAACCTGCAGTACAATACATTGAGAGGACTCTTCTTTAAGTCATCTTAGGGTTGTAGCATTTTTGTCTGCACTTCCAAAACGCAGAGAAACGGATTCTTTTCCAACATCAATTCATCTGTATGGAGCAGGATCCGTTTATAAAGTCTGCGTTTTGGACTGGTAGCGTCCAAAACGCAGATGTGAAAGTACCCGAAGATGTGTCTCCTCATGCTCATGTAATGTACGTTCACAATACAGCAGTTACCTCAGAGCGGGTTTGAACAAGAGCAAGCCGGCCACCACTACTACATGGCCACGGTGGCCATAACCAGGGGCAACGGCCTGACTGATGTGTGTGGGACAATGGATATACAAATAGGAAAATCTTCTAAACGGTACATCTAATATATAAAGCTGAGTGTATGTGTGTGTGTATGTCCGCTAAAGGAATCCGCACCGCTGCAGCTACAATCACAAAATTTGGCACACATGTACATCAGGTGTCCGGGAAGGTTTTAGAACAGTTTTCGGCTCTGCAGGACGTACCGTTCCTGAGATATTCCCAAAAAATGCATTAGCCAATAGTAGCCTGGTCACATGACTCTTATGAGCCAATAGAAGCTCACAGGCAGTTTCCACACACCAGGTTTCTATGACAACCTAGCCAGTTCACTGCTGTAGGTCTGCATTAAAGAGGCAGTGCACTGTGGTAAAGGGGTATTCCTGTTACCATAACTATAACTTGTGTTTTAGACTAACTCATCATCAATCATTACCTCATATAATGTAAATTTCACATATTTACTGTTCAGTAGTAATAAAAGATGTTTTCTTCCACTGCTACCCACCTTCCTCCTAAATTACTATGGCATCGACCTGTAATTCAGGCCACCGTCAAAAGAAGGACTTAAAAGCCCCACCCCCAGATCAAGTCACTCCCTTGACTCAGTCAGGCCCCGCCCCTTCCATGCCGCATTTGACCGGGATTAAAAATATAGGTCACCTTCTGTCAGCTGCAGGGGTGGGGGGAGGGTGACTTTCTCCCTGCAGCTCATTGCTCAGACTGCACAGTGCTGCTGCTGAGAGTGAGCTGTTCAAAAGGACATCCCTGTGTCCATCCAGGCCCTGCACATGACAGAGGACAGGGAGTCTGAAAGCCAGACTGTCCAGCCGAAAACAAGACCTCTGGCCACCCTAGGGGCAGGCTGATGTTAGGGTGGTCAGATGTCCGGCTTTAGGCTGGACAGTCCAGTTTTCTGGCTACCTGTTCTCCGTCCGACGCAGTGCCTGGACAGACACAGGGATGTCCACCCTTTCAGTAGCTCACACTCAGACAGCTTCTCCTCCGTGTCTTCTCGGAGCCAGGGGGCGTGGCCTCATGTTTAGTGGTGTGTCTTCATGGGAACTGGGGGCGCTGTTTCACGTTTGGGGGAATGGCCGGTGAGGTCTGGCTTTTTGGGGTGAAGACAGTGGCCACTCTAGCTGCTGTGGAGGTCACAGTTAAAGGGACGGGCTGCTGTAGAGGTCACTGTTAAAGGGGCGGGCTGCTGTAGAGGTCACTGTTGAAGAGGCGGGCTGCTGTAGAGGTCACAATTAAAGGGGCGGGCAGCTGTAGAGGGCACTGTTAAAGGGGCGAGCTGCTGTAAAGGTCACTGTTAAAGGGGCGGGCTGCTGTAGAGATCACTGTTAAAGGGGTGAGCTGCTGTAGAGGTCACTGTTAACGGGGCTGGCAGCTGTAGAGGTCACTGTTAAAGGGGCGGGCTGCTGTAGAGGTCACTGTTAAAGGGGTGGGCTGCTGTAGAGGTCACTGTTAAAGGGGCAGGCATCTGTAGAGGTCACTGTTAAAGGGGCGGGCTGCTGCAGAGGTCACTGTTAAAGGGGCGGGCTGCTGCAGAGGTCACTGTTAAAGGGGCGGCCTGCTGTAAAGGTCACTGTTAAAGGGACAAGCTGCTGTAGAGGTCAGTGTTAAAGGGACGGGCTGCTGTAGAGGTCACTTTTAAAGGGGCGGGCTGCTGTAGAGGTCACTGTTAAAGGGGCTGGCCGCTGTAGAGGTCACTGTTAAAGGGGCAGGCACTGTAAAGGTCACTCTCGATATCTTTTAACGACACACACACACAAACAGTAAATGAAATAAATTAAATATACCCAGGCGACGCCGGGTCCTTCAGCTAGTTTTCTATAAATACATTCTATTACGGTAGTAATAATACTGGTATGGGTATATCTAACTATACAAACTACATGTGTGAGATGGGAATACCCCTTTAATTGCTCAAAAAGACATTGGTGAGCTAATTTCAAAGCAGAAGCAGCATTCTAATGAGTGCTGCTACCCCTTCAAACAGCTGATTGGCCGGGGTGCTGGAAGTGGAACCCTCATCGATCTGATATTGATGACCTATCCTGTGCATAGGAAAAAAAATACAATGCAACAGCACCCTGCAAACCAAATAAAGTACAAAAATGCCATAGTAATAGAAAATATTCTGGTGCTAATGCTACGCTTGTTTTGCAAATTTGAGATTCTTGGCAAATAGATTTTGTACAAAATTATTTGGGCCCGTCTGCCAAACGTCAATCTACACTAAATGCTACGTGTTATGTGCCATAACGGCCACCATAAAATTCAGGGAGTGCAGGTTTCACATGCATGCTGGGTCCACTCTGCCGTTTACCATTTTTTGCGCCATAATGGCCTCCATTAAATCCAGAGAATGCAGGTACCAACATGCGTGCTGGGTCCACTCTGTTTTTTATCATTTTTGGTGCCAAAATGGCCTCCATCTCTGTAAAAAAACACTAAATTGTACCTGTTTTGTGCCACAATGATTTTTTTGGTGGCCATTGTGGCACATAACAGGTAGCATTTAGTGTTAGGTTCCCGTCTAATAGAGATCACCTTGACGTTTGGAAGATGGGCCCAAATAATTTTGTACAAAATGTATTTGCCAAGAATCTCAAATTTACAAAATAAGCATCTCTGGATATCTCAGCTGGTCAGTATGAACAATGCCATTAAGCTATAAGTTTTGAGGTCAGATGAACGCCTTTCTGCAGCGCAGTGATCCTGCCTGCTTCTATGTTATGCTTCCACATATCTGAAAGTGGTCCTGTGCATAACCTGACAGTCATGCTATCTCTATTATTTGTTCACTAAAGAGGAAGTCCTGTAACGCACGGTGAACCCTGACCTCCTGCTATTCGGATGGACATATATAGGGCACTAAGCTGAAATCTGTCTTTCCATGCAGTGGTGTAAAGTTTACTACTCTCTGCAAGGAGCCATTTCAAGCTGGGAAAAAGCTGAAAGTATTCCTGCACAAGATTACTGACAGGAAGCCTGCAAAGTCCCCTGCCCCCATCATCTCCAGGGTCGGAGTGTAAGATTTGGGACGTGTGTAAATATGTGCGAATCTGTAAAAAGTCACCCAGCCGACATTTTGGCAGTGGGCGAATCTATGGTTCCAATCATAGATGAATGTATAGGCACCCCAGAGCAATTTTCTTGGGGGATACATGGGGGCACATACACTTTTAGGTATTTAGTTTTTAGGTTTTTTTCTGGTCTCCTCCCCCCTCCCCCTTTTTTCCTATTTTATTTGTCAGGTAAATCTACCTCAGGATTGAATTTTTACCTGAGTGAAGAATAACTGGTTGAATCTGGCTGGAAGCGGTGCTAGCTGAAGAGCCTAGGTCCCTCCTGATTGGTTGACATCGGTTGCTGGGGGAGAAATCCAGGATCGTGATTTGTTGTCGCTCTGGACGGCGGGAATCTGGACACTTTAAAATGCGGCATCTGGCTGAGCTGAGGTGCCAATTTGAAGAGGACCTGATCTGCACCCGCCCTGCCTCCCTAGAAATGTATTAATTTATTGTCGCATGCTTTATTAGTTGGATTTATCACTCAGCTATAGCTGAGTGGATTGCGGTTTTAATGGTTATTAAACTGGTAATGTAATGGTTAATTTATTAATAGAGATGAGCAAACATGCTCGAAGCGAACACTGTACTGCTCGGCTCCCCTGCGCTCGCATGGGCGCAGGCAGCCGCTTCCGTCCTCCTGAGGAGGACGGAAGCGGCTGCCCGCGCCCATGCGAGCGCAGGGGAGCCGAGCGGTACAGTGCTCGTTTGGAGCACGTTCGCTCATCTCTATTTATTAATTATTTATTCTAAATTATTAATTTATTATATGGTAATTTATTTGGATAACTCATAATAATGCATTGCAGCCATTTCATCTAAAATAAGTGTTTTGTTTTTATTTATTAGATTTTAAGTATGTTGTTTTAGTTAGCGTTGTAGGTGTAATGTGCGTCCATGAGGCTAAGCTGTGATACCAAGCACAGCCACTATACAATGTGCGGCGTTGTGTTTGGTGAAGTGCAAGAAGGCCATGGTGCTCACAGGAGCACTGGTGTCTTCTCCAACAGCTGATCGGCTGGGCATCCAAGTGTCAGACCCCCACTGATTAGATACTGATGAAAATATATTGTAAAATTTTTCCAAGTCACTGTGGGATACTGGCAGACAAATATAAGAAATGCTTGGAGGAGGCTTTCTTTGCCAAAAGTAGCAATATCAGGTAGAAGCAGGGCTGCCATCAGGAATTTCGGGGCCCCCTACAGGCAAATTTCGTCTCGTGCCCCCATCAGACCTCAGGTCGGCGTCTCGTGCCCCCATCAGACCTCAGGTCGACGTCTTGTGCCCCCATCAGACCTCAGGTCGGTGTCTCGTGCCCCCATCAGACCTCAGGTCGGCGTCTTGTGCCCCCATCAGACCTCAGGTCAGCGTCTTGTGCCCTCATCAGACCTCAGGTCAGCGTCTTGTGCCCCATCAGACCTCAGGTCAGGGTCTCCCCCCCCCATTAGACCTCAGGTTGGCGTCTTGTGCCCCCATCAGACCTACATCCCCCAGGTTGCAATGCAGAAGTACAGAAGATGACCTTATTCAATAATGACCCAGAGCTGGAGATGAAAATACAAGCAAAATGACACTTCAGACTGGGCTGGCTGGGGCAAGTTACTTACTGCACCGCGTTGCTGGGCTGCTGTCGCTGCACCTGCCACTAAGATGGCGCCGCCTCAGTCTTCATCTCTCCCTTGCGCTTCAGCTGTCTCCTCCTCTGCTGGTGGTGGTAGGAAGGAGGAGACAGTTGAAGCGCGGCAAGGAGGTAGGCGGCACCCGCTGAGCCGCGGAGAAGACTGTGGCTGGGCACTGTTAAAGGGCAGTGGGGTGAGTGAGGACTCGGAGCCGGCATTAAAGCGGATCAGTGGGACGGGACTCGGGAGGGAGCAGCAAAAATAAAAAATGAATTAAAAAAAAAGCCAGCGGCTGAGTGGGCCCCCCAGAGGAGCAGGGGCGTAGCTAAAGGCTCATGGGCCCTGGTGCAAGAGTTCAGCTTGGACCCCCCCCCCGGCTACATTCACACGACAGTTGTTTTTGCAGCCTCCGATCTGCATATTTTACGGCTCAGATGCGGACCCATTCACTTCAATGAACACTGTGTGCTGTCCGCATCTGTATGTCCATTCCTATTTTTGTCAGTTTTGCAGACAAGGATGGGCATTGTTACAGTGGATCTGCAAAAAAAAAAAACGGATGCCATACGGAACATCATCCTTTTTTTGCGGATCCGCAATTCGCAGACTGCAAAACACAACGTTCGTGTGAATGTAGCCTAATCCAGCGCCCCCATACTCGTACATCCAGTATAATACATTCGTATAATACACCATACCTACAGCGTACCTCTTACATACAGCGCCCCATACCTCGTACATCCAGTATAATACAGGCGCCCCATACCTCTTACATCAGTATAAATCCAGCGCCCCATATCCATATATAATACAGCGCCCCATGCATACCCATATATCAGCCCCATATGTACAATCAGTATAATACAGCGCCCCATACCTCGTACATCCAGTATATATACAAGCCCCATACCTCTTACATCCAGTACAGCGCCCCATACCTCGTACATCAGTATAATACAGCGCCCTATACCTCGTACATCCAGTATAATCCAGTGCCCCATACCTCTTACATCCAGTATAAATACAGCGCCCCATACCTCTTACATCCAGTATAATACAGTGCCCCATACCTCTTACATCCAGTATAAACAGCGCCCCATACCTCTTACATCCAGTATAATACCAGTGCCCCATACCTCTTACATCCAGTATAATACAGCGCCCCATACCTCTTACATCCAGTATAATCCAGTGCCCCATACCTCGTACATCCAGTATAATCCAGTGCCCCATACCTCTTACATCCAGTATAAAACAGCGCCCCATACCTCTTACATCCAGTATAATACAGCGCCCCATACCTCTTACATCCAGTATAATACAGCGCCCCATACTCTTACATCCAGTATAATACAGTGCCCCATACCTCGTACATCCAGTATAATACAACGCTCCATACCTCTTACATCCAGTATAAAACAGCGCCCCATACCTCTTACATCCAGTATAATCCAGCGCCCCATACCTCGTACATCCAGTATAATCCAGCGCCCCATACCTCGTACATCCAGTATAATCCAGCGCCCCATACCTCTTACATCCAGTATAATACAGCGCCCCATACCTCTTACATCCAGTATAATACAGCGCCCCATACCTCGTACATCCAGTATAATACAGCGCCTCATACCTCTTACATCTAGTATAATACAGTGCCCCATACCTCGTACATCCAGTATAATCCAGCGCCCCATACCTCTTACATCCAGTATAATCCAGCGCCTCATACCTCTTACATCCAGTATAATACAGCGCCCCATACCTCTTACATCCAGTATAATACAGCGCCCCATACCTCTTACATCCAGTATAATACAGCGCCCCATACCTCTTACATCCAGTATAATACAGCCCCATACCTCGTACATCCAGTATAATCCAGTGCCCCATACCTCTTACATCCAATATAATACAGCGCCCCATACCTCTTACATCCAGTATAATACAGTGCCCATACCTCGTACATCCAGTATAATACAGCCCCATACCTCGTACATCCAGTATTATACAGCGCCTCATACCTCTTACATCCAGTATAATACAGCACCCCATACCTCGTACATCCAGTATAATACAGTGCCCCATACCTCTTACATCCAGTATAATACAGTGCCCCATACCTCGTACATCCAGTATAATACAGCCCCATACCTCGTACATCCAGTATTATACAGCGCCCCATACCTCTTACATCCAGTATAATACAGCGCCTCATACCTCTTACATCCAGTATAATACAGCGCCCCATACCTCTTACATCCAGTATAATACAGCGCCTCATACCTCTTACATCCAGTATAATACAGCGCCCCATACCTCTTACATCCAGTATAATACAGCGCCCCATACCTCTTACATCCAGTATAATCCAGCGCCCCATACCTCTTACATCCAGTATAATACAGCGCCTCATACCTCTTACATCCAGTATAATACAGCGCCTCATACCTCTTACATCCAGTATAATACAGCGCCACATACCTCTTACATCCAGTATAATACAGCGCCCCATACCTCGTACATCCAGTATAATACAGCGCCCCATACCTCGTACATCCAGTATAATACAGCGCCCCATACCTCGTACATCCAGTATAATACAGCGCCCCATACCTCTTACATCCAGTATAATACAGCACCCCATACCTCTTACATCCAGTATAATACAGCGCCCCATACCTCTTACATCCAGTATAATACAGCGCCTCATACCTCTTACATCCAGTGTCGTCTCCTCTGATGTAGATCTTCTCTTTCCTCATCTTCTCCTTTCAGACCAGACGCCATTTTTCAGCCATTTCTCATCTCTGCAGTTTGACAGAAAAAAATCTTAGTTTACTACTAAGTTTACTAGTTTACTACCCCCCAATAATGTGCCAGAAGTGCCCCCAAAATTTCACCCCAATAATGTGCCAGTAGTCCCCACCCATAGATGCCCCCCAAATTATGTGCCAGTAAGAAACGCCCCAATAATGCACCATAAGTTCCCCCCATTGATTCCCCCCCAAAATCATGTGCCAGTAAAGTGTCCCACCCCCATAGATGCCCCCCAAATTATTTTCCAGTAAGAAATGCCCCCCAAATTATGTGCCAGTAAGAAATGCCCCCAGTGCCAGTAAAAATGCCCCCCAGTGCCCCCATGTGCTATTAAGAAATGCCCCCAGTGCTCCCGTGCCATTAAGAAATGCCCCCAAGTGCCCCCATGTGCCAGTAAAAATTCCCAGTGCCCCCATGTACCAGTGAAAATGCCCCCAGTGCCCCCATGTGCCAGTAAAAATACCCCCATTGCCCCCATGTCCCAGTAAAAATGCCCCCATTGCCCCCATGTCCCAGTAAAATACCCCCATTTCCCCCATGTCCCAGTAAAAATGCCCCCATTGCCCCATGTGCCAGTAAAAATGCCCCCAGTGCCCCAATGTGCCAGTAAAAATGCCCCCAGTGCCCCCATATGCCAGTAAAAATGCCCCCAGTGCCCCCATGTGCCAGTGAAAATGCCCCCATTGCCCCCATGTCCCAGTAAAAATGCCCCCAGTGCTCCCATGTGCCAGTAAAAATGCCCCCATGTCCCAGTAAAAATGCCCCCATTGCCCCCATGTCCCAGTAAAAATACCCCCATTGCCCCCATGTCCCAGTAAAAATGCCCCCAGTGCCCCCATATGCCAGTAAAAATGCCCCCAGTGCCCCCATGTGCCAGTGAAAATGCCCCCATTGCCCCCATGTCCCAGTAAAAATGCCCCCAGTGCTCCCATGTGCCAGTAAAAATGCCCCCATGTCCCAGTAAAAATGCCCCCATTGCCCCCATGTCCCAGTAAAAATGCCCCCAGTGCCCCCATGTGCCAGTAAAAATGCCCCCAGTGCCCCATGTGCCAGTAAAAATGCCCCCAGTGCCCCCATGTGCCAGTAAAAATGCCCCCAGTGCCCCCATGTGCCAGTGAAAATGTCCCCATGTGCCAGTGAAAATGACCTCAGTTCCCCTTATGTGCCCGTAAAAATGCCCCCAGTGCCCCAATAAACCTCTGGACCGCAATTTTAGCAATAAAAAAAAAACAAAACACATACTTACCTCCATGGTGCTGGCAGCGATGCGATGCAGGCCTCTTCCGGCCTGTGTCCCGCGCTGTACAGCTTAGGCGGCGCGATGACGCCATCGCGCCGCCTGAGCCGGCCTCTGATAGGCTGCAGGCCTAGTGCCTGCAGCCTATCAGAGGAACGGGCAGGGGAGACGCCTCTCCCTCCCCTGCCCCGCAGCACAGGACGGCGATACAGATGACTATGGAGATGAGCGCTTCCACAATGGAAGCGCTCATCTCCCTCTGCAGGACCTTGCCTAATTGGCGGTGCGGCCATGCAAGTGGCAAGGGTGGCCACTGCGACCCCTATAGCTACGCCACTGCCGAGGAGCTCAGGGCCCCGGCACATGCCCGGGTTTGCCGGGTGCTGATGCCGGCCCTGTGCCCGGGCCCTCCACAGCAGGTTCTGTGGCGGCCCTGGGTAGAAGGGAATGCTATAGTTGTGAATTATTGCAAGTGTTTTTTTGTTTTTGTAGATTTATAATTCCTTTATTATTTTGTGCAGTTTGAATGAAGATCAAATATGTGCTAAAAATATACATAAAATATATCTAAAATTGAGCAAAGTCTAGCAGGCTTTCTAACCATCTAATTCTAGCATGTAAGAGTCATTCAAGCTTTTCCTGCTAGTGTGAACCTAACGGTCTTTGACCTATGTGTAGGCTCATTGCTGATGGCATCTTAGATGGTGACCTCTGATGTGAGTCACAGTTGGGAGTGAGGCCCTCTGCTCCGGAATACTCCCCCTTTAAGGGTGGATTAATCAGGATATTGTCCTCTAGGTTGTTTTGCAGAGCTCAAACTTGTTCTTCAGGTTCAAGCTGCTTCATAAGATGAATTAATGCCTTTAGGAATATGTTATGTTCCGCGATCAACCTCCTGTACTACATCCTTGAAAGACTAAGAGGGTCGTTTATTAAGACTAGAATTTTAGATGCCGGTCTTAATAACCCCCTGTGCTGGTGGTGGATCTGCTGAACCTATGAACAGGCGCCGGCCTCTACATAAGATTGGCACATCCACCACTGGTCTACATCTACACAGCTTCCTTCCTGGCTTAAAGGGTTTCTGTCACCAGATCTTTCGCTATCAAACAGGCTGACATTGCACATGTGCCAATATCACTTGATTTTAACTATGGTATTTATTTATTCCATAGTGCCCCCATTTTTGTATAATTCTAACTTTTATTATATGCTAATTATCCTCTAGGAGCAGGTGTAACGCCCCACCCCCCGCTCCGTTCTCCCACCTCTTGTAACGCCCAGGTCTTCTTGATTGACAGGGCCAGGCAGCGTTGGTCTCCTCCTGCTGGCCCAGTCCTCCGTGTATATCTCACGCCTGCGCCGTCCTCCTCCAGTATTCGGCGCAGGCGCAGTGAGTGAAGGGTGCTCGCCGGCTCCTGGCTTCCTCACTGTGCCTTCGCCGAATACGTCACAGTCAAGCTCTGCGCATGCGCAGTGAGGGAGCCAGCGAGCGCCCTTCACTCACTGCGCCTGCGCCGAATACTGAAGGGGACACCGCAGGCATGAGATATACACGGAGGACTGGGCCAGAAAGAGGAGACCAACGCTGCCTGGCCCTGTCAATCAAGAAGACCTGGGCGTTACAAGAGGTGTGTGAATGGAGCCTCTAGGAGTTGGTGTAACGGAATCCTCCCCCCTTCCCGGTCCTAGAGGCTAATTAGCATATAATAAAAGTTAGAATTATACAAAAACGGGGGCACTAAGGAATAAATAAATACCAAATTAAAAATCAGGTGACAATGGCCTGTTTGATAGCAAAAAATCTGGTAACCGCAAATAACATCACAATCTGCGCCAGAAATACCCCAAAATTAAGCAAATTTCTGTTTTTAATTGACTCCCCAATTCTTTATATTACTAGAAATGTAAGAAGACAGTAAAGTAATCACAGTAAAACTCTTCTCCAGTTCACACCACAATAGGACTTTCCGAGGTGTCCTCAACTGAGGGTGATATCTTCTCTGTGCATCACTAGTGCGTACTCAAAGATCTATAGTCAAGGACCTGAAAACAGTACCATAGAGGCAGACAGCTGCTATGGGGCCCTCTGAGATAGGTCCAGTTCTTTTTGGCCCCCACTTGGGTAGCAAGTATTTTTCCATGACTTTCCCCTCCAAAGGAAACACATTATTGAGTATAGGGGTGGGTAACTGGTCCAAGGATCATGGAAAGCGCATACACAGGGAAATCAACACTAGGTCCTTCTGTTCTGCATCATAATGTATATGATCTGTGCAATGCCCCCGATTCTGTATATTCCACCATTGAACCACCAGTACTGCACTTTTTTGTAAATTTCCCAACCGGGTACCTCAACGTGTTCTAAAAAAAAAAACTGTGAAGCATTGAAAGGGGCTGAGCTTTGCCTAGGCCATGTGAACCTGACGTCACACGGCCTAGGCTAAAAGCTCTGAGAAGGCCAATGTACTACCGAACGCATGGGGGCCTACTCAAGTAGATATTAATGACCTTTCCAGAGGATAGGTCTTAAAGGGATTGTCTCATGATGGACAATGGGGGAATATCGCTAGGATATGCCCCCATTGTCTTATAGGTGCGGGTCGCACCGCTGGGACCCACACTTATATCCAGAACGGATCCCTGAAAGTGAAGGGGGGGCACGCTGCGCAGCCGTCCTCCATTCATTTGCTATGGGGTCGGCGAAAATAGCCGAGCCCCATATAAGGCAGTGGGGGCATATCCAGAGGATAGATCATCAGTTTTGCAGAACCCCTTTAAGTATAAAAGTCTCAGAAAACCTATTGAACTTACAGTCTTTACCGTTCAGTAAGAGACAAAGCACTTACACACTTGAGAGAGGCACACAGTCATGGCAAACCAGTTTCAACAAAGTTTGGCTTGATTAACCCCTTAAGGACCCTGTCATTTTTCACCTTAAGGACCAGGCCATTTTTAGCAAATCTGACATGTCTCACTTTATTTGGTGATAACTTTAGAACGCTTTTACTTATCCAGGCCATTCTGAGATTGTTTTCTCGTCACATATTGTACTTCATGACAGTGGTAAATTTGAGTCAAAATATTTCATTCTTATTTATAAAAAAATACCAAATTTACCAAAAATTTAGAAAAATTTGCAAATTTCCAAATGTCAATTTCTCTACTTTTAAAATACATAGTAATGCCTCCAAAAATAGTTATGACTTTACATTCCCCATGTGTCTACTTCAGGTTTGGATCATTTTGAAAATTACATTTTATTTTTTTGGGACGTTAGAAGGCTTAGAAATTTAGAAGCAAATCTTGAAATTTTTCACAAAATTTCCAAAACCCACTTTTAAAAGACCAGTTCAGGTTTGAAGTCACTTTGTGAGGCTTCCATCATAGAAACCACCCAAAAATGACCCCATTTTAGAAACTACACCCCTCAAGGTATTCAAAACTGATTTTACAAACGTTATTAACCCTTTAGGTGTTCCACAAGAATTAAAGGAAAATGTAGCCAAAATTTCAGAATTTCACTTTTTTGACAGATTTTCCATATGAATCATTTTATTCTGAGAATAAAGCAAGGGTTAACTGCCAAACAAAACTCAGTAATTATTACCCTGATTCTGTAGTTTACAGAAATGCCCCATTTGTCATCGTAAACTGCTGTACAGGCACACGGCAGGGCGCAGAAGGAAAGGAACGCCAGGGCAGATTTCACTGGAAAAAGTTTAAGTTGCCATGTCACATTTGATGCACCCCTAGAGTAGGAAACTCCAAAAAACTGACCCCATTTTGGAAACTACGGGATAAGTTGGCAGTTTTGTTAGTGCTATTTTAGGGTACATATGATATTTGGTAGCTCTATATTACACTTTTTGTGAGGCAAGGTAACAAAAACTAGCAGTTTTGGCATTGTTTTTATTTTTTGTTATTTACAACATTCATCTGACAGGTTAGATTGTGTGATATTTTTATAGAGCAGGTAGTTACGGAGGCGGCAATATCTAATATGTATACTTTTTTTTATTTATTTAAGTTTTACACAATATTTTTGAAGCACAAAAAAAAAATCACATTTTAGTGTCTCCATAGTCAGAGAGCTGTAATTTTTTATTTTTTTGGGCGATTGTCTCAGATAGGGGCTCATTTTTTGCGGGATGAGATGACAATTAGATTGGTACTATTTTTGGGGGCATACGCTTTTTTGATCGCTTGGTATTACATTTTTTGTGATGAAATGTGACAAAAAAAATCGCTTTTTTTAGACAGTTTTTATTTTTTATTTTTTACAGTGTTCACCTGAGGGGAGAGATCATGCTATATTTTTGTAGAGCAGGTTTTTACGGACGAGCGATACCTAACATGTATACTTATTTTTATTTATTTAAAGGGTTTCTGTCACCAGATCTGGGCATATTAAACAGGATGACATTTGCAATGTGCAAATGTCACCTGATGCCCAATCTGGTATTGTTTTTTACATCGGTGCCGCCGTTTTTGTGAAAAAAGCATTTTTATATTATATAAATTAGGCTTACTAGGTGCAAGGGGCGGTTACCCTGCACCTAGTAAGCGCCGTTTCCCTACCTCCTGGCACGCCTCCATAGTCTTGATTGACAGGGCCAGGCAGCTTGTTCGCTCTTCTGCCGGCCCTGTCCTCGCTACAAATCCCGCGCCTGCGCCATGCGGAAGAAAATCGGCACAGGCGCAGTGAGTGGCGCTGGCCGCCGGGCTCCCGGCTACCTCACTGCGCCTGCGCCGATGATGCCGGGTGTACTCTGACGTCATTGGCGCAGGCGCAGTGAGGTAGCCGGGAGCCCGGCGGCCAGCGGCACCCACTGCGCCTGCGCCGATTTTCTTCCGCACGGCGCAGGCGCGGGATTTGTAGCGAGGACAGGGCCGGCAGAAGAGCGAACAAGCTGCCTGGCCCTGTCAATCAAGACTATGGAGGCGTGCCAGGAGGTAGGGAAACGGCGCTTACTAGGTGCAGGGTAACCGCCCCTTGCACCTAGTAAGCCTAATTTGCATAATATAAAAATGCTTTTTTCACAAAAACGGCGGCACCGATGTAAAAAACAATACCAGATTGGGCATCAGGTGACATTTGCACATTGCAAATGTCATCCTGTTTAATATGCCCAGATCTGGTGACAGAAACCCTTTAAGTTTTACACAATAATATCCTTTTTGAAACAAAAAAAATCATGTTTCAGTGTCTCCATAGTCAGAGAGCTGTAGTTTTTTTTATTTTTTTGGTGATTGTCTCAGGTAGGCGCTCATTTTTTGCAGGATGAGATGACGATTAGATTGGTACTATTTTTGGGGGCATACGCTTTTTTGATCGCTTGGTATTACATTTTTTGTGATGAAATGTGACAAAAAATGGCTTTTTTTTAGACAGTTTTTATTTTTTATTTTTTACAGTGTTCATCTGAGGGGAGAGATCATGCTATATTTTTGTAGAGCAGGTTTTTACGGACGTGGCGATACCTAACATGTATACTTATTTTTATTTTTTTAAGTTTTACACAATAATATCATTTTTGAAACAAAAAAAATCATGTTTTAGGGTCTCCATAGTCAGAGAGCTGTAGTTTTTTTATTTTTTGGGCGATTGTCTCGGGTAGGGGTTCAATTTTTGCGGGATGAGATGACGGTTAGATTGGTACTATTTTTTGATCGCATGGTATTACATTTTTGTGATGAAATGTGACCAAAAATGACTTTTTTTAGACCGTTTTTATTTTTTATTTTTTACGGTGTTGACCGGGCGGGCTGGATCATGTGATATTTTAATAAAGCAGGTTTTTACGGACGTGGCGATACCTAATATGTATATTTTTTATTTTTTTTCTATTTTTATGTGTTTCTTTATGGGGAAGGGGCTTTTTTTATTGAAACTTTGTTATTTTTTTTTTTTATTTTTTTTTGTTAAAACACTTTTATTTAACTTTTTTTTTAACATTTCACTTATGTCCCAGTAAGGGACTTTAACATTTCAGGGTCTGATCCCTGATTGAATGCAGCACAATACATCTGTATTGTGCTGCATTCAACTCTCAGCTGACCGTTGCCTAGGAGACCCAGCGCTGTGGCTGGGTCTCCTGGGCTTCCGTAGATGGGAGTCCCGATGCCTCTGGGCAAGGCATCGGGGCTTCCATCTCAGCCATCGGGCCCCCCCCCCCTCTGCTGGGCGCCTGGTGGAATCTGTGCGCGCCGACCTGTCCCTACGCCGCTCTGAAGACCTGCCGGGGAGCATTTAAGTATGTATGTGTATTTGTATGTCTATATGTGTGTGTATGTTTATGTGTATGTCTATGTCTGTATGTGTGTATGTGTAGCCGGATCCGTCATGAACTCCATTGAAAGTCAATGGAGGGCGGATCCGGTTACCATTGTGGTCACACCAGATGGATCCGCCCCCATTGACTTGCATTGGGGGTCATTCCGGATCCGTCTTGGTGCGGATGCCTGGACCGGAGAGCAAACCTCAGCATGCTGCGGTTTTTTCTCCGGTCTGAAGACGGAACGGAGTGCTTTCAGGAGCATTCCGTTGTCTTCAGTTCAGTTTTGTCCCCATTGACAATGAATGGGGATAAAACTGAAGCATTTTATTCCGGTATTGAGCCCCTATGACGGAACTCAATACAGGAATTTTAAAACGCTAGTGTGAAAGTAGCCTATGATGACAGAGTGGCCGAAAGCCATAAAACCCAGTCAGGTGCTGTCAAATCCAGTAGCCAAGTCATTCTCTTTACCTGTTTTTATAGCACCAATATATTCCATAGCACAGACATTATCATCACTGTCCCCAGTGGAGCTCACAATCTATGTTCCAGATAAATATGTCTTTGAAGTGTGGGTGGAAACCTGAGAACCCTGAGGAAACCCACACAGACATGGGGAGAACATACAAACTTTACTGCTACCTGGCCCTGTCCATCAAAGCAGTGAGGGAGGGGCTGGTCACAGAGAGGAGCGGAGCTTGGGCGTCATAACTCGGGAATGGAGCCGCAGATCAACAAAAGAAAAACTGTGTTTTAATCAGGTGGATCACAGCTATGTGTCTATGCAAACAGTTTTAGATTGAGGTCGCTGGTGACAGATTCCTGAGGTTGGTCCTCTGAAACGCCTCCATCTGTCAAGAGAAGGACTTGTACATGTATTCTATTAGAGCCCCAAGCCCCCATGGGAGCCGGTGTAGACAATAGGAGTAGTAGTGGCCCTGATGTGATGTTCTAGTAATGTCATGGTGAACTACCTCAGACTTTCACTCCCTGGGATTCGATGCAGTGAAAGAACTGAAGAGTCAAACATAACAGTCTATTTTACAAAGTGCAATGTAGAACTTGAAATACATACAGCAGCAGGCTTTAGTGCAATTCTTCTCTGGCACCAGCTGGGGAGGTATGGTGGCAGGTTAGATGGCTGCAGTCCTGATTCTGGCCTAGTGGTTGTTTGGTGATGGATGTCTTGGCAGTCGTCCCTCACCTTGCATCAGAGCTGTATATTACAGATCACTCTGCTGTCTGTAATCTCAAGACTTTACTTGAGGCTGTTGTCATCCTGGCAGGAGAGGGATATTTGGATTCTGAACTTCAATACGGTTCTTGGGAGTGGATGCTCTACCAGCTACTTCGAAACTCCCCCACTATCAGGACAGAACCTCTCACATCCCCTCTCCTCCTAGCACTCCCCAGCTCTCTCTGCTATGGACTTCCCCCTCCTAGCAGGAAGTCGAACCAGTGCACTCAACCAGGAGGGGTGGAACTGGGTGGTCAACTCTGTTCCAGCCAGCCATTGGCAACCAATACCTCCACCACTGTTGGATAAAATGACACGGTATATACGAAATATATATAGCATAAATATATAGCATTGCATATAAATCAAATTAAAGTGTTATTGTCATATTTTTTTATTTGTATGAGCTAGGTATATATACCTGAATTTATCTGTCACTGATTGCCAAAAGATCTGTAATTACCATATAATAACAGCTTTAATGTCTCCTGTCCCTTTCCACTGCTCCCTTAAAAGAATGTTGCTATGGCTCATCTAAAAGACAGGAAGATAGAGGGGCAGTCCTTCACACACACTGCATGCCTGCATTAGGCTTCAGAGTGAGGAGGCGTGTCTCTCAGTAATCCAATCTGATTCGCTGGCAGGAAGCAGCTGGCTACATCAAGTGTGTATGGGAAGTGAGCGAAGGCCGTTTTGGCCTCAGAGAACTGGCAGAGGAGCCATCTTGAGAAGATCCTTATATTGTGGAGGTTAAAACAGCCGCAACTAAGGGAAAAACTCAAGAAAAACAGTGGTATGTGAAGAAACTAAAGATGGCTTGATGCATAATGCTCCACCAGTAGTAACACGTTTTTTTATGAAAACATGACAATTACACTTTAAAGAATACACTAGTAGGACCCCAGGTCTAGGGCACTACATAGTAACATAGTAACATAGTTTATAAGGCCGAAAAAAGACATCTGTCCATCCAGTTCGACCTGTTTTCCTACAAGTTGATCCAGAGGAAGGCAAAAAAAAAACCCTGTGCGGTAGAAGCCAATTTTCCTAACTTTAGGGGAAAAAATTCCTTCCCGACTCCAATCAGGCAATCAGAATTACTCCCTGGATCAACAACAACCCCTCTCTAGTAACTATAACCTGTAATACCCTCCAGAAATACATCCAGGCCCCTCTTGAACTCTTTTAGTGAACTTACCATCACCACCTCCTCAGGCAGAGAGTTCCATAGTCTCACTGCTCTTACCGTAAAGAATCCTCTTCTATTTTTGTGAACAAACCTTCTTTCCTCCAGGCGCAGAGGATGTCCCCTCGTCACAGTCACAGTCCTGGGGATAAATAGATGATGGGAGAGATCTCTGTACTGACCCCTGATATATTTATACATAGTTATTAGATCTCCCCTCAGTCGTCTTTTTTCTAAAGTGAATAACCCTAATTTTGATAATCTTTCTGGGTACTGTAGTCCACCCATTCCAGCTATGACTTTAGTTGCCCTCCTCTGAACCCTCTCCAGCTCTGCTATGTCTGCCTTGTTCACAGGAGCCCAGAACTGTACACAGTCCTCCATGTGTGGTCTGACTAGTGATTTGTAAAGTGGCAGGACTATGTTCTCATCACGGGCATCTATGCCCCTTTTGATGCAACCCATTATCTTATTGGCCTTGGCAGCAGCTGTCTGACACTGGTTTCTGCAGCTTAGTTTGCTGTTCACTAAAATTCCTAGGTTAGCATAATACCGTAAGTTGTTACATCCACAACTGCAGACTGTATGAAGAGCTGACCACACATGTGCCTCTATCCATACAGGTCTATGGCAGCTACAGAAAAGGTTGGGACCCCGTCCTATGACACGGGTCATCAACCTTTGGGACTCCAGCTATTGTGAAACTACAATTCCCAGCCTGATCTATTCATTTCTAAGAGAGTTCTGAGAAAAGTAGATGAAGTATGTATGCTGGGAGTTGTAGTTCCACAACAACTGGCGTGCCTAAAGTGGCCTGCCCCTGCTAAAAGACATTTATTGCATGCACTGCTAATAAGGCACATGTGTCTGAGGTGGGAAATCCCTTACACTTCATCCTGCATAGTGAGAAATTCAAACCTAGCGTGGAAGCGGATTAGCAGTTTGGTGAATGAAATATATCAGAGTAAGTACAAAATCTAAATTCTAATCTTGATATCGACATAGCAAATGGTGAGCATCTGTCAGACAGGGAACATTAGGGGCATTGAGGAAGGGGAAGTGATGAAGCAAGGACATGAGTGACCGCTCGGAGGAGGAAATTGTTGATGAATGGAATGACTTGTGAGGAAATGAACCATCGGGTTATAGAGATAAGGAGGATACAAAAAAGAGAAGGTCATGGGGTTTCTTAAGTGTACTGAAGTTTGGGCATGGAGATTTCTACTGATCATTTTTGATGCTCACATCGTTTACAATATATTTTATATATTTTTTTTTGTATGACCAATATAAAAAACAAACTAAAGCTGTGACTTTGTAAAAAAAAAAGTAAAAAACATCAACCTTTTCAACCTTTTGAAAGATCTGCAATTAGAGCCGTAGTCATGTGACCACTGCAGCCTATCACTGGCCTCAGCGATCATGTGTACAAGAAAGACACGTGACCACTGAGCCTCTACAGTGGAAACCAGAAACAAGAGGGACAGGAGCTGCAGTGCTGGAACAATGGGAATTTCAAAAGTTGAGCGATTATTTTTTGTTTTTGTTTTTTTTAAAGGGTGTCTGTCACCTGTTTTTCACCAATATACCTAAGAGCACTGGCCCACAGAAGATTGCAGACACATCCCAGACATACCTGTGTGCACTTTGTGCCTTTATTCCATGTCCAGGAAAAGCACTTTTATTCTGCTGGAAAACAGCTCCCTCGTGTCCAGCTCTGCTGCTGCAAGTGCTCAAAGCAAACCAGACTGAAGAGGGGGGGGGCTGCTTTAGTTGCTCATATCTTAGGATTTGTACCACTTAGAAATATGACCTTGTTTGAAAAGTGACATTCCAACCTTTCAAACGATACCAGAATCATAGCATTATATCCAGTATATCAGAAGATATAACTGTTAGAAATCGAGTTGGGAGAGAAAGCTGTTTATACTTTCACTTTCAGCCGGGCACTTGGGAGCTGTTTTCCAGCAGAACAAAAGGGCTTTTCCTAGACATGGAATAAAGGCAGAAAGTCCACACAGGTATGTTTGGGATGTGTCTGCAATATTCTGTGGGGCAGTGTTGTTAGTTGTATTGGTGAAAATTACAACTGTAATTCATTTTTCATTTTGGTCAACCAACCCCTTTAAGATTCTTTAGCACATTTACTCCTAAGTTATACTGTACGGTATTCCACTGAAAAGAAATGTCATGTGAAATGTAGATTGATAAAGTAACCCGCCACCCCTTTAAATGTCACCTGTCTGACCCAGGAGAAAGAGCTTGGCTACGATTAGAAGATTAGTCCAAATTACATACACCCCCATATACTAAGGGAATTAAGTTTAAGTAAGGTAATAGAATAGTATTCGGGTGTTCACCATTACTGGTGGGGTACCATGGGAGTCAGTACTGGGCCCTGTTCTCGTTAATATACTTATTAATGATCTTGTGGAGGGGTTGTACAGTAAAATATCAAGTTTTGCAGACAACTGTGTAAAGTAATTAAAGTAATTAAAGGGATTGGCCACTTGTGGCCAATGCTGTGTTCTGAAATACACTACAAAGCATTGAAAGTGTTAATATGATTGTATTTCATGTATTATGTGCATGTACTACAAGTCCCATAAGCTTGTACAGGGAGTGGGAGGTCCCATGAGGCTAGTCAGAGCTGGCTTCAGCCTTCTGCTGTAGGATGAAGATTCTTGAGTTCATAGTTGACGCTAAGGAGTGAACACCTCAGAGCAGCAAGGAGCAGCTCCTGTAGGGAGATCCAGTCCCCTACAGACTAAAAGCAACTTATGTGCCAGCCCTCAAAAGGGAAAAAACCTATAGAATGTTTAGCTGACAGAAAGGTATTGCAGACTGTGGCAAAGAAGGTGATCGCCGCTAATCTGGCTACAGCCTCCTCTGCATGTGGTGGAAACACTGTAAGCTACAAGCTGCCCACCTTAACCAAAGGATAGCTGAGCCCACTGTTTAGAGACTCTATTCCTCTGAGGCTACTGCTGATATCATATAGTTATATATCTGATGATAGAGAAGGTTTAGGCAGGGAAAAGGACAGGTGGACCAGTCTGTGAGAGAGAAGCTAGTCTCCAGTGGCGTACCACCAATATAGGCAGGGTACGCATCTGCTACGGGGCCTGTGGCGGGGGGGGGGGGGGCCCGGAGTAGATAGAAAGCCCCGCCCCCCTGCAATTTCTCCATTTGTGTATTATGTTATATAGCCATTGCCATAGTCCTATCTGGGGCACGGACGGCCCCTGCTTCCAGTCTGCTCGCCCCACCCCCCTCCTCCCTTACATACGCTGTGTGCATCGGATGTCCCTGATAGCCATCACTGCAGCTAGGCAAGGGCTCACTTTCCTCTGTTTGCTGGGTGCTGCACTAGCAAATCAGCATTTAGCAGTGCTATGCTTCTGCTGCTGATTGGCTAGTGCATCACAGTAGCAGACAGAACTGAGAGGGCGGAACTTGGCAGTCTTCAGAGAAGCCACCAGACTCCAGCTCCCAGCGTTGCTAGCAAGTTTCTGAGACTTGCCAATGTGTGCCACAAACAATGTGAGTGCCTCTGTGTTTAAAAAAAGTTAATAGGTGGATTGTTAGTGGGGGAAAGAGGCTGGGCTCTGCTGGGGAAGAAGCAAGCAGAGTTTGGGAGGTGTATGTGTGTGTGTGTGACATAGCCCAACTGTACCCGGCTTTACCAAAGCAGACAGGCAGGAGCAGTGATGTGTGCTGTACATCACTCGCTGCAGCCCCAGTGAGATCCTTACTCCCATACACCACTGTCATGTTTTTGGTGTATGAGAGTACGGTTTATAAAGTGCTATAGGCATCTGAATTGAGCGCCTATTTCTCATAGAGAAAAAAGTATTAGAAAATGTCATTTTAAGGTACCTAAAATAGGTTTTAATAAACTTTATTTAAAAGTTTAGATACACTTTGTCAGGGACACCCAACCTCCAGCTTGTGCAAAACTAAACTTCTTTACATGCCCTGCCTTGTAGTTGCAATAGCTGGAGGGCCGCCGGTTGGATATTCCCGCTTTAAAGGGGTATTCCGGTTAGTTGACGTTATCCCCTATCCACAGTAAAAAGGGAGGGGTGATGGGGGAGGAGCCAGGGCAGTTAGTGGGATGGGCCAAAGGTGGGTAGTAGGCGGAGCTGGGCGTCCCTATTCAGACTCCTGCTATGGGGCCCAATGATTTCTATGTACGCTCTTGCTAGCCTCCATATACAACCTTTGGGAACTACTTGAATCAACTATAAAGACTGCATTTCATGTGAATAGTGCTTGTGTGGATCATCCGGCTTTAATAAACCACTGTGAGTCCATTATACCAACACTGCTTTCATCATTATAGCACACTACATTTGCACCTCAAGGTGCTGGCATCACGACAACTGGGACCAAGCCTCGCACCGTAAAACAGCAGCATCAAGGGCACCTCAGCCAGTGCTCCAGACAAAAAAATAAACCGGAGCCATTGGCTCCTAAACTAAAAAATTTAGAAGCCAAATTAAATTTTTAGTTGCCAAATTGAAAATACACATAATTATAATTAAAAAAAAGACTTGGAGGAGATGAGAGGCAGGGCACAGTAGTGGGCCAGCTCTACATATACGGGAATACAGCACCACATACCTCTTACATCCAGTGACATCTCCTGTCATGTAGACCTTCTCTCTCTTCTTCTCCTCTGTTTGACCCTGACCGCCATGACAAATTCTTTCAGCCGCATCTCGTCTCTGCAGAGTTTGTTACAGACACATTAGATTTTTCAATTTTTCCATCAACCTCCCCATCCTGGTGTCCCGACAGTGTCATTCTGCTGCCATCCCCAATACTGTGCCGTTGTGCTCCCCAATGTCCGAGGTATTATACTGCTGAAAAAATAGCGACCCCAGTAGAAATAATGACCCTATAGTGTCTATAGCAATTATAAATGCCACCTAGAGTGCCCCCAGTAATAAAAATAAAACCTTAGATTAATTCACCCCCACACTGCCCACACATAGTAACTTCCCCCCTCACTGCCTTCAAGTAGTAATTTTCTCCCACACTGTCCCCCTTATGGCCAGTAATGTCCCCCAGTGCCCCCCTTATGGCCAGTAATGTCCCCCATTGCCCCCCTTATTGCCAGTAATGTGCCCCCAGTGCCCCCTTATGGCCAGTAATGTGCCCCCAGTGTCCCCATTATGGCCAGTAATGTGCCCCCATTATGGCCAGTAATGTGCCCTCAGTGTCCCCCTTATGGCCAGTAATGTGCCCCCAGTGCCCCCCTTATTGCCAGTAATGTGCCCCCAGTGCCCCCCTTATGGCCAGTAATGTGCCCCCTTTATGGCCAGTAATGTGCCCCCAGTGCCCCCCATTATGGCCAGTAATGTGCCCCCAGTGCCCCCCTTATGGCCAGTAATGTGCCTCCAGTGCCCCCCTTATGGCCAGTAATGTGCCTCCAGTGCCCCCCTTATGGCCAGTAATGTGCCCCCAGTGCCCCCAAAAATTCATGAAAAAACCATCTACACTTATTCACATGACCTATAGCAACGTTTCGACCCTGTCCTGGGTTTTTCTCAAGCCTCGTGTATAAGGTCATGTCTTCTCAGGTGTAATATTACACCATGCTGTAATAATTTACTATCTTTTACTTTACAGATGCAACTTTATTGTATTTTAGCTTTTCATGCTGTATTAACCCGACAGTACTTTGTCTAGTTGCAAATGACGCAAATAACAGTTTTTTTTATTTGTTCTTTATAGTTCAGAATCTCATAGTTTAAATTGTTCTCAGTATTTTTTAGTGACAATAGGGATTAGAATAGAAAAACGTTTACAGGAGAGAACGTGTGTTCATCACTTGCACTAGAGGCTACGTTGTGGACTGATTTACATGAGACTGCAGTCTATTTGTTTAGTGATGTTTGGCAACCTCACTGAGGTTTGAGGAACATCATGTCTCTTCTTTCAATGACATGCGCCTTTCCTCCGACAAATAGTAGTGCAAGGTTGGATTGGCCAACTAGAATATCTAGAGAATACCTTGGTGGACCCCTAATAAAACAAAGCTCCTTTGGTCTAGCAGAAGACAATTTGGACCTGAACTTGAATCATTGATGACATGTCCTCCATGTTTGATGATAACAAATTGCTTGTCACCAGGAAGGGTCAGCATTAGAGATGAGCGAACGTGCTCGAAACGAGCACTCTACCGCTCGGCTCCCCTGTGCTCGCATGGGCGCAGGCAGCCGCTTCCGTCCTCCTGAGGAGGACGGAAGCGGCTGCCTGCGCCCATGCGAGCGCAGGGGAGCCGAGCTGTACAGTGCTCGTTTCGAGCACGTTCGCTCATCTCTAGTCAGCATCCAACTGAAGTTCCTTGGGACCACCAGAAGAATTGATTCTAAGGGCTCACCCCCCTGTGTATACTCATGTCCACATCAAAAAGGAGTCTTTCACCATGAAATTCACTGTCAATTCCCTGACACAATGCCTTGTACGGCTAGCTCAGCTGAATGTAATGATACATTTCACTTAGCGATCCTTTGCTTCATTTTGGAGGAGAAAGTACTTTTAATCCATATGCAAATTAGCAAGTAAGTGCACCAAGGGAAGGGCCAAGCAATTCTGTGCACCCTTGCTTCTCCTGCTTCTGTGGCCATCCCCTCCCTCTCTCTTCTGGATTGGCAGGATCAAGTTCCTGTATAGTAATTTCAACTGGACCTGTTAATCAGAAAGGAAAGAGAGAGACTGGCAGAGGAAGCAGGAGGAGTCAGGGTGCACAGAGTGGCTTGGACCCGCCCATGTGCACTTAACTGCTCAGTTGCATATGTGTTAAAAGATCTTTTGTTCCCAGAATGTATCAATGGATCACAAAGTGAAAGGTATCATTACATTCAGCTAAGCTAGCCCTAGAACCAGGGGCGTAGCTATAGGGGAAGCAGGGGGAGTGGCTGCTTTGGGGCCCAGGCCCACAAGGAAGAGGAAGACTAATGCCCCTTTCACACGAGCGGGAGACTCGCATGTCTCCCGCAATGCATCCAAAGGGATGGACTCGGCACTGACTGGGATCGCATATAATGCTATGCGATCCCTGTCAGTACCGAGTCCAGCCCTGTAGATGCGTTGCGGGAGACATGCGAGTCTCCCGCTCGTGTGAAAGGGGCATAAAAGATTTTATGGTCAGGGCCCCCTGACACTGCAGGAAATAGATAGAGCGGCTGCCAGGCCTTGTCTGAGTGCTCAGTCTTGACTAGCCACAGGAGAGGGGGTTGCACAAGAGTTGGGGATTGCTAAGAAGTTGCTGGGGGAGGGTGGCGTTAAAAAATTTGCTGTGGGGCCCAGTCATGTGTAGTTATGCCACTGCCTACAACTGTAAGTCTAACGTAAGGAACAGAGATGAGTAGATCAATTCGAAAATTCGAAAATTTGACCTGAAAAAAAAATTCTTAGTCTGCTAAATTCAAACTTTGTGTGATTCGTTTTGGGATAATCAAGGAGAGAGACAGAGAGAGAGAGATTTTTTCAGGCAATCACAGCACTTTCAATTTGGTAAAATTTATTCTGACCAGAGTTGGATGGCTAATTCGGCCAAACTGGACCCAGATTGAATTTTAAAAAATTAATTTACCTCCGGCTACTTTTACACTAGCGTTTTTAAATTCCGGTATTGAGTTCCGTCATAGGGGCTCAATACCGGAAAAAAACGCTTCAGTTTTGTCCCCATTCAGTGTCAATGGGGACAAAACTGAACTGAAGACAACGGGATGCTCCTGAAAGCATTCCGTTCTGTCTTCAGACCGGAGAGCAAACCGAAGCATGCTGCGGTTTTCTCTCCGGTCCAGGCATCCGCACCAAGACGGATCCGGAATGACCCCCAATGCAAGTCAATGGGGACGGATCCGTTTGGTGTGACACACCAGTAATCTGGATCTGTCCTCCATTGACTTGCAATGGGGGGTCATTCCGGATCCGGCTACACAGAAATACAGAAATACATACAGACATACATACATACATACACATACATACTGACATACATACATACATACATACATACATACACATACATACTCACAACTCCAGGCAGGGACGCCGGCAGCATGTCTTCACGCGCCTCCTGCGCGCAGCTATGACGTTTCCCCACTGCGCCCAGCAGAAGGCGCTGTGGGGAATCGTCATCACTGCGCGCAGGAGGCGCGTGAAGACGTGCTGCCGGCGTCCCGGGCTGGAGTATGTCAGTATGTATGTGTTTGTGTGTGTATGTCTGTATGTATTTCTGTCCCAATGTCTGTCAACATGTGTGGGGCCGGAGCGCTGCTCCGGCTCCACACATGTATCAGCGGCAGCACGGATCCGTTGGCACCCTTTAGGTGCCGGATCCGTGCTGCCGCTGGTGTGAAAGAGGCCGTGAAGTGAACATGGGGAAAAAAGTAAGAATGTGAGAAAGGTCTGGAATCAGAGCTAATCTTCTGAGAAACTGCTGAAAGTTCAGTGAAGTTCAGACATGGTCCTTCCGAATTTCAGAAAAGGTAGACTAGAGAAGGCTCATCACTGTTCTATAGCTAGATAATGTTGGAGTGTGAGTATAGCCGGTTTTCTAATGTAAAGGATCTAAACATTCCTCACCTCGTTTCCCCTTTAGGCGTATGGAACTGGCCCTATATCACCTTGACTTTTGGCTCTACAATGATGACATATCACATAGCCCGAGGGGGGGGGATGGTGGATAACGGCCAACACCAGAGAATTAAAGGGCAGCTGAGGTGAGGATTCATCACTTCCCTTACATAAACAAATAAGGAGAACCTCAACCCCCACACTGAGTCAAGAGATAGAGGGAAGGAGCCCTGGAGTGATTCAGACAGCAAAAAGTTAACAGACAGCTGTAGGGAGTGACTGAGACTCCGGGCTAAGTAGCTGATGAGTACAGACTATGATTTGTATAAAGTGATCACTTGATCATGTTCACACATTTCATTGACAGTATAATGTAATAGAAATCAAGATGTGTGATCCCAAAAAAAATTAACTGTTCAAAATTAGAGATTTTATTCAGAAAACTTGAATTTGAAATTTTTACTCGTTTCGCTCGTTGGTTAGATTAAAGCGGTTGTCAGCTTTTACTATTGATGACCTATCCTCAGGATAGGTCATCAATATCAGATTGGCGGGGGTCCAACTCCAGGCACCCCCGCCAATCAGCTGTTTGAGGAGAAGGCAGTGCTATTGCAGTGGTGAGCAGGTGTAATTACAAGTATGGAGTCCCCGTTCACTTCTATGGAATGGCTCTGTAGTATTCCCATAGAAGTGACTGAGGATGCCATACTTGTAATTATACCTGCTCACCACTGCAATTGCTGCCTTCTCTTCAAACAGCTGATCCACGGGGTGTCAGGAGTCGGACTCCGCCGATCAGATATTGATAACCTATGTGTCCGATCAGCTAGTATGAGCGCTAGTATGAGCTTTACCTGCTCGCCGCAGCAATTGCAGCAGTGATCAGGTGTAATTAAGTTTGGCATCCCCATTCACATCTATGGGGCAGCTCTGTAGTATTCACCTGAACAGACAGCCATCCCATAGAAGTGAATGGGCACGCCATGCTTGTAATTACACCTGCTCACCACTGCAATTGCTGTGGCCAGCAGGAAAACAGAGCAGAAAAGGCAGTGCTCATACTAGCGCTGCCTTCTCTTCAAACCAATCAATATTTGACCGGCGAGGGCCTGACTCCCGGCTCCCCTTCCCATCTGATATTGATGACCTATCCTGAGGATAGGTAATTAATAATAAAAAGCGGACAACCCCTTTAAGAAAGTAGCAAAAAGTATGGCAAGGGTATGTTCACACGTTCTGCATATTCCACGGGAGAAACCACAGAGTTTTCAATGCTCCCATTGTACTCTTGGTTTAGCTCCACTGAATGGAGTTAAATTTAGAGTGGTCTCCTGCTGCAGCGCACCAAGAATGGACATGTACATTGTTTGCGTGGTTTGGCAGACTGCACGTGAAAATGAAAATCTTTGGCCACGTGAACGGTAGCACAGCCTACCGTTATAAACAAAGGGAGGTGGTTTTAGCACAGATTAGGCGTGGTTTTTGGCAACAACTCTGAAACTGAAACCCATGCCAAAAATCTGTATGTGCATACCCGAAGAGTACCCACACACAGGAGCAGGTAAACGTGCAGAAGATCTGCACGAATTTCCGCATCAAAAACTGCAGGTATTAAAAATTCCTCAACGTAAATGACATGCTGGGGATTTCTAAATCTGCACGGCAGGTTGATTTCCACACAGAAGAAAGACGCAAAGTGAATTGTTTTCTGCTGCAGTTTTTTCAGTTTGAGAATCTGCACAGAAAAATTGTGTGTAATCTGCAACTTGTGCACTGCAGGTAGCTTAAAGGGGTTATCCAATATCATAAACTGCCCCCCATGTGCCGGGCCCCTCAGAGGGAATATGCTTACCCTGCTCCCCGCGCCACTCCTGGTCCCCGCACCCCTGCTGCTTCGCCCTGTGCACGGATGAAAACATCCAGTGTCGGGGGGAGGGGGAGCAGCCAAAGGCAGACGGGGATGGGGACGAGCCTCCCTAGCATTGCGGGTGACGCTAGGGAGGCTCGCCCCCGTCTCCGCCTGCCATTGGTTGCTCCCCCCTGACACCAGATGTTTTCATCCATGCACAGGGAGAAGCGGCGGTGCGGGGACCGGGAGTGGCACAGGGAGCCGGGAGTCAGATAATTATATTCACTCTGAGGGGCCCGGCACATGGGGGGGGGGGGCTGTTTATGATATTGGATAACCCCTTTAAGGATGTGTGATGCAATTTTTGAAGCCAAAACCAGGAGTGGATCCTCATTTTTTTAATTCACTCCTGTTTTTTTAATTCAAAAACTGCATACAAAAACCTGCACATGTGGCTGTACTCTAAGGTCACCGGCACACGGGTGCGGCTAAACGCACATAGGATCCGCACAAATTTCTGTGTGAACTTACGTGCTTTTCTGTAGCATATCCATACTAAAATCCGCAATGTCTAATTGTGGATTTTTATGCAAATTGAATGCAGTTTTGCCTCAGATCTCATTCTTCCATTGATATGACGTCATCTCGCCGTCCAGCGTGATGACATCATCGCACCGCGCGAGATTTCGCTCTGGATTTTCAAGCATGATGGTCACGGCAGCCTCTTCAAGCTTAAATGGATAAGGTAAGTACAATTTAATTTTTTTTTAACTGATTAACCGTGAAAGGCCTTAATATTAATTTCAGATGCCGCGATCAGCAATGAACTCGGCATCTGAGAGGTTCAATGACAGGGAACAGTGCAATCGCCGTTCCCCGTCATTGTGCCCACTACAAGGAAATGTGCTTCTCGATGAAGTAATTCGTCACAAAGCAATTTTTTTTGGTTAAATGCAGCCAAATTGAATTTTTAAGAACGCTCAACTCTACACGACATGTCAATTATGTTTGCGATTTTTGGTGCGAATTTCACCCTTTTCAATGGAAGGATGAGATCTGTGGCAAAAGCACATAAAATACGGAAGAAATATGTGCAGATTTAGGTACGGTTTGGTGTGGAAACACACAGAAATCCACGTGGACCCTCTGCAGGTTAACCCACACTTGTCTGCAGGTTTCCAAAGGGTCCACACGGAGCAGCCATGCTGTGCTTGGGATGCGGCCAAGTATCACGCGGCCACGTGAACTACAATCGCATCCTGCTAATTAATTACGTCCACATTGTTTCTTCTGTCGTCATTGTTAATGGCCGCACGGGTTTGTGGGTTACAGAACAGCCATTAACAACGAAGACAGAAGAATCAATGTTGTAATTAGTTGATAGGATTCAGTTCCGGCTTGTCCGGCCTCGCGGTACTCAGCTTCAGGTGACCGCTTCCCAAGCTGAGCACGGACACTCCCGGACACTCACACAGATAGTGTGAACAGCATATTTTGTGGGTTCTTTAAATTCTAAAACACAGCAGATAGATGCTGATTTAAAGTCTATGAATAAGTCTCCATACACAGCATTTTGGGTTTTGTTCTTTTAGTGCCCTCTTTGAGATCAGTGCCATTTTGTAGCAAATCTAAGTATGGCATTTTTTTGTTTCCCAGTTTCAATTCATAGGCTTCTTAACAGAACCACAAACCACTGGGACAAAAACACTTGCACAGCATAAAACAATGCAGAGTGATCTATTGTTGGTCAAACCCGCCATTTTCAATGCAACTGAACAACTATCCAGTGTGTATTGATATCTCGTCAAGATTTGAATGTTTTCACCCGAAGCCTTTGTTCCTCTGGGAGATGTCACCACCAGAAGTGTCTGCCAGTGGCTTTCTCTTTTATCCCCACTAAAGGGGTTGTGACCTATCGCTTACGAATCGTCTCCTCTGGAGCGCTGGAGTGATGTAATTACAAGTACTTGCTGTATTCAAGTGAATGGAGTGAGTTCTTTTCATTACACTGCACCTCCAAAACTTCTGAGATGACGGGTAGTGTAATGAATAGGAAGTAGCACCATGGGCGGATGGGAAATCTCCCGGTGGGCCATTGCCCAGGGAGCCACTTAATCCCTCCTCATGGCCATCAGCAAAATACATAAAGATCTGATGCTTTCAGCATTAATTAATGTAGGAGCATCAGTATCTGGCCAACGGCTGCAGGTGCCCTCCTGTATTCAACTGTATCAACGTCCTCAGGACGATCATACAGCTTCATACTGTGGGACGGGTGGCAGTATATTGTGCTGCACTGAGGTATTTGGTTCTGCTGAGACAGTATATTGTGCTGCACTGTGGTATTTGGTTCTGCTGAGACAGTATGTTGTGCTCTATTGAGGTATTTGGTTCCGCTGGGGCGGTATTTTTTCCTGCACTATGGTATTGCTGGCCCTGCCTACTTCTGTTGTCCCACTTTCTGTCAATTTGGACCTGCTTATAACATGAGGCCACTTTTATTTTATTTTTTTCCAGGGCCATTTTAAGTTCCCAGCGCTCACATTGAGCACCGCCCCCTCTTCAAGCAGCTGATTGGCAGGAGTGCTGGGTGTCAGATCCCCGACAATCAGATATTGATGACTTATCCTGACAATAGAGGAAAAACTCAAATATGAGAACAGTACCAGCATTTCCTCCAGACCATTCCCTCCACACCTCCACAAGGAATGCACGCGCCAGTTAGCAGTTGCAGATCCACAAAGACCGTCCACAGCACATCCTCCGTGGTTCTTTATTCACAGTGGGTCCATCAAAAAGTACAAAAATAGTGGAGGGGGCGTGAACAGCAGGGTCTTGGGAGGGTGACAAAGTGGCCAGGTGAGATGGGAGGAAACCAGTGGCGTAGCTACCGGGGGGGGCAGGGGGGGCGACGGCTCCGGGCCCAGTGACTCAAGGGGGCCCATAAAAATAAAAAATCTTACTTACCTGTTCTGCGCTGCGGCTGCCCTCCGGTCCACGCTCTGCTCTCTTCCCTGACGACGCGCACTATGACCTGACGCTGCACGCAGCGTCAGGTCATAGTGTGCGCGGGCCAGGGAAGAGAGCGGAGCGCGGACCGGAGGGCAGCCTCAGCGCAGAACAGGTAAGAAAGGTTTTTTATTTTTATCTTATGTGGCTGGGTGGGCTGATCTGAGGTCTGATGGGGGCACAATATGCAGATCTGAGGTTTGATGGGGCAAAATACGCTGATCTGAGGTCTGATGGGGGCACAATACGCTGATCTGAGGTCTGATGGGGGCACAATACGCTGATCTGAGGTCTGATGGGGGCACAATATGCAGATCTGAGGTTTGATGGGGCACAATACGCTGATCTGAGGTCTGATGGGGGCACATTAAGCTGATCTGAGGTCTGATGGGGGCACGATACGCTGATCTGAGGTCTGATGGGGGCACAATACGCTGATCTGAGGTCTGATGGGGGCACAATACGCTGATCTGAGGTCTGATAGGGGGCACAATAGGCTGATCTGAGGTTTGATGGGGCACAATAGGCTGATCTGAGGTCTGATGGGGGCACAATACTCTGATCTGAGGTCTGATGGGGGCACAATATGCAGATCTGAGGTTTGATGGGGCACAATACGCTGATCTGAGGTCTGATGGGGGCACATTAAGCTGATCTGAGGTCTGATGGGGGCACAATACCCTGATCTGAGGTCTGATGGGGGGCACAATAGGCTGATCTGAGGTTTGATGGGGCACAATAGGCTGATCTGAGGTCTGATGGGGGCACAATACGCTGATCTGAGGTCTGATGGGGGCACAATATGCAGATCTGAGGTTTGATGGGGCACAATATGCTGATGTGAGGTCTGATGGGGGCACAATACGCTGATCTGAGGTCTGATGGGGGCACAGTACGCTGATCTGAGGTCTGATGGGGGCACAGTACGCTGATCTGAGGTCTGATGGGAGCACAGTACGCTGATCTGAGGTCTGATGGGGGCACATTAAGCTGATCTGAGGTCTGATGGGGGCACAATACGCTGATCTGAGGTCTGATGGGGGCACAGTAGGCTGATGTGAGGTCTGATGGGGGCACAGTAGGCTGATCTGAGGTCTGATGGGGCACAATACGCTAATCTGAGGTCTGATGGGGGCACAGTAGGCTGATGTGAGGTCTGATGGGGCACAATACGCTGATCTGAGGTCTGATGGGGACACAGTAGGCTGATGTGAGGTCTGATGGGGGCACAGTAGGCTGATCTGAGGTCTGATGGGGCACAATATGCTAATCTGAGGTCTGATGGGGGCACAGTAGGCTGATCTGAGGTCTGATGGGGGCACAATACGCTGATCTGAGGTCTGATGGGGGCACAATACGCTGATCTGAGGTCTGATGGGGGCACAATACGCTGATCTGAGGTCTGATGGGGGCACATTCTGCTGATCTGAGGTCTGATGGGGGCACAATATGCTGATCTGAGGTCTGATGGGGCACAATATGCTGATCTGAGGTCTGATGGGGCACAATACACTGATCTGAGGTCTGATGGGGACACAGTACGCTGATCTGAGGTCTGATGGGGGCACAATACGCTGATATGAGGTCTGATGGGGGCACATTCTGCTGATGTGAGGTCTGATGGGAGCACAATATGCTGATCTGAGGTCTGATGGGGCACAATACGCTGATCTGAGGTCTGATGGGGACACAGTATGCTGATCTGAGGTCTGATGGGGGCACAGTAGGCTGATCTGAGGTCTGATGGGGGCACATTCTGCTGATCTGAGGTCTGATGGGGGGCACATTAAGCTGATCTGAGGTCTGATGGGGGCACAATACGCTGATCTGAGGTCTGATGGGGCACAATACGCTGATCTGAGGTCTGATGGGGCACAATACGCTGATCTAAGGTCTGATGGGGCACAATACGCTGATTTGAGGTCTGATGGGGGCACATTAAGCTGATCTGAGGTCTGATGGGGGCACATTAAGCTGATCTGAGGTCTGATGGGGGCAGGGGAGTGATGTAAAAACTGGGGACACGTTTCCTTTAACATAGGAGTCCCCTTGTTTTTTACTCCTATTAATCCTATATTTTACTGCATTATGTGGTAGAGTATTTAGACTAGGGTATGTAGAAAGTCTATTGTACTGTACTTAGCAGCATAGACGATCTTGCAGTTTATACAGTCATCTTTCTAATACAATATTATAACCACAACTAGTAGTATGTGCCTGTGAAGTTGGAAACGTGCGTTTGGGAAGCCAATAAGTGGGGGGCCCACTCAAGTATGTTTCGCCCCCCCTGTGCTGAACCTCTAGCTACGCCTCTGGAGGAAACACATGGTGCGGAAGATGACTGATGTGAGTGAAGGTGTGTCATGGAACTGGGGTGTGCGTTCTTAGATTGTGGAGACGCCAGAGACATGTCCGACTAACTGGGAACCTGTCCGCCCACCACCACCTGGATATATTTGACAGTTTTACTAATGATTGGCCGGATGATACATCGAACATGTAGACAGGTGAGCACATCACTGATCTTGATACTAATTACGGTATATATTCAATGTTGATTGGCCAATGTGGGATTAGGGTGTTGCTGTTTGATACTATATATGTATGATGCCTACTATGTATTATGCTTGAGAAAGACTATGTATTAAGCAAAACGTTGTACTATTTTGGCATTTTGTACTTTTGATGGACCAACTGTGAATAAAGAACCATGGAGGATATGCTACCGTCGACTTTGTGTTTGAGTTATCCTGACCATAGGTCATTAATATGTATGGCCTGCACAACCCCTTTAGTGGGGAGGAAAGAGAAAGCCGCTGGGAGGCATTTCTGGTGGTGACATCTCCCAGAGGAACAAAGACTTTGGGTGAAAAAATTCAAATCTTGAGGAGATAGCCATAGACATGGGATAGTTGTTCAGTTGCACTGAAAATAGTGGGTTTGACCATCAATACATCACTGTGTATGGGGGCCTTTAAGGCCTAAAGAAGATGGGTACATTTTACAGGGCACGTGCTGCACCATGTCATACAGTGAAGTAGTTCCATTAGTGAAGTAAATAATGACTCCGACAATTTAGGTCATTCCCTGTTATGTGCTCCTAATGCTTTCCATGAAACAGGCTGTTAGGTCAAGCAGCAATACTATAGCAGCAAAAATAGGGAAAGCAAATTGTCCCTGGCTGACCTGGTTTTACCTTTACTGTTCACATGAGAAAAAAAGACAAAAAAAAAATTCAATGTAACAAGGACATTGTCATCTGTCTCGTGTATTAAGCACAAGCAGATGTCTGGGACGGCAGAAACTTAACATTACATACCCAATTCTAATTCGGTCCCCTAGCTGAGATCTGGAGACCCAGGACTGCACTGTATATATGCAGTACCCCAGAACTGGGTCACTGCAAAGGGTTAACTGATGTGATGTTATATTGTTAAGTGAAATGTTGAGATTTATTGCAGTTGTGTACCTAACGGTATTGTATGGACAAGTAAGGGTTAAACCTGTGCTTACAGGTTGAGTTTTTAGGCTAGGGCTACACGACGACATTTGTCGCGCGACTTCTTGTCGCACCAAAGTCGCGCAACAATTTTTACAATGGAAGTCTATGGTGTCGCACTACGACATGCGACATGCTGCGACTGCGACACGACAGTCGCAAAAAATCCATTTTGGATGGGTTTTTCTGCAACTGTCATGTCGCAGTCGCAGCATGTCGCATGTCGTCGTGTAGCCCTAGCCTTACGGAGATGGACCCGAGTCCACCTCAGGAGGTATCTGTTATTAGTTGAGAGGAAGAGGACAGATGTGTGTGAGAATGCTCTGCAGAAAAACTGTTCTAGAGAAGTGCCATCTCTGAGACTTCTGCAGCTAAAGAAAAAAGTTCTCCAGAGAGAGAGAGAAGGAAGTTAGAGGGTCCAGAATCTACATGGCCGAGCATTGGAGTCAGTCAGCAAGGTATTGTGCACGTTTATGGCAGAGAGAGACCCTACTGCAATGAGAGGGAATACTGCTAACACACCCTTCCAGACTTTGACATGGTTTGACCAGCTGTATCTTAATTCTGCACCCCTCAGTTCGGGAATTTGCAGAAGCATTTAAAGGGCATCTGTCAGCAGTTTTGTACCTGGGAAACTGGATGACCTGTAACATGTGCACTTGGCAGCTAAAGGCATCTGTGTTGGTCCCATGTTCATATATGCCCGCATCGCTGAGAAAAATTAAGATTTAATGGATTCAAATGAGCCTCTAGGAATAACGAAAATTTAATTTTCATTAAATCTTCAAACACCACTGAATCTTTCCAATGAGAAAAAGTACCCAAATTTGTGTCTGAGGCATCTCACCAGCAAACCAGTGCCCTACTCTGCACAGATGTGATGCAAGTGCTGTCTACAGATCGGTGTCTCTGGTAGATCGTGTGGGTGCGGGACGGTGGCCCTGCGGGTGGCCGGACGCGCACAGCGTCGTTGTCGTCTGTGGTGCTGTGCGCTCCCGTGCACGTGATCGGTGCCGCTCTGGGGCATGTGGCCTGGTTGCGGACCGTGTGTCTCGGGGCGCATGCGGTCGTGTACAAGGGCCCTTATTCTAATTTGCTGATTGGAGTCAGGAAGGAATTTTTTCCCCTAAAGTGAGGAATATTGGCTTCTACCTCACAGAGATTTTTTGCCTTCCTCTGGATCAACTTGCAGGATAACAGGCCGAACTGGATGGACAGATGTCTTTTTTTCGGCCTTGTAAACTATGTGACTATGTGAGTTGCATATGTTTTCCCATGTTGCATTGTCTGAAAAACAAGTTTCCATACACTGCTGTCTCTTCAATGAGAACTTCAATGAGAACCAGTAAATTACACCTCCCATCCCCCGGAAGGGACCTAACAAACCAGATAAATCAGGGACATATACTTCATGTACAAGTCACTGTACAACCTCAGTTGTAGGAAGCCCATAGTCTAGGGGACCCTACTGTACATCGATGTCCATCTATGTGTATGAGGATGTGTGTTTATATAATATATATAATATATAATGTTATTTTTTTTGTTTAAATTATAAAGGTTTTACTTGTGGATATTTTATTACATTTTGTGTAAATGACGTGAGTGCCTAGTGGCAATCACATTTCTGCAACTGCTAGTATACTAAGCCATATTGACGTCCTGTAGAGCCACGGGCAATCAGCTCCTTACAAATCATTCTCATCTAAAATAGGAGATTTATTTTGAAGCGATAATTGCCATTTTGGGGGCGCTGTCATACAATATGGACCTTCCTAAATTGGTCTTTCAAAGTTAACAAGTAAAACGGCCTAATGGCCATGTCTTGGTAATAGACATCACAGGGAGAATCTGAGGGGAAAGACATAGATCATTGGCAGGACTGTCTGCAGTTCCCGAGGCTTATCCAATTTACATAACACATGGTGGGTTTTTTTGGCCACAGTGGAAACAGTCAAAAGGTCATTTGTGGCCGTGTGACTTCACGTCAATGGACTTATGTATTATACAAGCTTAATTTGTAACGAGCATGGGCAGAGGTTTAGGATGGAATTAGGAATTACTGGTGAATGGGATGTACACTATAGTACAATGTTGTAAAGCACGTCGATAGAACGGATTATTTTTATCCTAAGGCAACTGAAACAAATATTAATGCATGTCAAAAGGAAACAGTCAATGCAGAAGCATAACTAGAACTGACTGGGCCCCATAGCAAATTTTTGAATGGAGCCCCTCCTCCGTCCCGTTAATGCAGACCTCAGACCGGACAAAAAAAAAATACTCCCCTCTCTTCTCCGCCTGTGGGCACTTTTCCTGTTCGTGCAACACTGCGTCTAAGCTCGCACTATGCTGTGACCTGACGTTGCACTTCATCAGGTCAATGCGCCCCTACACGCACTACGTCCTGTCCGGAAGCTGTGAGCTGCCTGGACTATGGGCAGAATACGCGCCCAGAGAAGAAGACTGGGGAGCAGTAAGCAATACCAGTGCATGGACTAGGAGCACCATAGTCACCGCTCCCTGGGCCCCCGAAAATAAATCCATTTGTCCTCCTCCTGGGCCTCTTCCTGAATTAGAGCCCCGTGGCTGACACTTTCCCTGCTTTCATGGTAGCTACGCCCCCAAGTCAATGCCATTTTAAGGTTACCATATACATGGCAGGGATGCCCAACCAACTGCCCTCCAGCTGTTGTAAAGGCATGCTGGGAGTTGTAGTTTTGCAACAGCTGGAGGGCCATAGGTTGGGCATCCCTGCATAAGAGTAAAGCCAATTTTGGCAGGGCCTGCTGTCTACCTTATGAGTTTGAGAGTATGCTGACTCTCCCTCCACAGATGATGTAGGGGGGAGAAGGACTGGGCCTGTTGAAGTCAACATGTCTAATCCTAGGGGATAATCTGCTTCCAGATTTGTCTTATCTGCTTCTCCCTCTCTTTCAATTAAGAACACATGCGTGCTTGCCCAGGAATAGCTGTTGACTGAAAGAATACTTGGTCAACAACTATTGAAGGTGTATGGCCACATGTTTCCATGCTTGAGACAGTGACGTCCTTTAGCCAGAGGTTCCCAAACTCTCCAATTGCAAAACTACAAGTGCCATCATGAACTGACAGACAATGCATAATAGAAGTTGTAGTTTTGCAACAGCTGAAGAGCCTCAGGCTGCACAACACTGCTGTAGACCTATGCTCAACCAGTTGTGGTAGTTTACATTGTGAGGATGCTTCCATACAATGTAAACCTTACTAAATGTTTTTACCAAGTAAATGCCCTGATGCCATGAATGTAATGTAAGTTTTTCCTGGAACTTTGCTGAAGTCATTGACTTTCTATGATCATCTCTAAGGCTAGGGCTACACGGCGACAGTTGTCACGCGACACCCGTCGCAGTCAGGATCCCTGAGTAGCGGGGATCCCCTAGAAATGAATGGGATTGTCGTGGCACTCACAAAAAATCCAACCAGCGTCCCTTGAAAAAGGCTGATCAATGGGGGTACCAGGAGTTAGACCACCACCGATTTTTATATTAATGGCCAGTCCTGAAGATGGGTCATCAATATCATGAAACTGAACAACCCCTTTAAAAAGGTAGTACAGCTATGACACGTAAAATGTTAAATACACGGTTGCTGCAAACTTTAAATTGATACACAAAAAAACACTGAAAAAGTTGTTAAAGAGTGTCGCATCTGCCGCATTAAAGGGGTTGTTGGAGTTACAAAATGGAAGGGAAGGGGGTGAAATAATAAAACAAGATATACTGTACTTATTGGTTCAAGCCCCTCTACTTTAGCACTGGTGCTCTGATTTTCCATGCCGCTGCAGCCATGATGTCATCTTCTTGGCTGAAGGGATGACATGCCTGTATAACGCATGTGACCACTGCAGCCAATCACTGGTCTCAAAATTGTTGAGGCCAATGCCTTGCTGCAACGATCATTTGCCTTTACTGCTGCAGCCACATAAACAAAGCCTGTCCGGGACAACCAGATCAGCAGACCTTGAGCAGCAGTATAACGTGTTTTATTATTTTAATCCCTTCCTTGCCATTTAGCAATTTTGTTTTTGTTGTAAACCCTTTAACCCCTTCCCGACTGCTCACTGGATATATGCGTCCTATCTGCACATGCTCTGTGCAGATAGCACGTATATATAAACGTTCAGGCAGCGCTTTAATCCCAGCACTGATCAGCACTGGGATTAAAGCTCCTGCTCCTGTAATTTAGCAGGAGCAGGTTGGGTCCCGGCTGTCAGACACAGCAGAGAACCCGAGGAGAAGACAGGAGCGGTTTATTACCGCTTCTGCCTTCTCCTGTGTCGGGAGGACAGCACTGCATGAGTGCATGGGGGAGAGCAGGAAGCTGCAGGAGTCAGTGTCCTCCATAGGTCTTTTAATGACCTCCTGGAGGACATATTATTTGCCAAAAATTTATTAAAATATAAGTTAAAAAAATAAAGAAAAAATACAAATAAAAAAAAAATTAAAAATGCAGTTGCGAACAGAAACGGTCCCGTTTGCTCAAACCTATACATGTTATATATGAAAACAATCGTCACATAATTGGGAACCCATTGCAATAATTAATTTTTATGTCAGTTTAAATATTTAAGAAATAAAAAGTCATAATTAAAAAAAATAATACTTTTTAATAATAATTAGCGATTTTCCTCCAAATTAAACTTAAAAAAAGGGGAAAAAAATCTCTTAAAAAAAACATTCTAATAAAAAGTCCTAAGTGTCAAGTAAAAAAAATAAATTATTTTGGTAGTCAAATAAATAAAAAGGCTAGGTTCACTAAACCACCACGTGCACAAAATCATAGAAAGTTGCCTGGACATTCAGGCCTTTTTTGGGCCCGTTCATGAAAGGGTTAAGAGTCCAGTTAGCATTTGCTACATCTGAAGATTGATTCCAGAGGTTCATACGTTACTTACAGGCACAGTACAGAAGGACCTGGCACTGGAGAGGTTAAAGCAAGTGTTTAGATGGGGCAGCAGATACAGCAGACAGGACGCCAGCTCCCGTCTTCCCATTGTACAGTAGAGCGCCTCACCTCAGCTCACCTCATTTCAATATTATTTCTTAATTAATTAGTCAGCCAGCTGCCGGCTTTTATCATTTTCTACTGTAATCCATTCAAAACATTGCTGGAATCAGCTCGCTAAACCAATCTCCCTTCCTCATTCACTTGGCCGGCTTTCCGCGATATCAACTACAATCTTATGCTGCATGTTTTTAATGTTTCACGGAGTGTCGGTATGCTAAATGGATCTGGTGGATTGATTGCTGTTATTCTAGAAAAGCAGCGAGGCATACCCAAAGTTACCCAACTAATACAATGCAGGGACATATATCTTAAAGGGGTTGCACAGGATTTGAAAAGCATGGCTGCTTTCTTCCAGAGACGGCATCACACACGTCTATGGGTTATGTCTGGTATTGCAGCACATCTCCAAAGGAGGCTGAATTGCGATACTACACATAACTTGTGGACAGGCGCGACACCGCTTTTGAATAAGCCAGCCAGGTTTTTCTAATCATAGATAATCCCTTAAAGAGGTTATCCGAGGCTGGAAATGGCCCCCCATACTCCCGGGCCCCTCACACTAAGGCCCCTTTCACATGAGCGGGAGACTTGGATGTCTCCCGCATCGTGTGCCGTGTACTGAACTCCGGCACTGAACGGCGGTTATATAGCATTATACTGATTTATGATGCTATGTAACTCTTACAGTTCTGGAATGCATTAGATAACATTGTCAGCATTATCCAACACATTCCAGAACTGTAAGGGTTACATAGCATCATAAATCAGTATAATGCTATGTAACCGCCGTTCAGTGCCGGAGTTCAGTACAGGGCACACGATGCGGGAGACGTCCGAGTCTCACGCTCATGTGAAAGGGGCCTAATTCTACTTACCCGGCTCCCCGCTCCCAGCGGCGCTCATGGTCCCCGCACGGCCGCAGCTGCTTCTCCTCATGTGCAGATGAAAACATCCAATGTCTGGGGGGAGCAGGGTGACGCTAGGGAGGCTCGTCCACGTCAACGTCTGACATTGACCGCCCCTTCCCCCCACACAGAATGTTTTCATCCGCGCACGGGCAGCCAGTAACTCCCCCTCCCCCAAGAAATTAGTTGGAAAAAGGGTAAATTTTTAACAAATTGTTGAATCAGATTTTGTTCTGGCCACCTTTACGCTAATTTTTTGGAGGCATATTATTATTTTATGTCATTTTGTGTGAGGGTTCTTCCTAGCGGTTTTAAAGTTATATTGAGTAGCCTAAGGGCTCATGCACTTGACCGTATGTATTTTGCGGTCTGCAAAACACCGATCCACAATAAATGCGGATGATGTCCATGTGACATCTGTATTGCATCTGTTTTTTTTTTTTTTGCGGATCCATTGTATCACTACCTATCCTTGTCTGCAAAAACGGACAAGAATAGGACATGCTCTCTATCAGGAATGGCCAACCTGCAGCTCTCCAGCTGTTGTAAAACTACAACTCCCACAATGCTTTGCTGTGGGCTGATAGCTGTAGGTAGTCTGGGCATGCTGGGAGTTGTAGTTTTGCAACAACTGGAGAGCCTCAGGTTGGCCATCCCTGCTCTATACTTTTTGTGGGGCCACGGAACGGACATACGGATGCGGATGGCACACGGTGTGCTGTCCACATTTTTCACAGACCCATTGAAATGTATAGGTCTCTATCCTATCCACCCCCCCAAAAAAACGAACGGACATGGAAATTAAATACATTCGTGTGTATGAGCCTAAGGGCTTGTTCACACGACCGTATATTTTTTCCGTTTCCGTTCCGTTTTTTTTGCGGACCATATGTGGAACCATTAATTTCAATGGGTCCGCAAAAAAAACTGAAAGTACTCCAGGTGCATTCCGTTTCCGTGTGTCTGTATTTCCGTTCCGCAAAAATATAGAACATGTCTTATTATTGTCCACATTACGGACAAGGATAGTATTGTTTTATTAGGAGACAGCTGTTCCGTTCCGCAAAATACGGAATGCACACGGAGGTCATCCTTATATTTTGCGGATCTGTTTTTGCGGACCACAAAATACATACGGTGTTGTGAACAAGCCCTAAGAAGAAGGACAGCTAAAAATATAGAGCGGGTTGCATTTTGCATAATTTGCTGCATGTTACACTTCAAGTAGGGAAAGGTACAAATGGCTATAAGAAACAATCAGATGGCAACTAGAAATTTTTACATAAAAATTTGTAAATACGTATGTATCCACGTGGTTGCCATTGGCAACTCCATTGTTTTTCTTATCTGCACTAGTTTTCCGTTGTGTTACTTCTTTATCTTCCAGCCAGAGACCAACTACTAAACCAGCGGACAGAGACAAGGTTCAGAAGCCAATCCTAAAGGCTGCGGCGGGTAGCAGGCAGAGCAATTTAGAAACAAACCAGAATCAATACAAAAATCAAAGCAAAGGAAAAAAAAAAATCTTTATTTCTGCAATACATAATGTGATGCTTGGCAGAGGAAGCAGGGAGCTCCGTAAGATTAGGCAGGGTTCTTTCCTGGCACAGACGATCAGTGGGTAGCAGGAATAATCAATCACATACAAGGAAACTCCCTGCAGCTAGAAATCAGTCACCTTTTACAAAAGTTTCTACTTGCTTAATAATTGAAAAACTTGTTATTTAGTTCCCTTTACAGGTAAATGTTAGGCCCGCTTATAATCAGGGGCTGATAAGATCCTTAATAACCCATTAGCTGCAGCTTGATGAAGGGGAAGGCATCACTGCGCATCTAATGCAGGACCGTGTGCACTTGTCAGTCATAATTAGCTTGCACCATGGCCGTACATGACCTTATTCTATATCTGATGAACAGGCCTGGATAGATTGAGCTCTATCAACTTGCTTCCATGACTGGATGAATCTGATAACCTACAACCTTGGGTTCAGAGGAGGGAACTAAAGTAATTAATGGAATGGGTGGACTACAGTACCCAGAAACATTATCAAAATTAGGGTTATTCACTTTAGAAAAAAGACGACTGAGGGGAGATCTAATAACTATGTATAAATATATCAGAGGTCAGTACAGAGATCTCTCCCATCATCTATTTATCCCCAGGACTGTGACGAGTGGACATCCTCTGCGTCTGGAGGAAAGAAGGTTTGTATACAAACATAGAAGAGGATTCTTTACGGTAAGAGCAGTGAGACTATGGAACTCTCTGCCTGAGGAGGTGGTGATGGTAAGTTCACTAAAAGGATGTATTTCTGAAGGGTAATAATATTACAGGTTATAGTTACTAGAGATGGGTCGTTGATCCAGGGAGTTATTCTGATTGCCTGATTGGAGTCGGGAAGGAACTTTTTTCCCCTAAAGTGGGGAAAATTGGCTTCTATCTCACATGGTTTTTTTGCCTTCTTCTGGATGAACTTGTAGGATAACAGGCTGAACTGGATGGACAGATGTCTTTTTTCGGGCCTTATAAACTATGCTACTATGTTACAAGAGGATTGTCCAACAAATTTCAAGATTTATTGAAGGAAAGTCAAGTAAAATAAAAAGATTTATGGGTGGGTGGCCTAGTCGAGAGTATGGTGAGACATCGGTCCAAGTGTGACCACCTGATTCCATTAGTTAGTAAGTATACCAGCTCCTGGCTCCATCATACATGGCCTTTGATTACCTAACCTTGTTTCTGGCCAGCTAACTTTTTGCCTGTTTTTGAACCTTTCCTGCCAACCATTGATGATGCCAGTGGATTTAAAACGTTTTCCAGGAGTTCGATATTGATTGCCTATCCTGTGACCACATGACAGTGATTTTATAACATAAGGGAATCTATCCTCAGGATAGGTCATAAATATCTGATCGCTGGTCCAACTCCCGGCACCAGGCACCGATCATCAGTCAAATGGTCTATTTGCCACTCAGTCCCATTCAAGTGAATGGGCTTGGGCTGCAATACCAAGCACAGCCTCTACAGTCATGGCCAAAAGTTTTGAGAATGACACAAATATTAGATTTTCACATGATCTGCTGCCCTCTGGTTTTTATGTGTGTTTGTCAGATGTTTTTATCACATACAGAAATATAATTGCAATCATATTATGAGTAACAAAAGCTTATATTGACAGTTAGAATGAGTTAATGCAGCAAGTCAATATTTGCAGTGTTGACCCTTCTTCTTCAGGACCTCTGCAATTCTCCCTGGCATGCTCTCAATCAACTTCTGGACCAAATCCTGACTGATAGCAGTCCATTCTTGCACAATCAATGCTTGCATTTTGTCAGAATTTGTAGGTTTTTGTTTGTCCATCTGTCTCTTGATGATTGACCACAAGTTCTCAATGGGATTAAGATCTGGGGAGTTTCCAGGCCATGGACCCAAAATCTCTATGTTTTGTTCCCTGAGCCATTTAGTTATCACCTTTGCTTTATGGCAAGGTGCTCCATCATGCTGAAAAAGGCATTATTGATCGCCAAACTGCTCTTGGACGGTTGGGAGAAGTTGCTCTCAGAGGACATTCTGGTACCATTCTTTATTCATGGCTGTGTTTTTAGGCAAGACTGTGAGAGAGCCAATTCCCTTGGCTGAGAAGCAACCCCACACATGAATGGTTTCAGGATACTTTACAGTTGGCATGAGACAAGACTGGTGGTAGCGCTCACCTCGTCTTCTCTGAATAAGCTGTTTTCCAGATGTCCCAAACAATCGAAAAGGGGATTCATCAGAGAAAATGACTTTACCCCAGTCCTCAGCAGTCCTCTCCCTGTACCTTTTGCAGAATATCAGTCTGTCCCTGATGTTTTTTCTGGAGAGAAGTGGCTTCTTTGCTGCCCTCCTTGAGACCAGGCCTTGCTCCAAGAGTCTCCGCCTCACAGTGCGTGCAGATGCACTCACACCTGCCTGCTGCCATTCCTGAGCAAGCTCTGCACTGCTGGTAGCCCGATCCCGCAGCTGAAACACCTTTAAGAGACGGTCCTGGCGCTTGCTGGTCTTTCTTGGGCGCCCTGGAGCCTTTTTGGCAACAATGGAACCTCTCTCCTTGAAGTTCTTGATGATGCGATAGATTGTTGACTGAGGTGCAATCTTTCTAGCTGCGATACTCTTCCCTGTTAGGCCATTTTTGTGCAGTGCAATGATGACTACACGTGTTTCTTTACAGATAACCATGGTTAACAGAAGAGAAACAATGATGCCAAGCACCAGCCTCCTTTTAAAGTGTCCAGTGGTGTCATTCTTACTTAATCATGACAGATTGATCTCCAGCCCTGTCCTCATCAACACCCACACCTGTGTTAATGGAGCAATCACTGAAACGATGTTAGCTGGTCCTTTTAAGGCAGGGCTGCAATGATGTTGAAATGTGTTTTGGGGGATAAAGTTCATTTTCTAGGCAAATATTGACTTTGCAAGTAATTGCTGTTAAGCTGATCACTCTTTATAACATTCTGGAGTATATGCAAATTGCCATTATAAAAACTGAAGCAGTAGACTTTGTAAAAATTAATATTTGTATCATTCTCAAAACTTTTGGCCATGACTGTATACAGTGTACAGCAATGTGCTTGGAATACTGTCAGAAGGCCACAGCGCTCACCAGAATGTTCTTCAAACAGCTTATTGATACGGTGCCAAATAATACTAATACTAATACTAACATTTATTTATATAGCGCCACCATATTCCGCAGTGCTTTACAAACTCATAGGGTTCTTGTACAATACAAAAATGACTGGCTAACTTACAGCTGAAACACTGGGAGTGAGGGCTCTGCTCGCAAGAGCTTACAATCTATTAGGAATTGGGGGTGACACATAAGGGAGTTGATTGTTACAAGTAGGATCCGAGCCAAAATTGTACTGAAAGGAGTGGTGCCGGCCGATCTGCTTCGGGTTTGGGACTGTTAGAGAATCGAGTTCAGGCCAGAGGAGTTGGTGAGGAGAGGTTTAGTCGGGGAAAGGTCATTTTAGGAAGCTTGATAAGCCTGCCTGAAAAGATGTGTTTTTAGGGCACGTTTGAAGGTAGGGAAGTTGTGAATTGAACTAATATACCGGGGCAGGGTATTCCAGAGAGTAGGTGCAGCTTGAGAAAAGTTTTGAAGACGTGAGTGAGAGGTACGAATTATGGAGGATATTAATCTTAGGTCGCTAACAGAACGGAGAGCACGAGTAGGGTGGTAGACGGAGATGAGGGAAGAGATGTATGGAGGGGCAGCACTGTGGAGAGCTTTGTGGGTGAGAGTGAGAAGTTTGAACTCTATTCTATGGTGGATGGGCAACCAGTGAAGTGACTGCCATAGACTAGTAGCATCAGTGTAGCGGGAGGACAGATAGATGAGCCTGGCTGCAGCATTTAGGACAGACTGAAGGGGGAAGAGTTTAGAGAGAGGGAGACCGATTAGTAATGCGTTGCAGAAGTCAAGACGAGAATGAATCAAGGCAACAACAAGAGTTTTTGCCGTTTCCACGGTAAGAAAAGGGCGGATTCTGGCAATATTCTTAAGGTGCAGACGACAGGATCGTGTAAGTGATTGAATATGGGGAACAAAGGAAAGATCAGAGTCAAATGTGGCCCAGAGACAGCGGGCACGTTGCACCGGAGTTATGATAGTACCACAGACCGAGATTGAAATATCAAGATTAGGTGGGTTAGTAGATAGGGGAAAGACAAGAAGTTCAGTTTTGGAGAGGTTTAGTTTTAGACACAGAGAGGACATGATGTTAGAGACAGGTGCCTGACAATTACTGGTGTTTTGGAGTAAAGCAGGGGTGATTTCAGGGGATGAAGTGTATAGTTGGGTGTCGTCAGCATAGAGATGGTACCGAAAGCCGAATCTACTGATAGTCTGTCCAGTCGGGGCTGTATAGAGGGAGAAGAGTAGAGGACCTAGTACTGAGCCCTGAGAAACGCCAACATCAAGAGAGAGAGGAGAAGAAGAAGAGCCAGCAAAGGATACACTAAAGGAGCAGAACCAAGAGAGATAGGAGGAGAACCAAGAGAGAGCAGTGTATTTAAGGCCAATTGAGTGGAACATGGTGAGGAGGAGTTTATGGTCTACTGTATCAAATGCTGCAAAGAGATCCAGATGAATCAGTAGGGAATAATCCCCATTTCTTGGGGATTATCAGCTATTGATTACCTATCCTGGGAATAAGCCATTGAACTCCTGGAAAATCTTTTAACTGGTGGAAACATGTCTGGAAATATGCCTAAATTAGCTGTATTTCAGATGCAGATTGCAGCCGCTATCTGCGACTTCAACCCGCCCCCGCCTGGTCTAAAATTGTGAGTGGGGAAGGTGATGGTGACGTCTCATTCACCATTTTCTACACTCGGTTTAGGCGCAGAAAAAGGTCTAAATGTAAGACAGCAAGCAAGCTGCCTTACATGTAGACTGGTGCTGGATACGCAGAAGTTATGGAGAGGCCGGCACCTCTTCATAACTTTGGCGGATTCACCGACAGTTTAGGGTATTATTAATATCGGCATCTAAAACGCTAGTCTTAATAAATGTGCGCCTAAGTTTTAAAGGCATTTTTTCCACATTGATCGAGACATATCCTTTTGGACACTTTATGTACGAAGGTCTTCTCCCCTAGAAATACTGGGGGATAATATATTCATATACACATAATGTGAAGGAGCCTGTACAGTAACACATAAGAACTGTGCGACTCCATACTAAGGAGTAATACAAACTCAGCGCACTGCCATATAGGCTCTGCACACAGGGATCGGGCGTGTATATGAGCCCTTTGTGCAGTTGTAATGAATTGGACGCCCCCATATATCTGAACGGTTATAACATCCCAACAGCTGGCAAAGGGAGTGACTATAATACTAATATTATAAGAGAAAATTGCTCATAATGCGGTATTCCAAGAGCACATGAAATACAGAAACATAACAGATGGAGACAGAAGTATAATCAGCATTTCCATCAATATATTTGACACCAGACACATATATGACCAGATCCTGCTGCTCAGTAGTATATATATCTACACATAAGACGAGACCAGGAATAATAAGTTTAAATAATTAAAGTTATCATTACATTATGAACACGGGCAGCTTGACTTTCTCTGTCAGCCTATTAACATATAGAAACCTAAGCAGCTGAATCATCTATAAAGCAGAGGGATATCACTCAGTAACACTATCCCCTAATTATTCCCATCAATTACTGCACGCTGTGCAAAAATAATCCAAACTTAGAGGCACATAGTTTGTACGGAATATTCTTATGGGGATCACGTCGGGTAACCACCTGCTAAGAGTCTTCAGACACAAATGGAAACCTGTCTGTGTGGGGAAAGGGAAGTTTGAGTTAGCCGATTTAATATATGTGCACTTAAATATATGGATTGATATAAGTCATATACAGGGGCGTCGCTAGGTCAAGACATCTGGGGTTCGGGCCCTGGATGTTTTGTTCGGGGCCATGAATTGAAGATGAGCAAATTGATTCTAAAAGAATCGGATTCGTTATGAATTTCTAGACAGCTGGTGCCGGGAGTCGGACCCTCACTGATCTGATATTGATGACTTATCTTGAGGATAGGTCATTAATAGTAAAAAGCGGACAACCCCTTTAATTGTGCCTCTGTCTTTAACCGAGAGTATAAAATGTCCCCCAATATGCCGGGCCCCCCCATACATTGAGTATACTTACCCGACTGCCTGCACCGCTCCCGGTTTCGGCACCGCCGTAGCTGCTTCTCCCTGTGCACAGATGAAAACATCCGGGAGGAGCAGACAGTTGCAGGTGGGTGACGCTAGGGAGGCTCGTCCCTGTCCCCACCTGCCATTGGCTGCTCACCCCCGACACCGGATTTTTTCATCCCTGCACAGGGAGAAGCAGCGGTGCGGGGACCAAGAGCAGCGCAGGGGGGCGGGGAGCCAGGTAAGTATATTCAATGTAGGGGGGGGGGGGCGGCATATTGGGGGACATTTTTATACTCTTGGATAACCCCTTTAAATTACACAAAAATCACTTGCAATTTTTCTAGCACAGTTTAATAATCTGTGTACCAAAATATTTTAGTTTATAGGCCTCATAATAAAATGTCTGGTATACAGGAGAGTGCAAAATGAAAGACCCAGGCCTTGTCATCTGAGAGTCTGAATGTGGGTGTTAGTGCAAACAGCAGTAGTAGCACCAGCCATCTGGCCAGTAGCAGTAGTGGTAGTCATAGGCCACAGGTTTCCCTGGTGACACATTATTATTAAGGACAAAAAGGATGACACTGTGGACTGGATGATTCAATCCTCCTCTCAGTCACAGCAGGATGATGTGGAGGCCACATCTGAGTCTGATATCGTGCCTTGGAGGTAGTGGGTCACAGCATTCCTTCTGCTTCTCCTTCTTGTGGCCCCAGAAAAGCCTTTTGGTTGCATCATCTCTGACTTCACTGCGCTCCTAGTGGGACGCTTTCTTTTTTCCTAAGAAGAGGTAATAAAACCCCATGCACTATGAAAGACACTCGAAACAGTCTCCCTGTTGATGACTTGTGTAATAAGCATCAGAATGTGGACTGGAGGAGGAGGAGGTTCAAGTGAAGGCACTGGACCCCATGCATAACTGTGTTGGTGGTAGTAGTAGGAATGGTACTTCTAGCCACTGTGGTGGCGGTAGGGGCAGTGGTAGTGATAGTGGCACTGGGGGGCTAATACAGAACAGGGAATCGTGAGGGGGCCAAGGAGGCCAAGATGCCATATATATGTCTGATAAAAGTGGCGAGGAGGGTGAGGACTTTGATCATGTTTCTGTTGGACAGGACTTGTGAGCCAGATCAGTTGCTAAGGAGCCAGAGACATCTGAGGAGAAAGGTGGTGGCAACAATGAGCTGAGACAATGTACAGCCAAAACCTCCAAAAGAACTGCCAGGGCCAAATCTTCTTCTATTGTGATCTGCTCAGGAACTGGTGATGTCGCTGATAATGTGGGCACAGGCTCAAAATGTGCCAGACCTAGGTCAAGCTCAGCTCCTGCTAGCTCTCTTTGAGTCAGTTTTCTACACAAGGCCTGCAACAAAACCACAGCCATATGCAAGATCTGCAGGATTAATATAAGCAGTGTGAATTTAAATACAAGCATAGGTACCAGGTCTCTATTGCAGCACATGAGGTTGCATCACCAGATCATGTGGAAAAATACAATTATCCAGCATTCTGAATCAGATCAATTCTGTCCTCCTTCTCATGGTCTTCTTTGTGGCAGTCAGACCATATCTCCAAGCAGTACAGTGTCCTTGTCATCAGCAGCAGCTGCTTCCTGCTGCTTCCTGTTCAGACTCCTCCTTGTCCTCCGCTCCACTATCAGACAACTGTAGCACACCCAGTAGTGGGGGAGAGGACAGGAGTGATTGTAACAAGAATGGGCCCTGGGCCATGCAGTGATGGGAAGGGGGCACCTTTCTTCCTTTTGGGGCAGGCCCTGGTTCTGGACTTTCCCCTGCCTGATGTGCACTTGATGGTGATAAATTGTGAGTTGCAAGGCAGGATCCATTGGTAGCCAATAATGGTTTGGTAGTGCAGTATGACAGTAGAGGTAATAATGGCACCACGTTAACAGCAGAATTGTTCATTAAGTTCAGGTACATTAGTCACAGTTCTCAGCATGCATGGGCTGGCAATTCTTACACAACGTCCAATTTCCACAGTTCTCATAGGTTACACGGTTGCAAAGGTAGTTAATAGGCCAAGATTATTTTTTTAAACAATTTTCCTCACATTGAACTTCTGTAGCGGACCTCTCTAGCATAAGCCTCCAGAAATAGGGGTGTAACACTTCTCTTTCATTATTCAACAACAAGGTGGCCCCCAACGTCAGGTTCTACACCATTTTCATAGGTTGCTGTACTGACAGTTAATAGTACTACAGGTTTCCACTGCGGAGTGTAGTGTAGTGGGTATATCTGAATACTGCCTTTAAGTCTGTCCATACACTAGAACACTTAAAAGGGTTTTCTGAGATTTTAATACTGATGACCTACCCTCAGTGGTCATCTATTCTCATCTTTGAAGACACCACTCCAGTACCACTCCATGGCATCTATCCAGCACTTGATCTCCAGCCCAGGGCTGGTCCAAATACTTCTTGGCCAACTCCTCTTGCCAGACTTTCTTATTCTGCACACCTCACAGCCATAGTGGTTTCATCTCTTCCAGAAGAGCTACTTTAGTTATGAACTGTTGGTACAGGAGGCTGGTGAAATCCACTTTAGCCAAAGCACACTACAGAGCAAAGCAGCCCTACTTACTGGCTGCGGAGGCCGGGATCCCCTACTCCACACAGTGTTTGCTGTCTAGATCCCCCATTCTGTCTGAGACTAACAAACACCCTCCACTTCCTTCTGTAGCCATGTAGAGACTCTCTCTGTGGGGTACAGGCCTACCCCCTAAGTTAAATTGCATTAGCAAGGCGGTAACTGGTTTTCCTGACAGAAGCAGGTTGGTATAGACATTCGGAGGCACAATCTAAGTCAATGGTGGCACAGCAAGCAATTCTTTTCTCACTTTTTAGAAAGGGGTGGTCTTGACTTTTCCTGCTATTAGCGAGGCGCTGACCACAGCAGTGGTACAGTAAGAATTTATCATTGACCCCATGTGGGCTAGTTAGCGGCAATTTGTATAAGACAATAGTCTTCTTACTGATAGCAAGCAAAGGTAGGGATGCATAAAGTTCACAATTTTCAATTTTTAACACTGTACCCTGTATGTAGTAGGATACTAGATGGGCTATTATAACTACAAGGGGGAGCACTATAGGAGGCATTATAACTACTGGGGGCACTGCAGGGCACCATTATTACTACTGGAGCACTACAGTAGGCCATTATAATTGCTGAGTGTACTATAAGAGGCATTATAACTATTGGGAGCACTATAGAAAGCATTATAACTATTTGGGGCACTATAGGAGGCATTATAACTACTGGGGGCACTACAGGGCGCCATTATAACTACTGTGGCACTACAGAAGGCCATTACAATTACTGGGTGTACTAGATGAGGCACTATAACTCTTGGGGGCACTATAGAAGGCATTATAACTACTGGGAGTACTAGATGAGGCATTATAACTACTGGTGGCACAATAGAAAGCATTATAACTATTGGGGGTACTATAGAGGGCATTGTAACTACTGGGGGCACTATAGAAGACATTATAACTACTGGGGGCAGTATAGAAGACATTATAACTGTTGGGACACTATAGAAGACATTATAACTACTGGGGCACTATAGAAGGCATTATAACTACTGGGAGTACTAGAGGAGGCATTATAACTACTGGGCACTCTACAGTGGGGGCTTATAGAGGGGCCTTATGTTTGGCGCAACGGAGAAGCATAGTCTCCTGTTTGTGTGATAGTACTTAATGTAATGTACATCCAAACATGCCTTTAGCACTGGGGCTAGATTTAAAATTTAACATATATGCATTGGGACTTGGGCCCTGAATCCTTACATGGTACAGTATACTTCTGTCTGGATGAGCCAAAGAAGCAGCATAGATTTTACAGGAGTTACATGAAAAAAATGAATTTTTGCGACTGTTGTCTATGATCTGTGTATGGTATTGTAGCTGAACCACATTCAAGTGAATATTGCAACATCAAAGACTTATGTTGGACATGGGTGGCACTATTTCTTGAAGAATGCAGACCCTTAGACCATTAAAAGTGTAATCAAAATTTATAAGAAAACCCCTCTCCATATGTACAACTACACAGGAGACCCAGGACAGAGAGTCACTGTGTAAGAACATCTCCCGCTGTGGCTGACTTTGTGCATTACATTTCTCCAGCAGTGGCCACTGCAGACCTGTGATCCCCTGGCTGACCTTCATTGTATAATTCCTTAAAGGAATGGGGTTTTTTTCGGTGTTTTATATTGATGGCCTATTCTCAAGGTAGGTCTTTAATATCTAATCATGGAGGTCTGACACCTGACACCGTTAGCTATTTGAGGAGGCCACATCACTCGCATGTGCCCTGAGGCTTCCTCACAGCATACCAAGCACATTGGTGTACATTGTGTAGTGGCTGGGCTTGGTATTGCTGCCCGTCCTATTCATTTGAATGGAACGGAATTACAGTTAAACCACATGACTGATGAATGTGACGTTACAGGCCTAGAAAGATGCAGAGTGGGGTGCTGAGTTGGACCTGAGGATTAATATTAAACCTCTTGGAAAATCCCTTTAATTACTCTGAAACTCAATTTGCTTCCATAATACATCAAATGTATCAGCCATGATTGTTTTTTTTTTTTGAAGGATGAACTGTGATATTTTTTAATTTTCTCCACAGTTCTCCGTCCCCTTCAGTCTAATAAACCTGTAAACTGGGTTTCTTCAAAGAGAGCTCCCGTCTCTGACTAACAGATGAGGGTCTAGAACAGGGGACCCCATAAGTAGCTTGGAATCCCATAATAGGATATGTGAAAGTTGAGATTTTTTTTATTAACCCCATGATTAATATTTCTAATCCAGCTTCAAGGTTTAACATTCAAGATGTAAGGCTAGTAATTACTTTAAAGTGAAGATTACATAGTATTCTGATGAACTCATAAAAGAAAACTGAGATTTACCATGACATGACCTGAGGAAATTCAAGATGTCAGCCTGGTTTCAATGACCCGAGATCAATACAATGGACTCAGTTCTTCTGATGGATTGTTTTTAAACACGTCGCACATTGGATACCTGGCCAATGGCCTATTGTCTGAAGTTAGCGAGCGTGCCTTTTTGATTAGTCTTACTTTAACAGACTAATTCATTGTTATTGAGGACAGCTTTATATTTTATTTAGTTTTGTGGTCAATTGGTCATGTTCCTGTCACTTTTTTAAAATACATATTTGGAGGAATCTCCCTGCCCCTCCCTGTTTGTGACTTTTTAAATGCTACTTGGGGCAAATTTTGTCGTGGGGGAGAGGGCGCAGTCCCCAGCCAATAGGTCCGCCACATTTAACTTTTTTTGCGCCTGTCTTCAGGACCAGTCTAGGGCAGCCCCGCATTGCCGTAGTATTTATTCTGGTGCACCAACTGCTGGAGGATGGACCTAATTTATGAGGAGGCCTGTGTAAAACGCTGGACTTTGATAAATCTCCCCCATGCTTTTGTCATTCCTTAGAAACCAACTTGAAACCAGAATAGAAGGTGTTTCTAAGTATGTATTTAGTATTGGGTAGTTTTTAGGTATTCATGATATTCCACCTTTAGCTTGTGAGAATTTAGGGAGAGATTTATCAAACTGGTTCAAAGAAGAACTGGCCTAGTTGCCCATAGCAACCGATCAGATTCCACCTTTCATTTTGCACAGCTCCTTTGGAAAATGAAAGGCGGAATCTGATTAGTTGCTATGGGCAACTAAGCAAGTTCTACTTTACACCAGTTTGATAAATCTCCCCCTAAATTCTTTACCTGGTCATTATTTCACAGACGATTGGACCCTGCTTCACAAGTAGTAGTGGGATAGAAGGCCACTATCCAGTTTTTATCAGACATATATGGCCAAACTAGACTACAGATGCCAAATCATACTCCACTGGAATACATCTCTTTGGACAGAACATGACATGATCCAAAAGGCAATAATGTACCACCATTGTTAGTAATGGTACTCTTAGTTAGCCTGAGATGGGGATATGACATAGTCTGACTGGGCCCAATTCTGAGAGGATAATTCATTGACTTAATTCCTAGGCTGTGCTTTATAGTGGTGATATCATAATTATGATTATCTTTTTATTCTTAGGCTATGCTTTGTGATAATGATGTCACAATAGAGTGTTGATCACACAGAAGTCAGAACAGAACAGTCATCCCAGAAGAAGACTCCCAGAAGAAGCTAAGGCGCAATGTATGTCGAGCGAGGTGTGACTCCTCTTCCTTCTTGGTCAGAATTTTTATTACATACATTCAAGTAGGACTTTACTTGTGGGTTGACGTTTAAATTAGTGTTGATCGAGCACCATAGTGCTTGGGTGCTCGGGTCGAACAATGGGCGGTGTTCGAGTGCACGACCGAGCACCCAAGAACAATGGAAGTAAATGGGAGAACCCAAGCACTAAACCAGGCACCCCCTGCTCTGAAGAGGGGAGGGTGTCTGGTCAGTGGCGTACCGCCCATATAGGCAGACCATGCCACTGCTATGGGGCCGCGGCACAGGGGGGCCCGGAGCGCACGGGAGGCCCCGTCCCTACTCTGCATCATTAAGATCCGTCCCGACAGTGTTCCCTGCCTGCCCTCCAGGCCTCTACTAGCCCGCTCACCGCCGCAACCCGGACTTACTTTGTATGCCTGTTCCGATGGGGCAGCCCTGTTGCGGTGGGATCGGAACAGGCATACACTATGCTTAGTTTCCCCTACGTCCTGACGCTCTCAGGACATTCCTGTGCGCTCCCACCTGGCCCCGCCTCTTCCCTCATGCCGCGCTGCTGCTACTGCACGGAAGAAGACCAAGGCCCCAGCCCCCCCCCCCCCCCCAGAGCTTTGAAGTGGCGTCGGGACAAGGGACAAGTAACTGTAAGTTTTTATCTGTTTCATGTGTGTGTGTATACACTGTGTATATACTGTATATTGTACAGCATATCACAGGGGTTATATTGTCCGGCATGGTGTAACCGCCATGCATTTGTTGTACAGTATACAGTATAATCCGTATACCATGCTATACAATGTACAGTATAATCCATACACCATGCTGTATAATATACAGTATAATCCGTATACCATGCTGTATAATATACAGTATAATCCGTACACCATGCTGTATAATATACAGTATAATCCGTACACCATGCTGTATAATATACAGTATAGTCCGTACACCATGCTGTATAATATACAGTATATTCCGTACACCATGCTGTATAATATACAGTATATTCCGTACACCATGCTGTATAATATACAGTATAATCCCTACACCATGCTGTATAATATACAGTATAATCCGTACTCCATGCTGTATAATGTACAGTATAATCCCTACACCATGCTGTATAATATACAGTATAGTCCGTACACCATGCTGTATAATATACAGTATAATCCGTACACCATGCTGTATAATATACAGTATATTCCGTACACCATGCTATATAATATACAGTATAATCCGTACTCCATGCTGTATAATGTACAGTATAATCCCTACACCATGCTGTATAATATACAGTATAGTCCGTACACCATGCTGTATAATATACAGTATATTCCGTACACCATGCTGTATAATATACAGTATAATCCGTACACCATGCTGTATAATATACAGTATAATCCCTACACCATGCTGTATAATATACAGTATATTCCGTACACCATGCTGTATAATGTACAGTATATTCCGTACACCATGCTGTATAATATACAGTATAATCCGTACACCATGCTGTATAATATACAGTATAATCCGTACACCATGCTGTATAATATACAGTATAATCCGTACACCATGCTGTATAATATACAGTATAATCTGTACACCATGCTGTATAATATACAGTATATTCCGTACACCATGCTGTATAATATACAGTATAATCCGTACACCATGCTGTATAGTATACAGTATAATCCGTACACCATGCTGTATAGTATACAGTATAATCCGTACACCATGCTGTATAGTATACAGTATAATCCCTACACCATGCTGTATAGTATACAGTATAATCCGTACACCATGCTGTATAATATACAGTATATTCCGTACAACATGCTGTATAATATACAGTATAATCCGTACACCATGCTGTATAGTATACAGTATAATCCGTACACCATGCTGTATAGTATACAGTATAATCCGTACACCATGCTGTATAGTATACAGTATAATCCGTACACCATGCTGTATAATATACAGTATAGTCCATACACCATGCTGTATAATATACAGTATAGTCCGTACACCATGCTGTATAATATACAGTATAATCCCTACACCATGCTGTATAATATACAGTATAATCCCTACACCATGCTGTATAGTATACAGTATAATCCCTACACCATGCTGTATAATATACAGTATAATCCGTACACCATGCTGTATAGTATACAGTATAATCCCTACACCATGCTGTATAATATACAGTATAGTCCCTACACCGTGCTGTATAATATATAGTATAATCCATCCTTGTGGCTGCCCTCATACAGTATAACGTCTCCTTAATTAAAAAAAAAAAATCAGTAGGTCATGTATACATTTCTTTATTGACAAATGGGGGTGTGGCATGGGAGGAGCCAGGGCAGCGTGTGGGATGAGCCGGGGTAGTGGGCGGGGTTAGGGGCCCCATTCAGATTCTTGCTATGGGGCCCAATGATTTCTATGTACGCCCCTGTGTCTGGTTCATAGGGAAAAGTGAGAAAATGGTGGAAACACCACTGAAATGGTTTGGGAACAGCATGGGGATTATGTCTGGATGCATCTTGGACTACAAAGTCGCTGCTTGGAACGATGTTGTCCGAGTATTACACCACTTTTATGGAAGGACAAGAATACCCCCCCAAAACCGAAGATAACATTGATTTTAGAGGAAATATTGTTAGGAAACATATATTTACTTGTACATAAAGCGCAAGTGCTGCCAAAAATTACAAGGAAGAGGCACTCCGATACAGCCGGTATATCACATAAAGGAGGGCCTCATTCACATTGTGGTACAATTGTTCATGTCGTGGGACTCCTACACTCATAAAGCCTATGCACAAAGTGAAAGGGCTGCCAAAAATTACAAGGAACAGGCACTCCAATACATAGATAATGTCGCCTTGATTAGCAGCAGAAAAAAACACACAGGATGTCAGGTATTTAGGATACAAAAACGTTATAATGCACACGCAACACAGGTAATGTCACCTTGATTAGCGGCAGAAAAAATGACACCGGATGTCAGGTATATAGGATACAGAAACATTATAATGTACACGCTGTGCAGGTGGTGTTTAGGTCAGGCAAACTTGGGCAATTTTTGCCCCCCCCCCAAAAAAAAAAGAAAAAAATATTGCAGCCAGACATAATAGCCCTTAAAAGGGTTTTTGGGTCTTTTCAACAGAAAAACTAGCCTTGCCAAGCCAAATCCTATCCCTACACTATCTGTCCCTCCTTGCAGCAGCTCTCCCTGACTAAGACTGAGCCAGGTCTCAGGCATGATGTGCCGAGCATCGCCATGCTCAAACGAATATAGTATTCGGCCGAACATGCTCGCTCAACGCTAGTTTAAATGCATTCCACTGGGCTATTTTAGCCTGGTATATTAATGTATGACATGAGATATCTTCCTCACTTATCTCCCCTTTCTATACAGTAGGTCCATTACTTGAATTATTGTAATTGTGATATACCATTTGGACCACATATGGTAATGATTGGGAGAGGTTGTTTTTATCGTTCTCAGTGTATGGATTCTATCACATTTTATTGTATTTTACTATTATATTGATTGTTAATAAAGATTGTTTGATTTTACACGAGCTGTATTATTTGTATGCCCTTATTTTTGTAGATTGGTGTTTAATGGATATCATCAGTGTAAAAGTGTTCTTTCTGTATGTATGTGATAACTATCTCTAGACAGGGGTGCACCTAGACTTTCTGCTGCCTGAGGTGAAAATTGAAATAGTGCCTGCCCCCTCCCCCATTACAAATTCTCAACTTAACCCTCTCCCTATGGCCCTACTGTTAAAGACATATTTTCTACCAGATTGCCTTTGGTGTTAACAGTGCCCCCAATAGTAATAATGTTCCCCTTGTACCCACAAATAATAATGCCTTCATAGTGCCCATACTAGTAATCATGTTCCCCATAGTTGTCCACCATTAGTAATAAATTCCACCATAAAGCTCTAAGTAGTAATAATTCTGTACCAGTAGAATAAATGCATCTAATGTGCGCAAGTATAAAAGTAGTACAAAACCCCCTTATGATGTGTGTCAGTACAAAAATGTCCCCTCATATTGTGTGCCAGTACAAAAATACCTCCTTATAATGTGTGCAAGTACAAAAAGTGCCCCCTTATAATAACGTATGCCAGCACAAAATAATCCCCTTATGTGTGACAGTACAAAAATAGCATGTGACAGTACAAAAAAATATCTTCTTTTAGTGCTCCCAGTAGAACGAATGTCCCCATAGTGCCCCTCCTTATAATGTATACCAGTACAGAAAATGCCCCCTTCTGTGTGCCAGGACAAAAGAATACCCCCTTTTAGTGCCTCCAGTAGAACTAATGTTCTCATAGTGCACCCCCCTATAATGGATGCCAGTACAAGAATGCTCCTGTTTAGCTCTCCTGATGTCCCCATAGTGGCTCAACAGCATGCTACAAAGGAAAAATAATAAACTGAAATACCTCCATACCACTGTGGTGCAGGACACAGGTCTGTATCCTGAGCTGTATGCAGCTGACCGCAGCCTGCCCCCTAAAATAAAAGAGTCATACTTACCTGTTCCACACCGCTGGGATCCTCTGCACAGCCTCCGTTGTCAACATCTTCCAGTCCCCGCATTGCTTACGTCCAGTGCGTGGGCATGGTTACACGCACCGCTCCAGCCAATGACTGGCTTCGGCAGTGATGTGGCTACAAGCAGCACGTCACCACTGAAGTCAGTCATTGGCAGTGTCTGGTCACACTGGAAGATGAAGACAGTAGAGGAAGCGCAGGGGACTGGAGAGAAGGGAAGCAGGTAAATATGAATCTTCTATTTCAGAGGGCAGGCTGCGGGCACTTGCTTAAAAATTAGTTTTAAAAAAAAAACCCTTTAAGGGTATAGCCACGCGGAGTGGCTGAAATGCGATCATGAACCAATTAGTCCTCCGCTTCCTTCATTTAAAGAGGTTGTCCCACAAAATATATTCTACAGTTTTCAAACCAGCACATAAATCTGAATACTTTTGTAATTACATGTAATTAAAAATTTAGCATAGACACTAGAGCTATTCAATAACGTGTATCTGTATAGCACCACCTGCTGTTTGTTCTTTTTCCTTATTTCTTTGTCCTGCTCATTAAGAAGGCCGCACATGCTCAGTTTCATCCTTCAACTGCCTCCTGAGCTGTGATAGGGAGAGCTGAGACACGCCTCCTGAGCTGTGATAGGGAGAGCTGAGACATGCCCCCTGAGCTGCAGCAGAAAAGACGCTGCCCCTGAGCTGTCAGCTTGATAGAAATCTAGCAGAGCAATAAATGACGAGATCTCTGGATCGATGTACAGGGCTGGTTCTAGATTTATTAGAAAGAGATTGCCATGTGATATATGAGGTCTGATTTTCATTTTTTACATAGTCAGTCTTCTTTGTTAATGGCCGCGTGGCCTTTTCAATACCACGCAGCCATTAGGAATGAAGACCAACTAAACAGTGCAATCCTGTTTTTTTTTTTTTTGGTAAAACAATTTTTTAAGCAAATGCCCGCAGCCTGCCGCCTTCATATTTACCTACTCCCCTGTTTAGTCGGTCTTCATTGTTAACCCTTTCACTTCAGCCATCTGTGTATATACGTCCTATCTGCACATGCCCCTGATCAGCTCTGGGATTAAAGCTCCTGCTCCTGCAATCTAGCAGGAGCAGGTCGGGTCCCGGCTCACAGACAGAGCGGTGACCCTGAGGAAAAGACAGGAGCGGTTTATTACCGCTTCTGCCTTCTCCTGTGCCTGAACAAGAGCCTTACCTGAAGGCATGCTGGAGGAGGAAGGAAGTGGCAGAGCCGCTTCCTGTGTTAGTTCCGGCGGTCACGTGACTGCCGGGTGTCTAAGGGCCAGAGCAGTGCTGCAGGGTCTAAGGAGACCCTGATCAGCTCTGCCTGTGTCTAATGCCTCCACAGGGGGCTGTTTTCCCCTATAACTGGGGCTCCTGTGGATGCCCCAGTTACAGTGGAAACAGTGAAAAAAAGTGTCAATGTCCTCCAGAGGTCTTTTAATGACCTTCTGGGGGACATATTATATGTCAAAAATAAATTAATATATAAGTAAAAAAAAAATAATAATAAAAATACAAATAAAAAGTGTAAATAAATAAATAAATAAAAACTCGCCAACGGAAACAGTCACCATAGTCGCCCTGTTCAATAAAATTTATACATGTTATATATCAAAATAATTGTCATCAAATAGGGAACCCATTGCAATAATTAATTTGTGTGTCAGTTTTAATATTTAAAAAATAAAAATCTATAATTAAAAATAATTACTTTTTTAAAATAAGAATTAGTGGTTTTCGGCCAAATTAAACCTAAAAAAATATAAAAAATATAAAAAAAACATTCAACAAAAAGTCCTAAGTGTCAAGTAAAACAAATTGCAAACATTATTTTGGTATACAAACAAATAAAAAAAAATTAGGGTCACTAAACCACCATGTGCCCAAATCACAAAAAGTTGCCTGGACATTCAGGCCTTTTATAGGTCCGGTCATAAAAGGGTTAATGGCCGCGCTGCACCTTCAATACCGCACAGCCACCATGAAGACCGACTAAACAGTGTGATCTGCATTACATAAATGAAAGTAAGTTGGAGGCTAATTGGCTGCACGGTTCATGAGTGCTGCAAAGCCAATCGGATCATGGCTACACCGTGTGACCGTACTCTAAGAGCCAGCCAGCCCTTTTCACTCACTGTTAGCACCAAACCTCACAAGCAGAAGGGGAGACCCAGCAAACTCTACAGGTCACCAGCTACACTGCAACATACGTTTGTCTCTTGTATCTCTTCTCATGGGGACTGAAGTTTGTTGCTGGTCTTACCCCAATTTTCCAGTTGCCTGACCCTAATTTTTGGAATGAAATAATCACACATATTACTCTACCTTTTTATTTGGTTTGGCTTGGGCTCTTTAGAAATAAAGTGTTCACTAGCGTCAAGGCTGACAAATCCGTTGCCTTTAATGGGTTCAGTTAGGCATCCGTTGGTTTCTGGTATTTGTGATGGTAAATATTAGGAATATAGGAGCAATATATTATTGTTCCTATTATTATATTATTATTATATTATTACGTTATTTTTTTACTGCTGTACATGAACCACATGAAGCCAATGAATACAGAGAATATATACAGTATTCATCCTTTCATTTTACACGGAGAGTCACTGAGGAGTAGGGCGCTGAATTTAAACATATTTGATATCAAGTATTTTAAACAATTTTCTGAACTAATTATTCTTTATGCGATTTTTCCAGCATTTAAAACCCCAGGTGATGTGACGTTCTGGATCACAGACTCCTCGCAGCCAGCAATAAGTAATATTTCTTCACCTAGGTCTAAAAGCCTGCTCATGAATTGCTAAGTTTTCAGCTTTACAAACCCTTCGAGAAATGTTTTACAAGTTGCTTTTGGGATTTCGGCAAAATGCAGATTGTGAATAACAGGCAGTCACTTTAATTTTCCTTCAGGTTTATCACAAAATCCCCACAAGGTGACTTTTCATTGCTGTGATAATGCAGGCTGCATAGTCAAATTTACACCAGCTCCGCGTTGTACAGCCGAGGCTGGCGGTGTAATCTCTCGCGTGTTTTGCTTGGAGACCTTCAGTCTGACCTTTATTCTCTCACATCCCAAATTTTACAAGGTGTAATGTGTGATCTATGGTTAGATACTCAGGCGAGAGAACGACCCTGATTCTCGCAATGACGGCTCATGGAAAATAAAATATTGGAAGTCAATAGTGTTTTTGTGACATTATTAGGAGAAAATCATGTATCTAAAAGCAGTAAATTGCTTCGACCCATAAGTAATGACACACAACAAGCTACTCAGCTGGTATAACCTTTTCTCCTTCCCCCATGTGTCTAGATATCCTGCAGCATCTCAATAGATGTGTGTATGAGCTGTGTCTATAGCTGTACACTGGGGCGGACTGGAGACTTAAAGTGGCCCTGGAAAAAAAAACTAAAAGTGGCCTCATGTTGTAGGTGAGTCCAAATTGTCAGAAGGCGGGCCAACACAAGTAGGCAGGAACAACACAAGTAAAAATACATTATATCTTCTTATGGTTCTGTAAAGCTTTGAGGTTGCTGTAATACAGCCATATCGTGATGCTTCATAGTCGGACAATATTCTTAGAAATAGACAGCAAACATCCAAAAACCAAAAGAATAAGCAACCTAAAGCAAATGTCCCAGACTAAAGAGTTTCCTAAAATCCTAAAGTTCAATGACATCATTTTAGATTCATGCAGCCCTGTAGGTGGTCAGATCTTCATTATTTGAATCAATAGCTGCATTTGAAGGATCTATCATAAGGCTACTTTCACACTAGCGGCAGGCCTGATCCGGCAGGTGAAGGGTGCTGCCGGATCAGGCCTGCCGCAGCGACATGTGTGGAGCCGGAACCGCGCCTCACACATGTCACACAGTACATACATACACACACACAGACACACACACATATACACAGACAAATACACATACATACATACTTACATGCTCCCGGCAGGTCTTCAGAGCGTCGGAGGAACAGGATGGCTCACACAGGTGACGATTCCCCACAGCACCCTCTGCTGGGCGCCTGGTGGAATCGTCACCTGTGCGCGCCGTCCTGTCCCTCCGACGCTCTGAAGACCTGCCGGGAGCATGTAAGTATGTATGTATGTGTATTTGTCTGTGTATATGTGTGTGTATGTTTATGTCTATGTCTATGTCTGTATGTGTGTATTGTGTCTATGTGTAGCCGGATCCGTCATGAACTCCATTGAAAGTCAATGGAGGGCGGATCCGGTTACCATTGTGGTCACACCAGACGGATCCACCCCCATTGACTTGCATTGGGGGTCATTCCGGATCCGTCTTGGTGCGGATGCCTGGACCGGAGAGCAAACCGCAGCATGCTGCGGTTTGCTCTCCGGTCTGGAGACGGAACAGAATGCTTTCAGGAGCATTCCGTTGTCTTCAGTTCAGTTTTGTCCCCATTGACAATGAATGGGGACAAAACGGAAGCGTTTTATTCCGGTATTGAGCCCCTATGACGGAACTCAATACCGGAATTTTAAAACGCTAGTGTGAAAGTAGCCTAAGCCGTCCATGTACACAGACGTATAGTATGTCAGGCAAACTCATCACTATTGATGAAACCGGCAGATGTTGGGGTAGATAAGGATCGGGCAGTTGGATTTCAACATGTCTGATGCTTTTGTTGTCAGGGAAATAAGTCAGTGCCAGAGGCATCTGGCTTTGACTTCCTTCCCCTCTTCTTAATGTATACATATACTTGCTTGGCAAAGCTGCCAAGGTGATAGATGTCAGCTGAACGCTCACTTAACGCTCATTTAACTGATAGCTATCTTATGTTTTGCTAGCCTTACAGAAAAGGTGAACGTTCAATTTAAAACATTTCCTAGAACTGCTGATACAAACAGTAGCAATAATAAAAGAACAGGAGGTATTAATAGGTGATACACATGTTACACTTAAAATTGTCATTAAAGGGGTTGTGCAGGTTTTTTATATTGATGGCCTATCTTAACGGCGGGGGTCAGACACCCTGTACCCAGCTGATCAACTGTTCCTGAGTAGCCCGGGCACCTTCAGAACAACACGGCTTTGTTCACTACACAGTGGAGCTACGTAAAGCTGAACATCAGGGATGGGGGGTGAGCATCGGACCCTAAAAGAGCAGATATTGACGGCCTATCCTGAGGATAGGCCATCAATATAAATATCCAGAACCACCCCTTTATAGAGAACCTTTCACCGCTCCTGACATGCCTGTTTTAATAGCTTCATGCGTTCCCCATGTAATAACAATTCTGAAGAATCTATTCTTATGCCTGTATGTTGTGCCGTTCCTTATTATTTCTACTAGAAGTGATGAATGAATTGCTAGCAGTCTCCAGTAAGGGTACAGAGGGGAGGTAACCAGTTGGGGGTGTGTACTTGCACAGACTCACTCTGTCCAATCAGTGCTGTCATTTTCAGACTGTGCAGATACACACCCTCAGTACCCTTACTGCAGACTGCTAGCAATTCATCCATAACTTCTAGTAGAAATAATAAGGAATGGCACAACATAAATCCATAAGAATAGATGTTCCAGAATTGTTATTACATGGGGAATGCATGAAGCTATTAAAATAGACATGTCAGGAGTGGTGAAAGGTCCTCTTTAAACTCACAGGGTCTGGCAAGGTTTTGGTGATAAATAACAATTTAACTCACGGAAAAATAAGGTGGTCTCAAATGGCAGAACATGCTCAAAACCCCAATGCTGTAGCGCATATATAACTGGGGGAGCAGATCCCGCACATGCGGCCCGCTGCAGGACGTAATCCCCAGCAAAAAATGCATACAATGGAGGATGCCTACAGCGGACCACATGTACCACAGTGGTCTCAAATGGCAGAACATGCTCAACCCCAATGCTGTAGCGCATATAACTGGGGGAGCAAGTCCCGCACATGTGGCCCGCTGCAGAACGTAATCCCCAGCAAAAAATGCATACAATGGAGGATGCCTACAGCGGACCACATGTACCACAAAAACATCCTACACAGGGTAGACAAATGTGCGGATGTGACAATCTACATAGAAAACAATTCACGGAAAATGGTGCACTACAGCGGAAAATGCCGTTGACAATATATGGCTAAACCCTCACTCTGATGTTAAAATGAGACTTTCGCCAGTATATCCTTATATCAAAGACATACCGGAGCCCGAGCACCGCGTCAAGGTATCTCAGTTGGCATCGGGACCTACGCTATCCCTACTGTGGTATAGATAATAACAGATAGGTGCATAAGGTCCGAAACACAGCGACCAGCTCCCAGTTACCTCCAGCGTGAAATCACACATACAATGGGAGGGGGGGCGGAGGCTGTATTTCCCACATTGCCCTGACGTCATGTGACCCAGGCTGCACAGGTGCACCTGAATGTTACCCATTAGTAAAATCAAGGCACATTCAACCTGGAGTTGCCACGCCTCCAGGAATAAACGTACAAACAAACTCACGGAAAAATAAGGTGGTCTCAAATGGCAGAACATGCTCAAAACCCCAATGCTGTAGCGCATATATAACTGGGGGAGCAGATCCCGCACATGCGGCCCGCTGCAGGACGTAATCCCCAGCAAAAAATGCATACAATGGAGGATGCCTACAGCGGACCACATGTACCACAGTGGTCTCAAATGGCAGAACATGCTCAACCCCAATGCTGTAGCGCATATAACTGGGGGAGCAAGTCCCGCACATGTGGCCCGCTGCAGAACGTAATCCCCAGCAAAAAATGCATACAATGGAGGATGCCTACAGCGGACCACATGTACCACAAAAACATCCTACACAGGGTAGACAAATGTGCGGATGTGACAATCTACATAGAAAACAATTCACGGAAAATGGTGCACTACAGCGGAAAATGCCGTTGACAATATATGGCTAAACCCTCACTCTGATGTTAAAATGAGACTTTCGCCAGTATATCCTTATATCAAAGACATACCGGAGCCCGAGCACCGCGTCAAGGTATCTCAGTTGGCATCGGGACCTACGCTATCCCTACTGTGGTATAGATAATAACAGATAGGTGCATAAGGTCCGAAACACAGCGACCAGCTCCCAGTTACCTCCAGCGTGAAATCACACATACAATGGGAGGGGGGGCGGAGGCTGTATTTCCCACATTGCCCTGACGTCATGTGACCCAGGCTGCACAGGTGCACCTGAATGTTACCCATTAGTAAAATCAAGGCACATTCAACCTGGAGTTGCCACGCCTCCAGGAATAAACGTACAAACAAACTCACGGAAAAATAAGGTGGTCTCAAATGGCAGAACATGCTCAAAACCCCAATGCTGTAGCGCATATATAACTGGGGGAGCAGATCCCGCACATGCGGCCCGCTGCAGGACGTAATCCCCAGCAAAAAATGCATACAATGGAGGATGCCTACAGCGGACCACATGTACCACAGTGGTCTCAAATGGCAGAACATGCTCAACCCCAATGCTGTAGCGCATATAACTGGGGGAGCAAGTCCCGCACATGTGGCCCGCTGCAGAACGTAATCCCCAGCAAAAAATGCATACAATGGAGGATGCCTACAGCGGACCACATGTACCACAAAAACATCCTACACAGGGTAGACAAATGTGCGGATGTGACAATCTACATAGAAAACAATTCACGGAAAATGGTGCACTACAGCGGAAAATGCCGTTGACAATATATGGCTAAACCCTCACTCTGATGTTAAAATGAGACTTTCGCCAGTATATCCTTATATCAAAGACATACCGGAGCCCGAGCACCGCGTCAAGGTATCTCAGTTGGCATCGGGACCTACGCTATCCCTACTGTGGTATAGATAATAACAGATAGGTGCATAAGGTCCGAAACACAGCGACCAGCTCCCAGTTACCTCCAGCGTGAAATCACACATACAATGGGAGGGGGGGCGGAGGCTGTATTTCCCACATTGCCCTGACGTCATGTGACCCAGGCTGCACAGGTGCACCTGAATGTTACCCATTAGTAAAATCAAGGCACATTCAACCTGGAGTTGCCACGCCTCCAGGAATAAACGTACAAACAAACTCACGGAAAAATAAGGTGGTCTCAAATGGCAGAACATGCTCAAAACCCCAATGCTGTAGCGCATATATAACTGGGGGAGCAGATCCCGCACATGCGGCCCGCTGCAGGACGTAATCCCCAGCAAAAAATGCATACAATGGAGGATGCCTACAGCGGACCACATGTACCACAGTGGTCTCAAATGGCAGAACATGCTCAACCCCAATGCTGTAGCGCATATAACTGGGGGAGCAAGTCCCGCACATGTGGCCCGCTGCAGAACGTAATCCCCAGCAAAAAATGCATACAATGGAGGATGCCTACAGCGGACCACATGTACCACAAAAACATCCTACACAGGGTAGACAAATGTGCGGATGTGACAATCTACATAGAAAACAATTCACGGAAAATGGTGCACTACAGCGGAAAATGCCGTTGACAATATATGGCTAAACCCTCACTCTGATGTTAAAATGAGACTTTCGCCAGTATATCCTTATATCAAAGACATACCGGAGCCCGAGCACCGCGTCAAGGTATCTCAGTTGGCATCGGGACCTACGCTATCCCTACTGTTGTGCCTTCTAGTAGAAATAATAAGGAATGGCACAACATAAATCCATAAGAATAGATGTTCCAGAATTGTTATTACATGGGGAATGCATGAAGCTATTAAAATAGACATGTCAGGAGTGGTGAAAGGTCCTCTTTAAACTCACAGGGTCTGGCAAGGTTTTGGTGATAAATAACAATTTACCTATGTGACTCACCTGCGTCTCTTGACGTGTAATGCTCAATAGTTGGAATAAACAAAGGTGTACTCACTCAGGAACATGGAGTCCGGGGTCAAAGCTGATAGTAACGATGCAAAGTCCAGACATAGGTAATGGGTACGAGACCAGGTACAAGGTAGCAGAATCAATGTACCATGCAAAGGTCTCATCTCACACACTGGTCTTATCAGGAACCGGCCAGCAGGAGAGCAACAAAAGCAATGCCAAGATTAAAATCTCAACGGGAGCGTTATTGTATGCAAGTATGCTCATAGAGAAATGTGTAGTGAGTGCGGTATTATGTAGTTCTACATAGCTTCAACATATTATACAGCCTTCTTACTCAAGGCTTGGAATGATCCAAATCTAATGGTTCCATTGACACTATGTCAACTTCAATCCTTCTGAAAGTTCAGATCCTCAGGGATATGTTGGATGTCGGAGATGGAGGGACGGATTCCTTCCTGACAAGTGCAGTCAGATGATTTGATTAAAACAACATTAATCCTATCATACAGGAGCCATACATGATATCTGATATGTAAAGTAAAGCTCAGCTTGCTCCTAGTTATTAACTGCATAGACCTACGGTCCAGTATCTTTTTTGGTCAAGGGCAGGCTAACCAGATGCAAGGGACATTCTTAATTGAGAGAAGGGGAGAGAAACCCTCAGGGAGATTTTGGACAATTTTACTTCATTAAAGAGAACCTGCCAGCAGGATCAACTCTATTAAGCTTGGCACAATGTGTGATAAGGTTGACTCTGCTGAATAAAGCAATATTTTAATTATGCAAGTATTTTCACTTTTCATGTTCTGTTCACTTTCATTTCACTTTTTCTTAATATATAAATTAGGTCTTCTGTGCACCAAGGCAGAGGCACTATCAAAGCATCGGCGCTGCACTGAGAGCCACTCCCCCTCCCCTTGATTGACAGGGCCAGGCATCTCATCTGGCCTGTAATCTTCAGCCTGCACAGTTGATTACACTATTGACTCCTGTACGGTAGATCTGCTTTCCCTCCATTGCAAATGACTAGCTGCATCAACCCTAAGAGGCATTATTTTTGGTTTAATAGAGTTGATCCTGCTGACAGATACTGTTTAAAACCTATGGACATCTTTGAACTGAATCTGGTATTTCCAATTTGCTTTCTAAATACAAATGTAAGCAACTTTCTAAATAGTCTTAACTCCCTACTGGTCACGTTTTACAGAGTGGGTGTAAATCCTTCACCTAGCTGTTGGTGCTGCTGAATCTGATACAGCGGTTTCTGATGGCTCTGACTGCTGTCCCCTTTCCTTTTCTCAGAAATAGAGATACTAGACAGCAGGTTGTACATGGTACCGTAGATCAGATTGTGGAGATGGGGAGAGGATCCAAATAGGGCAACACACAAGGCAATTTGCAAGGAAAAGGCAGCAGCATCCTGAACACACAAATCTCACATCCAGCATGTGGATAGGACGGCCTCCCTCCAGGGCCGCTAAGGATGTTGTCACGCTCGTTCCAGGTGTAGGAACGCTGAATGGTGTAATAGTGCGGCCTAAAGTGTCACGGTGTCATGGTGCTCCTACCTGGATATGGCTGGACCCCAGGCTTTGGCCCCGAAGCATTAAATAGGGGGAATAATTGAGGGATGAAGGAATAAATGAGTCTAGACCTTAAGGTGAAATCCAACGTAGCTTTACTTGAGTAGACTTGTATTCAAACAACACTTTTGCTGCTTTGTCTTGGTCCCAGCAGGTTTTAGCATATAACTGGCAGGCAAACACTTCTGCTCTAAATCTGATGCTCACTGCTGTGCTGACAAGCTTTCTGTAAACTTGGATTACTGCAAACGGCTGCAAAGGCTGTACTTTTCTCCTTGGTCGGACTTAAATTGGGCCAGGGAGCAATTTAGAGTTTTGTCAGCTCCAACATGGAGTCTGAACCGGAATTGTCAGACCTTCCCCTAGCAGGGGGTAACTAGAACTAACTGTTTCTAACTAGATTCCCTACCCTTCCTGCAGGAAATGGGACTAGCCTACTCCTCCCCAGAGGGGGGTCAGAATGGAATGGAAAGGTCCATTCTGAGTAACTGTACAGTAGCTCTGCCTTTGTTGCTGCCACCTGCTGGTGCACCAGGCACATTACATATAATTAACAGTTGCATAACATTGTTAGGTATACACATTTTTGTAGGTCCTGGAATAAGAATACATGAGATGACATTATGTTAGCCCATTAGAGATAGTAGCGGGGCGTAGGAGTGGTAACACCACTCTGGGGTGTTATACATGTATTACTGGGAGGAACATTATTCTGAAACATTAGTAAAGTCTGAAACAAGGAGCAGGTTATAAACTGAATATCTGGGGTCTGACTGAAGGAATGAGGATTGCAGAATTAAAGTTAGTGCAACTTTTTTGTAGACAAGTTAACTGTTAAGGCTCAAGCACACGAATGTGTGTGCCCCATGCCTGTGCTGTGAACTGCAAATTCTTTTTTTTAATCAGAGATAATTTTTATTTGCAGAAAGAAGAATATACAACAATTGTTCACAATATCAGTCTGCAATTGACATCATATTCATGCTCAATGCTTGACAGGAGATATATACAGACATTAAATGTGAACATTTTCAAACCTGAACTATGCATGTATGTTTTTATTTTACAGTTAAGATCCAAACAAACCCTCCCATCCTGCCCCCCCCCTACCCACCTCTCCCAACCCTCCTCCCCCCTTTCCAAATACTATACAGAGAAATGGCAGATAGAGGACTAAAGTAAAGCATCATGAAGCACATCCTGCAGGTACGCGGAAAGACAGTGAACTGATTTATTACTAGACATTGCCCTCTCCCCAACCACGTGACCGCGTTCATACCTTCTGACCGGTCAGATACTGCAGGGCGCCCTAAACATTGCCACAGGCCAAGACCCAATAATATCATCCCCATTAACTAATACCGCTCCCGGTTAACTGATCTTTCAAACATTCTCTTTGTAACGCCTGTGAGGCTAAACCTGGGGCCTCCAACCAGCCTTGCCATACCTTCATGAACTTAGACGGGCACCTTCTTTTCAAGTATACCCCCCTTTCATACCTCAGGATGTTATTCATTCTATTCACATACTCGTTTTTCGAGGGTGTTGTCGGCTGTATCCAGTACTTAGCAATCAAGACCCTTGCCTGAAACAGCATTCTCCCAACCATAATGGAGATTCCCTCGACCTCCCCATCCTGGCTAAGCAGGCCCAACACACAGGCTCTTGGGTCCCTAGGGAGCCTTACCCGGGAGGCTGCCGTGATCACTCCTAGCACCTCATCCCAAAATTTAGCAATAGCATTGCAGTCCCAGAACATATGCATTAATGATGCTTCCTCCCTCCCACATCTAGGGCACTTGGAATCTCTTCGGATGCCTATTTTGTGGAGAAATAGAGGGGTCTTGTATACCCTATGTATAAGGAAAAGTTGGGACACTCTTTGTGCTTCGCACACAGTGAGCTGAGGAGTCATGGCAAGTATACCTGTCCACTGGTCAGATGATATCGCCCCCACATCCCTCTCCCATTTGTCTTTCACCGGTAGTGGTACATCAGGAGTAGAATTCTCCAATAGACACCTGTACAACACTGAAATAAGGCCTGTAGTACCGCCAGGCTTCAGAAGATGATCAAGTACAGGTGGCAAAGCAAATATTGACAATCCCTCCTTAAATTGCACTTGGAAAGCATGCCTGATCTGCAAGTATTGATAAAAGGCCTTGTGCGGGATATCAAATTCAGATTGCAATTGAGCAAAAGTTTTAATCTCCCCCCTTGTCTGAATCTGGTAGAGAGATACAATACCCCTGTCTTCCCATGGTGAGAAACCTTCCATTCTAAAAAATTCTGGAAGGAGCGGATTCCTCCATAGCGGAGTAAGAAGAGTGAACTGCAAATTCTGGTCCGCAATGCACGATTCGTTTGCATGCCATTTAAATGGGTCTGAGAGCTGCAAGTCCACACCGCAAAGAAATTGGACATGTTCGCTTCGTAGTGCTTCTGTGGGCATCCGATCCATGCCTCTGCTCCTTGCCGTATCTTGCGGATTGCAGACCCATTCAAATCATTGGGTCTGCATCCATGATAACGAGTGCACAGGGCTGGTGCTTGTATATTGCGGACCCTATGTTCGTGTGCATGAGCCCTAACTTACGTAAAAATGTTACCATGTCAACGGTGTCCATAACCTTTAAGGAGGAGTCATATAATTCTCGGTATTAATTGAACCCATGTGCCATCTGCATTTTTTGTGGCCTCATAAAAATGAATGGGTCCACGTGCGATCTGCAAAAAATGTGGATCGAACGCATAGTGAAAATATGTGAATGTAGCCTTTCATATGTGGTGCCTGGACCCTCAGGGGTCCTACTGAACCAAAATTAGATCACTATAGGGTTCCATGGGAATCTAAATTTTGTCCCCTACAATTATCTTAGGGCTCATGCACACAAATGTGTGCCGCCCGTTTCATGCATTGAGGACCACAAACTGGGGCACTGTGTGGCTGGTGCAGACTTATGCAGACCCATTCAACTTGAATGGGTCCATGATCTGTCCGCACCACTCAGTAGTGGTTCTGTGGGTTCCGCACTGCACCTTGCAGATGCACTTGAATGGGTTCGCACCTGTGATGCGGTGCACAAACGTGGGTATCCTTATTGTACCCTTTGCATGGCAATGCCCTCTTTTTTAAATAGCCAGAACATATGAAAATCCTTTTCTCTCAGGAGTGTGGCCCATAACATTATACTATTAATAAGCCTCCAAGAAAAGCGGTAAAGCAAGAGTTAAAAGCAAACTGCTCTGCGCACATCTGCAGTGCATAGACTGGGTCAATCCAGATCTGTAGACAGGATCAGGCGCTGAATACGGATAAATACTTCTCGAAGAATTTCAAAACATTTTCACTGATGGCATCCTTCCAAAAGCAATCATGGTGACACCCTCCGTAATCACATCTGCTAGCTTCGCGGTCTGTTCTTAATGTTCCCGATCTCCATCCAACTTTCTACTGTGGGAAAAGCTGATCTTGGTTAACACCGTGGGCTGCGAGGATAGAGGAGCAGATGTTAGTCACTTATTTTTTTATGTCTGCAGAAAAAAATAGCATTTCCACTTTGTAAAATGTTTAAGAAAATAAAAGCAGTCATTTGAATATTTGCATAAATGTAAGATATTTCTCGTCTTCGTAAACACCACAATACATTTGTGAGACTGTGAGACCCCTTCTAGCTGTCTGATGGTTTCATTATCTGCATCCTTATCAGGCTGTCTGCCTCTTTGTCTTGCGTCTGACCGGCCTATTATCTGTTTCTTTTCATGTCTGTCTTCTGGTGTTTCCTCTGTCTGCTTGCCTTTCTGCAGCTGTGGCTCCCTGTTTTTTGGGTTGCATTGATGCCTGCAGCTTAAAGAGGACCTGTCCCCGCTCCTGACATGCCTGTTTTAATAGATTTATGTATTCCACATGTAATAACAATTTTGGAGCATCTATTCTTATGGCTCTATGTTGTGCCATTCCTTTATTATTTACACTAGAAGTTATGAATTAATTGCTATTAGCCTTCAGTAAGGGTACAGAGGGGAGGTAACCATTTGGGGGTGTGTATCTGCACAGACTCACTCTATCCAATCAGTGCTGCCATGTTCATGTGTGCAGGTACACACCCCCAACTGGTTACCTCCCCTTTGTACCCTTATTGCAAACTGCTAGCAATTCATTCAAAACTTCTAGTAGATATAATAAAGGAATGGCACAACATAGAGCCAAAAGAATAGATGTTCCAGAATTGTTATTATATGGGGAATGAAATGGTTGACAGGTCCTCTTTAAGACACAATAAATAAATAAATAATATGAATACCAAATAATGTAAAATATTTTATTAATAAAAACTAGTATTCAGTAAGATTTCATTACACAATAATCCAAATATATATAATAGTATTACTCCCTCCGTCCACATATAAAACAATTCAGAATAAAATTATAAATTATTTACATCTTATAGCATGATTGTATACAAGGCTCCAAGATTACTAAAAATTGTGCAACACAACTAAATAAAGTGAAATAAGTGCCGTTATAAAGTGCTAGTGTAATGATTAATATATAGTATATAACAAAACAAAATGAAAATAACTAACCTCACTCCACCACATCAATAAATGGAAGCAATTGTATGAAAACTTCAGAATAAGCAGCATATGCTATACTCAGTTTTATATATGCAAACCAGGCTGAGATATACTAAGTATTCCTGTGAATCCTGAGACCTCAGCACAAATGAGCAGGATATATCCTATGAAATGCAAATCAACAGTATAAAACAGTGCAAACAGTATACAGTGTAACAGTATAAGTGCAAACAACGGCATAAATCACACGGTACGTTAACCCTTCGAAAGTGCGCTAAAGTAGTGAGTTGATGGATTTGCATAACAGCAATAGGGGCAAATGTCCTCAAATGCCCAGACCCCTAGTGCCTCCAGAGTACTACACAACCATCCTCTCTGAAGGATACTGATTCCCAATCACATTCATTATTTGTTGGCAGCTAGTGATTTGAATTTTTCTATCTGCAAGCAAATACTTTCGTTTCTGCCCCCTCCCCCCCCATTTTCACAGAAATCCTTTTTTGTTTGCTTCTATTTAATGAAGCTGCATACATATGCTATTACTGCAGCAATACCCAGGGTGTGGTAGCAATCTACCTGTGTGTATTAAGGTGAAATTGAGCATCAAGCCGCAATTTTCTTTTTACGTATGTTCAGTTTACACACAGTTGCAATTTAAATTTCTTTTGGGGGGAGAGGAGTTCAGTTTAATTAAGCTGCATATATACATGATTACTGCAACAATAGCCATATTTTCTCACCCTGATTCTGATGAACACACCTCCTTGCTGGCTGTGCCCTATCTTGCCACTGTTGCTGTCTGTCCACCTACCATCATGTTCTGTACTGCTGCTGCTGCGGCCCGCATCATGCCACTTATGCCACTTTCCAGCCATCACGTTCTGTATGGCTGCTGCTGCCGTCGCCTCCATCATGCCACTGCTGTGACCTGCTGACCATCATCTTCAATAAGACTGCTGCTGCCACCTTCATTTCTTTTTCGAATGAGAGACTACAGAGAAGAAAAATATTAGTCCCTACAGTATAATACATGCGTTTTCAGGCCAACTGGACCTGAATTGAATCAGTTTACTGATTTGGCTGAATTGGGCAGGGCTAATGGGAGAGGGTGGGGCCAACATTGAACCATCAGTTTTATTAAGTTTTATGCCAGAAAATGGTACTGAAGGCAGGGGAAATTTGCAATGATTTTCTGGTGCAAGAACAGCTCAAAAAGCATGTACCTCTTAAAGGGCATCTGTACTTATGACACTGGCTGACGTGTTACATGTGCTCTTGGCAGCTGAAGACATCTGTGTTGGTCCCATGTTCATATGTGCCCACATTGCTGAGGAAAATGATGTTTTAATATATGCAAATGAGCCTCTAGGAGCAACCGTGGCATTGCGGTTACACTTAAAGGCTCTCTGCAACTGCCACACCCTCTCCACTTTGACAGGGCCGGATCAGGTGTTATGATGTTTTCACTGCCTGGCCCTGTCAATCAAAGTGCAGAGGGTGCAGCAGTTACAGAGCGAGCAGAGCCTCTAGGTGTAATGACAACGCCCCCGTTGCTCCTAGAGGCTCATTTGCATATATTAAAACATCATTTTTCTCAGCAATGCGGGCACATATGAACATGGGACCAACACAGATGTCTTCAGCTGCCAAGCGCACATGTAACAGGTCAGCCAGTGTCATAGGGACAAATCTACTGACATGCCCTTTAATAACTTTTACAATCTTATAGCAAACTTTCTATTACTTCCAGTATATAAAACACTGTTTTTAATCATTCTCCCCACATAAAGTTCTGTCTAAGTTTTAGCTGATATATATTTTATTAGAGACATAACGTAGATAGTTCTGCACCGTACTGATAGGACTCCACCAGTCAGTAAAACATTCTGGAACACTGGTATCAGTCTGCAGACTGTAGCTGCGAACAGACCCAGGTGACCTGTGCAGAACACCCCCACGCCCTGGTAAACAAGCCTAACATAAGCTGACAATGAGGGTTTACTATTCGTGGGTGAGAAGGTCACAAACAGGAAAACTTGCAGAGAGATCACTTTAATACACCAGTAATGAACAACATGTTCTATCCCGAGGCAGCGAAGAGGGGTCAGCAATAATTTATACTCCGCTTCTGGTTATTTGTAGACAATAAATGGTAATTCACACTGTTACATATTTGCTTGGGCTCTAAACACCTACTGCTATGTGCGAAAACTCTGATAAGATGCATGTCCGCAGAATCTCCCAAATATGCCGTGTCTGCTGCATATAAATTCTCAGCTTAATGGGAAAAGCTGCAGACTACGAAAGTGAATATTTCCAACGAACAACAGTTCGCCTTTTGTTTTTATTTTCGATAAATCTAAACTTCCAATTCCTTTCTTAAAGGGGTTTTTCCAGGAGTAGAGGTCTGACTCCCGACACTGCAGCCAATCAGCTTTTTGAAGAATCTGTGGCCTCTTTCTAGGCCAGAAATATCACAATTATTGGTCACATGATAAGGGTGCACCACCAATGAGGCGAGGTGAGGCAATTGCCTCAGGCAGCACCAGGTAGGGGCAAGTAGGGGGCAGCGGAGGGGGGATTATCTGTTTCTGCAGTATAGTATTGGGAAGCACAGTGGGCACAGTATGTGATGCTATATTACCCTGTATGTTTTGTAGCTCTGTATGTAATGTTTTCCAAGTATGTCTGTAATAGTAGGGCTGGAGGGAAGGGGTTAGGTTAAGAAATTAGCATTGGGGGTTGGGGCGCTGTTTCAGTTTTTGTCTCAGGCAGCAGAAAAGCTAGGTGCACCCCTGCACATGATCTATGTGCAACTCAGTCCCATTCAAGTTAACGAGTCAGGGTTGCAATACCAAGTACAGCCACTATACAATGTATGGCGCTGTAAGCAGGACCCCCCACCGATCACATATTAATAGGACATCAATAAAAAAAAAACTCCCGGAAACCTCTTTAACATATTTTTACATGGACTGGAGCTGTTCTTTCAACCCCCCCGGATGGAAACAAAATTAAAGGGTTTGTCTTAAGATATAAACTTATTCCCCTATGTACAGTAGGATCTGCCTCCAGCAATCCCATAGAGAATGAATAGAGCAGAACGTACATCCTGATCCACCATTCTATTCATTTAGGGAAATTACCCCATAATTGGTGGGGGTCCCAGCAGTCAGACCTCCACCGATGAAATACTTATCCCCTATCCTGTGGATAGGTAATACGTTTATATCTTAGGACAGCCACTTTAAATGAGAAAATTCTGATTGCTTGCACCAACCACTAGAGGGAGCTTAAGTGCTTACTGCATACTCAATAATAAGACTACATGTAGTAATCAACACCTAGAAGTGTCCGTGGACAGTCAGAATTTTAAGGCAATTTTAGTAAATTTAGTAAACAATTGTATTGCTCATAGAATAATTTGGGAGTATATATTAATCTTTTATTAAATGCTTTGGAGAAGTCCAGATATACTACACCCATTGACTAACCCTAGTCAAGTCTAGAACTTACCTCCTCATAGATACTGATTAAATTAGTTTGACAGTTTGACTTCATGAAGCCATGCTGATATGGCGTTATTCACTTTTTATTGAGGTACTCCAAGATAGCATGTCTTAGAAAACCTTCAGTTTACCCATGACAGATGTTAAACTTACCAGCCTATAGTTTCCGGGTTCTGCTTTTGGCACTTTTTTGAATATTGGCACCACATTTGCTAAGCGCCAATCCTGTGGAACACTCCCTGTCAGTATAGAGTCCTTAAATATCAGAAATAAGAGTCTGACAATGACATTACTTAATTCTCTTAGGATACGGGGGTGTATGCCATCTGGTACCGGGGATTTGTCTATTTTAATCTTTTTAAGAGGCCGCTGTACTTCTTCCTGGGTCAGACAGGGCACTTTTAATGTGGAATTTACTTTTACATTCTGCAAATCATCCGACAGCTTGTTTTCTTCCGTGAATACAGTGGAGAAAAAAATATTTAATAGCTTTGCTTTCTCCTCATGGCTGTTTGTAACTCCCCCCTCATCACTCTGTAAAGGGCCAACAACTTCAGATTTAGAATGTTTAATTGAAGAACATTTTAGCGTTAGGTTTACTCTTTTTGGCAATGAATATCTATGTCTCCAGTTTGGTAGCTTTTATTTGTCTTATACATATTCATTTTTTTCTTAGAGGGGGTACAGAGGTTTGTAAAGATATGAAGAGAAATGAGAAAATACAAGAAATGGTAAAAAATTCATAAAATAAAAACAAAAAAACTAAAAAACAGTGACAGCACTGGGCTGTGTGTCATAACTGAATATTGAAAATGTGACTCCCTTAAAGATGAGAAGTGTTGGCTGGAGATTCAGGTTACCTGCACATATCGCGGATTATGTGTGGTTTTTCTACATGGATTTTCATGCAGTAATGGAATCTGACAAATCTCATGTACACTTTGTGTACATTTTCCATTTGGGAATTGACCTGCTGTGCTGATAAATCTGCAGCATGTCAATTATTTCTGCTGATTTTTAGTGCAGATTTCGCCCTTTGCAGTACAAGTAACACATGCAGATCTTGATGCGAGAATGCTGAGAAAGCCGTACAAAAATCTGCATGAAAATTCTGTTTGTAAACCCGTATCCCTGTTCAGGTACCTTTAGGGTATAAACCACATGGTCAGGTTTCTGCATGCAGTTTTGGAAGCCAAGATCAGGAGTGGATCATAAAAGGTGAAAAGTGTACAGGGCAGATACAATTTCTCCTCTGTTATGAATTCACTACTGGTTTTAGCTTTCAAAACTGGATGCAGAAACCTGACCAGGTCAGTGAGGGTCAAATGAGACGGGTACTAAAACCTGACCATGCATTTCATGTGCTCATCCACCTGACTTGGGATATTTGTACAACATGCAATATGCACTAAACCAATGTGTCCAGATAATGTAATAAGAACACATGGTTACATTATATTTTTAATGCACGTAGACAAGAGTATTGTAACAGATGCCCCAAGGTAAGCTTTAGAAGTATACATAGATCACTACCTGTAAGTACTGCTTACCTGCTTTTCTTTTTAATGTGGGTTTTTCTTTTTGGATTGGTTCCTAAGTGTTCCAGTGTGCATGTACAGCGCCTTGAAAAAGTATTCACACCCATTAAACTTTCCCCAGTTTTTCACATTCGACACACAAACTTAAACTTATTTTATTGGGATTTTATATGATAGACCAGTGGTGGCGAACCTATGACACGGGTGCCAGAGGTGGCACTCAGAGCACTCTCTGTGGGCACCCGCACCCTGGAAAAAGTCTATGGTGTACCAATATGCCTTAGACTTTTCCTGCCATTCATCAGCACAGGGTGCACTATGGACAGAACGGGCAGTGCACTGAATGTAGGCAGGCTATTACAGTTAAATGATAAAGCACATGGAAGATATACTATATTGCACTGTAGTTTTCAGGTTAAATAGCCGTGTTGGCACTTTGCAATAAATAAGTGGGTTTTTGGTTGCAGTTTGGGCACTCGGTCTCTAAAAGGTTCGCCATCACTGTGATAGACCAACACAAAGTAGCAAGTATGTGTGAAGTGAAAAGAACATGATATATGGTTTTCACAATTTTTAATAAATAAAAATCTGAAAAGTGTGGGGTGCATATATATTCAGACCCCCCAAGTCAATACTTTGTAGAACCACTTTTCGCAGCAATTACAGCTGCAAGTCTTTTTGGGTAGGTCTTTACCAGCTTTGCACATATAGAGGCTGAAATTTCTGACCATTCTCCTTTGTAAAATAGCTCAAGCGCAGTTAGATTGGGTGGAGAGTGTCTGTAAACAGCAATTATCAAGTTTTGGGATTTAGGTCTGGACTGTGACTGGACTATTCTAACACATGAATATGCTTTGATCTAAACCATTACATTGTAGCTCTGTCTGGATGTTTAGGGTTGTTGTCCTGTTGGAAGATGAACCTTCGCCCTAAGTCTCAAGTCTTTTGCAGCCTCTACCAGGTTTTCCTCTAGGATTGCCCTGTATTTAGCTTCATCTATCTTCCCATCAACTCTGACCAGCTTCCCTGTCCCTTTTGAAGAAAAGCATCCCCACAGCATGATGCTGCCACCACCATGATTCACGGTGGGGATGGTGTGTTCAGGGTGATGTGCAGTGTTAATTTTCCGCCACACATAGCGCTTTGCATTTAGGCCAAAAAGTTCAACTTTGGTCTCATCTGAGCAGAACACCTTCTTCCACATGTTTGCTGTGTCCTCTACATGGCTTGAGGAAACTGCAAATGGAATTTCATATGGCTTGCTTTCAAAAATGTCTTATTTCTTGCCACTCTTCCATAAAGGCCAGATTTGTGGAGTACACAACTAATAGTTGTCCTGTGGACAGATTCTCTCACCTGAACTGTGGATCCCTGAAACTCCTCCAGAGTGACCATGAGCCTCTTGGCTGCTTCTCCAATTAGTGTTTTCCTTGCCTGTGCTGTCAGTTTAGGTGGACGGCCATGTCTTGGTAGATTTTCATTTGTGCCATACTCTTTCCATTTTTGGAGTATGCTTTGTGAAATGTTCAGAGTTTGAGATTTTTTTAATCATCTGATCCTGCTTCACACTTCTCCATAATTTTATCTCTGACCTGTCAGGTATGTTCCTTGGTTTTCAAGATGCTGTTTGATCACTAATGTTCTCTAACAAACCTCTGAGGCCTTCAAAGAACAGCTGTAGTTATACTGAGAATAAACTACATACAGGTGGACTCTACTAATTATGTGACTTTTGAAGGCAGTTGGTCACACTGGATTCTATTTTAGGGGTATAGAGTACAGGGGGCTGAATACAAATGCACACCACTGTTTCCAGATTTTTATTTATTAGGGGTACGAATACTTTTTCAAGACACTATAGCTAACTCATCAGTTTTGCTGAAAGGGCCAGATAAGTAAGGGGTAAAGCTGTTTAAAGGGACCTTTTCATCATTTCTTTTTATCACATATTAGCCTATATGTGAAATTTCTTTGTAATTTATTGTTTTTCTTTTTTTTTTAAAAAAAGGCGGTTAGTTTTCTGGATATAATTTATCTACTTCCTTTAAGGCTGCATTCACACGACCATGGGATGGCCATGCTAATTTTTTGGACCGCAAACCGCAGACTCGTAATACACAGTCACCGACCGTGTAACCTCCACATCGCAGTGCAGACCCATTGACTTCAGTAGGTCCATGATATGCAAAATGACACGTCCTATCTTTTGCATCACAGAGGCAGAAGCTTCCATGTGTTCTTGGTCCATGCACCTGAACTCAATGAGTCTAATGTGGAGTGCACACGCCAATGCACAAGTTTTGAGGATCTGCGGTTTGTGGTCCTTAAAACGGGCACAGGCAGTTGTGTGAATCCCGCCTAATGCGGCCTCTTTTAGCATGGCAGATAACCTCATTTGACTTTTTTACTCAGTCTATTCCCTGCGGTCAGAGAGCCCTCTGTAGTGACTCAATTAGAGCATCACGCATTACAATAATAAGCATCTTTATCTAGGCCTAGTAAGAGAACAATAGTAGTGCACAGTGTCGTACATGGAGAAGTAAGGGCCCCATAGCAAGGATCAAACCAAGCCCCCCACACAGGACAGAAGGGTTTCTGCCTAAAACATTTTCAATGACCCTTGGGCTATTTTTTCCACTGCCTCGTGTGCTAAAAGTTGTTCCTTTAAAGGGTAGAGTCCTGACCAAGTTTTCACCTCCAGTAGAAGAGGAGACAATCCCAACTGGGCCCCCTCTTGCCATGGGCCCCATAGCAGTCGCATGGTCTACTGCAGTGGTAGTTACGCCCCTGAGTGGTGCGCTTACACATTCCGACCGAGCAGCTAAAGATCAGGAAGGATCCGTTCCTTCCAGATAATTGCCTGCTTGTCATAGGAGGTGAAAGCTGCATTTACATTCAAGAATCACCTCCACTGTATCCAGATTAGTTATCGTTATCCTAAATTATTTATCTACTATTATACTAGCAGATAACATCTTTCCCTCTCAGCAGCAGTAAAATAATAATGGAATCCCCATCCATATAGGAGTTTTAGCTCTCTGTGCTGACTGTGACAGAAGGACAATGTTTTGTACTTAATTTTCAGTGGTATAGTACTGTTGAAATGAAAAACAGCCAAATATTAAAAAATATATATACATATTTTCTTTGAATATTGAGTACTGCCAAATAACCACTGTTGGAAGTATCCCTTTAAACATACCTCAGTGGGTGCTCATGCGTCTTGCATGGCCAAGAGAAGTTTTTATGGCCTGATGCTGTTATCACAGGTGCCATGGAGGTGGGCCCTCTGCACTGAAAACTCCCCAGCCCCTACCTTCTGCTCTGTGTGATGGCTCTAGTGGTCTTCTTCTTGGACATTTTTTTACAGTATTCACAGCGCAGTTTAATTCAAATGTTAAACTTATTAAATACATAATGACGAGCATGATGAAGAAATAGATTTATATATTTTATGATTTCAATGAGTAAAAAAAAATTTTGATTTGGGTCCAAAACGATTCTACTCAAATCAAATATTCTTCAAGTGCCCTGAAAACTGGTATATAATGGCCTAAGGTCTCCTAGGACTCTGAGAATGAGGATGTGAGAGAGAGAGACCCATAAGTAATACTACATTGGAAAAGAAACATGCAAGCCACTTCTCCTTCCAAAAAGATTAAAGTACTGAATGTTCCTATATTATGCTTCTCAAAATAAGACATGCAAGTCAGTTCTCCTTCCAAAAGGAAAAGAAAACTGAGTGCCTCAGGAGAGAATTGCCCTGATTAACTGAGTTACCTTTGTGGTGGTCTTGGGGTGCTCTCTCTCATGAGGGAGACCACCTAGTATTCATGAAGAGTATTGTAGCTCTGCATTTCTGGGAAACATATATGCAAATTAGTATATCTTACTTCTGCTGGCATCAAAGAGGCTTTCTTTTTGGAAGGAAAACTAATTTGTATACCTTTGAGTTTATGGAAAATATATTCAAATTAACTTTCTTTGCTGCATAGTGGAAACAAGTTAAGACACCTTAAACATCCGAGACTAGTGGAAACTAGAGCCATTGTTGTCAGATTGTAGTTGCTAGCTAGAGAGCAAAAGAAGGAATAACTAGAGGCATGTAGCTGCAACAAACAGTTTAGCTCATGCTTGGACATCTGGGGGGAATTGGCAATGTGTACAGATAACTGATTAATGTACTACAACTCCTATTGTGCACACAGTAAGGACAGTTGTTATTGAAATAGGTGGGACCAGCCAAAATTAGTCCAATATGTTTTGGCTTCAAACTTGTCCCTAATCTAAACTTTTTTTTTTTTTTTTTGGGGGGGGGGGGGGGCGGAGGGTTGTTTAGTGGGTGCAAACATCCCTATAGCTTATCTGTATTACACTGGTTTTAGTCTTGACAAATTAATTGGCTCCTGATCTCCTGGCTCCTGAAAGTGTGTTGATTACTGATTTACCCAAACTTTGCCCCCTACAGAGGGCTCTGAAATTGGTAAACCAAAGTTTCCATTCTGACTTCTCTATTTTTCCAAAGTGTAACTCGAACCATCCAAAACTGACTCGAAATTTGACTCCAACCACCCTAAACTGATTTGACTCTAGCACTCCACAGCCATGTTGCTTATGCCTATTTTAGATAAATAGGGGCCTTAGATTGATAGACCATATGTTCATAATATGATTTATAAAATTTCTGAACTTTCCTAAATTCTTAGGTAAGTAAATTTAATAAATCATTTATGTAGCATTAATAATATACAGTATAATATTTAACATTCTTATTTTGAAGTAAGAATAGAGGTCAGTACTTTTCTCCTGACTTTGACACTACCCAAAACTGACTCCCTCTCTATGACTCCACAACCGTAAGACTAAAGTTGGCCATACATATTCAACAGCTATCTCTCCTGTCTCCCCCATACACGTACATGTTCGGCTCAGCTATGTGTATGCTATGAGGAGTGCAGAGAAAGTCGCTGCCAGAAACTTCTTTCCCGGGAGAACAAAAGAATTGGGAAAAGTGAATACTGAACAGAGACTAAGAGTTAGGCCCCATTCACACGACCATATGAATGGGGCCGTATCTATTCCGCAATATTGAGGAATAGATGTGGCCCCATTCACTTCTATGGGAGCGGGCAGCTCCGTGCCGCGGCTCCGCATAAAAAGATAAAGCATGTCCTATACTTGTCCGCATGAACGGACAAGTATAGGCATTTTGAATGGGGCGCCCAGCCGTGTGTTCCGCAGCGATGCGGAACACATGCCGGGCGGCAGCCGTAGTGTTGTAGGTCCGCATTATTGCGGACCCTCAATATTAAGGCTGTCTGAATGGGGCCTTAGTGGCCTGGTAGTTCCCCTGCAGCAAAGTCCAGATCCTGGTATAGCAGTTAAAAAGTGCAGATCAGGGGGGACACTTAAGCTGCCCATACACATTCAATAGCTGTTGCCTGTATGAGCATTTGGCCGACAGCTATATCTCCCAACTGCCTCCCAGCTTCTTCATACACATAAATGTATATTCTATTGGCAGACAGGGGATAGCAAGGGGCGTAGCTATAGGGGGTGCAGAGGTAGCAGTCACTACCGGACCCAGGAGCCTGAGGGGCCCAAAGACCCTTGTTCTACATAAGAAAACACGGTATTTTAGAAAGTGCATGGTGGACAAGTTACACCTCTAGCTGGAGGGTAGGGGTTAGGTCAATAATTTGGCAAGCGGGGGGTGCAATTTGACTTTTTGCCTTAGGCAGCATGAAGGCTATGTGCTTCCCTGCCCCTGACCACAAAGCACTGAGGTAAGGGGGGCCCAAGCTGAACTCTTGCACCAGGGACCATGAGCCTTTAGCTACGCCCTGGAGATAGCCACTGTCAGACATTTCTGGTACAGGTTTATCTCCAGGCAGAACAAAAGAATCAGGCAAAAATATTTATGCCACCCGATCCTTGTCTACCCTGACATCCTCTGTCGGGGGAGAGTTAAGAGCTCCCCACACTCATTAGTGTGTCGGCTGCACTCACTATTCTCAGCAGGTCCGGCCAATAAGAATATAATGTGTACGGCCATTTTAAATTCCGATCCCACCTATGTTAACATTTCTATTAGAAAGATAAGCTATGTATCGCTTGCATTAGACTAATGATTCCTCTTTCTAAATGGACATGGAGCCCTCCATAGTCCTACTTCTGACTTACTATGTCCCTGTACCATAGAAAAGTCCTTTGTGTTTGTAACAGGTTACATAAAACTTTGTATCGCATATCTGCCCTCATTTCCTGATACGGAATATTCCAGTATTACCTTATTTCTATTCTAGTTTATCAGCTATTTCTGAAAATGTGCAGCTGCTCACACACGAGATATCCTGCCCTGCTCTCGGCCAGTTTTACACTTTGAACCTTGACTGGACCTTGTACTAGTCAGCTTAGTAACAGGAAGGGAGGAAGACGGACATTGAACCCGGGGAATCCAAGGTTGCAGCGGGGTTACGAGCTGACTAGCAGCTGCACTTTGCAACGTGACCTTTGTACTTAGACACAGGAGCATTTAATCTGTGTAACAGAGCTCTTTGTTTCATTACTCATTAACATCTCCTCCTTGAGTAAAGTTCTTTGTTAATGGTCCTTTCCATTACAGTTTTCTCATTACGGCTTACACAAAATTATCCCGTGTCATTAGGACTGAACAGGGCGCTGGTGGCTTTCAGAAAGTCAGCGATCAAACGAATTCTCCGCTCACTTAAGGTTAATTTATACATATTTCATATTAATGGTTAACTGTGGTTGTGTGTACAGTGCTGTACTATTCACAGAGAAGTGTATGAAGCTATGCATGCGGGGGGTGATGCTGGATAGCACTGACCAGCACCCTCCACAAAATGGTGCACTGGGACTGACCCCTTGTGTTCTGCACGTGAGCTCTTCATACACCAGTGAAGCTAACAGGAGGCTGTATTGCATCATTATGTGATGTGCTGTTAACCTGCCTTTGTTTTATAGGTACTTGTGCAATACCCCAGATAGGCTATCTACAATTGTTTATTATACATTGTAATGTCATGTTATGGATCTGCCGTATGCTTCAGGTATGGTAAGGTATGGTTGACATTAGGAATAGAACTTACCATTCCATTCCTTGCCTTATGGTGGGAGTGGGATGGTCCTGCTTCCTGTCCGGAGGGGGAGATCTAGAGAGTCCTAGGGAGAGTTTTCTGAGCAAGCCTGGAAAGAAGGAGCACAAATATCTGGGACTATGAAAACAGCTCACCTGTGAGGACCACTACTTTAGGGAGACAGGAGGGTCCCAGGCCACCAGAAGAACTGCAAGCTACAACATACAACAGAGTCAACAGAGTACTCAGCAGGTATACAAACTCTGCTGCAAGGTGTGGGGATAACATGTTAAGACACCTGTCTCCACAGTTTAGGACAGACACATGAAAAAGCCTGGACACAAGTGCCATCTTATTGCTGTTAGCCAGGGAAATCAGGAGAGAGAGCAAGACTACTCTAGAGTACTATGGTCTGCCATCTTCCCTGCTACCATACCTCATCACCTTATACAGACTATGGCTGGGTGTACTGCATACCTCCCAACCGTCTCAGATCCGGCGGGACAGTCCCGGATTGCAGTGGCTGTCCCGCTGTCCCGGCACGGGGGAGGTATGTCCCGGTCTCTGGCAGCTGTCTCTGTTGTCTGTTACACGAAGAAGCAGACAGCCGGAATCGACTGCCTGCTTCTTCCATCCTCCCTCCCGCCCCCCCCAGCATTGACCCCGCCCCCTCAAGACAAAAGAAGCTGATGTCCGGCTGCCACTAAGAAGGTAAGTATAAGGTTTTTATTTTTTTTTAAACTTTCTATAAGGGGCAGAAAGGGGTGTATTATCTCTGTACTGTGACATCACTGTGTTTATTATCCCTGTACTGTGACATCATTGTGTTTATTATCTCTGGACTGTGACATCACTGTGTTTATTATCCTATACTGTGACATCACTGTGTTTATTATCCCTGTACTGTGACATCACTGTGTTTATTATCTCTGGACTGTGACATCACTGTGTTTATTATCCTGTACTGTGACATCACTGTGTTTATTATCCCTGTACTGTGACATCACTGTGTTTATTATCCCTGTACTGTGACATCATTGTGTTTATTATCTCTGGACTGTGACATCACTGTGTTTATTATCCTGTACTGTGACATCACTGTGTTTATTATCCCTGTACTGTGACATCACTGTGCTTATTATCTCTGGACTGTGACATCACTGTGTTTATTATCCTTGTACTGTGACATCACTGTGTTTATTATCCTTGTACTGTGACATCACTGTGTTTATTATCCCTGTATGGTGACATCACTTGTGTTTATTATCTCTGTACGGTGACATCACTGTGTTTATTATCTCTAGACTGTGACAGCACTGTGTTTATTATCCCTGTACTGCGACATTGTTGTGTTTATTATCTCTGGACTGTGACATCACTGTGTTTATTATCCTGTACTGTGACATCACTGTGTTTATTATCCCTATACTGTGACATCACTGTGTTTATTATCCTTGTACTGTGACATCACTCTGTTTATTATCCTTGTACTGTGACATCACTGTGTTTATTATCCCTGTATGGTGACATCACTTGTGTTTATTATCTCTGTACGGTGACATCACTGTGTTTATTATCCCTGTACAGAACTGTATGGTGACATCACTTGTGTTTATTATCTCTGTACGGTGACATCACTGTGTTTATTATCCCTGTACAGTGACATTGTTGTGTTTATTATCTCTGGACTGTGACATCGTTGTATTTATTATCTCTGGACTGTGACATCACTGTGTTTATTATCCTGTACTGTGACATCACTGTGTTTATTATCCTGTACTGTGACATCGCTGTGTTTATTATCTCTGGACTGTGACATCACTGTGTTTATTATCCTTGTACTGTGACATCACTGTGTTTATTATCCTGTACTGTGACATCTCTGTGTTTATTATTCCTGTACTGTAACATCACTGTGTTTATTATCCCTGTACTGTGACATCACTGTGTTTATTATCCTTGTACTGTGACATCACTGTGTTTATTATCCCTGTACTGTGACATCACTATGTTTATTATCTCTGTACGGTGACATCACTTGTGTTTATTATCCCTGTACGGTGACATCACTGTGTTTATTATCCCTGTACAGTGACATCACTGTGTTTATTATCCCTGTACGGTGACATCGCTGTGTGTATTATGCCTGTACTGTGACATGTTTATTATCTCTGTACGGTGACATCACTTGTGTTTATTATCCCTGTACGGTGACATCACTGTGTTTATTATCCCTGTACAGTGACATCACTGTGTTTATTATCCCTGTACGGTGACATCACTGTGTTTATTATCCCTGTACGGTGACATCACTGTCTTTATTATCTCTGACATCACTGTGTTTATTATCCCCATGCAGTAAGGGGACTGGGTGAGATTAGCTTATAGTGGGCCGGAGTTATGGGCGTGGCCTAGTGCTGAAAAAATTTGCCACAATATGTCCCTCTTTCACTCTTTGCAAAGTTGGGAGGTATGGTACTGTAACTCATCCTTTGTACTCAATAAAGAAAAATGATTGTTGTTCTCCTACACCTGTCTGATCCTTTCACATCATCACTGCACTGAACACCAGGGAACGATGGCTTGAGGGAGTAGATCGTGATGGAACATCTCATCAGGGCCACTACCACTCCCATCCTTTGCACTGGCAACTCAGTGCTTTGCCCTTAAAATATCTGTGTTTTACATTGCAAATGTGTGCATGGGACTGACAACTGGAACAGAGGAGTTAGGCCCTGCCAGCATTTATCTTTGCAAAGGTATGGACCCTCACTATTCTGCTTAGCCTTTGAGGACTGTTTCCAGGACCTTGACCCTACCAGCCTGCTGCTGTTACTTGGGGCTGCTGGGGAGAACTTTCCATGATCAGTGAGAGAAAGGAGCTGTGTATCCTACAAGTGGTTGTGCACCACTTTCAGCCTTTTTCTGTACCAACGCTGGTGGTAGCCATGCCATCTCAGGTCATAATGGAGGCCAGAGACTGAGACTGCACTAGGCCTTTGGAGGCCATGCGTGAATTCATACCATGTGTTGTTCTGTGAGCTTAATATAGGCTACACCACCAATTTGTGTGCTCAGTAAAGACTGTAACCACCAAGTTGTGTGCCCATTAGTGACCATAACTACTAAGCAGTGTGCCTTTACTTGCAAAGACCAAGTTGTGTGCCCAGTTACAACTTACTGACAAATTGTTAAGATTATACATGTTGGAGCTGGAGTAAAGTTCTGTTCCTTAAACTCTACTGTGTCTGCCTTAACTCCATAATCCTTGGGTGGGGTACCAAGTCAGGGATAAGGACCATATATCAAAAATGGACCATCTTACGTGCTCAAGCCCTAGAATGCCACCCTCAACTCAAAGATCCACTCACAAGCAATTGCTCCATACATGCACCCACCAATGGTGCTTCCCCTCCACTGGAGCTGTGATTGGCAACCTGGCTGGGATTATGTTACACAGTCCCCAGCAGTACAGATTTGGAAACAAAGAAAGAATGAGTCCCCAAGCTAAAGTGTCCTCCCTATGAAGTATGGGAATTGTCTTATTGGGGTACATTCACATGCTCACATGATGATGAGTACAGTACAATAGAGCCACGATCAGATATGAACTGACTGTATCATAAATTAATGGTGTGGTCAGTTAGGGTGAGGGGTGCTGCAGTTGTACCAGGAGATGTGCCGACACATGACCTGTGATTTCCTGACCGAGTGCAGTCCTGTGAATCATCCCTAAGGCTAGAAATAAAGGACTATGGGGCACATTTATTAAGATCGCCATTTTAGACGTCAGTGTTAATAAGGCCCTGCGCTGGCGGAGGATCCGGTGAAGTTATGAAGTGGCGTCGGCCTCTCCATAACTTCGGCAGGCCTGCTGGCCCATCCCCTTCCCAGTGCCACGCCCACAATTTCAGACCTGTCGCAAGCGGGATGAAGTCACAGATAGCGGCACAACGGTTAGTAATAATACAGGGGTATTTCAGTATAATAAATGACACTCTATGTTTTTTTTTCCAGTACCACCCTTGCCCCTTAACTATGTCTGGTATAGTGAGTTAATTACACTGAGATGCAACATCAGACTCAGCTCATGGGCAAGAGGGGAGCCATTTCTTATCTTCCTTTCATGGTGGTAAGTAGTGCCAAATTGTGCTTCAATCAAGAGGGCATTGTCACGGTCATTCCTGCAACAGGTTGCAGAAAGTCGGTAGGCTTGCACATGTGACATAATCTGGCATGGTTTCCTTTTTGTGTTGTTGCTGTTTACCACACCCCTTCCCCTCAGCTGTTGCAGGTGTGGTAATTGTCCTTCCCCTATTCATTCCTGCTTCTACCACAGTTACTTGCGGTTTATAGTTTATGTGGACATTCTGGTGGATTGGTGTGGTTCTCTCCTGAAATCTTCTTAAAGATAAGTGTCCACTTTCCCTTTTGTGTTTACCCTGCTTTTCCCTGTTGTGTTATTTGGCCTTTTGGATACTCCTGTTCGTCCTTCCTTTTGGAGGAATGGGTAGACTCAGCCCTGTCAGTAGTTGCAGGGTCCTATAGGGTCAGTTTGGTTTAGGTTCCTGTGTATGAACTCGCCTACCTTTGAGGCCTGTTCATACTGTAAGTCAGTCAGGATTGGTGTCAGGGTTTCCTACAGGAGGTGATCGTTTCCCTTTACTTGTTTCCTGACCTACGCTTGGTGTGGTTTTCCCCTCTACACCAGAGCGTGACAGTATTGTGGAATATGTCAATGCTATATACCGTATTTTTCGCTTTATAAGACGCACTTTCTTCCTCCAAAAGTGGGGGGAAAATGGCAGTGCATCCTATAAAGTGAATACTAGTGAGTGCTTCAATGTCCTGATATGTGGTCTCATGTGATATCCTGTTATGGGGGTCTCATGTAATGTCTTGGGGGTCAGATCTGAGGATTTGATATGCGGGTCTGATCTGAGGCTCTGATATGGGGGTCTGATGAAAAATATTTTTTTCTTATTTTCCTCCTTTAAAACCTGCGGTGCGTGTTATCAACAGGTGCATCTTATAAAGCGAAAAATATGGTAAGTGCATTAAATAAATAATAAAATAAGTAGTAAGGACTGATGGATGCTACTGTACAGCATACGAGTACTAATTGGAGATGCCATATAATGACGCCATATAATGGCACATGGATAGTGGGACTGGTAATGTCTATGAGCCCTAAAGCACCAGTATCTGGATGACACATGACCTGCCACTAGGTCAATTATACCACTAAATGTGGATTATCTGTAAACTCTTTTAATAAATTATGAAGAAGTTCTGTAGAAATAAATGAACACATTGATGGGAAATGTATTTCTGCAAATTTCAAGGTACATAAATCAGTTTCCAGTTTTGATTATGTCTATAAGACTACATTCAGACGGCCATAGTGTTTTGCGGTCTGCAATTTGCAGAACCGCAAAACACAGATAATAGAAAATGCCTGTTCTTGTCTGCAATTGCAGACAAGAATAGGACATGCTCTATCTTTTTTGCGGGGCCATGGAACAGAACAACGGATGCAGACAACACACAGCATGCTTTCCGCATCCTTTGCGGCCTCATTGAAATTAATGGGTTGACACCTGTTCCGCAAAATTGTGTTGTCTGAATGAGCCCTTATTGGTATGATAATAAACAGTAGATAAGGCTAGAACTTACATAAGACTGGTACTCCTGGTAAACCAGCTCCGGTGGGGCAGGTCATAAATAAATTTCTCATAATAGCTGATGGTCGAGTGATATGGAATGAATCACTTTTCTACCAAAGTCACACAACTACCCGACATCGTCCTGTAGGTAGGTATAAATGACACACACACATTGAGGAAATGTGTCTGCCCTGTCCTCAGATAACTCCATGTGGAAAGAAGCCAGTAAGCTCTCTCTAGTATCACTTACTGGTGCCATGGAAGATGAGTCCTTCACCCTGTGCACGGTACACATTGCAGCCAAATTCCTCCTGAACAAAAGGATCTAGTTATATGAATGTATTGCATATAGTTATATGAATGTATATATTGCAGTTAACACACTGGAAGAAATAATTCTGAAAACAAGAATAGACTACTATCAGAAATTTCTGATTATTTCTTTTCATTATTTCTGCCATGTGTGCCAGCTCTCAGTGGAGTTTCTGTTGCAACGAGCGCTACCATCAATACAGATGGAAGCGCTCATTGCTAGAGCGCTGGGGGGCTGCTAGTCCTTTCACTCACTGACCGATCAGCTCCCCGCGCTCTTTCCCTCCTCCAGGCCGGCTGCTTCACACTCGGCCCTGCAGGCACAGATCCTGCTGCCGACCTGTGTAGAAGGAGCGCGGGAGTCTGCCCATGCACTCCTTCCACACAGTGCTGCAGTGCGATCTGTGCCTGGCTGCCTGCAGGGGAGAGCTGAATATGATCATCAGGAACGGGGCATGGTATAAAAAAAACAATAAAAAGATATTTGAAAAGACAAGGAACGGGGCATGGTGAGTAGTTACTGTTTTTTATTTTATTTAGGCTTCATTCACACGACCGTATGTGTTTTGCTGTACGCAAATTGCGGATCCGCAAAAAAAACGGATGACGTTTCGTATGGCATCCGTGTTTCCGTTTTTTTTGCAGATCCATTGTAACAATGCCTATCCTTGTCAGCAAAACGGACAAGAATAGGACATGTTCTATCTTTTTTGCGGAACGGAAATACGGACATACGGAAACGGAAAGCACACGGAGTACCTTCCGTTTTTTTTGCCGACCCATTGAAATGAATGGTTCCGTATATGGTCCGCAAAAAAAACGGAACGGACACGGAAACAAAATACAGTCGTGTGAATGAAGCCTAACACTGAGGGGGTACAGAGAGGACATTACTGCTGTAAAGGGGGCACAGACAGGATATTACTACTGTGAAGGGGCATAGAGTGGGCATTACTACTGTGAAGGGAGTACAGAGAGGGAATTAATACTGTGAAGGGGGCACAGATAGGGCTTGATACTGTGAGGGGGCACAAAGAGGGTATTACTACTGTCAAGGGGGCACAGAGAGGGCATTAGTTCTGTGAAGGGGCATAATAACTTATTGGGGCACAGAGAGGGCATATTTACTGTAAGGGGGCACAGTAAGGGCATAACCACTCTGAATGGGGCACAGAGAGGGCATAACTACTGTGAGGGGTGCACAACAAGTGCATAACTACTCTGAAAGGGTTACAGAGAGGGCATATCTACTGTGAGAGGGCACAGAGAGGGCATAACTACTCTGAAGGGGGCAGAGAGAGGGTATATCTACTGTGAGGGGGCACAATGAGGGGATAACTACTGTGAAAGGGCAAAACAACTGTTATGGGGGTACAAAGAGGGCATATCTACTGTGAGGGTGCACAAAGAGGGCATAACTACTGTGAAAGGGGCACAGAGAAGGCATAATTACTGTGAGGGGGCACAATCAGTGCATAACTATTGTGAAGGGGGCACAATGAAGGGATAAGTACTTTTAGGGGGGCGCAATGTGGGCATAACTACTGTGAGGGGTGCACAATAAAGTGATAACTACTGTGAGAGGCACAATGTGGGCATAACTACTGTGAGGGAGGCACAATGTGGATATAACTACCGTGAAGGGATGCATTGAGGGCATAACTACAGTGAAGGGGTGCAATGAGGGCATTAACACTGTGAGGGGGCACAATGTTTGCATAGCTACTGTGAGCCTCTGTTCCTGTGTCCACTATTAGAAAAACAGTGAACGAGAATGGTGTTCGTGGAAGGATGCCATGAAGGAAGTGGCTGCTGTCCAAGAAAACATTGCGGCTCATCTCAAGTTTGACCAAGAGAATCTGGTTGTTTTTGGGAAGCTTTTGGGAAAATATTCCAAAGACAGATGAGACAAAATGTTTTGAAGGAAAAAGAACACTGCAGACCAACACCAAAACCTCATCCTTAGGCCCCATTCACACGACCGTATGTACATTTCCGCATCTTATCCGCATTTTTGCGGATAAGATGTGGAACCATACGGACCCATTCATTTTTCCATAGGAGAAAAAAGTGCGGAATGCACACCGTGTGCATTCCGCATGCCGTATCTTACGGAAGATCTTTCGCAAAAAAAATAAAACATGTCCTATACTTGGCCGCAAAATCACGTCTGTAGCCCCATTAAAGTCAATGGGTCCACAAAATTGCGGAACACTTGGTATGTCTTCCATTCCTTGTTTATACGGATCACGGAATGCATACGGTCGTGTGAATGGGGCCTTACTCTTAAGCATGTAGGAGAAAGCATTGTGACTTTGACCTAGTTTGCTTTGTCAATGCCTGTATGCTAGCTTATTATATATTGGAGAAATTTATTAAAAGCATTTTCACTCCAAAAATGTCCCCCCGAACAATTTTACCAAAACTTACAACTGTTTTTGAGAGCAGTGCCAAACACTTGAAGATAAAATCTATTTTTGGAGGACACCACCCTGGAGATGTGCTCTAATAGTTCCTGAAAAGTCTATTAAAGGGGTATTCCCATCTTAGACAATGGGGGCATATCGCTAGGACCCGCACTGCTGGGACCCGCACCTATATTGAGAACGAAGCGGGAGAGCTCTGAGCCTGGAGGACCCCGGGTGGGACCCGCACCTATAAGACAATGGGGGCATATCCTAGCGATATGCCCCCATTGTCTAAGATGAGAATACCCCTTTAAGTTTTACCACTTGCCTAGTATAAATATGAAGTACTCTATGTATAATTAATGCAGACTTATGTTATTCTAGATAGTCTGTTAAGGAATAGTAATTCCTTAAAGTGGTTCTTTTATCGCCATAGCCCCTTTTCCTACACTCTGTTAGGACATATGAACATTACTCTATGAGCCAAAGCAGAGAGCTGCTCACATGGTGTGCTTCTCACCCAGCTGGACTTGGCAAGACCATGTATCATAAGGTCAGGTATTCTTTTGAAAGCTCTTTGCAGCGGCTCTGCGTCATGGTTAATAGGGCATATGACAGGGATCACCCTAATGGGGCAACCCCTTTAATCAGACCGTGTGTATCTTTATGTGTGACTGAACCATAGCGTCTTAGCCATGATTAGACGTATATACTTTATACCAACCATAGATGAAAATGCATAGAGCAGATAACCATCCTGCTGAAGGTCTGCTTGACCTTTGGCTCAGCTCGAGTACTAAAAGACCTGGACAGGGACGTTTGCGTCATGATAGTCATCACACAGCGGTATTGCACATTCTATCCTTTGTAGGACAGGCACATACCTACTGAGTTTCCACATTGAAAGCTATTTTTGTATGCCCTGGAGTAGACCCAGCTCTTGCTCCACAGCTCTCCTATGTAATTATTTACACCGACCTATACAGTGCTATGCATATTATGTAACCGCGCTGCACAGCAACATTTCTAACAGTAAAATAAGCTGTAAATGCAGTAGGATTTACCTAATAAAGGTCATGTCTAAACTTCACAACTTCCACTGATGTAGTAGATTCTAATGGGCTGTAATGTCCTAATTTGTCACCTTCTTTAGAAATAAAATGGACTGGATGAGTCAAAGGCTGGCTTTAGGGCTCAACACTGGCAATAATTTATTTTACTTTATCTACAGTTTTATTTATTTGGTTGATGTACTTATTTCCAGTTACCTATTGCATATAGCGGTGATATATTGCAGAGCAATGTCACCATTCACAGTAGTCCTTGTCTCCAATGAGATTCAAAAACTAATTTCCTCTCTCTCTCACACACGCTAGGTCCAATTTCATAGGAATTCAACTAAATCTATATTGTGTGAACAAGATCTAAGAGCTAATTCTTTCTTGCGCTGAAGATCTGAGTCATCCAAGACTGGTTGCTATGTATAGCAGACAATGGGTGTGGAACCACTGTACCAACTAACCAGTTTGACTTTTGGCTAAACCTAAAGGGCGTTGTTCTGCTGTTTCTCTGGTATTCACCCTTTGACTCCTGAACTTTGCTGCATAGAACCAACCAGCTGCTGCCTTCTGGAGTAGCCATGGTGTAGTTGGCTGGTGACCCAAGGAACCAGGGAACAGGTTCAATCTGAATACAGTCCAAAGTATAGGAAAGCTAAGTAAGTGTGTGATCCAGATAACAATTCCAAGTTCTGGACAGGCGGCAAGAATCAGAAACAGGGTAGGTACGGTACACTGGTAGTCATACAAGAGATCACACGTACGCTGGTTACTAAACACTAGAAAACCCAAAGCTCAGGCAAGGAAGTGGAATCAGCTAAATAGCAAGGCTGATCAACACCTTAGTCATCAGCTGGACAAGGAGCAAAGATTAACTCTCACAGCGGTGAAAGTAAGCACTAGTCTCCAGTGGAGTTCGATTCGCTCAACCCTTACAGTCTCCAGTCTTCTTCAGTTTCATGCCACAAGGTTTGCGCACCTGGATTTGGGGATTTTCTGCCATTCTTCTCTGCAGATCCTCTCAAGGTCTGTCAGGTTGGATGGGGATGGTTGGTGGACAGCCATTTTCAGGTTTCTCCAAAGATGTCCGAATGGGTTCAAGTAAGGGCCCTGGCTGGGCCACTCAAGGACATTCAGTCTCCCTGTCCCTGAAAAACACCCCACAGCATGATGCTGCCACCATGATGCTTCACTGTAGGGATGTTATTGGGCAGGTGATGAGCAGTGCCTGGTTTCTTGCATGACATGACGCTTGGAATTGAGGCCAAAAAGTTCAATCTTGGTTTCATCAGACCAGAGAACTTGTTTCTCACAGCTGGAAGGCTTTCATATTTCATATGTCTTTTACTTGGGGGAGGGGGAGGGGGCTTATTTCTGGCCACTCTGCCATAAAGCCCAAATTGTTGGAGTGCTGCAGTGATGGTTGACCTTCTGGAAGTTTGTCCCATCTGCACACTGGATCTCAGCCAGAGTGACTATTGTGTTTTTGGTCACCTTTCTTACCAAGTCTCTTCTGTCCAGCTCTTTTCCATGGTTACGACCACCATGCAATGCAGCAGCAGTGGTCGTGCTTGAAGATTATAGGAAAAAGCGCCGGCCTATGCGCACTCCCATGATACCAGGCACTAGAGAGGTTGGTGCCTTTTCCTACAGTGTGCAAGCATAGCCACCGGTGTTGGATTGCAGGATGGTCATAGCCATGGAAACAAGCAGTGTATAATGGGATGGAAAAGTGAATGAAGCCAGCAAAAGAGGCAATATGGAGAATCACAATACATTAGTAAGTGGCTTGTATTGACCTTCTCTAAATGATAAAGAACATTTGCTGAAATGAGACAACAACTTTACGTCTGATTTTGCATTGTGTGATTGCACCAAATTTATGAGTTGGTGCACAGTTTTCACGTATTTGGTGCAACGGCATTGTTTTTTACGACTAAGTCTTACAATATACCAGGGGGCTGTCTGGCCTAGGATGCAACTTTCTTGCAACATTTCCAAGTGACGTAAAGACGTATCTGGTTTGATAAATGTCCCCCTAAGTGTGAAAGCACCCTTGCAGATGGAGGAAATTTATCAAACAAGGTGTGACATTTGACAAATTTGCTACAAATTACGATAACGCAGATTACTGCAAAACTGACTTGATAAATCCCCCTTGTGATATATCTCCCCTGTAGTTTTTAAAAATTAGGAAAATATTAGGTTATATAAGTTGTATGACAAGAATATTCAATTATTTTATTTTTATGATTGTATTTTCAAACGTAACATTTCCTAAATTTCATTCTGTAGAGCCCTATGTAACCTAAGTGCTGGGCTGTAATTAGACCTAATTACTAACAACATTATCATTCAGGTTACATTGAGAGGCACAATAGGGTATTTTCACTAATGAGGCCGAAATTCTTTTGTGTTTTGTTGTTGTTTTTTCTCTTTTTCATCTATACACACTGCATGTCACCACAGAAGTGTCCCGCGGAGAATCTGTATACACCAAATTTAGGGATTCAGCAACAGTTCATGTCAAGGATAACATCTTGTATATTAGTAACTAATTAGAGTCTCAGTTCTTAAACTGATACTTCACCTAACTTGTTATAAAAAATAAGAATATTAAGCCAGGGAATGGCTTCAACTGACTTTGCCAACTGAGGCAGTCTGGTTCCTAGCAATACACTGATTGCTAGTCTGACAACTACAGCCTTTTCACATGGAGTTGTCAGGTACTGCACCAATAAGGGCTCATGCACACAGCCGTTGATCGGCCGTTCCGTGCATTGGGGACCGCAATTTGCCAATTTGCATGCACTACTTTTTTTGCGGTGCGGAGGCACGGACAGAAACCCCACGGAAGTACCCTGAAGTACTCTGCCTCCGTTCCGCACCGGACCTTCCGGATTGCGGACCCATTCAAGTGAATTGGTCCACATCCGTGATGCAGGGTGCACACGGCCAGTGCCCACATATTGCAAAACCAATGTTTGTGGGCCGAATACGGGCTCGGCTGGGCAACTAAGAGGGTTGAAAACTGCTTTGCTCCCTCTTACAGGAAGAGTGTATACTTTAGTGCTGTGTTGCGGTGTGTTGCCGTTGACCCTGTTGCGGTGGTGATACCACTTAGGTAGACCTGTTGTGTGACTGTTGCCCAGAACAAGCCAGCAATATATGGAGGGGTCCCGTACCCTGTGGAGACTCCCTGAAATGGATAGAGTACTGAACTCGGCTTATCTCGGGCGCCCCCATAGAAAAAAATGGAGTAGCGGCTTGCATTTCTGATCAGCCACTCAGTTCATTTCAGGTACGAGACCCCTGTTCTCATGATTGGAAGGGGACCTAGCAGTCGGACCCACATTTATCTGATAGTTATCCCCTATCCTGTGGATAACTGGAATAACCCTTTAAGTGTGCGATTGTAACCTTCATATTGTTGTAATTATTATTTATTATACTAACTTAGCACTAACATATTCCGCAGCGCTTTACAGACATTATCATCATGTGCTGTCCCCAATGGAGCTCACAATCTATTTTCCCTATCAGTATGTCTTTTCAAGTGTGGGAGGAAACCGGAGAACCCGAAGGAAACCCACACAAACATGGGGAGAACATACAGACTCCATGCTATGTAATATAAATGATACCATATTGTACACCTTCTACTGCTGATACACACCAGCGAGATAACCAGATATGATGTGCACCTCTGTGGGTGTAACACCCAGTATGTCTTGTGGCAATGAATGAAATTAGATTAAGGCTGCATTCACATGACTCCGGTGCTGTCGTGCCCTTGTTGTGGACCGCAAACCGTGGGTCCTCATCCATTCTGACAGAGCTTGAGAAGACTGACAGAAAATCTCCAAATCCAAGTGTGTAAACCCAAGAAGACTGGAGGCTGTAATCACTGCCAAAGGTGCTCCAACTAATGGCGCATGCACACGACCGAATATATTTTGCGGTCTGCAAAAAAACGGATCCGCAAAAAATACAGATGACATCCACGTGCATTCTGTATTTTGCAGAATGGAACAGCCAGCCCCTAATAGAACAGTCCTATCCTTGTCTGTAATGCGCACATGGAGTACGTTACGGTTTTTTTTGTGGACCCATTGAAATGAATGTTTCTGCATACGGTCGCCAAAAAAAAAGAACGTACACGGAAAGAAAATTACATCAATGCAATATTTTAATTATTCCTTTCCATCATCATTATTGAATATTAAGTGCAAAATGATTGGGAACAACTTGAATTTATTTTTATTTTAGCACAAGACTGCAACATAGCAAAATGTGAAAAAGCGAAAGGGTCTGAAAATTTCCAAATGCATTATAGATAGACATATAGATAGATGGTCGGTATGAGATAGATAGAGAATAGACAAAACCTGCTTTTTCTGCCTCTGCCCATATAAACCTGTTTTGTCCAGTTTTTTTTCTGTCCTGTGTAGATCAGAAGTATTTGACTTTTGTGTCACTGGTTGTTGACAAATTGTATCATCCTGATGTCATATTTACATAACCCCCATTTAATGTCTATGTGCCGCCTGCTCATTACATGACAAATGTAACAGATTATCAGGGATCACATTAATCTGCACTTCAAAGTGGTAAAGCGCTACTTGTCCTGCTCCATTTATCACTGGGATGAAAACCAACCTGGTAAAATGATTTGTGACCTGCTATGTGTAAACTGTGCACCACATGAAATATAAGCCAGCGTTCACCTCTTACAGGAGGAGAGAGTCTTCTATAATTCTTCTTAATTAGGGCAGACACTAGTGGCCAGCAGCTTTACAGGCTTTTTAAAACTGCAACTCCCAGCATTCAGTGGCATATCTGGTTTCTGGGCCATGCTGGGAGTTGTCATTCACTACTATTAAAGAATTACAGGTTGGGTTGTAAAAACATTGGGAGTGATTTAATGATAGTGATGCACCAGATACACGCCCTGTTAATGAATCTGCTATAGAAAAATGGTGCACTGTTTGAATCAAAAACCTCCAGCGTTAAAGACCCTAGAGTCTAAGGGCACGGCCACCCAGGGCGCCCGTGACCCGGTCAGGTTGTGGCCATGTTGCGGTCAAGAACTGCAATTAGCTGCTGTTGACTTTTGACTTTCATTTATAGGGGTCATCCAATATCATATACTGCCCCCCCCCTCATGTGCTGGACCCCTGACAGCGAATATACTCAACTGGCTCCTCGCTCCCTGCGCCACTCCTGGTCCCAACACCGCCACTGCTGGTTATCCCTGTGTGCGGATGAAAACATCCAGTGTCGGGGGTGGGAACAGCCAATGGCAGATGGGGACGAGCATGAGCCTCCATAGCATCGCAGGTGACACTAGATGTTTGGGACTGTTCTCCTTTGGCGAGAGCTTGCGCTATAGACCACACCACTGTGCGCTTTTTTGTATGTGGCATACTGTACTCTTTAGTAGAACTTGGGTGGTGAAAGCTTGGACTTAAAGCGGTTTTCCAGACTCCTGATAGTGATGACCTATCCTCAAGATAGGACATTGGTATCCAATCTCTGAGGGTCCGACACGCCTCACCCCTACCAATCAGCTGTTTCCTGTAGACTCTGGAGCTGGAACTAGCACTTTTAATGGAACAGGAAGCAGAGCTCCATTCAAAGTGTAATGACCATTCTGGGTTACTGCAGCTAAGTTTCCATTCACTTCAATGGGAAATAAGCTGCAGTAACCCAGTGCGGCCACTACCCTTTGAATAGAGCTGTGCTTCCTGTTCTATTCAAAGTACTATTTCCAGCTCCGGAGACTGCAGGGAACAGCTGATTGGTGGGGGTGTAACAGGGCTGGACTGGCCTTAGGAAACTTCTGATGTGCTGATGCCCAGGGGGCCACCTAAGCCCTCCTCATGGCTGACGGTTGGGTCCGCGATGATCTGATGCTCTCAGCAGTAATTAATGTTAGGCCTCATGCACATGGCCATTGCCGAGCCATTCCATGCATTGGGGACTGCAAATTGCACTATCCGTGCGCCTCCCGCAGATGGATCCAGACCCATTTAACTTGAATGGGTCCGTGATCTGTCCGCACCACAAAAAAATAGAACATCCTCTATTTTTTCTGCTGTGCGGTGGCATGGAGAGAAACCTGTGCCTCCGTTCCGCACCTTCCGGATTGCGGACCTATTCAAGTGATGAAACAGCCGATGCTCGTATATTGTGGACCCACTATTTGAGGGCCATCTGCCTGAGGCCTTAGTGTCATCAGGTACTTAGGCACTTGGCCAATGGCCGCATGTGCCCTCCTGAATTCACTTATATCACCGTTCTCAGAATACTGCCGTGGGGACAGTAGTGTTTTGTGCTGTTGTATTTGGTTCTGCTGGGGCGGTATTTTGTGCTGCACTACAGTACTTCTACTGTTGGTCCACCTACTTGTGTTGCCTGCCTCCAAGTTTGGACCTGCCTACAACACAGGGAAATATTCTTTTTTTCCAGGATCACTTTAAGTTCCCAGTCTGGGATGCAGTGTGTCGGACCCTCAGAGCTCGAATATTAATGACCTATCACGAGGAGCCTGGATTAACCTTTAAAGCTCTTGTAGATGTAGACATATATACTATAAACAAACTTCGCAGACCCCGATCTATCATTTTTAGAATGTTTCATTTGTGTGCAAGCCTCTGGTTGGATTCATATTTTAGTCAAAAGCAACAGATTTCATTCATTTGTTGAATTTCTCTTTGATAAAACAAGTGCAATCATCTCTTTTTCAGCTTTCATGAGTTTAAGTGTAGAACCTTCTGTCCGCGTATCCCAGGCCTAACGACCAATGGATATCCCTTTTTATTCCTCTTATGTCTTCAAGTTGTAAACCATACATCCATACAACATATATATAATATATATATTATGTATTATGTCTGACACTGCCTAACAGACCTATTCCGTTGGTGCCCTTCATTAACAATTGCATTGATTTTATGTGCATGTAAATCACTTAGATGGTGTTTAGTATGACCACCAACAAAAGCATCCAAATGAAACAAAGACATAGAATTTGCATTTTAATGACATAAATACTGGTAAATTGTTATATTTGATGGTATAAGGCTCACCCAGGCAGGTCAAGAGATACCAATGTGTCGAGGCTACAACAGGCAGAGTACATTCAACTCAGAGTCAATATGGGAGTTAGGCAGAAGTCAGGTCAGGCAGCAGAGGGTCAAATTTGGTAAACAGGTAGAGGTCAAGTGTAGGAAGTTAAAAAGGAATAACAGTACAGCTTCGCAAGGCCTACCAAGATAAAGAACATGTTGCTCAGGAGCCTTCTTATTGGGGAAGGCACCTGGGTGTTATAAGGCACCTTCTCATATGGGAAGGTGCCTTATAACACCCAGGAACAGCAGCCATTGGTTGAGGACAGATTGGACATGCCCTGGTCATTTAAGAGCCAAATAGAGCTTGCATGTCCTAAAGGCAGAAAGCACAGCAGTCAGGGGGCAGAAAGGCCACAAAGGGACAGCCTAACACTGGCAGAGCCACCAGAGGTCCAGCAGTCATGTAGGAGATGTCAGTGGGTATGGGCTGCTGGGGCACAAATGTGTCTTTGTATATTGGTCCACAAGATTTAACTTTATGGCTGTAGTACATTTATGGGCATTTTAGTCCAGACCAGTGAGGCAGGGTTTAGGAATGCCTGAGCACTTACATGTTTGGGACTACCCACTGGACACTTGCCAAGTCATCTGCATATAACAAGAAAGTTAGTTTTCTCTGCAACTGAACCTCCACCCATGACAAAAAAAGCATGCTTGCACAACAACTACCTGACATTGGTATTACTTTTTTAGGCAGAGCAGAGATGACAGACTTGTGGTGATCATCTTGGAGTACCCAGACTGAGCTGACATCATTAATGTAAGAAACACTTGTCTTATGATCTGGTTCTGGACTTTCAATGTGTTTTTCTATGTTGACTGGAGGGCTATGTATAAACTAATGGAAACTCCAGCGGTCAGCGGCATCTTGGCAACGAATCACAGACGTCATACTCTAAATTAGGGACATATAACTGCAAGATATCCTGAAGAGTCCAATAAGTAACACAGGAACAAAACTAAAAAAGGAATTTTAGAGGAAGAACATAGAATGCTTTGATTATTGGGTTTTGTCACATAATTAATATTAAAGTTATATATTTAGTCCCTGGGCCATGAGTCCTCACTGTATAGTTATGATAGTGCAAACACATATATAGTATGTAAATGAATTAATATTTTTCTATTAATATTCTCATATTCTCCTTGTATAAATCTGAAGATATTTAAATTTTATTTTTTAATACAAAAAATTCTATAAGAAAAGAATAAAAACATAAATCTTTATTAAAGCAAATTAAAATATTCAGAATTCAAGTAATGAGAAAATGTAATAATAAAATATGAATTCTATTTTATGCTATATTTTTTGCATTTTTATATTATACTGTGTGCCCCCACATGTTTGCACACATAGTATGATGCCCCCCATGTAACGTTAAACACAATGCTCCCACACAATGCCCCTATGTAGCCCCAAATGATATGATGCCCCCTATGTGTCCCACACAGTATGATGTCTTCTTATGATGCCTTCTCATAGTGTAATCACCACATATTTGCCTCCCACACAATATAATGCCCTCTTATGTAACCCGCACATATTATAATTCCCTCTTATTTGCCTCCACACAGTATAATACCCCCTTATGTGCATCTCACACAGTATAATGCCCCCTTTTGTGACCCCACAAAGTATAATGCCCCCTTATGTGCCCTCACACAGTTAATATGCTCCCTTCTGTGCCCCATACAGTATAACGCCCCCGTATTTGCGCCTACACAGTATCATGCCCCTTATGTGCATCCCACACAGTAAAATGCCCCCTTATGTGCTCCCACACAGTATAATGCTCCCTTCTGTGCATCCCACACAGTATAATGCTCCATTCTGTGCATCCCACACAGTATAATGCCCCCTTATTTACCTCCATACATTATAATGCCCCCTTATGTGCCTCCCACACAGTATAATTCTCCTTTATTCACCCCTGTACAGTATTATGCAACCTATGTGCCTCCAAACAGTATGTCGCACCTTTATATACCCCCACACAGCATAATACTATGTTTTCCCTAGCAACCAATCAAAGCACAGCTGTAATTTGCCATTGCAGGCCCAGGACGAGTGAGAGCAGAGGATGGGAGTGGTAGTGGCTCTGGCCATTACAGTCAATCAAAGTGGCTTTCCTCACACCATTGCTCCTTAAGGCTGTGCAGTGAAAGGAGGGTGCACCCTTTCTTACCTCAGGACACACTCTAGTGCTGGAGCTCCTGCCTATTGGTAGTTGGGATGCCTCTGATGTTAAGTATCTGTATGGGTGCAAGGCAGGTGTGTAGAGTGCAGTGGCCGGCGTATGGTGTAGGAATCAGAAAAGCAGGCCAGAGGTAGAAGACTAAATGTCTCTATTTATGTACTCAGGTATAAAATAGGAGTTGTAGTGCATCCAGTTGCAGTACACACAGTTCCAACTGTACACAGTGCAATTCTCTTCCAGATAGCAATGTATGGATTTAGGCAAAGATGGGAGTTATGGCTCTCTTTGTACACTATCCCGCTAAAGTCTTGGTACCGTGGCAATAATGGCTGTAGTGTTCATTCAGGTGTGAAGGATGTCTTAACGGTGTTCCCCACAGCAGCAAAGTCTGAATGGTTTTAATAGCAAGTCACCTTGCTGACTCCTATGCTTGGCCATGTACAAGTGCATCTCAATAAATTAGAATATCATCAAAAAGTTTTTTTTTTTCAGTAATTCAGTTCAAAAAGTGAAACACATGTATTATATAGATTCATTACAAACAGAATGAACTTTTTCAAGTGTTTATTTATGTTAATGTTGATGATTATGGCTTACAACCAAGGGAAACCCAAAATTCATTATCTCATAAAATTAGAATAATTAACACAAAACACCTGCAAAGGCTTCCTAAGCCTTTAATAAGGTTCCTTAGTCTGGTTCAGTAGGCGACACAATCACGGGGAAGTCTGCTGACTTGAGAGATGTCCAGAAGGCTGTCAATGACACCCCACAAGGAGGGTAAGCCACAAAAGGTCATTGCTAAAGAAGCTGGCTGTTCACAGAGTGCTGTATCAAAGTATATTAATGGAAAGTTGAGTGGAAGGAAAAAGGGTGGTAGAAAAAGGTGCACAAGCAACAGGGAGAACCGCAGCCTTGATAGGATTGTTAACAAAAGGCCTTTCCTAAAGTTGGGGGAGATTCACAAGGAGTGGACTGCTGCTGGAGTCAGTGCTTCAGGAGCCACCACACACAGACATATCCAGGACATGGGCTACAAGTGTCGCATTCCATGTGTCAAGCCACTCATGACCAATAGACAACGCCAGAAGCATCTTACCTGGACCAAGGAGAAAAAGAACTGGACTGTTGCTCAGTGGCCAAAAGGTGTTGTTCTCAGATGAAAGTACATTTTGCATTTCATTTGGAAATCAAGGTCCAGAGTCTGGAGGAAGAGTGGAGAGGCACTCAATCCACGCTGCTTGAAGTCTAGTGTGAAGTTTCCACAATCAGTGATGGTTTGGGGAGACATGTCATCTGCTGGTGTAGGTCCACTGTGTTTTATCAAGACCAAAGTCACTGCAGCCGTCTACCAAGAAATTTTAGAGCTCTTCATGCTTCCCTCTGCCAACAAGCTTTTTGGAGATGGAATTTTTATTTTCCAGCAGGACTTGGCACCTGTCCACACTGCCAAAAGTACCAATACCTGGTGTAATAACCACAGCATCACTGTGCTTGATTGGCCAGCAAACTCTCCTGACCTTAACTCCATAGAGAATCTATGAGAGACACCAGACCCAACAATGCAGACGAGCTGAAGGCTGCTATCAAAGCAACCTGGGCTTCTATAACCCCTCTGCAGTGCCACAGGCTGATCGCCTCCATGCCACGCCGCATTGATGCAGTCATTCATGCTAAAGGAGCCCCAACCAAGTATTGAGTGCATTTACTAAATATACTTTTCATTTGGCCAACATTTCTGTGTTAAAAAAAAAAAATTACAGTTGGTCTAATATAATATTCTAATTTTCTAAGATAATGACTTTTGGGTTTTCCTTGGCTGTAAGACATAATCATCAACAGTAACAGAAATAAATACTTGAAAAAGTTCACTCTGTTTGCAATGACTCTATATAATATATGTGTCTCAGTTTTTGAATTGAATTACTGAAAAAAAAACTTTTTGATGATATTCTAATTTATTGAGATGCACTTGTAGATTCTATCTTCTCCCTTATCTTCCTCTCTTTCTCGTCTTCTCTTTCCCCTGCTTAATAATAGAAATCTGCCAATTAAATATAATGTCATATAGTGGGCCCATTAACTCCTCAAGGATGTGGCCTATTTTAGCCTTGAGGACGCAGACATTTTTTTCATCCTTGCCTTTTGAGAGCTATAACTTATTTTCTGATGAAGCCGTATCAGGGCTTTTCTTTGTGGGGTGAGCTGTATTTTTATTGGCACAATTTGGGGGTATATATTGTTGTTTTTGTGTTTCCTTGTTAATATGAAAGGCATTACTATGGATTGAATAGGACATTTCAAATGAAGTATTATTGCAAGATACATAGCAGAAATAGAAATAATAGAACATAATAGAAATATTGTTTATTTTATGTAAATTACATTTTCCTCCTAGACCACTTTCTCCTGCATTTAGTGATGGACTGACATGGAACATGTGATATTCTGTGCTATATCATAGTGTATATCATCATTATATGTAACATAATTGTGCACATTATTCATGTACTGTGACATCATTATGAGCATTATCCTGTACTTTTATATTACCTAGGCTTGTTGCCGAGAGGCGTCCGGAAGAAAACTACGACATGTCGTAGTTTTCTTCCGGCTGCCTCTCGGCAAGTTTGCCGTGCTGCGGCCGGATCCGTGGCCCGCCCCCATTATAGTGAATGGGGCCAGAGCGTAGTTCCGGCCCCATACGTGCACCAGCGGCAGCACGGATCCGGCAGGCTGTTCACCCGCCGGAACAGCCTGCCAGAATCCACTGCCGCTAGTGTGAAAGTACCCTAAGGCTACTTTTACACCAGTGTTTTTGCTGGATCCTGCAGGGCTCAGTAAAAAACGCTTCCGTTACTGATAATACAACCGTCTGCATCTGTAACATTGCCAAGACGGATCCGTCATGAACTCCATTGAAAGTCAATAGGGGATGGTTCCGTTTTCTATTGTGTCAGATAGTGTCAGAGAAAATGGATCCATCCCCATTGACTTGCATTGTGGTTCATGACGGACCTGTCTTGCTCCGTATCCCAGGACGGAAAGAAAACCGCAGCATGCTGCGGTTTCCTCTCCGGTATGAGAATGTAACGAAATGCATTTTGGAGCTTTGAAAATGAATGGGGGCAAAACGTTTTGTTCCGGTATTAAGACCCTATAACGGATCTCAATACCAGAAAATAGAAACGCAAATGTGAAAGTATAATTATCCCTGTGCTGAACCACTGTGCAATTATCCTACCATTGTGCCATCACTTTATGCATTATGCTGTACTGTGACATCACTGTGTGCATTATCCTGTAACCGTGACATCACTGTACAGGAATCCCAGGACTCCCATACCTTTAACTGGATGTATGTAGAGATGAGCGAATCATCCAAAATTCGCTTAGCCGAATATTCGTCAAACTTTTCATAAGATTTGTATATTTTACGAATCTATTCGGCGAATCTGCGTTCAAATTATACGTTATTATGTGGTGTTTTGCGAACATTCACGCACTAATAACGAACGTTCAGTTTTAAAAGGTACGCAACTTCTGTGAACACGTACGCATGAGCGTACAAATTGTGTACGAAAATGACGGGCTTTGCTGGAGCGGAATGGTGGAGCAGTAGGAAAGCTCTGAGTCTGACCCCTGACTACATGATACTGTATCAACAGATGACAGCAGATAATATGCCTGTGATTGAGATGAGTTTGCCATCCACTCCACTACCTCATCCACTTTCTCCTCCACTACAATTTTGCGCCTTGGTGGGTTAGCCTGGTGGAACAGTGGCCAACTATTACGAATTCTACAAGTAGAAGCTCTGGCTACAGGTCCTTTACCACTGCCTCCCTGTGCCACCTTCTCCTTTTTTTTAGAGCTCGAGGTTTGGCTGGAACTGGACCCCTTTTGCTTATCCATTCCAGACATTTTTTACTTGACTGTGGCCCTGCAGCTGGTCTTTGTCTCTCTCCCTGTCTCTCTCTCCCTATCTCTCCCTGTCTCTCTCCCTGCCTGATTAATTACTAGACCTGCACTGGCCCTGCACTTGCCCTGCAGTATCCCTGATATGTGTAATATGGATTCCCAGAACAATTACACCCCAATTTCAACAACACAGGTCTCAGTCTCTCAGAACTACACACACAGTGCTTCTGCTCGTCTCAGCAGTCACAGCACAACTGATGCATCACTGACTTACCGAGCCTGAGCTAATCAGAGCAAGCCCTGCCCACTAGGTCAGGTGACTTCTTTCTTCCCGGGCTTTTGATGAACGAATAACGAACAGTAAAAGATCGCTAATTAATTGAATTTGTACGCAACAGCATATAGAGTAACTTATACGTAGAATTAGCGTACAATTTGTCGGACAAGTACGTAGCAAATGCGTAGAAAGCCTTAGGAACACTTTCGAATCTAACCGAGCGAATCGGAAATTCGGATTCGCTACACAGTGGAAAATTTCCAAGATTCGTATCGAATCTACGAAGCGGCGAATAGATTCGCTCATCTCTAGATGTATGCCAATCCTCTATGTCATTATTAGATTTCTCTTGGCCTTATTTATAATGGTGTAAACGGCTTATATGTGCGTCATACCTTAAAAGGTTTTTGCTATGACTATACAGTATGATGGCTTTGCTACCAGGATCCTAAGCTGATTACTTTTAGCTTTATTGCTTACAGCACAGCTTTTATTGTTATAATTTTTTGTTATTAGTTTTGTTTGCACGTTTTTGTATTTTGTTTCTTTATATAGACTCATATAGCTGAAGAAGGTCTGAGCGGACTGAAACGTCCAATTTGTATGAGCAATTATTGGAAAAGATGATTTTACTTTTGTCTGGACCTAACTGAATCAATGTGCATTAATAAAGCTTTTCTCTAAATGTAATTTTGAGTGCGGAACCTTTTTTTTTTTAGAATATTTTTTATGGGACAACCCCTTTAAGTAATAATGGCACCTGGATCTGTATACTTTTGTAATTGTATGTCATTAAAAATTTTGCTTAGTCACTGAATTATTCAATAAAATGTATCTGTATAGCGCCTCCTGCTGTTTTTTTTTTTTTTACCTACTCACTGAGATGACCGCAAATGCTCAGTTTCATCCTTCAGCTGCCTGCCATGGACACGCCCCCTGAGCTGCAGCCGAAAAGACACTCCCCTTGAGCTTTCAGCTTGATATAACTCTAGCAGAGCAATGAATGTGGAGATCTCTGGACCCATGTGAGGTACAGGGCTGGTTCTAGCTTTGTTAGAAAGAGATTGTCATGTACTATGTGATATCTAATTTTCATTTTTTTATATTAGTCATGGAATAACCCCTTTAAAAGGAGTGCAGGTGTCAATTTATCCGACCCTACCCATGGTGCCTATAGTGGGTCATCTTCACAACGATTCACTTGTCTGCAGGTGTATTTTAAACACATACAAACTATCTACTAAAATAAAACAAATACATATGTTTGCCTTAAGCAGATGGTTGATGGTTTACCTGTAGACCACACCTTAGATTGCTCACCGCCCTCTGTCTTTATCAGATCACACTGCTGGGAGATAGATGTTGATAATGATAACGATCTTGTACAGAAGATTTTTACTATGAACTTAGGCACCAATAAAGGACATATCTATATTTTGGCTGCCCTTTGAAATTGTCCTTTCATCATCCGATGATACAGCCATATCTTGAAATCTTATCGAGGCGGTCATTGGCCTTATGTCTTGATGTTTAAAGCTGATTTCTACTACAACTGATAAGTTTGTTGGAACACCATGCAAATTACATTGCAAATAACAACTGTGGAAAGTTCTTCAAAACTCCATGTGATGTCCTGCTAGATGGAGCAACCATAAAATTCCTGTCCTGGAATTTTTAAGGCAGAAAACAAATCTAACCGTGAAGAGAAGGTCGTCAATATATTAATTAAAGTTATACCAGTGTCCATTAAACATCTCCACAAAGTCGCAGTTGGCTGCAAGGTTGATCTGTGGACTAACGTGGTGCATCACACAATATCACTTTTATTTAAACCATCCATCTAGCACTTTGGTGGCTGTTTAGTGGATGGAATTGTATCAACTTTATATAGAAAACAGAAAGTCTTCAAAAGTATCTTCAAATTTATTATTAAAGGGGAGAGAGGAAGATAGACTGCCCAGAGTGGCTGACTCGCAGTGGTGATCATACTTACTTGGTTCCTGCCGTTAAGATTGGTGTCTGATGCTTCCAGGCTGGCTCTTCCTTTCTCTGCTGTGCTTAGATCAACATCCATCGATGGGGGGATGGAAGGTGGGACACATGCCCGCTGCAGCCAATCACAGGCAGCCAATGACCAGTTGCATCACGCAAGGGGAGCAGGTCATCACTGCTGCCTGTGATTGGCTGCAGCGGTCATGTGTACCCTTGTCAACAAATATTGATTTCAGTGCAGCCTGGGAGCATAACACACCGAACCCAGTGGTGGGGACTATAGTAAGTAAGTATGCTTTCCACCACAGGACGCCCACTCTGGGAAGTCTGTCTTACTCTGGGATAACCACATTGCTCAAGTGTTCATAAAACAGTAAGAACAAATAGGAAGCACTTGCACATCAACAGGGGTCATTTCTGTGGACTCCACTCTCCAAACTTTCCTCTCCAAGACCTCTGTCAGGAAAGGGGCTGGCCCACAAAAAAACATTTATCATTCATTAATCATGAGTAAAGATCAGCAAATTTCCTAAAAATCAATTTGAGTCTGAAAAATTCAGTCCAAATCAAAAGAACCCTCGATTGCCCTGAAAAGTGATGCTTTCACTCTTGAGTCTTGAGTCTCCTAGGATTGTATTCAACCTCTTTTAAGATCTTTAATGTCAAGACAGCATTAGTAATGTCAAAGTGACGGTGAGATCTATCACTATGGGTAAACGGATGGCTGCTGGTGGTGACAAACCCCCTGTTTAATAACACAAATTATCCCTTTTAGGGGGAATTTGCCTGTTGCTATTTCTACACACAATGGTATCGGAAGATGAAATGGTTTTTAACAAGTGGTCCAAAAATTATCCCTTTTTGGGGAGTAGCGATAGGTTTGGAGTTATTTAAAGAAAAAACTGGTTATTCATCAACCAATTAATGTATGAAATTGAATTGTATAGCTTTGGCAGCACTCAGTCACAGCAATGGCCGCCTGTGCCTGCCTAATTGACACACTGACTGACTGAGTGACTCCTATCTCCCTCTAAAAGCTATCTCTTTATAAATGTATTCTCTTCTTACTATGAAACACACTCACTAAAACTAAGGCACCATCTATCAGTATTCTGTGGTTTACTGTCTCTCATTGTTGGTCTGGTGTCCTCTCCCTCCTGGTTGGACTTTTTTATTACGGCTATGACTCATTCGCTGACTCCCACCTATATAGTCCCTCAGAATTTGCTGTGCTGAACGGAAAGCTGCCTGCAAAACATGGGGAAGCCCACTGGGCCGCCCGCCAATGATGTCATGTGATCCTTCTTCTAATCTGTAAAATAACGGCGATCATTTTGAACAATTTGCACAAGAGCAGGATGAATCCAAAAGTTTCATTTTCAATATCATCCTGAAACTTTTGGAAAATTTATAAGGAATCCAATTCGCGCTAAATCGATCTGCTCATCTCTGATCAGGGGATCATGCACTATCAATTTATTCAACGTCTATGCGACTGACAAATATAGCCAAGTGCTAGACTCTCCTTATCAGTCCTGTAGAGATTGCATAGAGCCGGGGCGTAGCTATAAAGGGTGCAGAGGCAGCAGTATCTACTGGACTCAGAGCCTGAGGAAGTCCAAAGACCTCTATGCAGCATAAGAAGACAACAATATTACTGATAGCATATGGGACGTGGGTGGCCCAGTTATAGATTTAGCACTGGGGTCCAGGATCTTCAGGTTATGCCTCTGGGTGGGTGTCACGAACGTACTTGCGTCAGGTTGCAGGCGTTTGTCTAGACTTTCAAAAGTGACATAATTTGACATGTTTTCCTCTTGGTTTGGTTGCTGTTTACCACACTCCTTCCCCTCAGCTGTTGTGGGTGTGGTAATTATCTTTCCCCTATTTACCCCTTTCTCTCCCAGTATTCCTTGCGGTTTATATTTTCTGCTGTCATTGTTGTTGTTGGTGTGGATCTTGGCTGAGATCCGGTTGCTGCAATATCTGCATTAAGATAAGTGTCATTTTCCCTATTGTGTTTATCCTACGTTTCCCTGTTTTGGTTTTGCCTTCTGGAGTTTCCTGTTCGATCGTCCTTTTGGAGGAACAGGTTTACTCTTTCTCCTGTCACTAGCTGCAGGGTTGTACAGGGTCAGTTTGTTATTAGGTTCCTGTGTATGAACTCTTCTACCACTAAGGCCTGTTTATACTGGTAGTCAGCCAGGGCCTAGTTTCCCTTGTTTGGTCTTTTCCCTTACCTCTTACGCTTGGTGTGGCTATACCCTCCACACCAGAGCGTGACAGTGGGGCAGTGAAGGGCAGGGGCGTAACTACCATAGCGGCACACTGCTATGGGGTCCAGGGCAAGAGGGGCCCAGTCTTTGTTGGGATCATATCCTCTTCTATTGGAGGTGAAAACTTGGTCAGGACTCTACCCTCTAAAGGAACAACTTTTAGCAAATGAAGCAGTGGGAAAATGGCCCAAGGGTCATTGAAATGACTTTAGGCAGAAACCCTTCTGTCCTGTGTGGGGGCCTGGTTTGCTCCTAGCTATGGCGTCCTTACTTCTCTATGTATGCCACTGATGAAGGGCATGCATGACCACCACGCAAAGACTTCAGTCGTTGTGAAAAGTCATTGTCAGAAGACATAGGAGGCAGCTTATGTAGTCTTCCATGCATTCCAACCGTATATCACCTTACATTATGAAAATGGTCTTTTTCTACATCTTTTTTTCATTTATTTAAATTTTAAATTCTCAAGCTAAAAATAGACAAAAACCACAAATACCAGCAAAATGAATGAAGACATTTTTGTTCAAAAATACGCACCAATAAGTCGTCCTGATGAGGTCATTCACCTCCCAGAACCCTGTGATATAGCATAGCAGAAGTACAATCCTCATCTATTCTACCGCACACAAGCAACAAACTTGAATACGGCCTTACACACAGGAATATTGATGTCACCATAATCTGTGCAATCGCTAGATTTTTTTTTTCCCGAAACCCCCAAGCCACGTTTGACTGCATTGTAAACCATGTCACATAGCTTTGTCCAAACCAGATTTATGTGGAGCTGTCTAGTCCCGCAGCTACAATGTTCAATACACTGTCATAATTTAACAACGGGGACTTTTCCCTGAGTAATCTTCACCATCTGTTGTTTTACACTAATCTTAATATTCATAAATCGATGGTCTTATCTTCAAAGCAGCAAGAAAGAGGACGCTAAGCTCTGAAATATGTGCTGCAGCAGTTTTAGGAATGAAGCCGTCACTACATATATACATGTACAATACAAATGCTTCGGCCTTTCACCTCGTCTTTAGAAGCAATTCAGTTAGACCAAAGAAAAGACAGAGCTTGCATTTCCTGCGTGACTCAATGGAATATTTTCTATAACTTAAGTATTTTTTTATTACATAGACACAATATCATATATGCATATATGCATTGTTTCCGACAGGGGCGGACTGGGAACTTTAGGAAGACCCTGGAAAAAAGACATCTAAAAGTAGCCCCACATTGTAGGTGGGTCCAAACTAAAAGAAAGTGGGGCAACACAAGTAGGCAGGGGCAACACAAGTAGGCGAGGCCATCAATACCATAGTGCCGCCCCATCAGAACCAAATACTACAGTGTAAATATTGCTGCCCATGCTGGAGTATTTAACTGTATCACAGTGCTGAGAACTTGGAGGGCACCTGTAGCCCCAGGTGCCTAAGTACCGGATGATACTAGAAGTAGTTAATGCTGAGAGCATCAGATCAATATGTACCTGGTATATGTGCCAGTGGTGTGAGGAGGGCTTGGGTTGCCCCTTGTGCATCGGCCCACTGGGAAATTTCCCTGTAGGGTCTATGGCCAGTCTGCCTGTGTTCCCTGCCATGAAAAAGATTCAAAATCCCTCTATCCCATCTATATTCTAGATTGTTTAGTTCCTCCCATTGTTTTCAGTGGGAGTCTGCACCGCTGTTCATGTGCAGTATTCCAGACAGGTCCCCTTGGTGCGTTTTCTGCATGGACACCACATGAAACTATGGCGAGAGCCTACTCATGGATTAGACCTTTTCAGTGAGACCAAAATCACAGGGAGATGAAACTAAAAAACCATGGCAGAAGCCAGAGGGTTCTGCAGCAGATTTTGACATTAGCAAAATTTTCTATGTGAACCCAGCCTTACTAAGAAAAGCCAGACATCTAACTGTGACAGCGACACCACTGAGCGATATACTCGGCTATCTCCAGCAGTCCCACAGAGTTGAATAGAGTGGCAGTGGACATCTGCTACTGATGACCCATTCCAACGTGGGAATGCAGGACCTCTGTTCTTGTGATTGAGAATCCCCAGCGGTCGAACTCCTCCCATTATGTGGATAGATGATAAGAGTTTTTTGATGGAAAAGCCCTTTTAGGTTAGGATACATACGTTTGCTGCTGTTTAGACTACAGGAAAGAGAAATTGGGGTTGAGAGAAAGGGGTTCACTGAGTTATAACAGCTCTTAACTGTTGCAGCTAATCACCGTAATCAGAAGCTGGAGGACCGAAGCAGCTCTGGAAACGGTGGTGGACTGAGTGGTGAGTACATGCTCTTAACTTGGACAAACCCTTTATGCAAATTGGACGTTACCTAGATGTGGGAAACGTCTAGTGGCTTAGATGATGACGGCGTCAAAGTGTTTAAATGGCCAGTACTAGAGTTGTCTTCGATTTAGGCCATTGCAGTTGGGTTTCAGCTCCTGAGCCTGCTCCACGGACCACATGTACCATTATGAAATATATTTATGTCAAAATAGTCTGCAAGTTGCAGACAAATTGAACAAATGTTTTTGGTCACACAACTTGCTGTTGCGTGACACAAGTCACCATGTAGCCTGAGGTTAAATCTATAAAACTACATTTACACCTTGACCATGGCCACTTTCCTGTGTTGGTGTATTAGAACCTGCCTTGTATATTTTTTCATTATTTAATGGAATTTGGATTTTAAAAGTTTCTATATAAAGAAAATGTTTTCGCTATTGTGTAAAATAAAACAATTCAAGTGTACAGATATGTAGGAAAAAAGGATCTTTCACACAATGAACCCAAAGTTTGACCATCCAAAAAGCTGGAAGGTATGCAACTATTGTATATTTTTGTACAATTTTGACATAATTTTTGCACAATTTTAGATGCAACTTCTCAACCTTGGCAATTTCCACCAAAATCAGGCATGAACTAAATAATAAATGAGGGCCAATGTTTAAGCTATCTCAAAGCCAGTAAGAGGTCAGAAAGTTACAACAGCTGACAGAATATTTTCTATACCCTGACATTAAACAGGCCCTGCAGTTATAACGTTGTGCAATGCCGTATATTAATATCAATGACTATGGTGCATGACGCAGACTCCAGTAAACCGCTGACCCAAGGAATAATTTCACGTTTGCACAAGTAGCATGTTGTCTTCAAATGCAAGCAGGCTTGTAAATACATGACCACGAACAGTCTTAGGAAGGTCAGAGGGGTCAAGCTGATTACCTCCTGTGGCTCTGGCAGGCATGAAACCCAGCAGGGTTATCTAAGTCCACAGTAAGTATTGATATTCAGAGGCACTGCTAGTCCATTACTGGATCAGCAGGCGACCGTCTGTGTCTAAAGTTAACTCCTATAAATCCTGATATTAAGGAAAAAAATAAGATGACTAAAAATAATTATATGTTCCAGCCTAAAGTCTCTGCCTTAACTGGGAAACTGATACATGAACCAGTGGACGAAGGAAACTTCATTATTTCATCAGACTTCAAAAGAGAAGACGACAAAAAAAGACTGAAATCATCAAATTTGTTTTATGATTAAAGATGAGCAAAGTTTTGAAAAATTTGATTCTGCAGCTTCGCCGAAGTTCAACAAGAATTTCAATTAGCTATGAATAGAGATGAGCAAAGTATTCAAAAATTCGATTAGGCTGCTTTGCCAAATTTTACAAAAAAATTGCTTTGTGACTAATTACTTTGTGACAAAGCACATTTGTTTGTAAGTAGTGGGTGCAATGACAGGGAGTGGCGATGCTGCACTCATAGCTGATTGCAGCATCTGATAGAAATAACTGAGTGTAAAATTTTAAAAAATAAATAAGAACTCACACTTACCTCATCCATTTGCTTGCGGCGGGCCTGCCGTTGCCATCTTGCTTGAATATTTGGTGGGAAATCTCACCTTGGCTCGGTAAAATCGATTCACTACCTTGAAGCACTAGGAGATTTGGCTTTGCAGCTAATCAAATTTATCCTGAAATTTGGATTGAAGTCCACCTTGTGGACTTCGATTCTCTCGACACTATGAATTAATTTGTCACAAATCGTTATAAATGATATATACTCAGGCCAATCTGCCTAAGGGCACATTCAGGTGGCCGTATGAACCGGTCTGCACTCATTCCACACTCGTTCCCCAGCTCCGCAGAATGGATAGAGTATGTCCTATTCTTGTCCGCCGACAAGAATAGGCATTTTCTATTATGGTTGCGGCCATGTGCAGTCGGCAAATTGCAGAACACACACGACCGGTATCTGTGTTTTGTGGATCCGCAATTTGCGGATCTGCAAATCACTACGGCTATCTGAATGAGGCCTAAAAGTGACAGTGGCCTGTAATACTGACGCACAGTAACTCTACAGCTAACAGAACGGATTAACTATGAATATTGGTGCACTGCACACTTATGTACACAGCGATATATTAGACCTGCCTGTAACACTGACGGTACAGTAACTCTACAGCTAACAGAACTGATTAGCTATGACTCTTGGCGCACTGCACAGTTATGTACACAGCGATAAATTATAGCAGAGTCTGTAGTTCAGCAGTCTCCTACACCCTCCCTCCACCCTCCTTGCACTCTCCCTATACTTTTCCTCTCCAATATTGTCCTACACTCTCTGTTAACAGTTCGTAGCAACACTGTCCCTAGTGCAGGAGCGTCTTGTTATGTCTCTCCCTATGCTCAGCTCACAGGCGTATCTGATGTTGACTATCATGGTCAATGCAGAATAGGTTCATACTGTAAATCTCCAGTGATATAGAGAGCCACATTTATGGTATTTTCCCACAGGATCCCATGGAATAGAGTATGGTGGAGCAGAGGCGAGGGGATATATAATGGAAAATAATGTAATTATCTTTGGCTGACCATATATATGAGATACCTGTTGACTGAATGCTCGATCGGCCAAAAGCTATCCCTACCAACCCTCCATACACTTGCACATTGCTGGGGATGTTTACATTCAGCAGACCAATCCTTATCTTTCCCAACAGATCCATACTGACTAGGTGGCTGGAGCCTTCTGCCAAAATTGGCATATTCACCCAATATATAGATAGCTGTCTATCCCTGATAGTTGTACTCACCATGAACTTGCTTTAGGGCCAAGCAGGACAATGTAAGGAGTCTCTGGTCTTCTCCATGGAGTCACAGGTCAGCCCTCCCCCCTTTTTAAACATTGCTTTGAGGAGTCCTGGCTCTTTGCTATGGTGTCCAGCCACTCAGACCTGAAGGTGGATTGGCCTTCAGGATACCCCTGTATATTTAACTTATTTTATATATATATTTTTTCCAGATTGTCTAGGCAGGTCTTGAACACAGTGCCTGCTGTATGGGAAGCAGAAACCTTAACAGTTAAGCCACAGGCTTATTACCCTGCAATGGCTCCCCAGATCATCACACCAGCAGTTAGGCCGTGTATCACTCCAAAGCAAAGGCAGAATTGAAAATCTCACCACAAGGCCTCCATACTCAAACCCAACTATTGTCAGATCCCAAACAGAACCTGGATTTGCCACGGATCCATTCCATAGCAGTCCAAGTTTCTTGTTCACGACACCACTGCAAACGAAGATGATGGTGACTGGCTGTCAATGGCAGAGAATGTAATCTAAATTTAAATGTAATGGGCACCGTGGCGCCAAATTTCCTTCTGGTGCGTACTTGTCAACGGTCTAGCCAGAGACAGGAGTATGTAATGAAGGTGCCACCTGTGTCTGGATAGTGGACGATGAAACTGTGGGAGCTACTTGTACTTGTCTGCAGATCAAACGATCCTCTGTGCTGGTCTGTCTGGGCAGTCCAGAGCCTATATTCAGTGTGTGCGTGCCCTCATGTAATTTCTGCTCTCAACACCTCCTAACACCTACAGTAGGTCAGAAAGGCCTACATGATGGGCAATTCATTAAAATGACCACCCTGCTTCTCTCAGCCCAATTATGCACCCCCTCTTAAATGAGTTATCCAACCCACATAATGATCCCCTCAATGCCCGACCCCCTCGTATACAATATACTTACCTGCTCCCCAATCACCCGCGTCGCTCCGGATCCCGGCATGGCCACCGCTGCATCATCCTGTCGATCGGATCAAAACTTTCAGTGACGGGGGGATCAGCCAATAGCAGGCCACGATGAGGGCAAGCCTCCCTAGTGTCACCTGCGCTGCTAGAGAGAGCCATCCTCATCGTGGTCTGCTATCGGCTGCTCGCTAGATGTTTTGATACGAGCGACAGGTAGATGCAGCAGCGGCTGTGCAAAGATCTGGAGGGAGGCGGGTGCCTGGGAGCGGGTAATTATATTGTATATGAGGGACCTGACATTGGGGGGGGTGTTTATATTAGAGGGGTTGGATAACCTCTTTAAAGTCTCTCAGGCATGTCTAGCAGTCAACAATCTCTCACCAAGAGGAACACTACCCAAAAGTAGCCTCTTTTTATAGAGCAGTGAGGGAAGCACTGCCTGGGACATAACTGCATGCCATGTTTTGCAGCAAACAAAATTTCCTATCTGGGTGCATAATTTTTTTTGTCAATGAGCGTACTCTATTTCTTTGAAGATGGTGATGAATGTTTGTTACATATTTCTTCAGTATAAAATTTCATATTTTCTTGGCTTTTTTATTTTTTTTTAGATCATTTTGATGATCCTGTATAAACCATGAAATTTGCATTTAACAACTTGATTAATAAACACAATGCGTGCATTCATCTGTAATATAGCATCCCCTGTGCACATCGGCGGTTACACTGAAATCTTACGATGATGAAGGTATTTTCACAACATAGTAGAATAATAATTGCTTATTTTTTCTATTTTTGATCCGGCTTCGTAATTGCATTCATGGCTGCGTCTCAGGGAACATGAGCAGTTGGTACAGTACGTACTTGGAGATTTTCTAACCATTCCTGTGAATTCACTGTAACCACACTTGGTGCTGGTGCCAAGTCTGTTGAGAGCAGTGAATTTAGATATCATTTGCAGAGGAAGCAAAATTCCACAATATGTGATGACCTTAATTCCAAGTTGTCTTTATCGTGTCACCGTTAAATTATCACCAGTCTTTCTGATGCAGGTTTTTAAAAAGATATTTATAGCCTTCGGACGGCAAACAATAATGGTAGGTTTCAGCATTCATTACCCCTCTGTTAGCTGCAGATAAAATGGTTAATGATCCTATTTGACGCAGGATAAATACTAATTTTTATTTCGGGGCAGTATACTGATGTCTCTATCTTTTCCATCCTCTGTTATATAAATGATGTCATTTTTCTTATAATAAGGCAGATTTGTGTTGGATACTGAACTGTGCCGTACCTTACGCACCGCTCCTCCTGCATGGTATGCTGTATGACACTGTACAAATAAGCACGCACACAGTGTTTTGTTTTTTTTGTGTTCGTTGGTTTGTTTTTCTATCTCTCAGGGGAAGCTTGGGGTGGGTGATTTATGTGCTTAATTGTGAAATTGTGTTTTTTTCTGATTATTAATGCTATTTATATTGTCTTTTGATATTATTAATTAAAAAAAAAATGCACACAGTACCTATTATAAGCACCGTACAGTAAAATAAAAAAAAATAAAATAAATTGGCCAAATGACACGTCCATATAGGTGGTTAAATGACAGTATTATACAGTGCTGCCAACATTGTATGCCACAAAAATAGTATACTTTACAGTGCCTCCTAAAGGCAGTACTGTGCAATAAATACCACCATACAACGCTCAAATACCACAACACAATTCTCAAATAATACCAACAGTGCTCAGATATAACTACGATAGAGTGCTCAAATAATACCAAAGTACAGTATTCAAATAATACCACCATACAATGCTCAAATAATACCACCATTAGAGATGAGCGAATCATCCAAAATTTGCTTCGCCGAATGTTCGTGGAATTTTTTAAAGGATTCGTACGAATACGAATACAAATCATTTGTTATTCTGCGAACATTCCCTTGAATACTTACGCCTGACCATACAAAGTGCATACGAAGCTTTAACGTATTATTATCTAGGCCCGCACAAAGAACAAATATACAGTAAAAGTACGCTATTTACCTGAATATGTTCGCATTAGTGTACAAATTCTCAGATGCGTAGCATTAGCGTACAAATTATATGATACGTACGTAGCGTTAGAGTACAAAGATTTTAGACAAATTTTCTGGAGCGAATCTGAAAATATTCGGATTCGCTTCGGTGTTAAAAATTTCCAAGATTCGTATCGAATCTACAAAGCGGCGAATAGATTTGCTCCTCTAACCAACATACAGTGCTCAGATAAAACTACCAAACAGTGCTCAAATAATACCACCTTACAATGCTCACATAATACCACCATAAAGTGCTTAAATAAAACCAACATACAGTGTTCAGATAATACTACCATACAGTGCTCAAAAAATACCAAAGCACAGTACTCCAAAAATACCACCATACAATGCTTAGATAATACCACCCAGGAGCGTAGCTAAAGGCTCATGGGCCCTGGTGCAAGAGTTCAGCTTGGGCCCCCTCCTCTTAGTGCTCTGTGTGTCTTCTTATGCGTTACAAGGGTTTTTGGGCCCCCTCAGGCTCCTAGGCCCGGTAGCGACCGCTACCTCTGCACCCCCTATAGCTACGCCCCTGATACCACCATATAGTAACATAGTAACATAGTTTATAAGGCCGAAAAAAGACATCTGTCCATCCAGTTCGGCCTGTTTTCCTATAAGTTGATCCAGAGGAAGGCAAAAAAACCCCTGTGCGGTAGAAGCCAATTTTCCCCACTTTAGGGAAAAAAATTCCTTCCCGACTCCAATCAGGCAATCAGAATAACTCCCTGGATAAACGACCCCTCTCTAGTAACTATAACCTGTAATATTATTACCCTCCAAAAATATATCCAGGCCTCTCTTGAACTCTTTTAGTGAACTTACCATCACCACCTCCTCAGGCAGAGAGTTCCATAGTCTCACTGCTCTTACCGTAAAGAATCCTCTTCTATGTTTGTGTACAAACCTTCTTTCCTCCAGACGCAGAGGATGTCCCCTCGTCACAGTCACAGTCCTTGGGATAAAGAGATCATGGGAGAGATCTCTGTACTGACCTCTGATATATTTATACATAGTTATTAGATCTCCCCTCAGTCGTCTTTTTTCTAAAGTGAATAACCCTAATTTTGATAATCTTTCTGGGTACTGTAGTCCACCCATTTCAGTTATTACTTTAGTTGCCCTCCTCTGAACCCTCTCCAGCTCTGCTATGTCTGCCTTGTTCACAGGAGCCCAGAACTGTACACAGTACTCCATGTGTGGTCTGACTAGTGATTTGTAAAGTGGCAGGACTATGTTCTCATCACGGGCATCTATGCCTCTTTTGATGCAACCCATTATCTTATTGGCCTTGGCAGCAGCTGCCTGACACTGGTTTCTGCAGCTTAGTTTGCTGTTCACTAAAATTCCTAGGTCCTTTTCCATGTCAGAGTTACCCAATATTTAGTATGTACTGGTGACTTGCATTATTCCTTCCCATATGCATAACCTTACATTTGTCAGTGTTAAACCTCATCTGCCACTTCTCTGCCCAAGCCTCCAGTCTATCCAGATCCATCTGTAGCAGTGTACTGTCCTCTTCTGTGTTAATTACTTTACACAGTTTAGTGTCATCTGCAAAGATTGATATTTTACTGTGCAAGTCTTCTACAAGATCATTAATAAATATATTGAAGAGAATAGGGCCCAATACTGACCCCTGTGGTACCCCACTAGTGACAGTGACCCAATCTGAGTATGTACCATTAATAACCACCCTCTGTTTTCTATCACTGAGCCAGTTACTTACCCACATACAGACATTTTCTCCCAGGCCAAGCATTCTCATTTTATATACTAACCTTTTAAGTGGTATAGTGTTAAATGATTTGTAGAAGTCCATATATACGACATCCATTGATTCACTGCGGTCCAGTCTAGAACTTACCTCCTCATTACCTCCTTAGTGCTTAAGTAATACCAATACACAGTGAATTATAGAACCAAGCCAGAAGGTAGAATACATGGAGCGACTTCAATAGATTATATCTGGAAAATCAATACAACCCCAATTAAAAAAATACAACAACTTGGGACGCTGTGTAAAGTATAAAAAAAAATGTAAATAAAATCAGAATGCAATGATTTACAAATCTCATTTGGGGTTGCGTCCCTATATAGTCTGACATTGTCCAATTGGTGCTGCCAGTGTCAGGCTCTGTAGGTACACACGCCTTTGACAAGTGAAACATCAACTTGTCAGTGTGTTCATAAAGGAATAACAAAGGAAAAGTACAATCCTGAGTTATAAGAAAAGATGTTCCAGTATTATTTTTTCATGGTGAATACAAGCATTTCTTATAACAGACACGTCAGCAGGGGTGTGAGGTCCGTTTTAAAGTAGATTAAATATTTTGAATGTTTTTGCATTTTTTAATGTCAGTTTTTTGATCATATACAGAATTTTTGTAATTGTAAACATTTTAAATAACTTAAATATATAGCAGATGGTGTTACTTTAATATCCCACTAATAAAGTATATATTTTTATTATTATTATTATTATTATTATTTTGCAAATATATTTACTGCTAACTCTCTTAACACATTTTCTTGTAATGTTGAAGGAACTCATTAGAATCTGTAAATTCAGTATAAATCTGTCACTTGCTCATCAGCTAATGATAATTAGATGCCGCTGTGCACCAAATATTATTATTTAACATGTTAATCCCAATCTGAGCCTTTGTTGATCAGCCACCAAATATCAAGAACTGTTAAGGGGCCACTTGAGTGCTGATCGTAGGGAATGTGATACGCGATAAATAGGGTCAAATGCCTGAAACGTCTCTCTGCTGCATGCTTCCCATATTTACTCATCGGTATTAGAGGGGAGCGAGATCCCATCACACAACTAAGCCAAAGAGAGGGCTTAATCCCGGCACCGCTCATTAAAACATAACCAACTGGAGGGTTAGGGAGGGGGAAGTTCAACAGAGGTAATAATTCTGGTGCCTCGTTGGGAGTTCCATGTGCCAGAAAAAGAAATCTATGCCGGCAAGGATGTTGACGTAGAATTTTGATCTAATATGAACCAGTTGTTAGGGGCACAGGGTATTAAAAGAGTCACAGAGGTCCCTCCTGTGGCCCATCTCCTCCAGCCCATGCACACCCATTTTTTTGAAGAGGAAAAGGGCAAAAAGTGGAAATTTTTGGCACAAAACGACACTTGCACTAAAAATTGAGAATTTTGTACACTAGAAATCTGGCATTCACTAATGATACATTCTCCCAAGAGGAACATTGAAACAATTTATGTATGGGTAGAGGTACCAAGCAGTTCTGCCTCAATATGCAATAAAAAATTGAGTAGTTCTAGATACTTTTTGCATCTACCTCAACAGTTCTGAATAATGTCTAGAATAAGGACTAACATGTTTTGGATACAAAATATTAATATACATATTCATCAATCATGGGTTGGGGTATGGAAGAGAAAAATGCTTAACGTGTCCAAAGTGATCATGCCATGTGTGCCACTTTGATCAATTTGTTGTAAATTAATGCATGCTACATCTCTATTGACCTCATAGTGCAGTTTTTGACCAGGGAAGCCACCACTGTATTGTCAATTGGGGTATATAAAGCTACATAAACCAGTGACTTAATCAGTATCTCAGCCATTTCTGATGTAACGAGATCCAAAGTGAAGGAATGCTCAAGGGGCGTCTGGTTTAGAAACCTTGTTTTAAAAACAGCAAAAACGCAGATGCGAAAGTAGCCTTACTTTTACCTAGTTACATATTTTAAAAAACTACAGGTCCATCAGGTCGAAACTTAACTTTAAGCCAAAATTCTGCTGCAGGCTGGCACATCCTAAACCATGCCCTTTGAATGAGGCTCAAAAAATATCCTAAACATAATAATAAACATGGCGCAAAGCATGTAAAGCAGTGTTTTGGTGCAACTTAAAGGGGTTGTCTCATTAAGGATATGAGATAAATATTTAATCGTCAAGGTCCGACCGCTAGGGCCCCTGCCCATCACGAGATCAGTGGCCCCTGTTTGAATCGAGTGGCAGAAATGCATGCACTGCCAGATAGCCATGTACAAGGTCAGCAGCCTCATAGAGCTGAGTGGAGCAGCAATGCTCAGTGTTTAGCACTGGTACCTTGCAGCACTGGTGTCCTGGGTTCAAATCTGACCAAGGACAACATCTGCATGACGTTTGTATGCTCTCCTCGTGCTTGCATGGGTTTCCTCCAAGTACTCTGGTTTCCTCCCACACTCCAAAGACATACTGGTAGGGACCTTAGATTGTGAGCCCCATTGGGGACAACTTGATGCTAATGTCTGTAAAGTGCAGCGGAATAAAGTAGCGCTTTACAAGTGCATAAAATACATTTTAAAAAAATTGGCAAGGGGCTCATCGGTTGGATCCCCAACAATCATCTATTTATTCCCTATCAACAGGGGAGTTGTTTTAATGGACAACCCCTTTAAGCCAGAAATCTAGAGTGTTCCTTTAACAAATCTCATGGCTATAATAAATGTGTGAAGCCTTACAGCAACGTTCCGGCGGCGCTGTATATGATGGCTGTTTATGAGTTTCCTCTAAGCAGTATGGTAATGCTGACACTTTCTGAATAAATGACAACGTGAGTATCTGTATCCAGAAGATGCAGCACAATAGGGGAAAGCTGAAAAGTGAAAATGAGCGCACAGGGATTACAATATCATCGTCCAGAGCGAAGACATAAATAAAGCAAAATATTAAAAAACACACACACAAAAAAAAACAGGTGCATCGAGGGGAATGGTTTGGAGGCCCTAAATCACCATGGCAACCGTGAGCAAGTAGAATTTCAGAACAAGGGAGAAACACATTATGTATTCATTGCATAAAGGAAGCAACAACAGGACAAGGCAGATATTTATAACGCAATATGTCTCCACCGCTACGAGAGCATTTACACCCTGTAAAATATCGGCATATATACAAGAGGGAATCTCTGCAGCATATAGGGGTATTCATGTTATCAGTAATCTGGGGATGGACTATGTAAAATACCACAGACTAACTCGTTTTGAGTCATTAGCCTAGTATTGATATTATTATCCAGTTGCCTGACTGCTGGATCGGGATGTATATCGTATTTATTGACATCTCTGCCTTTCGGAGTGCTGGATACAGAGCGCTTAGCCAGAGCCATGTATATAATACACTGGAAATCCTATCACCAGGTGCTGGGTAGGGGCTAAAGATCATCAGTACATCTGCCTCAAATCCCGGAGGAGTGGAGCATGGGAGTGATAGTAGCTCTGGTTGCAACAGTTATTCATGGTGGCAATTCTCACACCGATGCTCCCTAGGGCCAAGGCATTGACAGGAAGATGCATACCCTGGTGTTGGGGCTCCTGCCTGATGGTAGTTGGGGAGCCCATGGTGCTATGAGTGTTGTACATACGCAAGGCAGGAAATGTAGGTGCTGTGGCCGGCCAATGGTACTGGAGTCAGTAACCACACGAGCTGTAGAAAATATAAAAGTCTCTCTTTCCTAAAGTGCAAAATGGGAGTTTTAGTACATCCAACGTTATCAAAAAACTGTTTCAAACAATGAAAATCTTCCCTGATAGCAATGTATGATATAAGCAGCACCTTTTTTACAGGCATATTGGAACACTGTACTGAATTATAAAAATTATCTCAATATACTGATATCAACTCATTGCCAGCATTTACTGTGAGCTGTAAAATGATGACAATTAACAGCAAAATAATCTAGTCAAGCATCACCAGCCTCAAAAAATCACGGACACATCTATTTTTTTTAAAGGTCACAGGAAAAAAGTTGCCTATTTTTGGGACTGTTCAGAAATTTCTGGACGGTTGGCAACCTTGGATATAAGCAAACATCGAGGTTGTAGTACTCTTTCCCTTTATCTCTCCAAAGTTTCACTCACTTGCACATTCTAAGGCTAGCAATTAGGTTCTTGCAAAACTTGTCTGTAATTCCGTAGCTACAGGTACAAGATTAAGATACAGCTGGCCAGGAACATGTCAAGGTGTGGATCTGATATGGGGGGCTGATCAGTGGTCTGATATGGGGGTCTGAGGATCTGATAAGGGGTCTAAGGATCTGATATGGGAGTCTGAGGATCTGATATGGGGGTCTGAGGATCTTAAATGGGGACCTAATTTGAGGATCTGATATGGGGGTCTGAGGATCTTAAATGGGGGCCTGATTTGAGGATCTGATATGGGGGTCTGATCTGAGGATCTCATATAGGGACTGATCTGAAAGGTAAGGGGGTATTTATTGTACTGGCATACATTATAAGGTGGTATTTTTTGTACTGGCGCACATTGTAAGGGGGTATTTTTTGTACTGACACAAATTAGGGGGGATTTTTTTACTGGCACACATTATAAGTAAAATTATTACTACTGGGAGACTATGGGGAACACGATTGCTAGTATGGGCACAGTGGGGGCATTATTACTATTGAGGGCACTGTTAACACTATTGATGGGACTTTGAAGAGCACTATTACTGTTGGGGCACATTATGTTTATACTGTTGGTGTCAAGGATTTGCTGGGCGCATTTTTTTTAGGGCACTGTGTAATTATATTAGTAATAATTATTGAAGGGGCACTATCTGCATGGAATTAGTATTTTCAGGGGGAATGTTTCTGCAGTATAGTATTGGGGAGCACAGTGGTCACAGTATTGGGGTGGCAGGATGGGGTGTTCAGAAGATAGGACAATGATGGAAAAGTAGGAAACTGTCTGAAAATGTCTGTTTGTCAAACTCTGCAGAGAAGAGAGATGGCTGAAAGAAATCATCATGGCGGTCTGGTCTGAAAGGAGAAGATAAGAAAAGAGAGCAACTACATCTGAGGAGAAATCACTGTAAGAGGTAAGTGGGGCTGTATTACCCTGTATGTTTTGTGTATTGTGTATTTAATGTTTTCCAAGTATGTCTATAACAGTACGACTGGAGGGAAGTGGTTAGGTTGAGAATTTGGTATGAAGTTTGCAGTTTAAATTTTTGCCTCTGACAGCAGAAAGGCTAGGTGCACCCCTGCCCCTTGCCGCAAAGCACTGAGGGATGGGGGGCCAAAGCCGAACTCTTGCACCAGGGCCCATGAGCCTTTAGCTACGCCCCTGCCCCCAGTATTTATAATCACCCCCTGCAGTATCTCCCTCCCAGTTGATACCGTTGGCTGTGATGCAGGGTACCGGCATCTTCTGGCCTGCAGCCTGAGTTGCCTACAACTTGACATGTGTGAACAGGCTAATGGCACTGATTTCATTAGAACATTAAAGAGGTATTCCATAGGCTAGAGGATAACAGATTGATGCTCTGACCCCACCAATCACTAGAATGGGTCACCATACCTCATGGGACCACCAGATATGAATGAAGCCGCAGGTTGAGCTTGCACACTACCACTCCATTCCTCTCTATGAAACTTCTGGAAATAACCAAGCACTGTACTTGACTATTTCTGACCAACAGCCAAAGCAACACTTGGGAAAAGTACATTAGGGCACTGACACTCTACTATGTTTAGGTCCACCATATATTCAGATGTATGAAGGTCAGGCATATCAATGTTTCTTAGTGCTGTTGACTAATCTAAGTTCGCCCTTTGTTCAAGTGATATATTTTATAAATTGAGTAATTTATATCATTTTTTTTAACTTTTACATACAAATAAGATAATGAAGTAATATGAAATAGTCAGTGTCTGTTGAAGATGTGCCAAAATTATGCCAAGCACTTAAACATATGGTAGTTTATATCACCGAGTCTTCAGGAAGCAGTAGGCCTTCTGCTTCTAAAGTGTTAATTCCTTCTGTCAACTTCCCACTCTATAAATCTTTCTGTCTTCCACAGTTTAAGTAGAATTGACTTAGTAAGTCAACAAGAATAAAGGAAAATGTCAAATTAGAGACAAGTGACTTTAAGAACTCATAATCTGAGCAGATCTTGGACACAGCTATTGCAGCGAGTTCTGAAGAAGCCAGTGCAGAGGATGGGAGTGGTAGTGACAGTGGCCCTAATGAAGTGTTGTGTCACTGTTTAATCCTTCAGGCCGCTGCTCCCTGGGCATCAGTGCAATGGAAATGTAATACTGAAGAATGAGGCTAGAATTAAACATAACAAAGTCTTTTTTACTAAGTGCAATGTAGATCTTCTAATACATTAATTAGCAGTGTTGCAGATCTTCTCTGGAACCAGTACAGATTATGGAGGCAGGATGGAAGGTGGCAATTTAGAAGTTAGGTGGTACTGGCCTATTAATGTTCTAGGTGATGGGTGTCTTAGCTGTAGTCCCTCAGTTTGCAGTAAGTCTGTAATGGTGATTGTAGCAGTTCATTCTGATGTCTAGCATCTTAAGGCTTCACTTGAGACAGAAGAATCGGTAACAGGAGCTCTGACTTGTGCTTCCTCCCCGCACTCACTCCTCACAGGAACCTCCCCTTTTGGACAAAAGCAGAACCAGTCTACTCCTACCAAGAGGGGAGGAACAGGGGGTACTTTGAAGTCTAAACATTTGTGGACATTTCCCCGTTTCCCCTATGCAAAGTCATCAACTCCTTAATTTATTTCACTTTAAAGGGTTAACTTGCATTGACTTATACTGTTTAAGACTGTATAACTACATTTTAAAGGTATGTTGTGATATATATCCTGTTCATTTGCCCTGTGTTTGCACAGCACTGTAGAAAGGGTTAATGAATACTGAGAGACTTTTGGTACTTTCTAGCGCATAAGGAAAAGCTGTTAATTTTCAACAGCCATATGGTTTAAAGAAGAACATGTTTTGGAGAGAAATAGCCAGACTTGTCTATGAGAAATGGGAGTTGTAACATTACATTTGTTCGTGCTGAGTTTCTCCACTCCATCCCTCTCACTAGAACGTTCTAGTTTAGCAAGAAACTGTATATAAGGAGAGCCCTCAGAGCTCCTAGTGTGCTGCAGTTAGCAAACAGTGCTTAGAAGAGTAGACTCTGACTCTCTGCACCATGCCCTACCATCTCTTCCGGAGAGCAGCAACACGTGGTGACACCATGACCTTGACAGTGTCCTGGAGACCCAGCGTAGCGTTGGGGCCATTCCAAACCTGGCCACTGCATTGCCGTCCATAAACCTTCTGGCCATGGAACATAACATAAAATACATAACAATATAAAACTATTTACAAAATTGTAGTACCCTCAGGTCTGTGTTACTACACTACTATATAGATTCCCTCCTGATCTACAACTGAAATCTGGTACTCTATGAACTGATATTGAATAATCAGAGGCTTTCCTTCAGCCGGGACCAATGATTGCTTCACTGCCCACACACTGTATCTTAATACCCTGGCTGAGGCAAAGCAGCTGGTTGGAGCCCTCCCACCATCAGCCAACACCCGGGGCACATGTGGATCCTCAACCTTGTGATATGCTATTACCTTATAAACTGGGTCTATACATTTAGTATAAACTGCATGCACTAAGATGCTTCTCTTTGATTATCCAAGTTGCTATATTCCTACGGCTGACTTAATCTTAGGTTCCCAGCAGTGTGTCCCCCGTAATATGCTTCCTGTTGGTGGATGCTTCCAAATCTCTTTATGAGGGTGTGACACAGTGAAGGGTCTGTTAGTAGATGGGAGGTATTTTACTCCCAGCATATGCTGCAGAGACTGATTGCAACAATGTGAGGTCAAGCACCGGGACAGATTTCGCATGCTGGTCCGGGTTTTGCGGACACCCATCTCTCGTTAAAAGCAACTAGAGTGTGGGAAAGTCTGTGTGTGTTAAGGTGTTTGTACCTGTGTGAATGTTTCCAAACTGTCGACTTTGTTCAGGACTTGACCAGTGTAAGCGGTATCTGCAGCATGGTGTGAACTGAACATAAGGACTTTAAACAAGTTGTTTTCTGCTTTGTGATACCTGTCTGGTATTTTTGTGCCTCGGTACTGCATCCATTCACCCTGCCTACCAGAGCGAATCCCCACAAGAGTTAACACACTATTAACCATTCCAGGGCTGGATTCAGAATATAATGCAATTTACTGCAATGCCACTTGTCACAATTCTACCTCAACACTCGTGCATGCAAGAGCTAAAGGTAGGGCCAGGGGTATTTGTCCCATATTGCTGCATACAAAAACCTTGTACCGATTTTCTAATATAACAGCGTACATGTTTGTATGTAAGTTTATTCCCTCACTATTAAAAGGGTTATCCCCATTTTCATCCAGGCAGCCCCTTTAATATGAGCATCGGAGCAATTCATACTCTGAGGCTCTCCTTTGCCCTGCACTGTATCGCTCAGGGCAAAGGCTTTTTTTGATGATCCGGTGACGTACTGGGTCTCGGCCTAGCAGTGAAAAAAATATACACAACAGCACTTGCCCTGTGCTGTATCATGCATGAAATACTCCGAAGCTCATATCAGGGGGTCTGCCTGGGTGAAAATGGGGATATGTCTGGGTTCATCTGAACCTCTGATTCTCTGAACCCGGACAACCCCTTTAACAGAAATAGTTCTCGATGAGCTGTCTACTTTTGCATGTCATGATCAGCTGAATTGCCACTTTCTGCCTGCCGTAGGGAGTCAGTTTTAATCAACTAATCTTTTAATCTTTTGTGATCGCTGGCATAGAGGCAACCATTATTTGACACAGCTTTATGGTCAAGTGAAAAGGTCACAGAGGGGAAACATCTGAACATTTTTAATAGCAATTAACTGGTAAAATGCATAAAACACTATATTCTATTAAAGGGGTTATCCCAAGGATTAAAAAAAATGGAGGAATGCACACCATTATTTTAATTAGGGCTTGTTCACACGACCGTATTTTTCTTTCCGTGTCTGTTTCTGTTTTTTTGCGGACCGTATGCAGAACCATTCATTTCAATGGGTCTGCAAAAAAAAACCAAAACGGATGGTACTCCGTGTGCATTCCGTTTCCGTATGTCTGTTTTTCTATTCCGCAAAAAAATAGAACATGTCCTATTATTGTCCGCATTACGGACAAGGATAGGACTGTTCTATTAGGGGCCAGCTGTTCTGTTCCGCAAAATACGGAATGCACACGGATGTCATCCGCATTTTCTGCGGATCCGTTTTTGCGGACCACAAAATACATACAGCCGTGTGAACAAGCCTTTATACAAATGTTAAAAATCTGCTCTCCAGTGTAATTTTCACCTTTTTTGGCTTTTCTACTCACCCATCTGCAGCTCTCTCTCTTTCTGTGGGCAGGTAGCATCTCATCTCTGGCATCTCTCAGGAGAGCAATGACTTCTTGCTAACTTCCCTTCCCCAATAGCCAAAGCTCTGTTTTCTTGTTTTCCTCTCCTGCATAGGAAATAGGCCATTACACATAGCCCAATACATTCCACAAATAAATAGTATTATATAGTATGTAATGCCTCCAATTGCCATCACTTTCTATTTCCTTCTGTAGAGAGAGAGAGTTACATATTTCTATGAATTTAGAAGTAGGACAAATTAATGAAAAGTGTCTGGACTGCTTTACCTGCTTCACTTTGAGACAACTTCACCAGCACTGAAGGGAGAGGAATGAAGCTGCTGAGCAAGTTAGTCCATCTCTGAAGGTGGACATAAGTACAGTATAGAACACGGAAAGGAAAATATAATGTACATAAAAACATGTATATTACTATATATAATTTGCATATGCAGTGCCCCAGTGGACCACTTCAAGGGTTAATTATTGCTAAAAGGGTTAACGGTATTTATTTCATGCACTGTGTATCCCACATTGCTGTATATAAAGAAGTAGTAAACTCTGGCAGTTCTAGCTAGCTTGCCAGGGTGGTGTGCTGGTAACGCCCCTGTCTGGTTAGTGTATGTCTAGTTTATAGTTCAGACTGGCTTGGGTTGTGAATAAAGCTACTGCTTGTGAGCCTGGCAGAAGCTGATTACAAGAAAGAGACTTTTTCAACAGAAAAAAACACCTGTGGAATAAGAAGCTGCCAAAGGCTATTGTGCTAGGAGAACCCCTGGGGGAATGAAGACAGACATCTGCAGACTGTTTAGTGACAGTTAAGGTAATGCTCATTTATGTCTATGGACTTTGCTGCTTTTGGAGAGAATCTGTTGCTTCAGCGGCGATCAGACTTTTGTAACCTTGTGCCTGATTTATGCTTTACTGCATCACCCATCATCCACAATAAAAACACTGTTCTTTAGTAACCTGTTTCCCCGAAAATAAGACGTAGCCAGGAAAACCTCTGTTTCTTAATTTTCCAAGAAAGGGTTACTTTGTAACAATTAACTCAATTAACTAATTAATGACTACTTAAAGTTCCTTAAACCCCATTGGTTAAGCTATATTATCTAATTGTGAACCTTAATTAGTTTAAACACACCCCCTTCTTATTATTAACCCTTTCACATTCTGTTTTTATAATGTTATTCAATTATATTTTAATAACTTGTTTTCATATGTACATTTATTTTACTGTGCATTATCTTAATTTAACTTTTTGATTATCATTAATTCACTCTCCATTACTTATATTGTTAGTTTTTATGTTAACCTCTACCTATCAATCTTTTTAACAATCATTTTTATTAACCCTATAACCACTAACTCTTTAAAAAAATTATTACTTATTACACAGACAATAACTCAAAAGCTATATGCCAAAAACCAGGCATGCAAGCCAACAACCTATCCACAAGACAGGTACAGTCAGCATCAGTGTTCCCTGTAAGCTGCGCGGGCGCGCGGCCGCGCAGCTTACTTTCTGCCTCCACTCAGGGCCTTTCCTGGCCCGCTCACCGCCGCAACCCGGACTTAATTTATAGTGTATGCCTGTTCCGATGGGGAAGCCCTGTTGCGGTGGACTTGGAACAGGCATACACTATGCTTCCCTTAACGTCCTGATGCTCAGGACGTTCCTGTGCGGCACTCTCAGCTGGCCCCGCCTCCTCCCTCATGCCACGCTGCTGCTACTGGACGGAGAAGACCTGTGCAGCGCGGCAAAGAAGGGAAAGAAGAAGGGAGAAGAAGATCAAGGCCCCAGCCCCCTCCAGAGCGTTGAAGTGGTGTCGGAGACAAGGGCCAAGTAACTGTAAGTTTTTATGTGTTTCATGTGTGTGTGTGTGTATGCATACACTGTGCCACACAATATACAGTATACCTCTACACTGTGTATATACTGTATATTGTACAGTATGGCACAGGGTTTATATTGTCCGGCATGATGTAACCGTCACTGTATAATATACAGTATAATCCATACACCATGCTGTATAGTATACAGTATAATCCGTACACCATGCCGTATAATATACAGTATAATCCATGCACCATGCTGTATAATATACAGTATAATCCGTACACCATGCTGTATAATATACAGTATAATCCGTACTCCATGCTGTATTATATACAGTATAATCCGTACACCATGCTGTATAATATACAGTATAATCCGTACACCATGCTGTATAGTATACAGTATGATCCGTACACCATGCTGTATAATATACAGTATAATCCGTACACCATGCTGTATAATATACAGTATAATCTGTACACCATGCTGTATAGTATACAGTATAATCCATACTCCATGCTGTATAATATTCAGTATAATCTGTACACCATGCTGTATAATATACAGTATAATCCGTACACCATGCTGTATAATATACAGTATAATCCATACACCATGCTGTATAGTATACAGTGTAATCCGTACACCATGCCGTATAATATACAGTATAATCCGTACACCATTCTGTATAATATACAGTATAATCCGTACACCATGCTGTATAATATACAGTATAATCAGTACACCATGCTGTATAATATACAGTATAATCCGTACACCATGCTGTATAGTATACAGTATAATCCGTACACCATGCTGTATAATATACAGTATAATCCGTACACCATGCTGTATAATATACAGTATAATCTGTACACCATGCTGTATAATATACAGTACAATCCATTCACCATGCTGTATAATATACAGTATAATCTGTACACCATGCTGTATAGTATACAGTATAATCCCTACACCATGCTGTATAATATACAGTATAATCCGTACACCATGCTGTATAATATACAGTATAATCCGTGCATCATGGTGTATAATATACAGCATAATCCATACACCATGCTGTATAATATACAGTATAATCCCTGCACCATGCTGTATAATATACAGTATAATCCATGCATCATGGTGTATAATATACAGCATAATTCATACACAATGCTGTATAATATACAGTATAATCCCTGCACCATGCTGTATAATATATAGTGTAGTCCATATACCATGCTGTATAATATACAGTATAATCCATACACCATGCTATACAATGTACAGTATAATCCATACACCATGCTGTATAATATACAGTATAATCCATACACCATGCTGTATAATATACAGTATAATCCATACACCATGCTGTATAATATACAGTATAATCCATACACTATGCTGTATAATATACAGTATAATCCATACACCAAACAGGCCGAACTGGATGAAAACAGGCCAAACTGGATGGACCGATGTCTTTTTTCGGCCTTATAAACTATGTTACTATGTATGTATAATATACAGTGTAGTCCATACACCATGCTGTATAATATACAGTAGAATCCATACACCATGCTGTATAATATACAGTGTAGTCCATACACCATGCTGTATAATATACAGTAGAATCCATACACCCTGCCGTACAATATACAGTATAACACCTACACTGTGGGGTTATGCTATATATTATACAGCATGGTGTATGGACCACACTGTATATTATACAGCATGGTGTACGGATTATACTGTATATTATACAGCATGGTGTATGGATTACACTGTATATTATACAGCATTGTGTATGGATTATACTGTATATTATACAGCATGATGCACGGATTATACTGTATATTATACAGCATGGTGTACGGATTATACTGTATATTATACAGCATGGTGTATGGATTATACTGTATATTATACAGCATGGTGTACGGATTATACTGTATACTATACAGCATGGTGTACGGACTATAATGTATATTATACAGCATGGTGTACGGATTATAATGTTTATTATACAGCATGGTGTATGGATTCTACTGTATACTATACAGCATGGTGCAGGGATTATACTGTATATTGTACAGCATGATGCGTGGATTATACTGTATATTATACAGCATGGTGTATGGATTATACTGTATATTATACAGCATGGTGTATGGATTACACTGTATATTATAAAGCATGGTGTACGGATTATACTGTATACTATACAGCATGGTGTATGGATTATACGGTATATTATACAGCATGGTGTACGGATTATACTGTATATTATACAGCATGATGCGCGGATTATACTGTATACTATACAGCATGGTGTACGGATTATACTGTATATTATGCAGCATGGTGTATGGATTATACTGTGTATACAGCATGGTGTACGGATTATACTGTATACTATACAGCATGGTGTACGGACTATAATGTATATTATACAGCATGGTGTACGGATTATAATGTTTATTATATAGCATGATGTGCAGATTATACTGTATATTATACAGCATGGTGTATGGATTATACTGTGTATTATACAGCATGGTGTATGGATTATACTGTATATTATAAAGCATTGTGTATGGATTATATTGTATATTATACAGCATGGTGTACAGATTATACTGTATATTATACAGCATGGTGTACGGATTATACTGTATATTATACAGCATGATGTACAGATTATACTGTATTGTACAGGATGTTGTAGGAGTTATACTGTCTGTCTTTGACAATTATTTTAGATTTTCATATCACCCACCTTTGATGGCGCTGTGCCCAGCCCTGAGCCGACCCCGCTCAGCAGCTGCCAAATCTTAGAGGGAACACTGGTCAGCATACCTTACAATCACAGTTTTGTCCACCATGAGACTTGCAAGACCATCCCTCTTCTCAGAAAGACCTGAGAGCCAGTCAGCCTCAAAGTTGCTTGAATCGAGCAGATGGCTTGGGGGACCTGTGTGCCCAGCTTATTATCATTAGGGTGACAAAAATTGTGAACTTTTTTTTTGGGATGCCAGCTAACTCTTCTCTCACTGCCAAGGAGGGTTGCAGAAAAATGTACAGTTTTCTAATTGTCCTAACATGATATTCAATAACCTTTCTACATTGTTCTTATGTAAGCTCATTTGCATAAACTCAGGCTTATGGGAAAGACATGCAAATTAGCAGAATCTGCCTGTTTTTCAGCTCATACACTAATTTGTATGTCTTTCCCATAAGCCTGAGTTTATGCAAATGAGCTTACATACTATACCTGCTTTATGGATAGGTTGTTGGCTTGCACGCCTGGCTTTTGGTATACAGCCTTTCAGTTATTGTTTGTGTTTCTGTGTAATAAATAATAATTTTTTTAAATGATTTAGTGGTTATGGGGATAATATCTAAAAATGATTATTAGAAAGATTGATCGGTAGCGGTTAACATAAAAACTAACAATCTAAGTAATGGAGGGTGAATTAATGATAATAAAAAAGTTAAATGTTTATATGCAAACAATCAAGTTATTAAAATATAATTGAATAACATTATAAAAACAGAATGTGAAAGGGTTAATAATAAGAAGGGGGCGTGTTTAAACTAATTAAGGTTCACAATTAGGTAATATAGCTTAACCAATGGGGTTTAAGGAACTTTAAGCAGTCATTTATTAGTTAATTGAGTTAATTGTTACAAAGTAACCCTTTCTTGTAAAAATTAAGAAACAGAGATTTTCCTGGCTAGGTCTTATTTTCGGGGAAACAGGGTATCACTAAACTGAGCCTGGTTATTGCCTCCACCATCTGCTGGCCTCTGCCCCTTACCTTCTTTCCTTCCACCATACCAAACATCTACCCTTAAGGGCACCTCACCTAATACCAGGCAGGAGCCCCCAAAGAGTCCAGGGACTGTCCTGGCAGAAAGAAAAGAGTGTATCCTCCTTTCAATGCACAACCTAGGGAGAACCAAGGTGGGGACTGCCACCATGAACTGTGAGTACTTCTACCACCATTATAGCCACTACCATTGCTCTCTGTCCTGCGCCTCGATGCACATGTATATGACAATAATGCTTCATCTGAAATGCCTTATTTCTTGCATGATAAAATGATAAATTATTATTTAAAGGGTTATTACAGCTAATATCTATAGGTATAGGCTGATAAATATTAAATCAGTTTAACAGGAGACACCTCCGTGGCGGGGAATAGTTGTACGGAGCAGTGTCTGCTTCACATAACTCTATGGAAGGCATAGAAACAGCTTTGCACACTCAATCCTGTGGATAAATGTTGAACGCTGCAAATTCCTGTAATGACTCTTTAAATCTTGGACAACCCTGCTTCAACTGGATATGAGCAGAACAGCTTTACATTCTCTAGATTTAGACAAGGGTGTTTCCATTCATTGACAGCAATCAGGGATGCAAAAAAAAACAGTGACAAACCTGAAGTGCTCAGTATCATGAATAGTCATTTCTGAACTTGCACTGCTTTGAGAAGGGAGCAGTTTCTTCCATGTCATTTCCGTAACCTAATCTAATCTGCTCTGAAAGTCAGAAAATCTAATTAATAATGTGCTACTCTTAACCACATTAAATTCAATTAAGCAGATCTAAAGTGATAACCTCCTTCTCGATGGCGGCTTTAAATTACACCTGCATAAAAAGTAAGTTCCCATCTGCGCTCAGGTGCGCGTCCCGGTGACATTGACGTGACATTAAGAGAAGTGTGAAAAATAATTCCGCCATTCTATTCCTATCTGCAAATGAGAGACAATCTATTCTAGGACTGCGGGCAATTATTACAGATCCAGACGCTCTGACATATAGACTGATATTGGCTCTCTGGGTAAATGAAGGAAAAACTCATTTCCAACTCATATCTGAAAGCTCATTAGATTCCCCACAAATCTGTCTCGGTGGCGTAATAGATGGTTTTCGGATCTGGGTCATTTACTTGTGTTTAGACTTTCCGTGGGTTTATTTTGGTGCCGCTGAACGGGTATAAAGAGATGTCGCTGAGTACCAGGGCGCAGGCCGGAGACACCACCATGTCCGCTCCGTGATTCACTACTGGATTAATCACAAAGTAAATTTGCATAATGACTTTCTTTGGCTGCCGGGAAGAGAGCGCACACAATGAGCAATGTAAAAAGTGGCGCTTTCAAATGCCAGGCGTCGTGGGAAGAAAGGCCGGACACCAAGGTCTGTATCTGTCGTCTCATCTGCAATTACTCTTTTGTATGGTTTTTGGAATGTTCTATCTTGACTGCGATGGCGTCCTGTGTTCATATCCAACCAAGGCAAAATCTGCAGCAGGGTTGGACTGGCCCACTAGAAGACCCGACGATCACTGGATGGCCTTCAGGCTCTCTAGTAATGTTGTGACCCATGTTGTCCACTACTCCCAAACTTGGAATCCACGGTTAAAGGGGTTATGCCATGATGAATGTAACAAATGTAAATCAGACATCATATAGGACATGACAACCTCTTTCTAAGAAAGCTAAAACCAGCCCTGTACCTCACATGGATTCAGAGATCTCCCCATTCATTGCTCCAATTGCTCTGCTAGATTTATTTTAAGCTGGCAGGTCAGAGATTATGCCCTTTCTCCTATGTCCTTTCTGTGGCAGCTTAGGGGGCATGTACTTTCTGTTGCAGTTCTCTCCCTATTACAGCTCAGGAGGTAGTTGAAGAATGGAACTGAGCATGTGTGACACCTCAGGGAGTATAAACTATATAACTATATATAATATAACTAAGAGCACTTGCCCATAGAAAAATGCAGAAACATCCCAGACATACCTGTGTGCACTGTGTGTCTGTATTACATGTCACATCCCAGACATATCTGTGTGCACTGTGTGTCTGTATTACATGTCACATCCCAGACATACCTATGTGCACTGTGTGTCTGTATTGCATGTCACATCCCAGATATACCTGTGTGCACTGTGTGTCTGTATTACATGTCACATCCCAAACATACCTGTGTGCACTGTGTGTCTGTATTACATGTCACATCCCAGACATACCTGTGTGCACTGTGTGTCTGTATTACATGTCATATCCCAGACATACCTGTGTGCACTGTGTGTCTGTATTACATGTCACATCCCAGATATACCTGTGTGCACTGTGTGTCTGAATTACATGTCACATCCCAGACATACCTGTGTGCACTGTGTGTCTGTATTACATGTCACATCCCAGACATACCTGTGTGCACTGTGTGTGTATTACATGTCACATCCCAGACATACCTGTGTGCACTGTATCTGTATTACATGTCACATCCCAGACATACCTTTGTGCACTGTGTGTGTATTACATGTCACATCCCAGACATACCTGTGTGCACTGTGTGTCTGTATTACATGTCACATCCCAGACATACCTGTGTGCACTGTGTGTCTGTATTACATGTCACATCCCAGACATACCTGTGTGCACTGTGTGTCTGTATTACATGTCACTTCCCAGACATACCTGTGTGCACTGTGGGTCTGTATTACATGTCACATCCCAGACATACCTGTGTGCACTGTGTGTCTGTATTACATGTCACATCCCAGAAATACCTGTGTGCACTGTGTGTCTGTATTACATGTCACATCCCAGACATACCTGTGTGCACTGTGTGTGTGTATTACATGTCACATCCCAGACATACCTGTGTGCACTGTGTGTCTGTATTACATGTCACATCCCAGACATACCTGTGTGCACTGTGTGTGTATTACATGTCACATCCCAGACATACCTGTGTGCACTGTGTGTCTGTATTACATGTCATATCCCAGACATACCTGTGTGCACTGTGTGTCTGTATTCCATTTCACATCCCAGACATACCTGTGTGCACTGTGTGTGTATTACATGTCACATCCCAGACATACCTGTGTGCACTGTGTGTCTGTATTACATGTCACATCCCAGACATACCTGTGTGCACTGCGTGTCTGTATTATATGTCACATCCCAGACATACCTGTGTGCACTGTGTGTCTGTATTACATGTCACATCCCAGACATAGCTATGTGCACTGTGTGTCTGTATTGCATGTCACATCCCAGATATACCTGTGTGCACTGTGTGTCTGTATTACATGTCACATCCCAGATATACCTGTGTGCACTGTGTGTCTGAATTACATGTCACATCCCGAACATACCTGTGTGCACTGTGTGTGTGTATTACATGTCACATCCCAGACATACCTGTGTGCACTGTGTGTCTGTATTACATGTCACATCCCAGACATACCTGTGTGCACTGTGTGTCTGTATTACATGTCACATCCCAGACATACCTGTGTGCACTGTGTGTGTATTACATGTCACATCCCAGACATACCTGTGTGCACTGTGTGTCTGTATTACATGTCACATCCCAGACATACCTGTGTGCACTGTGTGTCTGAATTACATGTCACATCCCAGACATACCTGTGTGCACTGTGTGTGTATTACATGTCACATCCCAGACATACCTGTGTGCACTGTGTGTCTGTATTACATGTGACATCCCAGACATACCTGTGTGCACTGTGTGTGTATTACATGTCACATCCCAGACATACCTGTGTGCACTGTGTGTCTGTATTACATGTCACATCCCAGACATACCTGTTGCACTGTGGGTCTGTATTACATGTCACATCCCAGACATACCTGTGTGCACTGTGTGTGTGTATTACATGTCACATCCCAGACATACCTGTGTGCACTGTGTGTCTGTATTACATTTCACATCCCAGAAATACCTGTGTGCACTGTGTGTCTGTATTACATGTCACATCCCAGACATACCTGTGTGCACTGTGTGTGTGTATTACATGTCACATCCCAGACATACCTGTGTGCACTGTGTGTGTATTACATGTCACATCCCAGACATACCTGTGTGCACTGTGTGTCTGTATTACATGTCACATCCCAGACATACCTGTGTGCACTGTGTCTGTATTACATGTCACATCCCAGACATACCTGTGTGCACTGTGTGTCTGTATTACATGTCACATCCCAGACATACCTGTGTGCACTGTGTGTCTGTATTACATGTCACATCCCAGACATACCTGTGTGCACTGTGTGTCTGTATTATATGTCACATCCCAGACATACCTGTGTGCACTGTGTGTCTGTATTACATGTCACATCCCAGACATACCTGTGTGCACTGTGTGTGTGTATTACATGTCACATCCCAGACATACCTGTGTGCACTGTGTGTCTGTATTACAGGTCACATCCCAGACATACCTGTGTGCACTGTGTGTCTGTATTACCTGTCACATCCCAGACATACCTGTGTGCACTGTGTGTCTGTATTACATGTCACATCCCAGACATACCTGTGTGCACTGTGTGTCTGTATTACATGTCACATCCCAGACATACCTGTGTGCACTGTGTGTCTGTATTACAGGTCACATCCCAGACATACCTGTGTGCACTGTGTGTCTGTATTACATGTCACATCCCAGACATATCTGTGGGCACTGTGTGTCTGAATTACATGTGCAGGAAAAGCACTTTTAGGCCTCATGCACACGAACGTATTTTGTTTCCGTGTCTGTTCCGTATTTTTTGCGGATAGGATACGGACCCATTGATTTCAATGGGTCAGCAAAAAATTCTGACAGCACACTGTGTGCTATCCGCATCAGTATGTCCGTTTAGTAGCCCTGCAAAAAAAAATAGAGCATGTCCTATTCTTGTCCGTTTTGCGGACAAGGATAGGCATTGTTACAATGGATCTGCAAAAAAAAACGAAACACGGATGCCTTACGGAACGTAATCCGTTTTTTTTTTTTGCGGATCCGCAATTTGCGGACCGCAAAACACATACGCTCGTGTGCATGTAGCCTTATTCTGCTGAAAAACAGCTCCTAAGTGCCCAGCTGAAAGTGAAAGTAAAAATAGCTTTCATGCCAGGCTATATCTTCTGATATAGTGGATATAATGCTGTGGTTCTGGTATCGTTTGAAAGCTTGGAATGTCAGTTTTCAAAGAAGGTCAGAATTTATCTACCTGCTACCAATCCTAAGACATGAGCTGCTAAAGCAGCCCTCCCCTCTTCAGTCTGGTTTGCTTTTGGCACTTGCAGCACCAGAGCTGGACACTTAGGAGCTGTTTTCCAGCAGAATAAAAGTGCTTTTCCTGGACATGGAATAAAGGCACAAGTACACACAGGTATGTCTGGGATGTGACATGTAATACACACACATAGTGCACACAGGTATGTCTGGGATGTGTCTGCAATCTTCTGTGGGGCAGTGCTCTTAGTTATATTGGTGAAAAACAGGTGAAAGACTCCCTTTAACTACAAGCAATTACAAAAGTATTCAGATCCAGGTGCTGGTTTGAAAACTGCAGAATATTTTTTGGGAGAACCTCTTTAAAGACCTTGGCTCTCATTTAGTTTGATAGCTTCTGCTGATTTTGTATCTTGTTTGACCTTCCTTTTACTGTGGAATAACTCTTGCTCAGAGAATGAACCTGTGGACAATCACCGACAAGCCAGGATGTGTTAAAAAATATAGGTAGAAATTGCAATCTAATCAGCTTTCTTGATGAATAGCACCAAAGGAATTATGTTGTTCATACACCTTAGATGTTCCTCCTGGCCTAGTCACATGCATCCATACTTACTCATCCTATGTTCTCAATAGGAAGAGGGAACAAGCTCCTGCTGTAGTCTGGTTGCAGCTTATCTGTCATGAAAAGAAAGGATCACAAGCTGAAACCCTCTATGCCCAATCTTTACCCTTACCATTGGGGGAAGAGTTCGGACATATCTGATGGTTGGCCAATCCCATTGAACTTTTCATGTTCAGCCACTTTTTACAGGTTTATTCTTAAAGGGTATTACACCATCCAATAAAGTAATGGCATATTACTGGTTAAGCCCTTGCTTTCTGATTGGTGGTGGTCCTCTGCCAACACCCTACACCAATGATGGTTAACCTCCAGGACTCCAGCTGTGGTGAAACTACGACTACCAGCATGTTCTACTCATTTCTATGGAGTTCTGAGAACAGCCAAGCCAGGATGCATCTTGGGAGTTGTAGTTTTACCATAGCTGGAGTGCTGGAGGTTAGCCATCGCTGCCCTATACCAATTCAGAGAATGGAGGGGCCACATCTCTCATTTAACACTGTGGACCCTTATCCTATCAACATGCCATCATTTTCTCAGATTGGAAAACCAGCAATTGGCACGTGTGGCTCCTAGAAACCCAGAGATTAGCTCTTAAGACTTCAGGAAGTTTCTCCAGCCTCACATGGAGGCCCTTGAAGTGAATGTTCAGACATGTAATAAACACAGTAACTTTGTATCTTGAAATCCAACATGCCTGATACTTCCTTCCCCTGCCATAAGGGGATAGTCAGTAGGCCCCCATACATATTAGATGGACGTCTGGTCCCACTGTAATTGGCAGGTTTGGCTGACATTAATTTGATTGTAACATAGTAACATAGTTTATAAGGCTAAATTCACGCGACCGTTGCGTTTTGCGGATCCGCAAAACACTGATTCCGGCCCATGTGCAGTCTGCAATTTGTGGACCGCACATGCCATGGCTATCATAGAAAAGCCTATTCTTGTTCGTGTGCTGTCTGCATCTTTTGCGGCCCCATAGAAATGAATGGGTCCTGATCTGAGCCGCAAAATATGCGGCTCAGAGACCGTGAAAACAACAGTCGTGTGAATGTAGCCTAAGGCTAAAAAAAGACCATCCATCCAGTCCATCCAGTTCGGCCTGTTATCCTGCAAGTTGATTCAGAGGAAGGCAAAAGACCCCTGTTAGGTAGAAGCCAATTTTCCCCACTTTAGGGGAAAAACAATTCCTTCCCGACTCCAATCAGGCAATCAGAATTACTCCCTGGATCAACGACCCATCTCTAGTAACTATAACCTGTAATATTATTACCCTCCAGAAATACATCCAGGCCTCTCTTGAACTCTTTTAGTGAACTTACCATCACCACCTCCTCAGCCAGAGAGCTCCATAGTCTCACTGCTCTTACCGTAAAGAATCCTCTTCTATGTTTGTGTAGAAACCTTCTTTCCTCCAGACGCGGAGGAGATTAGGGTGGTGACGTATGTAATCTATCTATCTATCTATCTATCTATCTATCTATCTATCTATCTATCTATCTATCTCATATCTATCTATCTATCTATCTATCTATCTATCGCTCTCATATCTATCTATCTATCTATCTATCTATCTATCTATCTATCTATCTATCTAATGGAGAACCTTGCAGAAAACCTTGCAGTAAATGCAGAAATACCCCTTACCACATGTGTTGTAAGATTATTCTGGATCCTTTGTCTATTATTAGGTTTATCAGTAGAAATCACTTTAATAAATAAGTAGAAAGAATAGTTGATTACAAGTAAAAAGAAAATATTTTGGGGCAGATTTACTATTAGTGTCACACTTTTCACTGTCTAAGAATACGAATCACAGTCGTAATATTAGACAAATTTACTATTCTGGCATATGGACCTTTGGAGTGTCATAAATCCTGCACCAGATTTACGCTAGAATTCCATTCCTGTGCCAAAAATGTGTCCGTACTACACAAAAGAAAACCTGTCTAAGCTAAGTTTACGCCAAAGGTTTGGCACATTTTTTGCACACAGAGATGCACTTAGACCACGCCCCATTCCGGCAAACTCATACCCCCTTTCAGTGTAGCCACCCCTTATCGTACGAGACATAACATGTTTAGAAAAGTGTGTAAAATAGTACATTGGTGTATTATCAATTGTAAATTTTACCCACTTTTGTTTTTATAACCACAATTTTTAATAAATTCAGGATATAACATTATTGATATGATAAATCATAAATTATTATGGTAAGAAAAAAATCATTGGGTCTATTGAAAATAAGCTGAGAGCAAAGTGTCTTTCCACTGGGACCTCCAGTGATGAGCTGTAATCTGTGGGGAAAACCTGGCAGTAAAACCTAACCACCATACACATTACGTTATGGTCAGCTGAACCTGACATTTATGACTAGACCAGCCAACAATCTAATGTCTATGGGACACTCCCAACTTTCACCCCAACAGATGCGTGGGTTAAGAGTAATATCGGGTGTGTTGAATTTCAAAGGATTTTGTTCCCTGGGAGATACAGTAAGTCTCTACCAGAGGTGTCTACCACTGGCTCATCCCACTGAATACATGGGTGGCCAGACTGACTGTGTAAGTGGGAGATGGAAGAGATAGCTGGAGTGTTCAGCTATTGAAAGTATGTGGGCATTGCATAATATCCCTGCAGTGCCACCCAAAGGAAAGTAAGCATCACACAAAATCTGTGGATTGTCTGTGTAATGAAGGACAGGTCCTCCAGAGAGAGAAAGGCTGTTCGTGACCACTCTCAACTCTGGTCAAGAAATGAGGATCCTAAACCAGGGGCGGATTGGGAACTTAAAGTGGTCCTGGAAAAACAAAAAGCGGCACCATTTTGTAGGTGGGTTCAAACTGGCAGAAGATGGGCCAAAACAAGTGGGCGGGGACAACCAAAGTAGGGGGGGGGGTTTGCAATACTGTAGTGCAGTGCAGAATACCGCCCTAGCAGAACCAAATTACACCGGACAGCACAAAATACTGCTGCCCTCATCACGGTTTTCAACTGTATCACCATCTTGAGGACAATAATACGGTTGAGTTCAGGAGGGCACCTGCGGCTATTGAGCATCGGATCATTGTGTACCTGGCCTGCAGCCATTAAGAGGGCTTGAGTGGCCCCCTGGGCATCGGCCCACCGGAAAATTTCCCTTTAGGGTCTATGGCCAATCCACCCCTGTCCTAAACAAAGGATCCTCTTCTAGTAACTCAACATTTCTTAACAGGGTGTTTGAATATGGAAGAATTATTTAAATAAAGGCAGAAACAGAGTGAAAAGTTATGTAGGGCTGTGTACAGAATCCCCGGGTATGTTGTGAATGGTGGGCTAAAAGAATACCTGTGGATACAAAATTGGCAGGTATGTAATGAATTTTTGGGTATAGACTTGTAGAGTATAAGGTTAGGTCCTCAAACCCTTTATGCATTTTCATCCCTTTTTCCAGCTTGTTCGACAATGGGGTATGGTTCATCAGGAAATGGGTGTTCAATGAGCCAAAATTGGGCCAGGGTTTTTTTTTTTACAAACTAAGCTAAATAATAAGTATAAACTTAAAGGGAACTTGTCACCATGAAAGTGTAATCTGCAGATAGCATGTTATTGAGCAGGAGATGCTGAGCATACTGATGTATAGTTTTGTGGGTAAAGATTCAGTAAAACTTGTATTTTATACATTTAAATCTCTGCTCATTCTGGTCTTTGAAGTCCAGGAGGTGGTCTTATCAGTGATTGACAGCTTTCCTTCTATGACTGTGTATACAGAGATAGCTGTCAATCATTGATAGGACCGCCTCCTAGACTTCAAGGCCCAGAATGAGCACAGATATAAATGACTGAAATACAAGTTTTACTGAATCTTTTCCCATAAAGCTATATATCAATCTGCTCAGCTCCTCCTGCTCTATAACATGTTGTCTGCAGCTCAGATACCATGTTCAACATGACAGGTTCCCTTTAAAGGGGTTTTCCGGGAGTCAACTACTGAGGATATGTCATCAGTATCTGATCAGTGGGGGTTCGACAACTGGGACCCCCGCCGATCAGCTGATGAGGAGGCACCGGCGCTCCTGTGAGCGCCGCAGCCTTCTCTTAGCTTTTTCTAGGCCAGTGACGTCACATCCATCGGTCACGTGGCCTAAGAGCGGCTCAGCCCCATTCAAGTGAATGGGGCTGAGCATGATACAATGTACGACGCTGTGCTTGGTAAGCTGAGAGAAGGCCGCGACGCTCACGGGAGCGCCGGTGCCTTCTCAAACAGCTGATCAGCAGCGGTTCCGGGTGTCGGACCCCCACGATCAGATACTGATGACCTGTCCCGAGGATAAGTCATCAGTAGTTAACTCCTGGAAAACCCCTTTAAGAAACATTTGCATGTGCCAACTGAGCAGGCAATTATTGGGAAAGAACTGTTGGTTGCTCGGTGGGGTTAAGAGCTGCATTTACGTGAAGCTATTGTCTCCTCTATATGGGGACGAATGATGGCTACTGATTTATTGTTTCTGGGCAGCAGATTGATGATGATTTAGGTGTCCGCATAATCGATGATCTGCCACACCGTTACATGGGTCCATTATCGTGAATGAGAGTTTATATTAAGGTATGTTCCTAATAATTGGCCCAACAATTGCCTTAAATCTGCCCATGTCTAAACATTTTAAAGACATGGCAGATCTGTCCTCCAGGATCAGCCACTGTGATTACATGGTCTAAAACTTAATCCCCCACACACACTAGGCTAACCTGCCATTTTCTAATCTGTATAGGGTACTCCCAACTCTCTCCTGACAGATGATGGATCTCCTGACAGATGATTGAATACACGCTCGACCGAGCTAAGCATGTAGGTGAATGGGGTCAGGAGAGAGCTGTATTGAAGGTGTATGGGCATTATTAGTAAATCTGCCCACGTGTTTGCAAATGACTATTAGTAAATGCTTCACCTTGCTGTGTTCCTCATCTTCTCAGACGAGTGAGCTCCAACATGTGAGCTCTCCAACTGTTGCAAAACTACAAACCCCAGCATGTCCGGATAGCATGATCCTAGCAGGGCAGGCTGGGAGTTGTACTTTTCCAACTGTTCAAGAGCCACAGGTTGAAGATCGCTGCTCTAAATGATCTGTGATGCAAAGCAAATCTGAAGGAATAAAAACCACTTGTAACAACCCAAAGAAGATGTTTACTCCTACTACTTGTATGATGTCTCAACAGTTAAATCTTAATCCGGATTAGGCATTTTAACCCTTTCAGTGAGCAGCAATGATTTATTTTTTTTGCCTTTCAAGTAGACAATTTCACCGTTCTTTGTTTTCCCTTTAAACATATAAGATATGCATGATCAAGCGCTAAGAAGACTTTTACATTTGCAATTAAGATTCCATTATAAAATGCAAATTGGAGAAGACTGAGAGACCAAAAGTTACTTACAAATTATGACTACACTGATCTTCAGACGTAACAATGCAATTTTACTTCATTAAGTATTTAACCCTGGCTTAAAAAAACAACATCTCCTAATGGTAAATGCTTGCAAGTATCACCACTCAGACGGGGCGAAGCATCGCTGTCTGCAGACTGGAAGTGTGATAGGATTCCTTTGATGAGCTCTTGAAAGCTGTAGTTGCCCAAAATGAGGGGGGTGAAAATATTATGTATGTTGAGTTTATTGAGTACCATCTTCAGAGGTAGACACAGACAAGAACAGTCCTCACCAAGATAGTGGAACCCAGGGGCGTAGCTATAGAGGGTGCAGAGGTAGCAGTTGATACCGGGCAAAGGAGCCTGAGGGGGCCCAAAGACCCTTGTGCCACATAAGAAGACAGCGGTATTATAGAAAGTACATTCTGTTAAGTTACACCTCTGGCTAGAGGGAAGGGGTTAGGTCAAGAATTTGGCATGGGTGGAAAGCAGAAGGAGTTATGGGTTGCAATTATAAAATAATTCATATCCAGGTGCTGTTTTGAAAACTGTATATTATTTTTTGTGGGACAACCCCTTTAACCAGTAATCAACACATTGTGTTCATAGACAATGATTTCTAGATGTGTTCCAACCTGAGCCCATGCAGTGATTTCCGGTACAGAATCAGGCCAGTTTTAATGCAGCTCCACCTGAGGGCCCATAGATCATGACCATCCAATATTAAACGTCGACCTTGTCCCTTGCGCACATGGATTTCTCCAGTTTCTCTGAATCTTTTGATGGTATTATACAGGGGCGGACTGGAAACTTAAAGGGGTATTCTCATTTTCAAGATCCTATTTTAAACTGGCACAATGGATTAATTTTGTAAATGGCTTTTATTATTTATATCCCCCCCTTTTTTAGATATTTGTTTCGTCTTACCCCATTGTTTACCCTGGGTTTCCCAGGGATACGGCCACCTCTTCACCTCCGATAATGTGGGCCGCGCATGCGCAGACCTCACTGCTGGTTCACCCAGGCGGCCGCTGTGTCGATCGCGAACGCGCACACAGCTGCGCATGCGCGTATCATCTCGATTCCATGCCGCGTCTGATACAGAGCCGCGCATGCTCTGTATCAGACGCGGCTGTACCCAGCGAGCAGCCGAGAGAGGAGAGCGGAGCGCTGACCTGCCCTGCTGTCTACGGGGGACCCAGCAGCCTTGATAAGTATGTGGTGCAAATTATCCACTTATCCACCAACGAATTTATTTATGACAATTATCCACTGATCCACCAATTAATATATTTATGATAATTATGAGTTGCATCAGAGTGCATATAAACTTGGGGACAATAATACTTGGCCAATAATATGATCTACAAGGCAATAATACTACATGGCAATAATACACATGAACGAGCATGCAAGGGCTCAGTGTGATGTCATAAGGAGGCGTGGCAGGCCTTCACTCAAACTGCCTAAGCCCGGCTAGCCTTAGAAGCAGGAAACCAGGAAGTGAACAGCAGAGCTGGCTGCTGGTAAGGCTGAAATAGCAAGATGAGAATACCCCTTTAAAGAGGCCCTGGAAAAAATAGTAAAAGTGGCCCCATTTTGTATTTGGGTCCAAAGTGATAGAAGGCAGGGCCAGCAATACCATATTGTGGCACATTATACCACCCCAACAGAGTCAAATACCACAGTCCATCACAAAATACTGCCAGCAGCACAAAATATGTCCCCAAAAACTTCCACTGACCAGCAGTGAGAAGGGCTCAGGCACCCCCCTGGGCATCGTCCCACTGGGAAATTACCCTGTAAGGTCTATGGCCAATCCTCACATGGTATTATATACTGTAAATGTTGGGACATTCAAATTCTTCACAATTTAATATTGAGGACCATTTTTCGGAAATTGTTACACAATTTTTAAGATCACTTTTTTGTTGACTGGTGAACCTCTTCTCATCTTTGCTTCTGCTAGACTCTGCCTTTCTAGCACGCTCTTTTTATACTCAGTCATGTGACTTAGTAGCAAATTGCTTCCAGATAGTTTTTATTAGTACCACTTACTTTTCCAGCTTTTCTTGAGATGTGTTGCTGCCATCCAAATGAGTTCATGTTTTGTCATGAACTAGTAAAATGTCTCATCTTCAACGTCTGATACGTGTTCTATCATCTATTACAGGGATGGCCAACCTGTGGCTCTCCAGTTGTTGCAAAACTACAACTCCCAGCATGCCCAGACTGCCTACAGGTATCAGCCTACAGCAGGGCATGGTGGGAGTTGTAGTTTTACAACAGCTGGAGAGCCAAGGGTTGTGAATAAAATATGGATTTATGAGATTTACAATTTACTTTTTTTTTTAATTGACATTTATTTACATTTTACACAGTGCCCCAACTTTTTGGGAATTTGGGTTATATATATATATATATATATATATATATATATGTTGCAGATGGATTATAGATACATAGTAACTACTAATATCTTGAAGCACTTATGGACATTATTGCAGATTAGCTGCTTAATGGTTTCCTGTCATCACAAGATCAGTGGATCTAGCTGCTTAGCATGGGCTTTAATATGTCTTGCTCTTTGATTGTAAGTGTTATTGCCAGTTGACCACCTGGAATTTGGCAAACGGTTTGTTATCTAAATTCTATGCTTTTGCTAGAGGCATGGACTGCATGACAGGTGCAGCTCACAGCATAAGGGTCATTTTGGCCTCTTTATTTGCCAGAGGCAGCGTACAAGCCTAGGACCCGTAATCTCTCTTGACAACTTTTCACATTGAGATTATTACCCTAATAATCATAACAACAGAGCAAGTCTGAGGTAAAATATAATGTTCCAGCCCTGCTGTGGAGCAGCAAATCCCAGCACTGGAATATTGTATTGTCCGTGACATTCTGATTCTATATAGTTTGGACTTGCTTCCATAAAAAAAGTTTATAACACTTTGGTTGTGGAAAAAGTGCAAAGTACAAAATGTTTAAAATGTTAAAAGGTCCATTCAGTCCACAATTTCAGGATTGACCCTTTAATGTTATGCCCATGTAAACACCACAGATGTTTTCCTTTCTAGATAACATGTAGATCCTCGATACCAGGGGTACTCAACTGGCGGACTGTGTTCCCAATCCGGACCACGGCTGCCAGCTGTCCGGACCCCAGCTTGCAGGGGCGTAGCTATAGGGGAAGCAGCTGCTTTGGGACCCAGACCCACAAGGGGCCCCCTCAGGAGGGAGACCAAAATATTTTATTGTCAGGGCCCCCTCAACAGTATTATACAATGACATTATATACAGTGACACTATAGGAAGCGGATGGAGCGGCTGTCAGGCCTTGTCTGGGAGAGCTCAATCTTGACTAGCCACAAGAGTGAGGGTTGCATGTGAGTTGGGGGTTGCGAAGAAGTTTCTGGGGGGGCCCCATTCAAAAATTTGCTGTGGGGCCCAGTTAGTTGTAGTTACGCCACTGCCTGCTTGCACTAGAAGTAATGAGCGCTTCCATCAATACAGATGGAAGCGCTCATTGCTGGAGCGCAGGGAGCTGATGTCACTCACCGCTTAGCTCCCCGCGCTCCTCCCCTCCTTCAGGTCCGCAGCGCAGTAAATGGTGAAGCAGGAAGACTTCTCCTGCTTCACCATTCAGTCTGCCCAGATTTCGCTGCCGGCCGATGTGGGCGAAGCCTGCAGACTGGAAATCTGCATAAGCTCTGCCCACATAGTGCTGCAGCGTGATGCAGTGAAGACAGGAGGACTGTGAGCTTCAGGAACGGGACAAGGTGAGTAGTGCTGTGTGTGTTTTTTGTTTGTTTGTTTTTTAATACAGAGGGGGCACAGAGGGCATTATACCTATGGAGGGGCACAGAGGACTTTATACCTATGGAGGGGGCACAGAGGGCTTCATAACTATGGAGGGGGCACAGAGGGCTTCATAACTATGGAGGGGGCACAGAGGACATTATAACTAAAGAGGGGGCACAGAGGACATTACAACTATAGAGGGGGCACAGAGGACATTATAACTATAGAGGGGGCACAGAGGACTTTATACCTATGGAGGGGCACAGAGGGCTTCATAACTATGGAGGGGGCACAGAGGTCTTTATAACTATGGAGGGGGCACAGAGGACTTCATAAGTATGGAGGGGGCACAAAGGGCTTCATAACTATGGAGGGGCACAGAGGGCTTCATAACTATGGAGGGGCAGAGAGGTCTTTATTACTGTGGAGGGGGGACAGAGGTCTTTATTACTATGGAGGGGGCACAGAGGACATTACTACTATGGAGGGGGCACAGAGGGCATTACTAATGTGAAGGGGCACAATGGGCATTTTTACTATGGAGGGGGCACAATGGGCATTTTTACTCTGGAGGGGGCACAGAGGGCATTACTACTCTGGTGGGGGCACAGAGGGCATTACTACTATGGAGGGGGTACAGAGGGCATTACTAATGTGAAGGAGGCACAATGGAAATTTTTACTCTGGAGGGGGCACAATGGGCATTTTTATTCTGGAGGGGCCACAAAGGGAATTTCTACTCTGGAGGGGACACAATGGACATTTTTATTCTGGAGGGGGCACAATGGGCATTTTTATTCTGGAGGGAGCACAATGGGCATTTTTATTCTGGAGGGGGCACAATGGGTATTGCAAATGTGTAAGGGGCACAATGGGCATTGATAATGTGAAAGGGGCATAATGCGCATTGATAATGTGAAGGGGGCACAAGGGGGCACAGAGGGCATTATTCCTCTGAAGGGGGCACAGTGCACAGAGGACATTACTACTATTAAGGCTACACGCCACTGGTGTTGTCCTTCCTGATATATTTTTTTGTTTTACATCTCGGACCTTCATCCTACAGCAGACTCAGGTAGGTGGACCTTCACCAAAAGTACTTGAGTACCCCTGCTCTATACCATAAATGTTAGGATTAGATATGACCGAATTGGATTTGTCTCGAATTTCAGCAAAATTCTTCTTCCAAACGAATTCAAAGTGTTGCCAATGCTCTTTGGACAAATCGAGCAAAATGACACCTGTCATTCTACATTTAAAATTCAGCACACTCTCCACCAACCAAAACTGGGCAGGGTGGTCACGAATCGAACTAATATTGTGGCTGCACTGCATTTGGGGGAAATAATAGATGTCCCGTGAATGGCACATGGTGCTACACTTTTTAACCCTTTGAATACCTGGTGATTTTCCATTTTTTCATTTTCGTTTTTTACTCCCAGCCCTGCCAAAGCCATAACTTTTTTATTTTTCCATTCAGATAGACATATGAGGGCTTGTTTTCTTGTGGGACAAGTTATACTTTCTCATTGGCACTGTTTACGGTTGCATACAATGTAGTGGGAAGCAGTATTACAAAACAACAGTTTTATGGTTTTTTTGTTTCCTATGTGGTAAAAGTGACTGGTTACATTTATTTTCTGGGTCAGTACATTTACAACGATACCACATATGTATAGTTTTTCTTTCATTTTAACCCCTTCGCGACCGGAGCTTTTTTCGGTTCTGCATTTTCGTTTTGCGCTCCCTGCCTTCAAACAGCCATAACTCTTTTATTTTTCTGTTCACATAGCTGTATGAGGGCTTGTTTTTTGCGGGACAAGTTGTACTTTCCAACGCCACCATTTAATATTGCATACGGTGCAGTGGGAAGCGGGAAAAAAATTCCAAACCGGGTGAAATTGCAAAGAAAACGCTATTCCGCTACAGTTCTACGGGTTTCTTATTTACAGCGTTCGATGTGCATTAAAACTGATCCGTTACTTTCATTCTACTGGTCAGTACGAATCCGGCAATACCTAATATGTATAGTTTTTCCTGCGTTTTCATAGTGATAAACTAATTAGAAAGTTGCCCCTTTTTTTTTTTTTTTTTTCCTTGTCAAATCTTGACCCCTATAACTTTTTGGTATTTATGTGTACAGAGCTGTATGGGGGCTCATTTTTTGCGGGACGATCTGAAGTTTTTATTGATACCATTCTGGGGTGTGTATGACTTTTTGATCACTTTTTATTTAATTTTTTTTAGAAAAAAAAAGCGACAAAAAACGGCAAATCGCCATTTGGACGCTTTTTTCCGCCACACAATTCGCCGTATTGGAATTTTTTTTTTTATATTTTAAAAGTACGGGCGTTTTCGGTCACGGTGATACCCATGATGTCTATATTTATTGTTATTTAGGTATTTATTTTTTACTTATACGGAAAGGGGGGTGATTTGAACTTTTACATCTTTTTTATTTTTATATATTTTTTAACATTTTTTTTAAATTTTTTTTGTACTATTAGAAAGCTCAAATATGGGCTTATATATTGTGGCTTTTTTTTTTTTTCTTTATGAGCAATTCTGGGTTTTATAGACTCAGAAAACCATGAATTGCTCATTTCTTATCCTGGCCTGCCATCTAGTGGCCAGAATAAGAATTGCAGTTTGAAAACTGTAATCCTCACCAGCGAGGATTACAGTTTTCATATGGTGTACAGACACCCCGATTGGCCACACGGGGTGTCTGTACACCACCCGGAAGCGAACGCTTCCGGATTTAGACGCAACTAGATGCCGTGATCACGTGTGATCACGGCATCTAGTCACCCCGGAAGACGCCGCCAATGGAGTAGGTAGCGGCAAGTCTCTGCTGTTAGAAACAGCAGAGACTTGCCGGCCATGACGCCCGCCGCACCCGCGAGCGGGCGCCATGTGCCCGCATCGCCCCAGCGCCGTACATGTACGGCGCTGGTCGCGAAGGGGTTAATCCAAAAGAAAATGAAATATTTTGAAAAAAATAATTTTTTGCTTTGCATTCCATCCTTTTTTTGGACTGGTGCCCAGAACCAAATTTCGTATTCAAGGTGAGGCCATACCAATGGTTTGTATAGTGGCAATATTACATCCTTGTCCCACGAGTCCATACCTCTTTTTATAGAAGACAAAATTCTTTTGGCCTTAGAGACAACTGACTGGCATTGCATGCTGTTTTTTAGTCTAAGATCTACTAATACACCCAGATCCTTCTCAACAAGTGACTCTCCCAGTTTTACTCCCCCAGGACATATGCTTCATGCAGATTATGCAGAATACTTTAGTGATTAATTGATTAATGAGCTAAATTGCCCCTATTCCTGTGATCACACTTCCTATAAATATAGACACAGTCCAAGGGGAAGCACTCGCAGGGGTCAGCACGAGCCAAAAAGCACCATCTATACCAAAGCACCATATTGCCTAAGCGCCTAGCAGTTAATCATGGCAGTTAGACAGGGCAGAAGACAGAGATGCTATGTGTACTTTACAAACAAAGTTAATCACAGCACAGGTAGGCTACAACATTGTCTCACATAGGCTCTGCCTACTCTTCTTATTGCTATGGCTGTCTACCTTCAAAATCAACCACAACTTCCACCCTCTGTCCCTTCTCTATACATCAGTCCCTCCCTTCTTCCCTCACCCTTATTTAGTTCACATACACTTCACACCCTCCTACTGCACTCTGACCCATCCTCCTCCACAACACAGCATAAGAAACACCATTATAAATCCTTCAACCACTTGATGTCTCTTGCTATTCTTCTGCTCCTAGCTGCAGGGGATATTTCACCAAATCCTGGCCCTCCTTCTGCTGCTAGCTTGCCCTCTGCCACACCTCGAAACCCAAAAAATCTTATTAATGTTCACTGCACATCCTCTTCTGTCTCTTTTAACTGCGCACTCTGGAACGCAAGGTCAGTTCGTAATAAACTACCCTCAATCCAGGATCTCTTTTTCTCACATTCTCTAAACTTGCTGGCCCTTACAGAAACCTGGCTTCAACCGTCAGACACTGCTTCCCCTGCTGCCCTATCCTACGGTGGACTTCACTTCTCCCATACCCCCAGACCTGATAATAGGCACGGTGGAGGAGTAGGCATACTACTTTCTTCACAGTGCACATATCAGGTCACTCCTCCTGTACCCTCTCTCACATTCCCCTCTTTTGAGGTTCACACCATCAGACTCTTCCATCCATTCCCCCTGAGAGTCGCAGTTGTCTATCGTCCCCCAGGCTCCCCTCACCAATTCCTGGATCACTTCGCAGCTTGGCTTCCTCACTTCCTATCTTCTGAATCACCAACCCTTATTATGGGTGATTTTAATATCCCCATTGATGATCCTATCTTCCCATCAGCCGCTCACCTTCTTTCTTTAACCTCCTCTCTTGGCCTATCACAACGTTCTTCCTCTGCCACACATGAACAGGGCAGTACACTGGATCTAGTCTTCTTCCGTTACTGCTCAATTCTAAACTTTAGTAACTCACCCTTCCCACTTTCTGACCAAAATCTACCTTTACTATTAAGACCTCTCACTCTTCTCATGACAGTCCTACTTTTCACACTTACAGAAACCTACACACCATTAACTGCCAGCAGCTTATTAACACCCTGCAATTAGCCCTTATCCCAATCTCTTCCCTCTCCTGTCCAGACTTGGCTACCAATCACTACAACCAGACCCTCAAAACTACCCTAGATGAAGTTGCTCCAATATCAATCCGACCCTCCCGACGCAGAACACGGCAACCCTGGCATACATCAGAAACACGTTTTCTCCAGCGCTGCTCCAGATGTGCAGAACGCCTATGGAGAAAATCACAAATATCAGCAGACTTCCTCCATTATAAATTTATGCTCAAAACATACAATTCGGCTCTCAACATTGCAAAACAAAAGTACTTCACCTCTCTCATCTTCTCACTCTCAAATAACCCAAAACGACTCTTTGACACTTTTCATTCCCTTCTAAACGCCAAAATTACCGAACCAGTGACTGACCTCTGCGCTGATGGCATGGCCACCTACTTCAGGGACAAGATTGCCAGCATCCGGCAGGAAATAATCTCCCAGTCCCCAAATCTCAATCCTCCTCCCTCTCATTCCTCCACATGCTCTCTCTTCTCTTTTGACCCTATAACAGAGGAAGAAGTCTCCAGGCTTCTCTCTTCTTCTCGGCCCACGACCTGTAGCAGCGATCCTATTCCATCACACCTCTTCCAGTCCCTCTCCCCGGCTGTCATCACTCACCTAACTACAATTTTTAACCTCTCTCTCTTCTGGTATTTTTCCCTCCTCTTTCAAACACTCTGTTATAACACCACTACTAAAAAAACCATCTCTTGACCCGACCTGTGCTGCTAACTACCGACCGGTTTCTAATCTCTCTTTCATCTCTAAACTCCTTGAACGTCTTGTCTACTCTCGCTTAATAAGCTATCTCTCTGCAAACTCTCTTCTTGACCCCTTATAGTCTGCCTTTCGCCCTCTTCACTCTACAGAAACTGCCCTTACTAAAGTGTCTAATGATGTCCTAACAGCAAAAAGAAATGGGGATTATTCTCTACTGATTCTTCTGGATCTCTCTGCAGCATTTGACACAGTAGACCATAAACTCCTCCTCACCATGCTCCACTCGATTGGCCTTAAAGACACTGCTCTCTCTTGGTTCTCTTCCTATCTCTCAGGCCGCTCCTTTAGTGTATCCTTCGCTGGCTCTTCTTCTTCTCCTCTCCCTCTTGATGTTGGCGTTCCTCAGGGCTAAGTTCTAGGTCCTCTACTCTTCTCCCTCTATACAGCCCCCATTGGACAGACTATCAGTAGATTTGGCTTTTAGTACCATCTCTATGCTGATGACACCCAACTATATACTTCATCCTCTGAAATCACCCCTGCTTTACTCCAAAACACCAGAAATTGTCTGGCAGCTGTCTCTAACATCATGTCCTCTCTGTATCTAAAACTAAAACTCTCCAAAACTGAACTTCTTGTCTTTCCCCCATCTTCTAACCCACCTAATCTTGATACTTCAATCTTGGTCTGTGGTACTATCATAACTCCGGTGCAACGGGCCCGCTGGCTAGGGGCCATATTTGACTCTGATCTTTCCTTTGTTCCCCATATTCAATCAGTTACACGCTCTTGTCATCTGCACCTCAAGAACATTGCCAGAATCCGCCCTTTTCTTACGGTGGAAAACGGCAAAAACTCTTGTTGTTGCCTTGATTCACTCTCGTCTTGACTACTGCAATGCACTACTAATCGGTCTCCTCTCTCTAAACTCTTCCCCTTCAGTCTGTCCTAAATGCTGCTGCAGGCTCATCTATCTGATTCACTCTTAAACGTTACTATTACTATGCGTTACTGATGTCACTGGTTGCCCATCCACCACAGAATAGAGTTCAAACTTCTCACCCTCAACCCACAAAGCTTCCACAGTGCTGCCCCTCCATACATCTCTTCCCTCATCTCTGTCCTACCACCCTACTCGTGCTCTCCGTTCTGTTAGCGACCTAAGATTAACCATCCTCCATAATTCGCACCTCTCACTCCCGTCTCCAAGACTTTTCTCGAGCTGCTCCTACTCTTCTGGAATGCTCTGCCCCTGAATATTAGGTCAATGCACAACTTCCCTACCTTCAAACGTGCCCTAAAAACACATCTTTTCAGGCAGGCTTATCAAGCTTCCTAAAATGACCTTTCCCCAACTAAAACGCTCCCCCACCAACTCCTCTGGCCTGAACTCGATCCTCTAATAGTCCCAAATCCAAAGCAGATCGGCCAGCACCACACCTTTCACTACAATTATGGCTCGAATCCTACCTATCACAATCAACCACCTTATGTGTCACCCCCTATTCCTCATAGATTGTAAGCTCTTGTGAGCAGGGCCCTCACTCCTAGTGTTTCAGTTGTATATTAGTTAGTCATGTTTGTATTGTACAAGAACCCGATGACTTTGTAAAGCGCTGCGGAATATGGTGGCGCTATATAAATAAATATTTATTATTATTATTATTATTATTAGCCCCGAGGTATATAACTTTACATTTATCTATATTGAATCTCATTTGCCAAGTGGAGGCCCAAACAGTAAGTGTTTCCAAGTCAGCTTGTCATTTATTAACATCTTCCATAGACTGGACTGTATTACAAAGTTTGGTGTCATCTGCACCATCTGCACATGATGTTTGTTAACACCGTCAATCATGCGTTGTTTCATAGCTAAATATGTCAGTGTCACTCTGACATTATTATAGTGTTTGAAAAGGAACTTATTGTTATTCCTCTTCTTTATATTTTAGTCTGAGAGGTGTGCTTTGGAGTCAATCGGATTTGTAGTTTTTTAATAAATTTTTGTTTAAAAATAGAAAATCGCCCATAGAAATGAATTGCAGAACTACTAGAGTCCATTCACACTGTGTTTCAAAGCTCTCCATGCAGAGAGGTGAGCTATATATTTTTGGAGTCGATCAGATTTCTAGTATTTCTTAAATAGCACATAGGACCGTATTCCCAAGTGTACGTTTTTTTCAAAGACTGAGGTTTTCAATTTTGTAAAAAAAAACAAAAAAAACTGTTTGATATGTAAATGAGCCAAGTAAGGTGCCCAGAGGGGCATTCTTTTGGTATGAAGGAGCCCAGGCACGCCTCCTGTTAGTGCCTAAGCCTGCCTCTCCTCTCCACTCTGACATGACGCCCCCTGCTGCAATGTGTCCGCCAACACCCTTGCTACGTCACATACAAACAATAACTCCACCTGCCCTGCTGTATTGCATCTGAATCTTGCGCATGGCGGTGCCTTACACTGCCTGCGTCTGTGTACTGCCTGTCTCAACTCCCCAAGTGGGCATGCGCCGAGGACATTGAGGTACTTCTTCTCCTTCATTTTGGGCACAGTCTGATTCAGATGAGATTGGGGTTTTAAGGTGCCATTACACCTTCAATAGCTGCCTGTTCAGCCATTGCACTCTCCCATACACCCCATATTGATGTGAATTTTTTTTTTCAATTACCTAGGGTTTCATTACTTTTTTACATAGGCCTCCACATAGTGCCATTGTGTGGCATTATATTTTCCCCTAGAAGTAATGCTTGAATGTAAGACCAGCTTGATGCATTATATCATTACCACTGTATCGGCCCTTAAATTTCTATGTTGGACCTATTATGAGTCCATTCATCACAAATCCATGTTACAGTCATCTGCATGAAACCTAAAAGGGGTTGTCCCACGAAAAATATTCTACAGTTTTCAAACCAGAACCTGGACAGAATACTTTTGTAATTGCATATAATTAAACTTTTTGTATAGCCACTTAGTTATTCAGTAAAATCTATCTGTATAGTGCCACTTAATTTCTAATTTCTTTGACCTGCTCACTGAGATGGCCGCACATTCTCAGTTTCATCCTTCAACTGCTTCCTGAGCTGTGATAGGCAGAGCATGGACACACCCCCTAAGCTGCAGCAGAAAAGACACTCCCCTTGAGCTGTCAGCTTGATATAAATCTAGTAGAGCAATGAATGGGGAAATCTCTGGATCCATATGAGGTACAGGGCTGGTTCTAGCTTTGTTAGAAAGGTATTGTCATGTACTATATGATGTCTAATTTTCATTTTTTACATTATTCATGGGATAACCCCTTTAGAGGAAGACTAAATCTAGAAATGAATGCTAAATGTGAAGAAATTTACTTATCCCACTATTTGTCAGTCTGAAGCATTTTCTGTATGATTCTGGCAGTCAGAAATCCTGCAGAGAACAGAGGGGTTAATCTCCTGCCAATCTCTTGATTCTTCAGCTGGTTGCTGGCTGTTGTGGCTGACCTTAGAAAAAGAGGTGAGTCTTAATGATCTTTTTATCCTGTTGCATACAGGACACAGCAGGGAGGCTCCTGCTTCTGCCCGTTGTCTTACAGGTCAGTAAGGAAGACAGGGAGGGACGTGGCTAAAGATCTAGGACATAGAAGATTTGTTTCTATATTTCTCATTTTTAATTGTAATTAAAAGGATGTAAAGGACCGGCTGCGCCTGGGTATATTTCACCTATTTCATTTAATGTTTGTGTGTGTGTCGTTAAAAGATATCGAGAGTGACATCTACAGCGCCCGCCCCTTTAACAGTGACCTCCACTGCAGCCTGCCCCTTAACAGTAACATCCACAGCGCCCTCCCCTTTAACTGTGACCTCCACAGCAGCTAGGGTGGCCACTGTCTTCACCCCAGAAAGCCGGACACGCCCCCGGTCTCCATGAAGCCACACCCCTGGTCCCCATGAAGCCACACCACTGGCTCCATGAAGACACAGAGGAGAAACTGTCTGAGCGTGAGCTACTGAAAGGGTGCACATCCCTGGGTCTGTCCAGGCACTGAGCCGGATGGAGGACAGGGAGCCAGAAAACCAGACTGTCTAACCTAAAACCGGATGTCTGGCGACCCTAACATCAGCCTGCCCCTAGGGTGGCCAGAGGTCCGGTTTTAGGCTGGACAGTCCGGCTCTCAGACTCCCTGTCCTCTGTCATGCGCAGGGCCTGGATCGACATAGGGATGTCCTTTTGAACAGCTCACTCTCAGATAGCAGCACTGTGCAGTCTAAGCATGAGCTGCAGAGAGAAAGTCACCCTCCCTCCCCTGCAGCTGACAGAAGTTGATTTTTAACTTCATTTTTTCAATCCCCGTCGGATGCGGAGTGGAAGGGGCGTGGCCTGATGGAGTCGTGGGCGTGACTTAGTGGGAGCTGGGGGGTGGGGCTTTTAAGTCCTTCTTTTGAGGGTAGCCTGAATTACAGGTCGATGCCATAGTAATTTAGGAGGAAACACAGTGGGTAGCAGTGGAAGAAAACATCTTATATTACTACTGAACGGTAAATATTTGAAATTTACATTATATGAGGTAATGATTGATGATGAATTAGTCTAAAACATAAGTTATAGTTATGGTAACCGGAATACCCCTTTAACAGTGTCATCCACAGCGCTCTGCACCTTTAAAGCAGACCTACAGCAGTGAACTGGCTGGGTTGTTATAGAAACCTGGTGTGTGTGGAGACTAACTGTCTGTGAGCTTCTATTGGCTGATAAGGGTCATGTGACCAGGCTTCTATTGGCTAATGCATTTTTTTGGAATATCTCAGGAATGGTGCATTCTGGAGAGCTGAGACTCGATCTAAAACCTTCCCGGAAACCTGATGTACCTGTGTGCCAAATTTCGTGATTGTAGCTGCGACGGTGCGAATTCATTTAGCAGGCATACATACACACACATACATACACTCAGCTTTATATATTAGATGTGACACAAAATACAATTAAAGGAAAGGAGGAGATGAAGGAAGGAAGAACTGGATTTTTGCGCATTTTCTGTGTTTACTGTTCCTTTAAGCTGGTACCAAATGTATTGATAAGTTAACTGAAAGTCTATTTGTGGCAATTTTAAGTACATATACAGTGGCTGGGTTTGGGGTGGCCTCAACGCTACGCAGGGACACCGTTGAGGGAAATAAATCCAGAGATTCAGGGTCTTCAGAAAACCAGTGTACTTCTTTATTGGAGACATAAAATGTAGGGTTGGGTCCGCGATAAGTGATCTTAAGTAGAAGCTGGCACAAAAATCACTGATTCTCTGGCTTCTCTTCCCTTTATAACAACCTCCTCGACCTCTGAACCAACAGGCAGCAGAAACGTTCGTTATTCTTTCAAAAGAAAGAAGACATAGTGCAGACGTACATATTAAAGGGATTCACAATACTTTATTGTGCTCACAGGGTCTTTTTCTTGGACATCACATATAAAATATTACTGCCCTTCTTTAGTGGAGGAATTCAGATGCTAAATAATACAGGCAAGGCATAGAGCTGGCTTCTCCAGTCTCCTACCTGGTAGAAGAAGGCCCAAGCTAGCTGTCCCTCTCTCTCATAAGGCTGGCGCACTGGCCAAAGGCTAGTGATCCAGAGTCTATGGCAGAGTATCCCTGTCTGAATGTCTTCTTCTGGTTACTCGATAGTCTGGCAGGGTCTCCTCCTCATCTAAACAGAACACTGGGCTCTGACTGTTCTCCTTCTAGCTACACTAGGACATTTTAGTGGGGGGGTGGGGGGGGGAGTGGAGTGGAGAAAGCACAAATATAATGTTACAATTCTAGTCTCTCATAGACTTGCATTAGAGCTTTAATGATTCTCAATGGCAACGACACAGCAGTTTTTCCAAACAAAAACAGGTTTTCAGGCAATCTGTTAGTGTAGTAGATACAGTTGTTGGGGCAGAAGAAGTGGTCGCTGGTGCTTTAGATACTGATGTTAGTGCGGTGGACGATGTTGGTGATGTTGTCAGGGAGGTAGATCGAGTTGTTGGTGATAAATGTAATGTTCTTCGTGTAATGTGTACAAATGCTCGCAGCTTAGACAACAAGCTCTGCGAGCTATTATCAATAGTTTGTACAGATAATTTGGACTTGGTTGTAATAACAGAGACATGGTTCAGAGATTGCAATGACTGGGAAACAGCCATTCCGGGATACACATTGTATAGGAAAGATAGGGCAGAGAGAAGGGGTGGGGTGGGGTAGCCATTTATGTTAAAGATAGCATAAAATCAACAGTGATCCAAAATTCATGTAAGGAGTTGGAGACTCTCTGGGTCTACTTGCAAAACAAAAAGGGATCTGTTACCAGAGTAGGTGCTATCTATAGGCCTCCAGGGCAATCTGAAGAGCTGGTGGACGAGATTACCCAAATGGCAGTAAAGGGAGATATTGTAGTTATGGGAGACGTCAACATGCCTGATGTTGATTGGAATATCCCTTGTGCGTCCACATGCAAAAGTAGGAATATAGTAGAGGCCCTAAGGAAAAGAGAATACAATGCAACAGCACCCTGCAAAACAAATCAAGTACAACAATGCCATAGTAGTAGAAGGTATTCCGGTGTTAATGCTACGCTTATTTGAAAAAATTTTTTAAAAATTTGGAAATTTTTTTTTTTATTTTTTTTAAATATGAAATTGAGATTCTTGGCATTTTGTACAAAATTATCTGAGCCCGTCTGCCAAACGTCAAGGCGATCTCTGTAAGACGGGACCTAACACTAAATACTACCTGTTATGTATCAACATAAAGTTCAGGGAGTGAAGGCTCCATGTGCTTTCATTTCAATGCCAAAATGGCTTCCATTGAATGCAGATACCAACATGCAAGCACAGCTTTATACTTACACTAATTAAAATCAGACTCTGGGGCAGACAGGCTGGTCAGGAGTACACGACTGAATGGAGTAGCCGCACCTCCAATGCAAATTGCAAAGAAAAAGGGGGTCAGTCAGCACCACCAAATGAGCAGATGCACGTTGCTATGGCTAAATACACAAAGGAAAAGAGGATACAATGCAACAGCACCCTGCAAAGCAAATCAAGTACAACAATGCCATAGTAGTAGAAGGTATTCTCGTGTTAATGCTACGCTTATTTGAAAAAATGTAAAAAAAATTGGAAAAAAAAATTTAAAAAATTTTTTTATATGAAATTGAGATTCTTGGCAAATACATTTTGTACAAAATTATCTGAGCCCGTCTGCCAAACGTCAAGGCGATCTCTGTAAGACGGCACCTAACACTAAATACTACCTGTTATGTATCAACATAAAGTTCAGGGAGTGAAGGCTCCATGTGCTTTCATTTCAATGCCAAAATGGCTTCCATTGAATGCAGATACCAACATGTAAGCACAGCTTTATACTTACACTAATTAAAATCAGACTCTGGGGCAGACAGGCTGGTCAGGAGTGCACGACGAAATTTTGTTTTTCAAATTTTTTTTTTACATTTTTTCAAATAAGCATAGCATTAACACCAGAATACCTTCTACTACTATGGCATTGTTGTACTTGATTTGCTTTGCAGGGTGCTGTTGCATTGTATCCTCTTTTCCTTTGTGTTTTTAGCCATAGCAACGTGCATCTGCTCATTTGGTGGTGCTGACTGACCCCCTTTTTCTTTGCAATTTGCATTGGAGGTGTGGCTACTCAATTCAGTCGTGCACTCCTGACCAGCCTGTCTGCCCCAGAGTCTGATTTTAATTAGTGTAAGTATAAAGCTGTGCTTGCATGTTGGTATCTGCATTCAATGGAAGCCATTTTGGCATTGAAATGAAAGCACATGGAGCCTTCACTCCCTGAACTTTATGTTGATACATAACAGGTAGTATTTAGTGTTAGGTCCCGTCTTACAGAGATCGCCTTGACGTTTGGCAGACGGGCTCAGATAATTTTGTACAAAATGTATTTGCCAAGAATCTCAATTTCATATAAAAAAAAAATTAAAAAATTTTTTTTTCTCAATTTTTTTTACATTTTTTCAAATAAGCGTAGCATTAACACGAGAATACCTTCTACTACTATGGCATTGTTGTACTTGATTTGCTTTGCAGGGTGTTGTTGCATTGTATCCTCTTTTCCTTTGTGTATTTAGCCATAGCAACGTGCATCTGCTCATTTGGTGGTGCTGACTGACCCCCTTTTTCTTTGCAATGAAGAAGAAATGGCCAAATCTGTTAAGGAGGGTAATAAAACCTTCTTCAGATATATTAGTGACAGGAAGAAGAAAAACTGCGGCATTACAAAACTTAGCAATGGAAAAAATCTGTATATAGATGGGAATAAGACGGTCGCTGACCATCTGAATAACTACTTCTGCTCAGTTTTTTCAGATGGCGACTTTCATAATCAGAACATGGCTGGACATAGCATTGCCTCTAGTTGTAAGGTTTCAGCCCCAGTGTTTTCAGAGGCCGATGTTCTAGAGGAACTTGTCCGGCCAAAATTAAATAAGGCAATGGGTCCGGATGGCATCCACCCCAGAAGAACTCCGATCTGTGGTTGTTGGCCCCCTGACTGATCTGTATAATCAGTCCCTTCTTACAGGAGATGTTTCTGATGATTGGAGAATGGCTAATGTTGTACCCATTCACAAGAAGGGTAGTAGAGAAGAAGCTAGTAACTATAGGCCAGTCAGCTTGACATCTGTAGTGGTATAAATGATGGAGACTCTTCTAAAAAAGAAGATAATTGACCATCTAACAACAAACAACTTGATGGACCCAAACCAGCATGGCTTTACTGAGGGCCGATCATGTCAGACTAATCTCAATCATTTTTTTTTGACTATGTAACTAAAGTGCTGGATGAAGGTGGTGCTGTGGATATCGCCTACCTCGATTTCAGTAAAGCTTTCGATACTGTTCCCTATAAAGAGCTGATAGATAAGGTATGAAGAATTGGACTTAACCTCTGAATAGTTCAGTGGATCTGCAGTTGGCTGAAGGACAGATACCAGAGGGTTGTTGTTAATGGAGTGTATTCTGAGCAGAGGCTGGTTACAAGTGAGGTGCCACAAGGATCTGTTCTGGGTCCTGTTCTGTTTAACATGTTTGTAAGTGACATAAGGGAAGGTAGGTAGGGAAGGTTTGCTTGTTTGCTGATGACACAAAAGTGTGTAATAGGGTTGATGTTCCAGGAGGTGTCGGTAATATGGAGAATGATTTATCTTTATTAGATAAGTGGTCAAAACAATGGAAACTGCAGTTCAATGTTTCCAAATGTAAAATAATGCACTTGGGGAGAAGAAACCCTCTATCTGAGTATCATATTGGCAGTTCTGTGTTAACAAAGACTTCAGAAGAGAAGGATTTGGGGGTAGTCATCTCTGACAGCCTCAAAATGAGTAACCAATGCAACCAGGTGGTATGGAAAGCAAATTGTATGCTTGGCTGCATAGCCAGAGGTATAACAAGCAGAAAGAGGGGGGTTGTGATCCCTCTGTATAGAGCTCTAGTGAGACCACATCTGGAATACTGTGTTCAATTCTGGAGACCTCACCTGCAAAATGATATTGCTAAAATAGAACTGGTCCAAAGAAGAGCTACAAAAATGGTGGAAGGTCTAAAGCATAGAACTTATCAAGAAAGACTCCGAGTTCTTAATATGTATAGTCTGGAGGAAAGAAGAGAAAGGGGGACATGATTGAAACCTTTAAATATGTGAAAGGACTGAATAAATTTCAGGAGGGAAGGGTTATTAATAAGAAACTAAATACAAGAACAAGGGGGCACAATCTGAGGTTAGTTGGGGGAAAAATCAAGAACAACATTAGAAAATATTATTTCACTGAAAGAGTAGTAGAAGCTTGGAACAAACTTCCAGCAGAGTTGGTTGATACATCCACAGTAACTGAATTTAAACATGCCTGGGATAAACATGTATCTATCCTAAGATAACAATAAAAGGATAATAAAAGGGCAGATGGACCAGGTGGTCTTTATCTGCCGTCAATCTTCTATCTTCTATAGTAACATAGTAACATAGTTTATAAGGCCAAAAAAAGACATCTGTCCATCCAGTTCGGCCTGTTTTCCTACAAGTTGATCCAGAGGAAGGCAAAAAAACCCTGTGAGGTAGAAGCCAGTTTTCCCCACTTTAGGGAAAAAAATTCCTTCTCGACTCCAATCAGGCAATCAGAATTACTCCCTGGATCAACGACCCCTCTCTAGTAACTATAACCTGTGATATTATTACCCTCCAAAAATACATCCAGGCCCCTCTTGAACTCTTTTAGTGAACTTACCATCACCACCTCCTCAGCCAGAGAGTTCCATAGTCTCACTGCTCTTACCGTAAAGAATCCTCTTCTATGTTTGTGTACAAACCTTCTTTCCTCCAGACGCAGAGGATGGCCCCTCGTCACAGTCACAGTCCTGGGGATAAATAGATCGTGGGAGAGATCTCTGTACTGACCTCTGATATATTTATACATAGTTATTAGATCTCCCCTCAGTCGTCTTTTTTCTAAAGTGAATAAGCCTAATTTTGATAATCTTTCTGGGTACTGTAGTCCACCCATTCCAGTTATTACTTTAGTTGCCCTCCTCTGAACCCTCTCCAGCTCTGCTATGTCTGCCTTGTTCACAGGAGCCCAGAACTGTACACAGTACTCCATGTGTGGTCTGACTAGTGATTTGTAAAGTGGCAGGACTATGTTCTCATCACGGGCATCTATGCCTCTTTTGATGCAGCCCATTATCTTATTGGCCTTGGCAGCAGCTGTCTGACACTGGTTTCTGCAGCTTAGATTTCTGTTCACTAAAATTCCTAGGTCCTTTTCTATGTCAGAGTTACCCAATATTTTACCATTTAGTATGTACTGGTGACTTGCATTATTCCTTCCCATATGCATAACTTTACATTTGTCAGTGTTAAACCTCATCTGCCACTTCTCTGCCCAAGCCTCCAGTCTATCCAGATCCATCTGTAGCAGTATACTGTCCTCTTCTGTGTTAATTACTTTACACAGTTTAGTGTCATCTGCAAAAATTGATATTTTACTGTGCAAGCCTTCTACAAGATCATTAATAAATATATTGAAGAGAATATGGCCCAATACTGACCCCTGTGGTACCCCACTAGTTACAGTGACCCAATCTGAGTATGTACCATTAATAACCACCCTCTGTTTTCTATCACTGAGCCAGTTACTTACCCACATACAGACATTTTCTCCCAGGCCAAGCATTCTCATCTTATATACTAACCTTTTATGTGGTACAGTGTCAAATGCTTTGGAGAAGTCCAGATATACGACATCCATTGATTCCCCGCGGTCTAGTCTAGAACTTACCTCCTCATAGAAACTGATTAAATTGGTTTGACATGACCGATCCCTTATGAAGCCATGCTGATATGGAGTAATTTGCTTATTTTCATTGAGGTACTCCAAGATAGCATCTCTTAGAAAACCCTCAAACAGTTCACCCACGACAGATGTTAAACTTACCGGCCTATAGTTCCCGGGCTCTGTTTTTGGACCCTTTTTGAATATTGGCACCACATTTGCTATGTGCCAATCCTGTGGGACACTCCCTGTCAGTATAGAGTCCTTAAATATCAGAAATAAGGGTCTGGCGATGACATTACTTAATTCTCTTAGGATACGGGGGTGTATGCCATCCGGTCCTGGCGATTTGTCTATTTTAATCTTTTTAAGACGCAGCTCTACTTCTTCCTGGGTCAGACAGGGCACTTTTAATGGGGAATTTACTTTTATATTCTGCATTTCATCTGACAGTTTATTTTCCTCAGTGAATACAGTGGAGAAAAAGATATTTAGTAGCTTTGCTTTCTCCTCATCGCTCTCTGCAACTTCCCCCTCATTACTCTGTAAGGGGCCGACACCTTCAGGTTTATACTTTTTACCATTTATATAATTAAAGAACATTTTAGGGTTAGTATTACTTTCTTTGGCGATTAATCTCTCGGTCTCTAGTTTGGCTGTTTTTATTTGTCTTTTACATATTCTATTTTTTTCCTTATAGTTTTTCAATGCTTCCTCGCTCCCCTCCTGTTTTAGTGATTTAAATGCTTTCTCATTGCTTTGTCATTTATTGCTTTCTTTACAGTTCTGTTTATCCACATTGGTTTTTTCTTGTTCCTTAACCTTTTATTTCCATAAGGTATGTACCTCTTACAATTAGATATTAGGATGCTTTTAAAAATATCCCATTTTGTGGCTGTATTTTTATTTTTGAGGACTTTGTCCCAGTTAGTTAGGCCTATGGCCACTCTTAGTTGGCTAAATTTAGCTGTTTTGAAGTTAGGTATTTTTGTTCCTCCCTGAAGAATCGCTCTTTTAAATGACAATTGGAAGGTTATTATGTTATGGTCACTATTTCCTAGGAGTCCCCCGACCTGCACATCTGTTGTTCTGTCAGGTCTATTGGTTAATACTAAGTCCAGTATGGCCGTCCCTCTAGTCGGGTCCTGAACCATTTGGGAAAGGTAATTGTCTTTGGTTAGTTCCAAGAACCTGTTTCCTTTATGAGATATACAGCTTTCAGTTTCCCAGTCTATATCTGGGTAGTTGAAATCCCTCATAATAACGACCTCATTATGATTTGCCACCTCGTCTATTTCGTTTAGAAGTAGATTTTCTATGGGCTCTGGTATACTAGGGGGTTTATAATAAACTCCTATTAGTATTTTATTATTGTTTTTGGCTCCATTTATTTCTACCCACAGTGACTCCACATCTTCATGTCCCTCACTTATATCTTCCCGCAGTGTGGGCTTTAGACAGGACTTTACATAAAGGCAGACCCCTCCCCCTCTCCGGTTTTGGCGATCCTTTCTAAAAAGACTGTAACCCTGTACGTTAACTGCCCAGTCATAGGTATCATCCCGCCATGTCTCAGTTATTCCCACTATGTCATAGTCCTCCTCACACATCACTAATTCCAGTTCACCAATTTTATTAGTCAGGCTTCTGGCATTAGTGTACATACACTTAAGAGGTCTATGTATATTTTTTACCCCCCTTTTTAAATTACTATTACCTGTGAAGTGAATATCCGGGGTTTTTGGGTTACTTTGGTTGATGTTTTGCCCAATATTCTCCCTACATTCCTCACTAATCCCAACCCCCACTAACCCCCCACTCTCCCCGACTATGACCCACTCTCTATCTACACTATCTACCCCCTTATTAGTATTACCCCCCACCCTCCCCCCAGATCCTAGTTTAAAAGCTCCTCCAGCCGTCTAACCATTTTTTCCCCCAGGGCAGTTGCACCCTCCCCATTAAGGTGCAGCCCGTCCCTACTGTAGAGTCTGTAGCCGACAGAGAAGTCGGCCCAGTTCTATAAATGTTTCTATAAATAGCAGCACCTGGCAATCAAAAGGTCTGTATGTCTGGTTTTGGTGGCAAACAGATCTGGATTTTTCCTTCCAAAACATGCTCTTCTTTAAACCTTAAGATACAGTAGCTATGGAAAATTGCCAGCTTCTCATTATTAGCTAGAAAGTCCCAAAAGTCTCTCAGTGTTCATTAACCCTTTCCACAGTGCTGTGCAAACACAGGGCAAATGAACAGGATATATATCACAAAAACCATATATAATGCACAGTATTAAACAGTTTCCTTTTAAAGTGAAATAAAGTAAGGAGTTGATGAGTTTGCGTAGGGGAAATAGGGGTAAATGTCCGTAAATGTCCAGACTTCAAGGTATTCCTGCTCCAGGGCATTACACATATCTAGGATTTGCCAGAAAATATATTTAAAAAGGCTGAGGCTGTTAATAAAAAGTGAAAAAAAACTTTTTAAAAGGTCTTGCTGTATTTGTTGTCTATTAGTCTAAATTTAAACTGCAATATCAATATACAGAGTAAAAATGTGAGAATATGCTCAGGCTCCCCTATGTCTCTTATTATAGAGTATTATAAGTTGCTAGAAGTTTTTCACCCTGGTAAACCTTTAGATTTTATAGTTTTGATTGCATTATAAATCCCATTACTCTTCCATTACCAGGCGTATTTTGTTTAACTCATCTGTACAAATCAATAACATTTATAGATATGGATTCTGGGGTATGGTAAACAATAAAAATCTGTAATGCAAAACTAATTTTAGGAGAGCACGGAAATTATGGGAGAAAATCCAATCATATTATAGCATTATTGGATTTATGCAGGGATTGAATGTCATTCTGCCTGATATGTGTCTTACTGCAACCAAAAGAAAATAAGATTTTAATTGCAATAGAAGAAACACAAAGAAAAAAAGACGAGAAAATACCAAGTGGAATAAGAAATGGGGCGTCAATAAAACAAGTTGTAGATTTGGAGGTTCTGTTCCATTTGTGGACATTATGAAAGTTATAAAAGGGTATGAGTTGTTACTGTAACAAGTCAGATCATGTATATAGAGGATATGTCACTTTAAAGGGTTGTCCGATCTGGGGCATTTACAGCATACTGATGGGATATGCCATAAATATCTATAGGTGCGGGTCTCACCTCTATGAACTTCTCCTACCTGAAGATTAGCACTACACAGTGAACAGAGAGCTCACCATGCATGCATGGCCACCACTCACTGCTATCTATGGGGCTTTAAAAAATAACCAAGCCATTGAAAGTGACCTCGCATGTACGGTGTGCACTTTATTCAGTATGGAATCTGGTTCTTGAAGTAGGAGCAGGTCCTAGAGGTGGGACCCAAACCTATCAGACATTTATGGCATATCTCATTGATATGCCATAAATGACCCAGATGGGAATACAATGAATAGAGAAAGTGGATTTCATTCTTGAGTTTGATCACAAATCTTGGAGATTCACATTTTGGAGAAACACAGGAAAATGTTCAAATGTTCAATCTCTTGATCAAAGATTTAATTAAGAATAACTCTTTTTGAGGAAAACAAGTTGACTAACTTAACAGGTCACGCCAACAGAGGGAATGTGTCTAAGCTGTGTGGGTCTGACCATTGGGACTCCCATCAATCATGAGGACCATTGGAACACTCATCATGCCCTCATATGGATAGAGGAGGAGCAGATCAAACATCTCCCTGCCAATCCATTCTCTCTGTATGGGACTGTGGGTGGTAGCTGATTACAACACTTGGCCAGCAGTGCCAGAGAGAATATATCCATACATCTATTTGTGGGCACAGGACCCCTGTTCTTGTGATCAGTGTGGGTATAGGGGTTAATTTTCTTTCTTGCAACTTCCCTTTATGGTGGCAATACAAATTGGATAGATGTAAGCTGATAGTGACACAACTGTGGAACGAATGATGCCATACAAATTTAGCCCACAGTACAGTCATTTCAACTGGCAACACATTTTCATTGGCACCAGGCAAACGAGTTTTCTGAGAACGTTCCAGGAATGGTCTCTTATGGAAGGATCTTTTGTAGACTGGCAACTCCTGGCCTAAAATTTTACACGTGGCCAACTTACGATATGATGTCATCGGTTGGCTAAAGAAATTATTTGTTCTCAAATTTCACCGAACTATTGATTTGGTTATCGTCCATTTTCTTCAACTTTAATACTAATGCTGTTCTTTTGCTTCATTATCTAGGTGCACAGACACAGCGTAGCAAAACATGAAATCTGCCATATACAAAGTGATGTATATGGCAGTTCATGAGCTAACATGTATGAGGGCCCTTCACCAGCCTCAAGGAAAGATTTCAGAGGAAAGGATTATCTGGCATTTTGGGTATCAAATTGCCTCATCTTTTTTTGCTGCAAAAGATAAGCATATTTCCTCTCCTCACAGAAATGTTTAAGGGGTGTGGGATTTTACATCTAGAGGAAAATCCACAGCATATTGAGAGCCTCTAAGAAGATTTGAGTTCATCAAGGCCTCATTGTCAGATGGAATGTATAAGTGATCCACATATAGCAAGCATTAGATAAGTTAAAGTAGTTCTGCACTTTTGGGGGCATTTCTGCCAGAACCCCTCCCCTTCAACTCTCCAGACCTGCGGAGGGAAGCATACCTACCTTCTCCATGCTACTAGGTTCTAGCTCCTCCAGTCCCTGCTGGTACACTTTCATTTGACAGGCGTCATCTGTGCTGCTGCAGCCAATAACTGGACATAGTTTTGACACATCCCCTGTACATCTAATACCCAATGACATGATGGATTGGCAATACGTCATTGGCTGCAGCAGCATACATGACCCTGATGAAATGGAAGTTCACCAGTGGGTAATGAAAGGAAATGGAACCCAGTGGCGGAGCGCAAATAAGTATGCTTCCCTCTGAAGGTCTGGTGGGGGGAAGGGTCTAGCAAAAAGGTGGGCAACCCCTTTAAGGTCCAGGGGTATTTACAGAGGCAAGAGGCAGGGACAGCAAAAATTATATTGCCACCTCCTCTGCTGCTGGTTCATACCAACATATACCTCTATACCATGTCAGTAAAAAGGACTACCCAATCCATATTTACTATATAGCACTAGGGAACACATCACAAGTTCCCAGCACCCATGAATAAAGTAAATGGTCCATGGTATGTCCTAGATTCAAAGGAACAGCATAAAGTAATAACAATATGATGCCCCTATCAGACCACTACAACTAGGCAATGACGGGATACAATATAACCCATGACACATTTCTACTCCCATTTATATTCATTTCTGCAGTCCATTATTTCATGGGGATTTTTTTCACTTACGAAGCACTTATGAAACACTATTCTTAAGAAGTTCCTAAAATGGGTCATTTTTTTGTCCTTTATTTCTATGAATCTCTAAATCAAGAGTTTTGCATTAGGACATCTCATATTTAGTTTGCTGTGACCTTCATTCGTGTACTTTGCATTCCCTGCACACTTAATAAAAACAAATTAGAAGAATTAATTAAGTTTTAGTGTATTAAGAAAGTGAGGGAAGCAGCAGGCCCTGAACGGAAGCCAAGGAGCTGGAAAAACGCTTTGTTTGTTGCTTTCAGACATATGAACTCTTTTGCTTATTGATATTCAATTGATGATGATGATGATGATTACTGCATTGTATGAGGACTAAGTATTGTAAGGTATTTAACTATGCCGCACCCAAGTCTGAAACTGCTTTACATTTAACTTCAGACTAAAATAAGAAATGGGTATTTTTTTGTAATGAGAAATGGTCATATTGTCCCAATAGTCTATTCTGGTGGGTTGCTACACTGGGCTGCCACTGACAGTCTCATAGACCTTGAATGGTATTTCACAATCGGCTGGACAACAGAAAGAGAGGAAGAATGGGGGAAAAGCGTTCCCTCCCGGCAATTGTCTGCTCGCTAGCGGAGGAGACTGCCACTATTACATACAGTGATCTCCTCCACAGCATGGTGAGGAGTGATCATTATGCCCTCGCTCATCCTCATGCTGTATAGTGGTTTGCCAGCGGCAGATTGTTATTAGACACCAAGATCTGCCGCCTGCACACGATCAAGTGTTTGCGAGATCAAGTGTCTAACGAGAGTTACGAGTATGCGAGGATAGGTCATCAAAATATACTGCCTGCACAACCCATTAAATGGTTAAAGACACAGTTTACCTAGAAATAAATGGTAATAAAAGTAAGCAGAAGAAAGACGAATCCACAGTGTTTGGCATTTTTCATCTTTTTATTTTCTGTCAGCAGTAGTTATAGACAGGGGCATAGCTAAAGGCTCATGGGCCCTGGTGCAAGAGTTCAGCTTGGGCCCCCCCCCTTCCCTCAGCGCTGGTGCACCTAGCTTTTCTGCCGGCCAAGTCATTGAAATCCCCCCCATGCCAAATTCTCACCCTAACCTTTTCCCTCCTAACATTACATATATCACTACAGAACATACAGGGTAAGGCTACATTCACAGTTGTTTTTGCGGCCTCCGATCCGCATATTTTGCGGCTCAGGTGCGGACCCATTCACTTAAATGGGTCAGCAAAAAATGCGGACAGCACACTGTGTGCTGTCCGCATCTGTATGTCCATTCCTATTTTTGTCCGTTTTGCGGACAAGGATAGGCATTGTTACAGTGGATCCGCAAAAAAAACGGATGCCATACGGAACATCATCGGGTTTTTTTTGCGGATCCGCAATTTGCAGACTGCAAAACACAACGTTCGTGTGAATGTAGCCTAATACAGCGCCCCATACCTCTTACATCCAGTGACGTCTCCTCTGATGTAGATCTTCTCTTTCCTCATCTTCTCCTTTCAGACCAGACGACATTTTTCAGCCATTTCTCATCTCTGCAGTTTGACAGAAAAAAAATCTTAGTTTATTACTTTTCCATCATCCTCCCGTCTTCTGGACAAATCATCCTACCACCCCCAGTACTGTGCCACTACCACACAGATAGTGCCCTTCAATAATTATTGGCACACAGTGTCCTAAAATAACTGCGCCCAGCAAATAGTGTAAACATAACGTCCCCCAGAAATAACTGCGCTATGCTGATACTGTGCCAGGGTGCCCCCCACAGTAATAGTAACATAGTAACATAGTTTATAAGGCCGAAAAAAAGACATCTGTCCATCCAGTTCGACCTGTTTTCCTACAAGTTGATCCAGAGGAAGGCAAAAAACCCCTGTGCGGTAGTAACTATAACCTGTAATATTATTACCCTCCAGAAATACATCCAGGCCTCTCTTGAACTCTTTTACTGAACTTACCATCACCACCTCCTCAGGCAGAGAGTTCCATAGTCTCACTGCTCTTACCGTAAAGAATCCTCTTCTATTTTTGTGAACAAACCTTCTTTCCTCCAGGCGCAGAGGATGTCCCCTCGTCATGGTCACTGTCCTTGGGATAAAGAGATCATGGGAGAGATCTCTGTACTGACCCCTGATATATTTATGCATAGTTATTAGATCTCCCCTCAGTCGTCTTTTTTCTAAAGTGAATAACCCTAATTTTGATAATCTTTCTGGGTACTGTAGTCCACAGTAGTGCTCCCCAAAGTCCCAACTAAGAGTGCACTTGTTAGTAATAGTGCCCCCAACAGTACTAATATCCTCAATGTGCCCCAGAAGTAATTATGCTTCCAATGTGCCAGTAAGAAGTGCCCCCAATAATGTGCCAGTAAGAAGTGCCCCCATAGTGCACCCCAATAATATGCCAGTAAGAAGTGCCCCAATAATGTGCCAGTACGAAGTGCCCCAATAATGTGCCAGAAGTGCCCCCCAAATTTCCCCCCAATAATGTGCCAGTAAGAAATGCTCCCCCATTGATTCCCCCCCAAAATCATGTGCCAGTAAAAAGTGTCCCACCCCCATAGATGCCCCCCAAATCATGTGTCAGTAAGAAATGCCCCCAGTGCCCCCATGTGCCAGTAAGAAATGCCCCCCAGTGCCCCCAAGTGCCAGTAAGAAATGCCCCCCAAGTGCCAGTAAAAAATGCCCCTAGTGCCAGTAAGAAATGCCCCCATGTGCCAGTAAGAAATGCCAGTGCCCCATGGGCCAGTAAGAAATGCCCCCATGTGCCAGTAAGAAATGCCCCCAGTGCCAGAAAGAAATGCCCCCAGTGCCCCCATGTGCCAGTAAAAAATGCCCCCAGTGCCCCCATGTGCCAGTAAGAAATGCCCCTCAGTTCCCCCAAGTGCTAGTATTAAATGCCCCCAGTGCCCCCATGTACCAGTAAGAAATGCCCCCAAGTGCCAGTAAGAAATGCCCCAGTGCCCCCATGTGCCAGTAAGAAATGCCCACCAGTGTCCCCATGTGCCAGTAAGAAATACCCCCAGTGCCAGTAAGAACTGCCCCCAGTGCCCCCATGTGCCAGTAAGAAATGCCCCCCAGAACCCCCATGTGCCAGTAACAAATGCCCCCAGTGCGCCCATGTGCCAGTAACAAATGCCCCCAGTGCCCCCAGTAGAGCTCCGGTCCGTGATTGCACCAATAAAAAAAAAAAAAACTTATACTTACCTCCATCAGGCTGGCAGCGATGCGATGCAGGCCTCTTCCGACCTGTGTCCCGCGCCGCATGAGCCGGCCTCTGATAGGCTGCAGGCCTAGTGCCTGTAGCCTATCAGAGGAACGGGCAGGGGAGGCGCCTCTCCCTCCCCTGCCCCGCAGCACAGGCATCTGTTTTGCTGTACTGAGGACGGCGATACAGATGACTATGGAGATAAGCGCTTCCACAAGTTACTTGCAGGGCTGCACCTTGCCTAATTGGCGGTGTGGCAGTGCGGCGGTGCGGCCCTGCAAGTGGCAAGGGGGGGCCCTCGGGGCCTCACTGGCTTATGGGCCTGGTCGCAGCTGCGACCGCTGCACCCCCTATAGCTACACCACTGGTTATAGAGATGTTACAGACAACTGGATGTACAAGGGGTTTCCTTCCATAAACTGTACCACCCTTTATAATGGAGTATGATAGGTACTGTAGATCAGTACCATTTACTTAAAGGGGTTCTCCGGGAATTAAGAAAATGAAAATACGTAAATATTACTTTATTATGAATATATTAGCAAATACCTTTCATTAGTTATAATGGCTCGTTTTGTCTAGGGAGCAATCATTAGGAGAAATAAAATGGCCGCCATCCTGCCAGTATACACAAAACCTGTCCTAATCACACAGGAGGACAAGTTACTTGACAACACTGAGGTAAAGAGCTGCCTCATCCTCCTCTCTGCTCTGCTTGTCAGGGATTATGGTCCTGAATACAGATGATAAGATCTCTGTAGTAAGGGAGTTTATGAGCAGATGTGGATAATGAGCAGCAGCACTTGTATGCAGTCTCCATTACCACAGTCTGTCCTGGCCTTCCTCTCTGTACTTCATGCCTCCTTATGAACTCCATTCCTACAGAGATTCAGCTGAAGCTCATATTAAACTGTATTCAGGATCATAATCCCTGACAAGTAGAGCAGAAAGGAGGATTAGGCAGCTCTTTACCTCAGTGTTGTGAAGTAACTTGTCCTGCTGTGTGATTAGGACAGGTTCTGTGTGCACTAATAGGGTGGAGGCCTTTTTATTTCTCCTAATCATTGCTCCCTAGGCAAAACGAGCCATTATAACTAATGAAAGGTATTTGCGAATATGTTTATAATAAAGTAATATTTACGTATTTTCATTTTCTTAATTCCCGGAGAATCCCTTTAAATAAGGGAGAACTTAGTTAAAGGGATGAGCCTAACATTCTGGTTTATCATTGACAGTCGTCTCCTTCTGCAGCCAGTTGCCTTACAGCCAGTAAGCCTGGATTCACATGTATCAGTGACAATTTGGATTTCCAGTACACCATTGCCTCCAATTGGGGGGGGGGGGGGGGGTGGAACTTCATAACAAGACTCATCGAAAAACATGTGCTGTGGTCAACATTTTTTGATGTGGAGCATTCATGCCAGAGGTAAATTATGCAGGATTGCTGGACATATGTGAATGCATCCTAGCAATCTTGAATATGTAGGTGTTAGGCGGCATGCATAGACCATAACCATGTCCTTGGAGGCTACATGGAACCACATAGAGGTTCTGTAGTAGGCATTGTTTATTCCACTGTATGGTGCCCTCTACTGTGCCCCATTACAGCGAAGTCTTCTCCTCAAGACGGAGTCCAATGGAGCATGCCACCATCTTTTTGGTTGAAATCATAAGGAATCTGACTGAAAAATACCCTACATATGCTTCTGTGTAAAATATTAGAGATGTAGGGGTACAGTAGGGATCAAAAATCCATGGGTGACAGATTTCTTCTCCGTCTGATGGCTGGGACATGCTCATTCTTGAAACTGGATGAAATCCTAGCTGAAGTCTCTGAAGTAAAATGTCTTATAGACAGACAACCTAGACGATAATTATGGGTCATACTGCTACAGTGACTGTATTTCAAGACAAACTCTTCCATTTGTGAGAACTCCTTCCATTCTTGAGAACTCCTTCAAAAATTATGAGAACTCGGTTTAATACCAAGCGCAAAGCTAATGAAATATGAATTACCTGATAATAATTGGTCAAGAGTAATAAAAGGAAACTATTTCTGTAAGGAATTCATTTTATACGTTCAGGTACTTTTGCTATCTGGCCTGGGAGATAAGAAGAAGAAGAATTGCAGTTAACGTGGTCTTACCAGAGTTGTATTATACTATTTTTGTTCTAACAGGGTTAGTTAAACATTATGTTCTCTTTCACTCTCCCTTAATTACAATATAGATTCTATCTTTACCATAAATCAAATAAGTGCTCTCCAGCCGGTGGAATCTGTGCTGTGCAGCTGCTGGCAGCGTCCTATGAAGCTCCCTTGGTGAGAAACACATTTGATAGCTAATAAAGTTTTTTTTAAAAAACCACCGATCTGTTCTATGCTATTGTCTGTGTGCTTATTTTGCTATCTTTTTCAAAAATATGTGATTTTTATGCAGTCCCAGTAGCTGAACTAAAATTTTGCAAGTTACTAGGAGAGCTGGATAAAGGTCTGTGGAGATCCCTGGACAATATTTGAACAGCATTCGGGTGAATTTTATGAAAAACGTAAAAAGTTCACGCTACAGTGATATTACATCATGAAAGTTGGGCATTTAAATAGAAGCATGTAATGGTGATTTCCTCATCTCAAACAATTTATTGAAACAAAAGCCAACAACTGCCAACAGTGGGTATACCCCCACTAAAATGTCAATGTCTCAAAAACTTGTCATGTGGCCTCGAACATTAATTACAGCTTGACAACGATGTCTCATGCTGTTCACACTTATCGACTAGTGTTGATCGAGCACCGCGATGCTCGGGTGCTCCAGTGCTCTGGCCAAACACTAGGTGGTGCTCGAGTGCTCCGCCGAGCACCCGAGTATAATGGAAGTCAATGGGAGAACCCGAGCACTAAACCAGGCACCCCCTGCTCTGCAGAGGGGAGGGTGTCTGGTTCATAGGGAAAGTTGAGAAAATGGTGAAAACACCACTGAAATTGTTTGGGAACAGCATGGGGAGGATGTCTGGATGCATCTTGGACACCAAAGTCACTGCTGGGAACAATGTTGTCCGAGTATTATACTACTTTTACGAAATGACAAGAATACCCCCCAAAACCAAATATAACATCGATTTAAGAGGAAATATTGTTAGGAAACATATATTTACTTGTCTATAAAGCGCAAGTAGCAGCAGGCCCTCACCCCTAATGTTTTACACGGTCAGATCAGCAGCAGGCACTCGCCCCTGATGTTTTAGACGGTCAAATCAGCAGTAGACACTCGCCCCTAATGTTTTTGAGTGTCAGCAGCACTGAAGGTCAACTTGTCAGGAGGAGGACCAGAGTGAAGAAGTGGAAGAGGAAGTGGTAGACAATGAAATCACTGGCCCAACATGGGAAAGTGGCAAACTGAGCGAGGACAGCAGTACAGAGGGGGAGGGATCTGCAGCACCGCAACAGGCTGGAAGAGGCAGTTGGGTGGCAAAAGAGAGAAGGCAGGCCACACCAACAAGTGTGGACGATAAAAGAATTGTCATTTGCAACCTGTGCCGTAGCAAAATGAGCAGGGGCATGAACGCTAGCAACCTGACCACCACCAGCATGATCCTCATGGCAGCAAAGCACCCTAATAGGTGGGCCAAACGCCTGAATCCACAATCGGTGTCTGCGGGTCACACCACTGCCTCCTCTTCCCTGTGTTTCATGCTAGCCAAGATATAGACCCAGATGCCTCCCGCCCTGCACCTGGACCATCACAAGCACCATCAGCGAGCACATCCACTTCTGTGTCCCAGCACAGCGTACAGATGTCCCAGCCAGCCACCCACAGGCCATAGCACTAAATGCACACCTTTGCAAATTGCTTGCGCTGGAAATATTGCTGTTTAGGCTTGAGGACACTGAGGCTTTTTGCAGTCTGATGGCGGCTGTCCCTCGTTACTCAGTACATAGCCACCACTATTTTTGCCGGAGTGCCGTCACCGCCTTACACCAGCATGTTCCCCGTAACATAACCCGTGCCGTGACCAACGCAGTTACTGGGAAGGTCCACTTAACGACTGACACATGGACAAGTGCTTCTGAATAAATCACAGAAAAAGAATATTAGTGCACAAAAATAGATGCAAACAATATATACTGTATAAACTAAGACCTCATTCTAGTAACATAGTAACACAGTAACATAGTTTGTAAGGCCGAAAAAAGACATCTGTCCACCTAGTTCAGCCTGTTTACCTACAAGTTGATCCAGAGGAAGGCAAAAAACCCCTGTGAGGTAGAAGCCAATTTTCCTCACTTTAGGGGAAAAAATTCCTTCCCGACTCCAATCAGGCAATCAGAATAACTCCCTGGATCAACGACCCCTCTCTAGTAACTATAACCTGTAATACCCTCCAGAAATACATCCAGGCCCTTCTTGAACTCTTTTAGTGAACTTACCATCACCACCTCCTCAGGCAGAGAGTTCCATAGTCTCACTGCTCTTACCGTAAAGAATCCTCTTCTATGTTTATGTACAAACCTTCTTTCCTCCAGACGCAGAGGATGTCCCCTCGTCACAGTCCTCGGGATAAATAGATGATGGGAGAGATCTCTGTACTGACCCCTGATATATTTATACATAGCTATTAGATCTCCCCTCAGTCGTCTTTTTTCTAAAGTGAATAACCCTAATTTTGATAATCTTTCTTGGTACTGTAGTCCACCCATTCCAGTTATTACTTTAGTTGCCCTCCTCTGAACCCTCTCCAGCTCTGCTAAGTCTGCCTTGTTCACAGGAGCCCAGAACTGTACACAGTACTCCATGTGTGGTCTGACTAGTGATTTGTAAAGTGGCAGGACTATGTTCTCATCACGGGCATCTATACCCCTTTTGATGCAACCCATTATCTTATTGGCCTTGGCAGCAGCTGTCTGGCACTGGCTTCTACAGCTTAGTTTACTGTTCACTAAAATTCCTAGGTCCTTTTCCATGTCAGAGTTACCCAGTGCTTTACCATTTAGTATGTACTGGTGACTTGCATTATTCTTTCCCATATGCATAACCTTACATTTGTCAGTGTTAAACCTCATCTGCCACTTTTCTGACCAAGCCTCCAGTCTATCCAGATCCATCTGTAGCAGTGTACTGTCCTCCTCTGTGTTAATTACTTTACACAGTTTAGTGTCATCTGCAAAAATTGATATTTTACTATGCAAACCTTCTACAATATCATTAATAAATATATTGAAGAGAATAAGACCCAATACAGACCCCTGTGGTACCCCACTAGTGACAGTGACCCAATCTGAGTATCTACCGTTAATAACCACCCTCTGTTTTTTATCACTGAGCCAGTTCCTTACCCACATACAGACATTTTCTCCCAGGCCAAGCATTCTCATTTTGTATACTAACCTTTTATGTGGTACCGTGTCAAACGCTTTGGAGAAGTCCAAATATACGACATCCATTGAGTCGCCGCGGTCAAGTCTAGAACTTACCTCCTCATAGAAACTGATTAAATTGGTTTGACATGACCGATCCCTCATGAAGCCATGCTGATACGGAGTTATTTGCTTATTTTCATTGAGGTACTCCAAGATAGCATCTCTCAGAAAACCTTCAAACAGTTTACCCACAACAGAAGTTAAACTTACCGGCCTATAGTTTCCGGGCTCTGTTTTTGGACCCTTTTTGAATATTGGCACCACATTTGCTATGCGCCAATCCTGTGGAACACTCCCCGTCAGTATAGTATATTCTGATATGATAAAATCTGAGACTCTTAGCCAATATATTTTGATCAAAACACATCTGTGCCCACCTACCCAGCGTCACGGTGGTCTCAGGTCAGGCAGGTCCTATGCTAAACCTAACCATGCCAGTGGGCATCTATATCTAGGAGCGTGGACGCTGCACATATAGGTGTGTTGCTCCTAGTGACCTCTATGTGCATACAGCAACCAATGAGAGGAGGAGCAAACACACCTATATGTACCACGCAATCAAGGCGCTCAATTTGATAGGAAGAGCAAAAGTGCACAAGAATGCTACTCAAGATGGACTAAGAGTGCATTCACACCTGAAGGTGCCACTCCCTCAAGTACATGTTATAAACTAAGCAAAACTCACAGAAACAAAAGGATAAAAAACATCCTTCATGATGTGATAATAATGATTGCGGATGTCAGTGGCTACATATATCAAAATAAATCACAGAAAAAGAATATTAGTGCACAAAAATAGATGCAAACAATATATACTGTATAAACTAAGACCTCATTCTGATATGATAAAATCTGAGACTCTTAGCCAATATATTTTGATCAAACCACATCTGTGCCCACCTACCCAGCGTCACGGTGGTCTCAGGTCAGGCAGGTCCTACGCTAAACCTAACCATGCCAGTGGGCATCTATATATAGGAGCGTGCACAACTGCTTCTGACCAGGGACACTACATTTCCCTGATGGCACACTGGGTGAACATTATGGAGGCTTGGAGCGAGTCATACCCTGGGATGGCACAGGTGCTACCGACACAAAGGATTGCGGGCCCTACTTCCATCAGGATTTCCGCCACCACCTACATTAGCGACTGCAGCCCCTCCTTCTCCTCCTCCACTTCCACCTAGGAATTCTCATCTTGCAGCACCAGTCAGCCATCAGTCAGTAGCTGAAAGCAGTGTAGCACAGCAGCGGAGAAGCGGCAACAGGCTGTGCTGAAACTTATTTGCTTAGGTGACAAATAACACACCGCCACAGAGCTGTGGCAGGGTATAAGGGACCAGGCTGAGCTTTGGCTCTCGCCACTCAACCTACAACCAGGCGTGGTTGTGTCTGATAACGGCCGCAACTTGGTGGTGGCTTTGGAGCTCGGCAAGCTCACACACATACTGTCACGCTCAGGTGTGGGGGAAAAACCACACCGAGCGTAGGAGGGAAAGAAGATTAGGCCTGGAAACTAAGGAAGGAAGATGGACACCTCCTAAAGGAAATCCTAACTGACTACCAGTATGAACAGGCCTCAAATATAGGCGAGTTCATACACAGGAACCTAAACCAAACTGACCCTATAGGACCCTGGAACTAATGACAGGAAGGATGAACAGGAGTTTCCCTCAGGCCAAACAACTGCTTCAACTTAGTGGTTTAGCGGTTTCTCAAAACCTACCCCAATTTGCCTGAGTCGCTGGTGAAGGTGCGCCGGCTGTGTGCCCATTTCCAAAAGTCACCTACAGCTTCCGCTGGTCTAGCAACACTGCAGCAGCGCTTACACTTGCCAGCTCACCGACTGCTGTGCGACCGGAGCACACACTGGAGCTCCACCTCACACATGTTGGGCAGGCTTTGTGAGCAGCAGAGACCTGTAGTGGAATACCAGCTGCAACACGGTCGGCGCCTTTCCAGTTGCTCACAATAAAGGTGGGCGGCTCTGCATGTGGAAAAGGTTCTGATGAGCGGCCTAGTGTCACAAGGAGGGAAAAGTTTTTGAAAATGGTAAAGGAGTACCTAGCTGACCGTGTAAACGTCCTCAGCGATCCCTCTGTGCCTTATAATTATTGGGTGTCTAAGCTGGACACGTGGCACGAACTGGTGCTCTACGCCTTGGAGGTGCTGGCCTGCCCGGCCGCAAGCGTTTTGTCGGAGCAGTTAATTAGTGCCGCTGGGGGCATAATAACTGCTAAGCGCATCCGCCTGTCAACTGAAAATGCTGACAGGTTGACGCTAATCAAAATAAACAAGGCCTGGATTGCACCTGACTTCGCTACCCCACCAGAGAAAAGCGGCTGAACATAAAGGAACTTTAAATGTGGCTTTTAGGGTGTATTGAATACACTGCATTCCCATGCACCCCTTCCGCTTCCTTTTCTCGTCCTCTCCCCCCCTCTTCCATATCAGAATGCTTATTAGGCTGCCCTCACCTTTAAATATTTAAGAGGTTCACCAGCAGGCCCTCACCCCTAATTTTCTAACCTAAAAAATTAACCTCACTCTGGTCCTCCTCCTGACATGTTGACCTAACAAGAACCTGTCTTGCGCCGCCCTGCAAACTGGGACATGAAGCTAGGAGTTTTGGATGACTTTGTTTCTTGTGCTCTGCCAGCAGACACTGTTTCACTGTGCCCAGAGCCATGGCCTCTGCGTGCACCATCAGCATCACGCCCACTTCCCTGTCCCTTACTGCTCGTCTTGCGCATATTAAATGGTATATATGCAAGTTTGTCAAAAGTACAGTTGTGCAGATTTTTTTTAGTGTATGAGCAGAAAAATTTCACCAAATGTCAGAAATATTTAGAATGAGCAAACGTTATGTGGCAGACGCAGCGCAGGTAATGTCACATACCTGTACTGCGTGTGCAGTATAACCTTTCTGTATAAATTTTTTTCTGCCGTTATTCATATTATAATGTATAACGTTTGCGCAAGGAGGCACAGATAGTGTACGGATAGGATTTGGCTAGGCAGGGCTAGTTGTTGTGTTGAAAAGTCCCAAAAGTCCTTTTAAGGACTATTGTTATATCTGGCTGCAATATTTTTACTCTTGATGGTCAAAATTTGCTCAAGTTTGCCTAATCTTAACACCAGCTGCGCAGTGTGTGCAGTACAATGTTTATTTCTCCTATATACCTGACAGGGCCTTAGCTAAAGGCTCATGGGCCCTGGTGCAAGAGTTCAGCTTGGGCACCCCCCCCCTTCCCTCAGCGCTGGTGCACCTAGCTTTTCTGCTAAGTCAAAAATTGAACCCCCCATGCCAAATTCTCACCCTAACCTTTTCCCTCCTAACATTACGTATATCACTACAGAACATACAGGGTAAGGCTACATTCACACGACAGTTGCTTTTGCGGCCTCCGATCCACATAATTTGAGGCTCAGATGCGGACCCATTCACTTCAATGGGTCAGGAAAAAATGCGGACAGCACACCGTGTGTTATCCGCATCCGTATGTCCGTTCCGTAGCCCCGCAAAAAAAATACATGTCCTATTTTTGTCCGTTTTGGGGACAAGGATAGGCATTGTTACAGCGGATCCGAAAAAAAACTAAACGGATGCCATACGGAATATTTGCAGACTGCAAAACACAACATTCGTGTGAATGTAGCCTAATACATCGCCCCATACCTCGTACATCCAATGACGTCTCCTCTGATGTAGATCTTCTCTTTTCTCATCTTCTCCTTTCAGACCAGACACCATTTTTCAGCCATTTCTCATCTCTGCAGTTTGACAGAAAAAAATCTTAGTTTACTACTTTTCCATCATCCTCCCGTCTTCTGGACAAATCATCCTACCACCCCCAGTACTGTGCCACTAGTACCACACAGATAGTGCCCTTCAATAATTATTGGCACACAATGTCCTAAAATAACTGCGCCCCGTAATAGTGTAAACATAACGTCCCCCAGAAATAACTGCGCTATGCTGATACTGTGCCAGGGTGCCCCCCACAGTAATAGTGCTCCTCAAAGTCCTAACTAATAATTCTCTGCCAGAGTGCACTTGTTAGTAATAGGGCCCCCAACAGTACTAATGTCCCCACTGTGCCCCAGAAGTAATAATGCTTCCATAGTGCCCATACTAGTAATCAGAGAACCCCAGTAGTAATAATTCTCCTTATAATGTGACAGTACAAAAATGGCCCCTTCATGTGTGCTAGTGCTAAAGAAAACCCTTTTAATGCCCCCAGTTGAGTTAATGTGCCCCCATGATGTGTCAGTAAAATATACCCCTAAACAGTGCCCCCCCCCCCGTAGATGCACCCATAGTACCCGCCATAATGTGTCCCTGTATAAAATGTCCCTTCTTTGTGGCCTCAGTAGATGCCCTCATAGTGCCCCCCGATAATGTGCAAGTAAGAAGAGCACCCATAATGCCCCAATAATGTGCCAGTAAGAAGAGCACCCATAGTGCCCCAATAATGTGTTAGTAAGAAGTGCCCCCAATAATGTGCCAGAAGTGCCCCCAAAATTTCCCCCCCAATAATGTGCCAGTAAAAAGTGTCTCACTTCCATAGATGCCCCCTAAATCATGTGCCAATAAGAAATGCCCCAAGTGCCCCCATGTGCCAGTAAGAAATGCCCCCAGTGCCCCCATGTGCCAGTAAAAAAAATGCCCCCAGTGCCCCATGTGCCAATAAGAAAGGCCCCCATGTGCCAGTAATAAACTGCCCCCAGTGCCCCCATGTGCTAGTAAAAAAATGCCCCCAGTGCCCCATGTGCCAATAAGAAAGGCCCCCAGTGTCCCCCAGTTGCCAGTAAAAAAAAATGCCCCCAGTGCCATAAGAAATGCCCTCAGTGCTCCCATTAAGAAGAGCTCCAGTCCTTTTGCATCATACAAAAAAAAATAAACACTTATACTTACCTCCATCAGTGATGCAATGCAGGCCTCTTCTGGCCTGTGTCCCGCGCTGTACGGCTCAGGCAGTGCGATGGCGTCATCGTCAATCTGAGGACCGCGATACAGATGAATATGGAGATGAGCGCTTCCACAATGGAAGTGCTCATCTCCCTCGGCGCTGCTGTTGTCTCCTGTGTCTAATTGGCGGTGCGGCCCTGCAAGTGGCTTAGGGGCCTGGTCGCAACTGCGACCGCTGCGACCCCAATAGCTACGCCATTGATACCTGACATTTATTGGGTTTTTTTCTGCCGCTAATCACGGCGACATTACATGTGCAGTACAATGTTTGTTTCTCCTATATACCTGACATTTATTGCGCTTTTTCTGCCGCTAATCACGGCGACATTACATGTGCAGTACAGTGTTTGTTTCTCCAATATACCTGACATTTATTGCGTTTTTTACTGCCGCTAATCACGGCGACATTAGTAATGTGCCCCCCCTAAAATGTTCTTTAATTATATAAATGGTAAAAAGTATAAAACCTGAAGGTGTCGGCCCCTTGCAAAGTAATGAGGGG